>PVKZ01000495.1:0-600000 GCA_004027375.1 Macroglossus sobrinus
CACCCCAACCTGGAACAACTGAGGATCAGTTGCAGACCTGGTGCCCCTTTACATTTAAATACACTATGTGTTTCCTAAAAACAAGAACATTCTTTTGTATAAACACAGTACAGTTAACAAATTAAGAATTAAAATTGGTATAATACTATGATATATAGTCTACTGGCCTTATTTAAATTGTGCCATTTATCTTAACGAATGTCCTTTACAACAAAAGGAAAAAATTGTGGGGTTTTTTTGTTTGTTTGTTTAGGATTCAATCTTGTATCACATCTTACATTTTGTTGTCATATGTCTTTAGTTGTCATATGGCTTTATTTTTTATATTGTCATCATATACCATTTACATAGTTTTATATCCTTTAAAAATGTATCTGTTAATTTTACATTGCGAATGAACACATTGCCTTGTAAAAATTCACAAATTAAAGACAATAATCCTGTTGGTGACCAAAGCCAGTCTCAATTTCTACCCTCCTCCATAAGTCACCACTGATATTTGCTATATAGCCTCTCAAATCTATTCCTCTGCATTAAGTATGTATGAGAACTCATAAGAAATGTATTGTTTTGATGTTCATCTTTCTTTGTATAAAGACATACTATAAGAATTTAGTTGTAGGTTGCTTTTCTTACTCATCAGACTATGTTGGTGACCTATTTAGCTAAAACCATTTAGCTAAATTTAGTGTCCATTTACTTCAACTACATTTTTCTTCTCTAGCTATCACATCATTTCTCTTCTCCCCTTCATAGCCAAAATTCTTAAAAGAATTCTCTCTAGTTCTGTCTATTTACTTACCTCACATTGTCTCTTCAGGCCTATCAGTTGGACTTCTGTTTTCCTCACTCTACTGAGATTTCACTTCCAGACTAACTCAGTGGTTATTTTTTTGCCTTTATCTGTCTTATCAGCAACACTTTTATACATGTGACTGCAGTTTTTAAACATATTTCTCTTCCCTTCAGTGACGCCATAAAATCTACTGGTTTTATGCCATCCTCCTTGGCTGCTCCTTTGGGACTCCTTTAACAATTTTTTATCCTCTTCTCAATACAATAGTCTTCCTTTAGCTGCAGTTTCACTTTCCGCTTTTTCAGTTCCTCTCAGTTAACTACATTCTGACATTATAAGTGGAGAATTCCAGAAATAAACAATTTGTAAGTTTTAAATTACATATCTGTCCTGAATAGCATGATAAAATTCCCCACCTTCCTGCCAAGACATGAGTCATCCTTTTGTTCAGTGTAGCTTCATGGTAGATGCTTCCCTCCCGTTAGTCACCTAGTAGCCATCTACATTATCAGATCAACTGTCTTGGTATCACAATGCTGGTGTACAAGTTACCTTATTTTACTTAATAATGCCACATTCACATAACTTTTATTACAGTATATTATAGTTTTATTTTATTATTAGTCATTTAACTCGTACCGGCCTAATTTATTTATTAAACTTTATCATAGTTATGTCTATATAGGAAAAAACGTAGTATACATAGGATATGGTACTGTCCACAGTGTCAGCATCCACTGGGGGTCTTTGAATGTATCCCTTGCTGCTAATGGGAGACTACTGAACCTGAGTGAAATTCCTTATGTCCAAGTCACAGCCCCGCAGTCACTCTCCAATATCCCTTCCTCTCAGACCCTGGCAACCACTAAACTACTTTTCTATTTCTGTGGAGTTGCCTATTCTGGACATTTTATATAAATGGAATCATATAATATGTGGCTTTTTGTGTCTGGCTTCTTTCACTTGGTATAAATTTCTCAAGGTTCCTCCATGTTGTAGCATGTTGTCAGTACTTCATTCCTTTTTATTGCTGAATAATATTCCATTGTTTGGATATACTGAATTTTGTTTATACATTTATCAGTTGATGGACATTGGGTTGTTTTCTCTTTGGAGCTATAATGAATAATTCTAGCACAAACATCTGTGTATAAGTTTTATATGGACATATGTTTTTAGTTTTTGGGGTGTTTGTATGTAAGAGTAGAATTTGTTGGCTCAAAAAGTTACTCTAGAAGAACTGCCAAACTGTTTTTGGAAATGGCTACGTCATTTTACATTTCTACCAGCAGTGTATGAGGGTCCCTATTTCTCCACATCCTCACCAACATTTATTATTGTCTCCCTGTTTGATTATAGCCATCCTTGTGGGTATGAAGTGATACCTGATTGTGATTTTGATGTACATTTCCCTAATGACTAAATGATGTTAAGCATTTTTTCATGTGCTTCTTGGCCATTAATATTCTTTGGAGTAATGTCTATTCATATCCTTTGCCTATTTTTTGAATTGGGCTGCTTTTTATTGATGGATTATAATAGCTTATTTTATATTCTGACTAATAAGACATCATTATCTCTTATCTTACTTAAAGAGATCCCAACTGTTCTTTTTGCTTATAAAATCTTATATCCCACTCTGCCAAATCCATTCTCCATACAGCAGCTAGAGTGATATTTTAAGATGTACAGCATAGTGTATCTATCTATTCCTTTAAGACTCTCTGATAATTTCCAGTCACAATTAGGTTAAAATCCAAAACCCTTATCCTGGTTAGTAAAGTATTACATGATGCATATCTTGCCATCTCCTTTACCCACATCTTAGTCAGCATTCCTCCTTACTCTACTCCTGCCAATGCCGGCCTCTTTTCTTCCTCATATATACTTGATTTTTACCTTCTTCAGGGCCACTAGCTGTTTTTTAATCTGGCAGAATCTTTCAGATTTCCCTTGTCTGTCTTGTCATTCAGACGTCAATTGAAATGTCTCCTTTCTTGTTTAATCTAGAAGTGACATGCCTTCATTCTATGCCCTGTCATCCCACTTAGATTCTCTATGTGGCACTTATCATTCTTGGCATAATTTTCCATACTGGTTTATCTGTATCCATCCAGCATAATGTAAGCCTCATGAGAGCTTGGATCTTATAACTTGAATCTCTAGTCTGGAATATTGCCGGGTTCATAATAAGCCTGATTTTGAATAAGTTCATAGTTTGCTGAATGTTGAACGTTAGCTAGCAACAGTTAAAAAATATGAATGTACTAACGTGTTAGAATATATTTGATTTGAAGGATGATGTGGGTGAAAATTGGAGTCGGCTAAATTGTATTTATAAACATTCTTATTTCATGTTCTTGATTGTCCTGTGTTATTAAAATCTAGCAGATTTTCAATGGACATTTAACTCTGGTCCTGACCAACAAAGGCAGATGTTTCTGTTTCTTTCATGAATTCAAGCACCAATTCTTGGGGAAGCAGCCTTGACCAGAATATTTGCCACCAATTCAGGGCTAAGCTATGTTTTCTTTCCAGAGAAATGATCTTTATTTTTAGGATTATTATTTGTACTCCTAGCTATAAGAAGTATGAAAAATTGCAATTTCCTGAAATTTGTATTTTTGTCTCTGAAATTTTTATCACTAAAAAGAAGCCACTACTCATTGTCAAGTTTTCCAATAACTTAAGTATTTTTTAGACACCATTGCTCTCAGCTAACAGTTCTTAACCATTGCTTCTCAAAAGCACACATGATTGACAGCTTGTTCCCTGTTCCCGCAAGAGCATCCAGATAGATAGGATTTGGGTTCAGCTCTTAACCTCTGCTTTTTTCTTGCAATCCACGCAGAATGCAAATGACTAAAAGTAATGTTATTAGAGCAACATTATGCTATAACTATGGTACTCACTAGTAACAAATCACTCTTAATAAATCTTATGGCCTCTAAGATGTAGATTAATAGTGAAATGGAAAGCTACTGTATATGTAGGGAAAGATAGAAGGCATTGAGGCCAGAAGAGAGAGAGCAGATACTTGGATTAGGTCTGCCCAGAAAAACAATACATATGTAAGTATTAATTTTTTTTAATGCAAAAATGTTTTTGTTTAGTGTGTACTGGTCTTTAATGGTTTTATCTTACTAAATGAGTATGACAATTGTATATTTTATTTGATGGAAATAAGCTATAAGTGAACTCTTGAACATCATTGGTCTTGGTGAAAGAAGAAAATTTCTTAATTACAACCTAATTATTTACTTTATGGTCAATTTTAAAGCATTGGAAGGCTATAAACTTATCTTCTGATGATATTTTGTTAAATCGAATTACTAAAATATCTTGTGTAAAACAAAATGTTTATTCACATCTATATAAAATGTGTTTGCTATTCTTTAAAATTTTTTTTTCCTTACAGGGTTTCAAACAAAATCAAAAAGAAGGAAGGTGCTCACATTTTAATTAAGGAGTAAGTCTGCCATCATTATAAAAGTGAATCTTACTTTTGTATAAATGTATAGTTTGTGGAAAACATTTTAAAAATTGTTAAAAAGTAGAAAAGTTAATATAAAATATTAAAGACATTTGACACCACAACTATTTGATAAATGGTTTATTTATTTATATCCCCTTTAGAATTCTCATGACATCAAAGTGTCATCTCACTAAATACTTGTTGGTTGGGAGAGTGGAAAGAAAAACATACTTTTCAATAAAGAGATCCTTAGAATTAGTCATGAATCTTTTCTTCACTGTGGTCAGACAGGCTGACTTGCTTTTTGATATAAATACTGGGGATAGAGCAACAAGTTAAATTAACACCACAAAAGAAATGATCAGACAGCTCTACAATGGGAATGTAACTGGCCTTATTTCTTCAAAAAGTCATTGTCATGAAAGAAAAAATGGCACGGAGTGAGTAACTACTCTAGATTAAAAATGGCTTAAGAGACACAACAGCAAAATACAGTATTGCATTCTTGATTGGACCCTGATTTGAAAAGACTTGGGAATTGAGGAAATTTGAATATGGATTGGATATTAAATGATATTGGAAAATTATAGCTAATTTTATGAGCTATGATAAGGGCATTCTGGTTTATAGAAAAATAAATTTGCATGCTAAAGTATTTAGAAGTAAAATATTATATCTCAATATGTTATTTAATGATTTAACTATGTATATGTGTGTGCATGAAGCATACATGGCTATAATTGAATCTAAAAATGGTGTTTGCATCGATGTTTATTGTACTGTTTTTTTTTCTATTTTCTGTATGTTTGCAAAGTACATAATAAAAATGTTCAATATTTAAACACTAAATTAGTAAAAGCTATGTGTCCATCATTGTACTTCTTTTTCACATATTATACTTTTGGTCCATATTCATTTATATTTTAATATGGATGCCATAGCATTTTGTATTTACACTTAACATATTTTAAAATGCTTTTACATATTTCTATCAGATTGTCTGTATGTTACGCCACTTATTTCTTCAGTAGTGTTGGGCATTCTGGATAACATTACAGTAAATATCTTATATGTAGTGATTTGATTCTATTCTGTTAATAGCCTTGGGTAAATTTCTGATTTATGACTATTTGATGAAAGATTGTGGATATTATTATGATTCTGGGTAGCTGTTTTCATGTTGCTTGAAAAGCAGATTTTCTGTTTTGATTTTCAAAATGGAAAATGCATTTCTGGGAGAGGTATTTTTTAAATTAAATAAATCATCACATTTGAAAGTATAATTAAAGTCATTTTCATTCAGTTGAAGTTTTTCACTAGATCATTCAAATCTAAAAAGGTGCATAGAAAAATTAGACAGGGGATGAAATGGATTTAAGTGTCCTAGACAGAATATACAAAGCCAGAATCATTAGTACAGTGTGTTTCAAGGCCCGAGGTAACTCAAATGTCTTATCACTGTTCCTAATGCCACTCAGCCTTCTTATCCCCCCATGCACATAATTTCCTGTCTTTGAATCTGCTCTCTACTTAATTTCTATTACATACCTTTTCACATTTATATTATCTTTATTGTGTATATATGTCTTTCCTCTGTCATTAGAGGCAAGGCACTATATCTCATTCTTCATCATGTCTACAATATTTGGCACAGTTCTCACACACACACACAAACACAATAAACACCTTTATTACATGAGCTAAAACGGGGGAGGAGGATTTATTTGCCTTTCTGGGCCTTGATTTTCCTTAGATGGAACTCCAACTCCTTGCCCTCTAGCACGTAGCCATCTGCTTGGCCACATTGGCCTGGTCTTGAAGCAATGCATACAAGAAGCTTGCCCTGCTGTAACTGCTCCTCTAGAAGTGGTTTCTGAAAGATTATTGTATCGTGATGGTTAAAACAAAATGTACTATGATATTACACTGTATATCTCATAAGTACATAAGATTAATATGTTAAATTTTGGGTTATTATGTACTTCTACATGACAATAATACATATTTTGGGGGTTTTTTTTGTTTAACATAGTTCCATTGGATTGTTTTGGGTTTTGATGATTCATTTCAGATATTGGGCTTCCATTTCAAAATAGTTTTGTAGATCATCTTATGTTGTCATATTGCTTCCGCAGAAGAACAAACTAGTTAATGATGCCGATTCTTCATACTTACCTAATTGTTAGAGTATCTACGCATTATAATTTAATTCTTTCTTCATTGTTTCTTTTTATAAAAGTTCTAAAATTTGAACTAATATTCAATTTCTTTTTTGTGTTTAACTACATTGTTGTTTGTTATATATAGCAATCTGATAGGAAGAGATATTTAAATGAAAATAAGATGCAGAGCTATATGTATTATGATATCTGCTATTTCTTTAAATTTGTATTTAAACACATGTATGTATTGCACTGATTATCATCTCAGGGCAATACTCAAGTTACCTCTGAAGAGGGATTAGAAAAGGGCATGTCAGGGAGACTTCACAGTATACCCTTTTGTATTTTTTCTATTTTTGTGCAGTTTAATAAAAAGTATGTAATTAAAATCTGTTAAATCTATCATTGTTATTCCTTTAAAATTTTTTTTTGTTTTTATAGGAAATTCATACAGTATTTTTTTAACAGGTAAGTGCTTTTTCCTCAATATTTCTTGTTTGTATTGAGATAAATATTTACTCTCTATCAGTAAATAAAACTGTCTTGTTTTACACAGTTGCAGAATATTCTTATATGTAGATGTATACCATACTTACAGCTCTTATGGATGGAAGTTTAGACTGTGTGCAGTTGTTTGCTACTTAATACTAAAAACAATATTCTTTCACATTCTTTTTGTAGATATATGACTACATCTCTAGGATTGTCTGAATAAGTAGAATTAGAATAAAAAATTCCAACCTAGAATTAGATTCTAGGAATAGACCTGCTGGATTGAAGAGGGTATGCATTTATAATTTTAATAGATCTTTGCTTAGTAGAAATTGTATTAATTTATATTTCGCCAACATTAAGAGTTTGTTTCCCATAGTCTAGCCAATAATTTATCAAGCCTTCAGATCTTTTGTCAGTCAAATGGTTGAAAATAGTAGTCTCATTGTATTTATAATTATTTATCTTATTATTGTGAAGTTCAGTACCTTTTCATATGTTTAAGAGCATTGTGTCTTTTCTGAAAACTTTATGAACACCACCTTTGCCCACTTTTCAACTGGAATATATGTTTTTCCTTTTTGATTTTTAAGAATTCTTTATAACCATACCTTTGTGTAATATGAGTTATACATACTTTTTTCTGGTTTATCATTTTGTTTGACTTTACTAATAGTAATAGCAGTTGTCATTTTGATAGAAATGGTTGCTTTTCATATAATCAGATTCATCACTTTTTTGGCTTTTGAGTTTTCTTCTAATGTTTTTGTTCATTTTTTTTTCTCTGTCTCTATATGGTTATTTCCCTATTATCATTTTAGATATTTGTGTTAACTCCCTTAAATTTTTGCTGATATTTTATATGCAGTAAATCTTCCTTATTCACAGATTCTGTATTTGCAAATTTGCCTGCTTGCTAAAATTTATCTGTAACCCCAGAGTCAGTATTTGTGGCACTTTCACTACCATTCATGGACACATGCCAAGAGACGAAAAATTTGAGTCATCTGACACATATTTCCAGCTGAGGTTGAGCAATGCTGTTTTCTTGTTTCAGTCCTCATACTATAAATAAGTGTCATTTTCATAATCTTAGTGCTACATTTTTCACATTTTAAGTTTACTCTTTAAAATGACCCACCAGCATTGTGCTGAAGTGCTATCTAGTGTTCCCAAGTGCAAAAGGCTGTGACCTGCCTTAAAGAGAAAATACGTGTGTTCAGTAAGCTTCATTCAGGCATGAATCATAATGCTGTTGGTCATTGAGTTCAATGTTAATGAATCGACAATATGTATTAAATCATGTGTCTTTCAATAGAGACACATAAAACAGATTGATAAAAATGTGACCAGAAGCTTGCAGGAACTTAGCCCTGTATTTCTTCTAGGAGCAATGGCATAGTATTCATAAATGCAGTGTTGATAATGACTTTTTAGAACATAACTGCTGTGAATAATGAAAATCAACTGTATTTCTTTTTAAGTCATTTTATAAACAGTATATAGTAGAATAGAGATAGTGATAATAACTTTGTTGGCAGTTTTAATGAGAATTCAAATAAAGCAAACTCAAATTTTTATACCATATTTTCCTAGTTTTGAATTTATACAGTATATATGTGTATGTATCTTCATACAAAATACACAACATTCTTTGCAACTAATTGTTCACTAGCTATAATTCATAAACCTAGAATATGTTTATCTGATAAATACTGATTCTAGATTTCAGATGCATCTCTACTGTATTCAAGCTTTGTTATTTCTCTGATTATTCATGCACTTGCTTCATCAAAATGCAGTACTTTTGAAAACTTCATGGCTCATAATTTTGTTGAATAAACGTGTTAGCTATCTTCTTTGTTGCAAAACAGCAAAACATTTTAATTTTATATTTATAAACATGAGTTAGAATGATCAGTCTAGTTATTTTTCATTTCTTCATCATCTGTTACCTTCTAGTGACTTTTATAAACTGTCTTCCATGTTTATCTACTTACAAACTATCAAGTAAATTTTGATACACAAGTATCATAAAAGATGAAAGAATAATGTCACATGTCCTTTTATCAGTATGAGATGGGATTTTATCAAAATATTATAAAATCCTGTTGATTGACTAACTGGATGATTCTACATTATTTCCTTTTGTTCTCAGAAATATATCAATTTTTGATTTGAGAAAATTCACATGAGTATGTCTTGTCATCTGAAGACCTGACACTTTGCTTATATGAACAGTTCACCATCATTATTAGTCTAGAGTATGATCAAAATTTTTTTCTTAATGGGTTAGATAGTGGATATTTTAGGCCACAGTTTTCTAATGGTTTAATAATTATGAAATGACTTCTGTCAATTTTGCCATTTACTATTATGGGCAGAAAATGAAAAAGTCTGAATTTTCAGCTGTGTTCAAGGAACACTTGGGGGAAAATAGACTACAAGGATGGTATCCTTCAACTTCCATTAAAACTTCTTAAAAGATAATCTAACACTTTGGGCAACAATATGATAACTAAAGGATGATGTAGTAATGATGCTTTAATATTACTACTCATTGTTTCTTTAATCATCTTTTTAGATGATTCCATCCTTCCATGTTCTTATTAGTTTTTTTTTTTTTAAAGAGCATAGTTGGAGGTAGCTCGTGAGTGTATTGTATATTGCTGCATGACAGAGTACCCCCCAATTTAGTACCTTATAACACAGATTTATTACCTCTAGTTTCTGTGGGTGAGGAATCCAGGAACAGCTGAGCTGCATGGTTCTCATGAGGCTGCAGTCAAGTTGTCAGCCTTAAGACTATAGACATCTCATGGTTCTACTGGGACTAAAGGATCTGCTCCCAAACTCACTAACATGGTTGTCAGGAGGCCTCAGTATCTGCTACTTCAGGCTTTTGGCAGCCTGAAAGTTCTCGCAACATGGCAGCTTGCTTCCCCAGAGTGAGTGATCCAGTAGAGAATGAGCAACACCATACCCACTTGTAGAACTTAGTCTCTGAAGTACACATCATTACTTCTACCATTTCTATTCTTTAGAAGTCCATCCCACAGTCAGCCAGAGGAGATTACACAAGGGCATGAATACCACAAGGCAGGAATCATTGGGGACCATCTTGAAGGCTAGCTACCACAATGAATTATAATAAATCCTGGGCTGAAGAATAACAGTGTTTCAAGATAAGGAATAATAAAATCAAAAGTCTGTACTTTAGATTTATAGACGTCCAGTAGAGTTACAGCATAGTTACAAAATAGGAGTTTTACTAATTTTTTTAATGTTAATTTTCTTTGTTCTTTGGCAGACTGCTAAGAAACTGAGTTATGAATCCTTATAACTTGAAAAAGAAACTCAAAAACTAGAATTGGGTTTCATGGACCCAGATGATGTACGAGGGATTAATTTCTTTCTGCTTTCCTTATAAGTTTTTAAAATTCCTTAACTATTATTTATTAAAATGGGTATTTTAAGACCATAAATTTTCCTCTGAACAGTGCTTTAGTTCTATAGATTCTATTATGTAGAATTACAGTTTTCTAGATTTTCTATAGATTTGATTATATAGAATTACAGTTTTCTAGATAATATATCAAATTTCTAGATAGATTTGTTTTCAACTCTAGAAATGTTTAATACATGTTTTAATTTCTGGGTAGTTAGGAATACTTTTTAGTTTTATTTTGTAGTTGGAGAATGTTGTATGCATTGTTGCAGTCACTGTCATTTTTAAAACATGGTTTTGATCATTGTTTTGTAATATTTTAAATTCTATTAAGACTAATTAAATACCAGTGCTTAAATTTTTTAAAAAATATTCTTGTTCATTTACTCTTCCAAATGAATTTCACAATTTGTCTATTTAACATGTCCCATAAAGATCGAAATTAATATTATATTAAGTCTTTATGTTCACAGATTTGTATTCTAGTTTTACTTAACCTTTATGAGTGTATTGCTTTCCATTTTCTCCTCTACGATTTTGTAAGAAAATAAATTTTTAAATTTTGTAATTGTATCTAGACTTTTTTCTTTCAAATTCAGGTGCAGGTCTCTCCCAAGGAGAAGGGTATTTTGATGTGTCCTGGTCGATGTTAACAAAGTTTCATCATTTTCTTCATGAACACTTGATTGGCACAGTCATCTGCATTTCATCTTGTTACATGTGACTAATGCTTAAATAATCAGCCAGGTATTTCTAGGGAATAATCACTTTGAATAACTGAGCAATGGAAAAGTAAGTGATTAAAACAAACTCAAGGTCATGTATAATTCAGAAAAGTCAATCTGTCAATATTGCGATTGAGCACATTAGTATACTGTAACTTTCTTTGTATGTTAAGCCCTTTATTAATGCCTTTAAAAATAAATTAATTTTTTTTTACATCTTGACTATGTGAATATTTCTCTTTGGAATGTATGTGGTGAGGTAGAGTCTGTAGAAAGAAAATTACTCTGGCTAATTTGGGTAAGGGGGTAGTACTATAAAGATAACAACCAGTTGTAAAACAATGTTGCTGATAATCCAAAGTTAGGAAACAAAGAATAGCTGAAGCTCAGTGTCACAGGGACTGGACCCGGCCAGTCAGTAACCAGGGTTTTTTTCTTGGAAGTCATATTGTCATTCTCTTCTCTGCACCCTTTTTTGTCTGTCTGCCTCTCTCCATGGACCCTTCCACATCCTCATCATGCACACTGCCTAACGTGGTTGCCCATTCCATTCATTCTTCATCTCTACCTTGCAGTTTCATCTATCTATTTGGCTATATCTTTATCTCTCAGTTTAATTTCTCAGGAGAGGAAGGAGACTATATTGTTTTAGTTCAGTCTGAGGTCCATGGCATCTGGGATTCCTTCTAGTCCATTTAGCTGCAGGTGAAGAGGATAATATGATAAATGTTTCTTTCAGATGTTTTGTGTGGGAAAACCAAATGTGCCTAGTATATCAGTAACTACCCAGTACATATTTGTTGAATAAATGAATGTCCAGTGTGTGGTAAGTAAGCTTTGCAGAATGAAATGTTCTGTGGTTTAAGCTTTCTTGTACAGGTAAGTGGAATTTTACCATTTTTCTTGACAGTCAGCCAATATTTTATATATTTAGCATATTTTAGTTGCCTAAGTATGTGCCAGGTTAAATTTAGTTTTGAAGCCCACTTATTTGCTAAGATAGTTTCTAAGGGATGTTACCTCCCTTAATACCTAATGCAGCTGAAGAGTGGTGTAGGTTCAGGGAAGTCTTTAACTTTGTGTGCTAGGCACTATTCTAGGTGCTTGAGAGACAGCAGTGAACAAAACAGATGACAGTTTCTGCTTACAGTAGGAGGAACCAGCTAGGGTTAAGAAAGCGAACTTCATAAGGTAGCAGATAGTGATAGATGCTATAGAGAAAAGTGAAGCGGGGATTGGGGTTAGGCAGAATGACATTGAAAATGGGGATGCTTTTTAAAAAAGATCAGAGAACAACTCATTGAGGTGACCTTTGAGCAGAGATCTGAAAGAAATTAGAGTCATTTACATAAGTAGGGGAAGAAACTTCAAAGCAAAGGAAATGACAGGTGTAAAGGCCCTAAGACAAGAGCATGTTTAGCATGTTCAGGAAACAGCAAAGAAACCAGCCTGTGTCTGAATGGAAGTGAACAAGGAGAAGAGATTTAAAGAGATGGAGATAAGTGTGATAGCCAAGGGTCATTTGTAGGCCATTGTCTTCATTTACTTTGAGCTGGGGATCCACTGGAGGGTTTCGAACCAAAGGTTATGTTGAAAGTAGTTCATAAAGTTTCAAGGGAGGAAGCAGGGCAACTAGTTCAGACCAGAGGGTAGTAGTGGTTGGATATGAGTACATTTCGCAAATAGAACTCAGCATTGGCCAGTAGATAATGTGTGAAGTGTGAAAATGAGGAGTCAGGACTATGCTCAAAGTTTTCCGCCTAAGCAAGTGGAAGAATAAAGTTGGAATTTAATGAAATGGAGAAGTCTGAGTAAAGAGTGCTTTGGTGGAAAGGAAGGATAGGAGTTGGGTTTGGACATACGAATTAATTGTGATGCCCTGTAATAGTTGGATATGAGTAAAGAGTTGAGAGATCTGGGCTAGAGATGAAAATTTAGAAGGAAGCATAGACATTGAATTTAAAGTCATTCAACAAGATGAGATAGCCAAGGAATTACATTTAAATAAAGATTGCAGAGAACTTTGGGGTACCCCTAATGTTTAGAGATATGGGAAGCAGCAAAGGAAACAACTCTCAGTGAGTGAGAAAGGAACTCAAGAGGGATGCCCTGAAAGCCACATGAATGAAGTGTTGGGGAGGAAGGGATGGATCACATCAAAGCTACTGATAGGACAGATGCTCCTAACAAGTCAAGTGGAATGAGGACTGAGAAGTATTCATTGAATTTAACAATGTGGAGGTTATTGATGTGTCTCATAAGAGTTTTTTTTTTGGTGAAATTAAGGAGGTTAAAGCATGGTGGGGGAAAATGTAAGAAACAGTTGAAGACAGTGCATACAAACAACTCTTACAACGAATTTTGTTGTATTTGGATATTAATAAAATATTTGATAAAGCTTTTTTAGAAAGTTATTTGTGTCTATACATAGATAAATGTTTAAATTTTTTAACAATTTCTTTGGGTTCTGGTTTAAAAAATTTGAAAAAAGAACAAGATGCAGGGAATGTTTAGAGAAGAGGTTGAGGATATAGGGCATGTTACTTGTGTGGGCATAGGGGAAAGATTTAGGGAGTTAGAGGGTTCAGAAATGTGATGAGAATGAAAGAAGTTTAGAAACATAAGGGAATGAGGGCAACAAGGGATGCCCTAGGAGTCCTAAAGAGGAAAAATATATATGTATTTTAAGCTTTTAAAAAGCATTCTTAGCTCATAGGCTGTAGAGGCTATGGCCATACTTTGGTGACCCCAGCTTTATACTAGAGGCCCTTAGCAGAGGCTGTGGATGAATCATTTGCATAAAGTCCTGATGGTTTTTAAAGTATCATTTTTAGTAGTACATGCAAGTGGTACAGAATTTAAATTGTACGAAAGGATATACAGGAGAATAAAGCAAACCTTCTTCCCTCCCCTGTCCACTAGCTATCCTGGTCTCCTTCCAGAAGTCAGTCAACATTACCAGTTTCTTATATATCATTTAAGAAGTTCTGTGAATGCTTAAATATGCACGAGCATATAACCAGTCAGTCAGTCTTAAGATATTTAAGTTCTTCTTTGTTTAAATCTGAACTATTAAGTAATACTTGTACCAGTTATCAAGTTATTGCCTCTCATGTCAAAATCCAGCCTTCATCGCCTACTCTGCAATGATGGATCTGGACCCCATAGATAACCGCACCCCTGTCAGCAGGCACAGTGTAAAGCTTTGTCAGTAGAGGGTGCTGGTGAGCACTAGAGGAACAAGAAACTTCTTTTCCTGGTTCCAGTGTGCCCCTCTAGCAGATCCCTGCAGCACGTGTTTTTTTGTGGCACCCAGCTCCAACTGGGCACACCTCATGCAGTGCCTGGCTCTAGCAGTGGCTAGCAGCACACTGTACCCCCACATGAATGGCTTCCCCTTACACACCCAACGTACCTTCTCAGCAATGGTACCCCAAGCTAACACCTCCTCAGGCTGCAACTCTGCAGCCTCAGCAAGCCTCTGTCATCTATGGCTGTGCCCTTTCCATTAGAGGTCTGTATCTCAGCCCTGTGGTTCTTTCTTTGGGTGCTCAGTCTGAGCATAGGGTGAAGAGCCTATAGGCTGTTACTTATATCTACTTAGAAGTCTCTTAATTCCTATTACAGTTAATAACTTCATAGTAAACATTACTCATTCAAATTACTATGTAGTTTCTGTCTCCTGATTGGACTATAATACTTCAAACCTTTCTGATTATAAAAGTATTACACATAAAATCAGATAACCCATCGTGCCCTTCTAGTAATCGCTCCTTCCAAAGGTAGCTTCTCTTAATATTGCAATGCTAAACTAGTTTTATATTTTATTTTAAATATAAAAATAGTGCAGGTACTTGTAAAACAAACAAAAAAACAAAAAGAAAAAGTAGAAAGAATGCTATCCAGTCCCCTTCCTAGAGTTAACCACTATTAACATTTTCTTGTGTATTTCAAAAAATTCTTAATGCATCTAGAAATGAGTTTATTTTTTTAACAAATGGGATCACACTGTATTTACTGTGTATATTTCATACATGGGATGGGAGGGAAGGATTGACTTTTTCCTTGGTAAAAATGAAAATCATTCTATCAAATTTTACCTAATTTTTAACTTATACCAGCATCATGTATTGGAAATGGTCGTCTGCTTAATTGGTAGAAGTGAAATTCTGGACACTGACATAGATGTAGACATCCACATTAAATGTAATACCTTGAGCTATACGAAGTCACTGCAGAGACAGAATCTGTTCTCCCCAAGCAGAGTGGGTTTATAAGAAAATTCTAAGGCCATTATAGCATATGTTGAACTTTCAAACATGGTTATCTAAAAAACCTGACTCGATTTTCTAGAGAACACAAATTTAGCTAATCTGTAATAATGCTAAACTCTATTCTGCATTTTTTGCTTAGTAATGTTGAATCAAAAGCCTCTGGGATAAAAAAGCATTTTTCCCTAAATCCTATTTGTTCTTCACATTGACAATGGATAAAAAGAAGGTATAAGTAAACTCTACCAGTTAAATATACAAAACAGGTCCTACAAGGATTAAGGAATACCTCTTTGCCCACAAAAGATCCAGCTGAAGTTAAAGTGAACTCTTATATTTAACTGTGAAACTAATTAAACCCTTAAGTTAGTCATTTGATATATAACTTGATTACTACTTCCATATTGTTGCTTTAAGATAGATTGGTAGACTTCCCCCAACCCTCTTCCTATTTGTTAGTCTTTACCGAAGTTAGCTTGGAAACAATGCTGATCATGGATGGTAGAGGGCTGATCTTTAGTTGGGGAGGATCATTCAGGGACTTAAGAGGTGGTAATAATCTATTTCTTAAGCTCAGTTATAGGCAAGCAGAGTTGTTTTTCTTACATGCCTTACAAATTTTATATTCTTTTGAATGCAATATTTAAAATGTTTGGATAATTAGGTTTTTAGAATTGTTGACAAAAATTTTCTTGATTGAGCAGGTTTTAACTAAATCTTCTATTTCTGAATAATTGGAGAGAATGGCAGTACCCATTTCCACTGAATAATTAAATGTTTAGATTGAGGATGTCTCTCTTTCATGGAAGTAAGCAGTGTAATGTCTTCTTCATCCAGTAGCCAACTTAACATGTTAAGTCTGATGAGGCTTGGGAGCCGTAAGATACATTGACTCAAAGACTTGACTGTTGTGGCTTCAGCTTTGATACATTCTGTGAAATGCCTGGAAATAGTCAACTCTTGCAAGTTTGGCAGGTTGTCCAGTGTTTGAAAGAAATTTCTGTATCCTTCCTCTGTAATCTTGTGATTGATTGAAAGATTTAAGTTCTCAAGTTTCTGGAAACTTCCGTTGATTGCTACCTTGGCTATAAAGGCAAAACATTTATGAGAATGGAATCATAGACTTTTTTTAAAAAAATAATTGTAGATTAGGTTATTTGAATACTACCACCACTGAACGTAGAAAATGCCCAACAAAATATTTTTTAAATTGCTCCTAAAAAATCCTGAAGAGCTGACAATAACTGCTTGGCCAAAACCCAAGCGAAAAGCAGAAACCAGAGAAGTAAAACTATGCCCTAGAGCAGCGGTCCCCAACCTTTTGGCACCAGGGACTGGTGCTCCTGTGAGAATCTAATGCCTGATGACTGGAGGTAGAGCTGAGGTGGTGATGCTAGGGCTGGGAAGTAGTTGCAAATACAGGTGAAGCTTCATTTGCTCACCCACTGCTCACCTGCTATGCAGTGCAATTCCTAACAGGCCACGAACTGGTATTGGTCCATGGCCTGGGAGTTGGGGATCCCTGCCTTAGACCACTGAAGCTACTTTTGCTGTGAGAGTTGTCATTCTGTGCAAATTTGAACTTCTCTTTTGGTCTCACAGGAGAACAAATGTCAAAGTTCAGCATGTCTAAGAAGCAGACTGTTACAAAGGACATTAGAGATTGTGGCAACCACATCTCTCCTTTTATGAAAAATAGGATATGACATTCTCAAACCATGTCTTCTCACTGCTGTTATTCACCTGTTGCCCAGAAGGGCTCCTCCTGTTACTGAGGGCTCTGAAGGATATGACAGCCCAGCATACAGTAAGTCCTCATTTAGGATGACTTTACTTTGGAAGTGGATACCTAGCACGGGTTTTGTTCTGTTTTTAATGGCTGTCTTTTTCCTAATTTAGGCAAATGTTAGGTTTGGTTTCACTCTGGAATCCATGGCTGTACCATGACTACCTTTAGAGACAGGTACTGAGAAAATTAAAATTTATTGAGTTGTACACTTGTGATTTGTGTACTTTTTGTATGTGAATTAACAATTTTTAAAAATACTTTTAAAAGAAGTATATGGAAGGTATGTCACCAGGCATCAGAAACTCTAGGTGCCAAGAATACAGACTTGAGGGTTCGTGTAGTCTCAAACAGGAGACTATCTTTTACTTCCAAATCTGACCACACTGAACCTGAATCCACAGGACATAAGAGGGAACAATAAGATAGTGAAAATGAGGAGGTAGATTGAAAAGTTTTAAAGAGACAGAAGTTTTTATAGACATTTTGCAGCAGAAAACTTGAGTAACATAACCGGCTTTCACACAAGCTGAAAACTTGTATTTGAGGTTAACTCACCAATTTCCATTATACTGTCATCATTCAAAGTCTGGAAAAATGAGAGAATGCGGAGACATTGAAGATGCTGACACTGCTGGATGATCAGTTTGGCCACTTGATGAATTCCTTCCCCAGTAGGAAGGATCAGTTCTTCCAGATTACTAAGAGAGCTTAAAGTATAGGCTATTGGAAGAGGAGAAAAAAACTATTTTCCATACTGTATTCCCAAACAACAGTAATCTACAGCCTACAAATCATGCACAGTCCAGAACACCCTATGTAGCATTAAGGCTGTTCCTCTTCCTCTCCAAAGGCAAGGAAAAGGGGTCAGCCTACATCTTAATCTTCATTGCTACCTCTGGGCAACCATTCCTCTACCCTCCCCCAGTCAGTCTTTTCTGCACTAGAATCCAGAATGCCTATCACATACCATTTCCTCTTTTAGACTGAAGCTTCCATGGGCCTCTGGGATACTCTCCTAGTTCCTCAATCCCTTCAGCCCCCTCCTTTCAGTCCCACCTCTGCTGCTATTTTAGTGATTTCTACATCTACCTGCCAGCATTAAAACCTCAGTCGACGACTCTCCTAGCTTTCCCTTTCACTTTGATCTCCTTTGCCGCACATTATGGATCACTTTATGCCTAGAAAAGCTATTTGAGGCCTCACACCTGAAAATGTTTTGAACACTTTCTAGCATAAAACAATGTTCCGGGCTTATCTTTTACTTTCCCTGTCCCAAATCTTACATCCTCCATTTCTCTAAGAACCTTGGTTCCTTTTAGGGAAGCCAGTATTTAGAAGTCAAGACCTGGGCTCGTTGCTATTAAGTGCTTTCTAGTCTTTCAGTTGACTGAGCTGAGAAATATGTATATATGTGTGTGTATGGATATATAGAGAGATAAATGGATATCTATATATATATATATATATATGTGTGTGTGTGTATATTGATCTATCTGTGTAAATAGATTAAAAACCATGAATCTACACCAGTATTTCCAGTTCTAATTTAATACTTCAAAATTCTTTCTAGCCTCCCCTTTCAATGTTCATAAATTCTTTAACAGTGAGGAAACTTGGCTCATTATACTGTTACTTGCTTAATGAACCTGTTGTATATAAACAACTTCCTTGGTTGTTCAGCCCTTGTGCTCCTCCCCACCCACATGGCTACCTCCAAAAGAAGAAAAGACAGGAAAAGGAGGAGATCCTGGTGATTCTTAAACATGCCAAAGTTTGAGAAACACTACTGCTCAACAGTCCTTATCTTCACTGATTCACCTTATATTTTCCTGTGGAACAAGAAACCCAAAATGGAGTTGCTTATGCCAAGCCCCATGTCACCAAACCAAGATTTTGAGTTTTGGCTCTCCCATAAATGAAATCAAACCAATCAGAAATTGTCTGAACAGCACTAATTAGGTAATCATCCTGATAGACTCCAGCCATCCCCCCACAGAGAAGTAACCTTGCAATAATCAACCTGCTTTTTTACCTAGTATAAATTCCTGTCCCCCCTCCCTTCTGCCTATAAAGGCCATTCTATACAGCTTCTCAGAACTCCTTTCTGTCTGCTAGAAAGGAGATGGAAGCTGCCCAATTCAAATCTATTTTTGCTCAAATGCTTAAAACTTTTAATATGCCTTAGTTTATCTTAACGTCTGTCAGAATTTTTTTTATGAGCATCTGTTAATTTTTGTAATCAAAAAATAAAGTAGGCTCTTTCTGTAATTTTTTTAAATCCAGGTTTTTATATGCTGAGTTTTCTTAACCTTAAAGATGGTTTTCTTTATATCTCAGAAGCCTTTTAAACAACACAGACTTAACATGGTTGAAATGGATACCTGACAATAAAATTTCATAGTCCTGTAATAATATGATGGGTTCTAAGAAATAAGGCACTCTGAGGACATCGCTTTGAATGAGACCAAGTGAGATCAAGGCATTTGGAGAGTAAAAGCTCAGCCGGCTGCACTGTCCCTTCCTTCTAATTAGCTACGGAAGCTAATATATATCATGATTTATTGTAATCAATGCAAAATAGGAGATGAAGGATTTTGTGGAGAAGAGAATAAGTAAAAGGCACTGTTTTGCAAACATACCAAATTTTTGAGATATTTCCTTATCAGGAAATTGTTGTAATTCAAGATTTAATATCTTCAGAGAAATAAAATTTGGCAAAATGAGGACTGTAAAAGGGAAAACAAAAATCTAGTTATATCAGTTATATCAAACCAAAAAGTAATGTATTAAAGGATATTTTTAAGTGAAAAATTAATGCAGTAATTAAGATTAAATAAATTAGCATAACTAAGTAGATAAAACAAAGCTTTGCTCAGGAAATAATTCTGATAACTAGAAATATTTAAACTTCTGGAAACAAATATAATTTATTTGATAATTCATTTAAGATCAGATATCTTATGATAGTTTTGTTCTTTGACATCAACTTCATGTTTAAAATTTGGATATGTTTTTAAAAGTGCTTAAAATGTGTCCACAGAAACATCCTAAACAAAATTTTATGATTACAGCTCTTACCAAATGGAATGGCTTTAAAAAATGCTCCAGAAAGCTTAATTTCTTTGAGTTTCTTGCAGGAAGCAAGTACAGTCATGAGAGATTCAAAATCCGAAAAAAAATTACATTTCAGGTGGAAAACATGAAGGTTTGGAGAATTCTCAATTAATTTAACTGTAAAATATCAATGATTTAAGAAATTAGAGAAAATTGCAAATTTCTATCAGGATTAGCCACTAAATTATTTTTGGTTCACCAATACTGAATTAAAGCACCATGATGTAATGATCCAAGAATCAGGCCACTTTGAGCTTAGGTTCAGGGTCTGCAATGAACTAGCAAGCTGTGCGAACTTGGACATGTATTTACTGATTCTTTTTGGGGATTAGTTTTCTGTAAAATAAGGGCAATGAATCAGTAAAGTCACCTTCAGCTTTAACATCCTAACATCTCTTAAGTTTGCACATGACATTTACACAATAGGAATACTATACAAAGAAACATAAAAGCAATGACAATTCTGAAACAAAACCTAATTTGATGTGAAAATTGCTGACAAATATAAGAAAACTACCACTACCAGTTTCAGTGAATTCTATTGCATGCAACTCTGCATGCCAATTCCATAGAATTTACATTTCTTCAATCCTTAGTGTTCAGTCTATTAAACTAAGGAATTGATGATGCCTAAGTTATTTTGCTAAATGATATATTTAAGAAAAATAGCTGTACAAGTTGCTCATCAACCAACCATGAGGATAGGCTGATGAGAAAAACACGGACATGCTTCCAATTGCTACCAATCAGCATATTTCCTTCTACTTAATTGGGCATATCTCTAAATTACAATATAAAAATAACTACAAATTATTTTTGGAGGGCAGTATACCAGTGATTAAGAGCACACACTTAGTAGTAGTCAGAATTCCTGTGTTTGAATCACAGATCTACCATTTCATTAGCTAGGTGTCCTTAAGCAAATTACTTAACCTCTTTATATATCAATTTCCCCAGCTGTAAATTGAGAATAATAGTACCTTACCTTATAGAATGGATATGAAGGTTAATGGCTATGAAGATTAATATTGGTAAAATACCTGGAACAATACCTAACATAGTAAAGTCTCAATAATTACAAGTAGCTCTCAGCATTCTTAATGAAAATGCTATTCAATTTACCATGGATATAGGCTACACACACAGATCCACAGAAGCTTTAACTCTTAAGTGAATTATTGGTTAAGAAATTTTTCCAAGTGATATAAAAACAAGTAAATCAAAGTGCCATGCTTACTTACCTAGTTTAGAAGGACCAGCCTCAGCTGAAATTTGGATCAATAATTTCTCCATATGGTGGAGATTTAGGGATTCTTCAGGAATGACTGAAAAAACATTTTGTTTATCCATATTCACAGACAGTTCTTTCAGACACAGGAACTTGTCCAGATTAGGT
The DNA here is from genome assembly GCA_004027375.1 of Macroglossus sobrinus. Lineage (NCBI taxonomy): Eukaryota > Metazoa > Chordata > Mammalia > Chiroptera > Pteropodidae > Macroglossus > Macroglossus sobrinus. Next base: position 21,669 of record PVKZ01000495.1, read on the forward strand.
AAGAGTTGATCTGGAAAGTAACACAGTTTTTTTATTATAAAGAGTTCCAAATTTTGATTCATTAAACATTTTTATATTTTCAAATGAAAGCCTTTCATATACCCAAAAACATTTTCTAGAAAGTACATATATGAAGATACGGCTATATGCAGCATTTACTTGGATACCTGTGTATGTGGGAAGACTTGTGATACTCTCTGGATTCACAAGAATAAGACATCACCTCAACAAGTGGTGCTGGGTCAACTGGACTTCCAAATGCAAATGAATGAAGTTGGACCCTACCTCCCAGCACTATGTATAAAATTAACTCAAAATGAATCAACAGCCTAAATATAAAGGCTAAACCATACAACTCTCAGAAGAAAACATAGGGGTAAAATCTTCATGACCTTGGATTTGTCAATGGATTCTTAGATATGCTACCAAAAGCACTAGCAAAAAAAAGAAAAAAGATAAATTGGACTTCATCAAAATTTAAAACTTGTGTTCACTGAAAGACATCACTGAGACATTGAGACAAAGAATCTACAGAATAGGAGAAAATATTTTCAAACTGTACATCAAATAAGGATTTAATATCCAGAATATACAAAGAACAACAAAGAAAAGTCAACACAATTTAAACATGACTTAAGAGACATGTCTCAAAAAAGATACAAACAGCTAATAAATAAGTACATGAAAACATTCAACATCAGTAGTCATTAGGGAAATACAAAACCATAGTGAAATACTACAACCTACTAGGATGACTATGATTAAAAAGACAAGCATTGATGAGGATGTGGAGAAATTGGAATTCCTGCACATTGCTCATGGAAATGTAAAATGGTACAGCCGCTGTGGAAAACAGTTTGGAAGTACCTCAAAATTAAATAGAATTACCAATATATGATCCAGCAATTCTACTTCTGGATATATATCTAAACTGAAAGCAAGGTCTCAAGGAGATATCTGTATGTACATACTCATAGCAGTATTACTAAAAAGAGCTAGAAGAAAAAGGAAAAAAATAGTTAAAATCATTTCTTAAATAAAAAGGGAAAAGTTTCTGTAAAAGAATAAAGTACAATTTATGCATTAATATACTCATTAAAACATTTATTGAAAAAATTTAAAAATAGAAGAAACTGCAAGTGTCTATTAACAGATGAATGGATAAACATATGTATACACAGTGGAATAAAAGAAATGAAGTTCTGATTTGTTCTATAACATAAAAGAATCTTGAAAATGTGCTAAGCAAAATAAGCCAGACACAAAAGGCCAAGATATTGTATGATCCTACTCATATGAAATATCCAGAATCGACAAAAGAGACAAAGTAGAATAGACATCAGTAGCTGGGGAGAAGAAGGAGTTATTATTTAATAGGTATAAAATTTGTTTGGGATGATGAAAAATGTCTTATGTATATTTAACTGTAATAAAAAGTTAAAAATAGCAAACAAATTTTGTATATATTTGATGATAACCCATAGATCCAAAAAATGTTCAGTGATTCTCAAGCAACATGTACACAAAGCAAAGCACCTAGTCATATAACAACCTGTTGAAAAACCAAAGCCATACTATTAACAATTAGATGAAAAAATATATCTATTATTTATACAAGTATCAAAAAACAAGTACCTACTAATAAATTTAATGAAAAATATAAACCTACACTGAAAACTCTCAAACATTGCTTGGAAAAGTGAAAGGAGACAAATAAATGGGAGAGTTTTCCCCTTTATTTCTTAGAGAGTATAAGTCCTTCTTTGCATTAAACAGGTAGAATGAGGGTGATTCTCAAGCACCATCTTTACATATAAATCATTCTTTTACTAATAAAATTTGTGAGAGCTTATTAACATTCATTAGTTAATATTTTTATCTGAGTTGTTTGAAAATCATTCTATTTACAGGCCTTTCACCAATTCTTGTTACTGACAAAAATTAGTGAAGGTTTATATCTGTTCTATCAGCAAGTATTTATGGTTTCATGATTTCAGAAATTTTATCCACCTAATACTAAGAGTGAGCAAATAAAATTACCATCAGAATAGCCAGCTAAAAGATAAAGTATACCTTGTACATGGCTCGTCTCTGAAACTGCAAGAGATTCCAGGGAAGACAGGTTGAGAAGCAATTCCTGTTCTTCTGCACTCAGCTCCGATTTGTCTATGGAGCACTTGGTGAAAGAAGCCTTATACTGCTCAAGAGCTGGGCGGAGGCTTTCAATAAAGCCCCTGCTTTTATTTAAATGAAGTTCAATGTGCTGTGAAGCTGAGAAGACTGCCATTAGAACCCTGAGCATCTCCTGGTCCACACCATCACTATCAGCCACGTGGACCTCCAGAAGGGGAATCTTGTACTGCTTTGGAGAAAGTTTCCAATAGCCAGTGCTGATGTCTGGTGGTGCATTAAGTTTCATATCCAGAAATCTCATTACATTTTCCTCTTTTTCAGCTAAATTCTGCTCCCATTCTTTCATAGGTTCAAAAGCAGAAGCATAGTCCTGATCTATAGTTGGTGCCTGTGATTTGTCTAAACATGTTTCCAGGACTGAAAAATCTGTTTTGGGACACTTTATTTTTCCTCTTATGGAGAGTTGTATGCTCCTCAACAATAACAGGCTTTCTGGGTGGTCAAAAAAATACTGTAATTTAAGTATATCCAAACTCAGGGTTCTCCCTTGAAGGAATTGTAAAATAAGTGGAGAACATGCAGCAACACTGTTGCTTTGATAGGCAATATTTAAGGCAAGAGTCAGTACCTGTTTTGAAACCACTGAAGAGTAATCTGGAGATAATTGAAAAAGCACCCTAGTTAATTGCACTAACTCTAAACTTCCCGGGTGGTGCTTCAGGTTGTCTTCATTTTCAGATATATTCTTCAGTGACTCATTATTATCCACCAAATTAAGCAAATGAGATACAATTTTGGGCCCTGCCTTTGTTGAAGGGTAGCAGGAGACACAGTGCAAAAAATTGTTATAATAGGGACTTATAGTTATCATGGATGACTTAATTTGTTTCAAATAATAAAGTCCCAAATCTTGATCTTCTTGCCTATCTGAATCCAAGAGTACAATCAGCCTCATCCCAGCAAGACATTCTTGGAACGTAGGATCTAAAAACTGATAGACTGGTCTCAGTCTCTGGGCTGTGAATTTACTCATCAGGTACATGGTTAGATCTTCATCTGCATCAACCCCTGCTTCTATAAGGTCATCATCACTAAATTCAAAGCAAGATGAAAAAAGCCCTTTCAAAGCCAACTGACCACAGGAGGACACAGTTGCTTTGAGAATTTCAGCTGAAGTTTTGTGCTTTAAGAAAAGGCATTCCATATAGGATTTGAAAACAGCAACACAATCAAAGGACTGGTCAAAAGGATACTGAAACCAGTTAGCACAGACTGCTGCTGCAAAAAGTGGAGTTTTCTGTATTTCCTGTAACCTTGAATTAATCCCAAAGTGAATCATAAACTTCCGCAGACGAGCCATATTGTGTGGAAAAAACTTCCGTAACATATAGATGGTATTATAGAAGGGAAACACCTCGATCTTTAGAATTGTATCTAGGTACTGGCGGATGTCCCTGGCCTTGTTTGTATGGACAGCAATCAATAAACAGGTCCTTGATGAGTGGTTCTTTTTAATCAGTTTTTCTATGACTTGAGGGACTGAGCACATTTCTTTGTAGTCATCCAAAAGGAATAACACCTGATTTTTTAGCTGCTGGATGATATTCCTCAGGCCCTTTTCAGTAACAGATCTTTCTGTCTCTAGGAGTTGGTCGCAAATGATGTTGGCCAGTCCCTGGCCCTGTCTTGTAGAGCTCAGGGAGACATAGAAAACCAGCTGGAACCTGTTTAACAAGGAACAGCATCCTAATGCCCATAGAAGTGCTATTTTCTTGAGGAGGACTGTCTTTCCACTACCAGCTTCACCCTCCACGCACATGACAGAGTTCAAGTTGGCAAAGACCTCAGGCAACACTACAGGCTCCTGCACAGGACTACTAATGTGTTTTGAAGCAAGGGACAAATCACAACCCAACAAATGGTCAGTGGCTAGACTGGAAGAGACCTCAAGCAAAGACATGCAGCGGAAACTGGCCTTGGTGTAGGCTTCTCTCAGTCGCTCACTCAGAATCTTTGCCTCCTGAAACCACTGGGCTTCAGCCTGGACCATCTCTAAGGATAGAGAAAAGGAGACACAATTATAAATACTCTTTTAAAGTCCTCTACATACAAAAAGTATACATACCTATGTCCCATATGCTGCTTCAAAATCCTTACCTGTCACTGTAGAACTAACTGCTGCTGAATCTTCAAGATTACTTTCACTTGTGGTTTCCTTTGAAAACAAAATTATCTAAGTCAAAGTCTGTGTAAGACTGTGGGGCATAGTGTTACAGCTGGAGAGCAAACATCATCTAAACACAATCCACCCTCAAATATTTATGCCAATTGAAGGGAACAGTGCTATAAACAAGAAATGATAAATGATCTGCAGACATCTACAAGTGTGTGCTCCTAGGTGATACACATACAGTTCATTCCATGGATGAGTCAAGCAGTGATAATGTCCAGGTAGCATCTAGAGCAAGAAAACCCTTCAGAAACCATTAGATGCAGCATTTGACCATAGTTCTTAACATTTTTAATATTACATACCTGAGAAAGTTATGTTTCTTCTTTAAAAAATAAGCTATTTCTATATCCCCAAGGCTTTTTTCCTTCAGCTTCATTTTTTAGCTCACAAATATAAAACTTGAATCAAATAAATAGCAAGTTACTTTGTTTTCTTTTTGTGCAAGGACAAACATAATATACCTAACACAGCCTCTAATAAGGTGTATGTGTGTAAAACTGAAAGTGGCTTACATCCCAGAGAACTTTGAAAGATTTCTCAGATTAAAGGTGTCAACCTGTTATCTGGGTTTATGATTTGGTTGGTCATTTGCTTTTGTAGAAGAAACGTATCTTTCCAGCCCTGAAAATGGCCAGGTAGCAAATCAGACCTTACTCTCCTCCAAATGAATGTCATAGATGGAATCCAGGTAGCCTGGATGCTAATCACCTCCAAGACTAAAAGAGCCTGGCCCCAAAGTAGAAGGGATTGACTCTACATTTCACGAAACTAGGTATTCTGTCTTGTTTACCGTAGTATCCCCACCTGCACCTAGCACATTATAATTGCTTAATAGATATTTTCAGAATTTATTATTTATGATGAGCAATTCCTGTTAAACAACAGTTTTCAGTCATGTACTGCTAAAATAAACAACATGGTTTGTTCATTACCGTTAATTCAGAAAGTTCACCATAGCTCTGAAGGTCTGGAATCACTTCTGCAGAGGCCATCATATTTTGGGAAAACTGACAACTAAGCATAAAAGTTAAGTTACAGGCAAGTAAGCATTATCCTATAAAAAATAGTTATAGGCGAGTAAGCATTTGCATTGTTTCTAAAAACTATTAGGGTTTTAATGGCAAAAATATTAAATATAAAACTAACATTTCTAGTGATTTGCTTTTGTCAATGTCATCAAGATATTTGGACTCTGGCTCTCAGCAATTGAAATGTAAATTATTTATACAGTAATGGGGATAACCAGTGAATTTGGTGGCAGGAGTACATATTTAACACTCATTCATGAAACAACGAAGGTGAACCTAAGGAATCAAAAACAGAAGAAAACTCCATCTGTGGATTCTGTAACACACAAAAAGACAGTAGAAAAACTGGTGAAATCCAAAGAAAGTCTGGAGTTAATAGTAGTGTACCAATGTTGGTTTCTTAATTTTGACAAATGTACCATGATAATGTAGTATTAGGGGAATCTGGGTGAGAATATAAGAACTCTATTATCTTTGTACATTTTCTCTAAATCTAAAATTATTCCCAAATAAGTTTATTAAAAAAAAAAAACCTCCATCAATATGAAGATTGAAGAATGGCCACAGACATATTCTGTAAAAACTATTTGCCAGACATCATGAAACTGGGACATAAAGACCCTATAAATTCAGATGTGATGTCTGCCTGAAGAACTAAGGGAGAAAATTCTAAAGAGCTCTACCGAAAATGATGCACTTGGATAGGTGAGAACTATAAATGTGAGTAGGTAAATGGGAAACTAAGAACAAGCAAATGTTTCACACTCATTTTCATGCCACCGCATATTCACTGGAAAGCAGGTGGTAACGCAAGAGGAGACTTATTCTTAGTTTTCCACGTTGCTTGGAGATGAGTCTAGGAATAGAAGAGTAGCTGCAGGAAAATAGCAAATAGGACTTTTAATATATCTGTCAAAGGTCACTATGCAGATAGACCCATCAAGAAAAAGGATTCTGAAGGAAGGTAAAATTTGGCTTTTTCATACAAACAAAGCCAATACAGTTATTTGCCAGCAGACCTGCACTATAAGAAATGTTGGAATTCTTTAGTTAAAATGGTAATGGATGAAACTCTACTTGGTTCTACCCAAAGGAATGAAGAATACCAGGGATGGTAACTAAGTAGGTAAATATAAAAGACATTTTTCTGGTTTTAAAATATATTCAGAAGATAATTGTTTGAAGCAAAGATATAACACTATATTGTGAGATTTATAATATATATGAAAGTAAAAGATATGACTAGGACAAAAGATAGAAGGGGAGAAATAGAAGTATACTGTTACATAGTTCATAAATTACATGTCAAGTATTATTTGAAGATGACTGTGATGTTAAACATACATATTGTAAATTCTAAGGCAGACACTAAAAAAGACAAAGATGTGCAGCTAATAATCCAATAATAGAGAGAAAATGGAATACTAAAAACTACTCAAACTCATAGAAGTCAGGAAAAGAAGAAAAAGAAACAAGCTACAAAGCAAATAGCAAAGTAGTACATTTAAATCCAACCATTTCAATAATTACATTAAATATACATGTTCTAAACACTCCCATTAAAAAGCATATATTGTCAGACTTCAAAAAGGAAGATCCAACTTTGTTGCCTATTTTATTATTTCATAAAATAATACACACCATAGCAGTGAAAACAAGCGAACTGCAACTCTACCCGTAATTATGAATGGGTCTCAAAAACAATATGGAGCAAAATGTGCCAATCACAGCAGAACCATGTAGTATGCTTCCATTTATTTGCACTTCAAGAATAGGCAAAGTTTAGTATGTTTAAGGATAAATAAGTAGTCAGAAAAACCATAAAGAGAAGCAAAGGAATAATTAACCTAAAATTTATGATCATGTTTGTCTCTAGATTGGAAGGATAGAATATAATCAGAATTGGGAGAGGGTGTATATATGTATATATGTGTGTATGTATGTGTATATATGTGTGTACATATGTGTATATATGTTATATATTTTTTATTTATATATATTTAGAGATAGGTACATTACATATAAGCTAGAAATATGTATCTCGTGTGCAGTCTCTCCCAGGGAACTGTGGAGGTTCCCTGGTATTCCACCAAAATGAGTGAATAAACCAAAAAGAGTGTGACATTAGATCCAGGACACAGGAACTACAACGCAAGAGAGAAGCAGTAGGATTATCATGAAGAAAGATCTCAGGATCCTAGGATGACTACAGGATAAGTACTTCATGTTGGAGAGACTCCTTCAAGAAAATGAAAATGATGGGATATCTTATAGATCCAAATGGGAGAATTTGAAGATTAACTGGTGCTAAATATTTTTTTAAAAAAGACTAAATGGCTATTAAAAAATACTTTTTTTAAAGTAGTGGTAAGGATATGAAGAAACAAATATATTTATATAAATTGAAATATACATTGTATTATATATATTTTATATTTTATTTATAATGTATAATATTAAATATAAAATTATATAAAAATTTAAATATACATAAATTGAAATATATATTACTAAGCCATAAAAAAAGAATGAAGCACTGGTACATGCTACAACATGGATGAACCTTAAAACATTATACTAAGTGAAAGAAGCCAGATACAAAAAAATCGTATTGTATGCTCCCATTTATATAAAATGTCCAGAACAGGTAAATCAATAGAGACAGAAAGCAGATTGGTAGCTTTAAGGAGCTAGAATGCGCTGGGGCACAGATATAGGAAGTGACCACTTAATGGTACAGAGTTTTCTTTTGGGGTAATGAAGATGTTTGGAATTAGAGGGGATGTTTGCACAACATTGTGAATGCCACTGGACTATGCACTTTAAAATGGTTCATGTATGAATTTTATTTTAAAAAAATACTAAGAAAACATTAATGAACAAGACAATTATTACTTTCTACAAAAATTGAAACTTGTACAGGGAGGGAAAATATTAATTTACCACAGGTTCAGCTTTGCATAGCATTTATGGAGTCATAAGTAAACATATAACAATATTGTTCTAATCAAAACTATGCTATAACTATAATGAGAGGAAGGCTAAATGGAAAGTGTGTCATGAGAGTACAGGGAAAAAGAGATAAAGACTATCATATGAACACAGGGGTGGGCAAAGATTTAATCAGAAAATAAAATCAGGAAGAAAATGAGAAAATGAGGAACAAATTGTTAAAGTACATCCAAATTCACAGACACTAAACATTCATTCTACTACTCACTTAGGAAAATATTTGGTGTGATCTCCTAATGGGTCACCACCACCTTCCTCACACTTTTCCAAACATTCTCCACAGGAAAAACGCTGGACAATGTCCGTTATACCTAGAAGGAAATTCGATCAGTACCACTGGCATGTGTATTCATCAAGTGACACAGTTAACCACTAGGTCTTTGGCAAAACACTACTTGCATTTCCAATCAGATTTTGTGAAAAAGTCACAAGTTGGGTCACCAGCGAAGCATATTCCATGCAAGACCAATGCTATGAGTCATGAATGCTCCTATGTCTCATGCACTTTGATGAACACCTCCCTGACCCTTCCTCCTACGGAGCAAGAGACTTGCATATCAGAGTGTAGAATTAAAGCTCCATGAAGGAAGAGATTTTTGTCTGTTTGTTTTGCTCACCAGTGAATCTCATGGACCTAGAAGAACAACTAGCATTTATTAGGCACTCAATAAGTATTTGAGGAATAAATCAGAAAGAATATATTTGGAGCTCAGGAAAAAAATATGAACAGCAGCCCTTAGATAAGTTCATGAAGAATCAAATGTCTCTACTCCATTAGCACCAGGTTTATTCCACCAGAAATAGGATCAAGTCTCCTTATGAGACGATTTCTGTGGAAGGAAATTAGCATTTGGATCTACCAAAGGATTAAACTAGAAATGGAGCATCCGTCATCATCTTTCCACTCTTGGAGCCCTGTAGGCATGGCCAAGCGAGGGCATCCCTTTTGTGTCTGGATAAAAATATGCAATCCTAGAGCTTGCAAGACTGTAAAAGGGTCAGATGACTAGGATTTGTGGGGAAAGGTGGAGGTTCAAAAGGAATAGTGTAAGGATACTAGACAGAGGGTCTCTGAGGGAGGCTGGAAAGAGGAAGACAGAACAAGAGTAAGGAGAAAGAGTGGGACACTGCTTTTCCACATGCTTAAGACTGTGAGGCACTAAGATTTTTTTGTACCATTGGTATGCTTCTGTTAAAGTGACCCCTACATTCCCCTACACGGTACTGCTCTATGATATCTACTTGACTTCTTAGTAAAGGATCTGCATGGGCCCTCACTGTGCGTTTGGTCTGAAGGTCAATAAAGTTACCAAGGAAGGACACAATATCCTTTATGATCACCTTATTGTACCTCAGCAGAGACCTGAGGGGAACCAGCCTATTCTTCGTGGATTTAAGAGTAGAATTTCCTGATGACCAGCAGCTAAAGAGAATACTATGAACTGATGGAAGATTCCACATGCTTAGAAATCATTTTTAAAAGTATTTCCTGATTTTCTTTTCCTAGTAGTGTATGTCAAAGACTGCTTATCCACATTCCCAGTATCTTTCATTCTTCTATAATATCAAACCCCAATTTTTAGCTGGGTATACTGCCAGCCAGGAAAAAATATTAAATGTCCCAGCTTCTCTTATAACTAGGTATGGCCATCTGATTACTAAGTTTGGGTTAAAGAGATATAAGCAAGAGGGTCATGTGACAGTTTTCAGGGGCAGGGATGGGATTGGGTGGTGGTGGGGAAGAGAGTAATGTATAGAAAGTAAGACATTACAATTATCCTTAATGCAATACAGTTTCCCTCCTCCCCCTCCCCCATCCAAAAGTAGAGCATTCCTATGAAACCTTTCATAAACTGAAATGGCAGAAAGTGAAAAAGCAATTACCTTACGACAGGGGTCCCCAACCCCTGGGCTGTGGACCAGTACCACCAGTTAGGAACTGAATTGCACAGCAGGTGAGCGGTGGGTAAGCTAGTGAAACTTCATCTATATTTGTAGCCACTCCCTAGTGCTAACATCACCACCTCAGCTCCACCTCAGATCATCAGGCATTAGATTCTCATAGGAGCATGGGTCCCTGGTGACAAAAAGGTTGGGGACCACTGCCTTAGGACACATCTTGCTAACAAATACACCAAATGAGATAAAGCACAGATGCTCACAGACAGTTCAAAGCTATGGGGGCTTGATGCTGAGATGCAGAGTGTAGTTCCCAGGGAAGGAGATTGGTGACGCCACTCTCACTACTCCGGTGCGTGCTGCCTCTATAATGGTTCACCACAAAACAAACGCTGTACACTATTTTTGCTTTTCGCCTTTTTTGGTAAAAGTGAAAATCCTCTTCAGATTTGCTAGCGAAAACAGAAGCATATCTTGTGTTATTGAGCTTTACTTTAACAAGCTTCACAGATGTTGCATTTTTAAAATTTTTTTATGTATTGAAGGCAAGACCCTCCCCATATGCAAAAAGATTATAGCTCACTTATTGCAGTAGTCACTTTATTATGGTGGTCTGGAACCGAACCTGAAATATCTCCGAAGTATGCTTGTACTAATGTATGTCTCTCATAAAAACACAGTGGCAAAAAGCAGACTTTGGAAAGCAGAGGATACCTGTACCTGTTAGGAGCTTCTTTACCTAAGGGAGATGTGGAAAACTGGGAGAGGGTTTCTGATACAGCAAGGGAAAGGGATACATAAGGAAAGATTAAAAGAATGGAGGCTGTTGAGACTAGATAAACCCAAGCCCAGGATCATAAAGGATATGGGGTTTAAATGAGCAACAAGGCAAGAGCCTGCACAAACTACTGACTCAACTGTATAAAAAGGCCTCCTTTGGCCAGAGCTACAACTCCCATAGGGGATGCCTGGGGCCAGTTCTTAAAAGCCCAGTCCCAATTCTTCATTAGCAAAGATGCTGTCATTGCAATAAGCTTGAATAAAAGACAGTAAAACCAGCAAGTTTTGATATTACAAATATCAGTGTTCAGGTTATCTCTTCACATTTATAGATAGAATGTGATGTTTGGAGTTTGCTTCAGTGTAAATGGAGGAGGGGTAAAAAGGAAGAAAGAGTTTTAGATGTATTAAATTATTGAAGCAGAATTTCTCCCCAAGTTGGTGTCAATTCAAAAGAGCCAAATTTTCCTTGCAGCTTCCTTAAGAGCAGATTTTTTTCTTGCCTTTTGAGGTGTCTACTCTATGCAGTAGTTTCCATTAGACCTCCCACATTGGGTGGGCCCTGGGATTTGATTCTTGTCATCTGTACTCTATAAGGACTTGAAAATTAAACTTATGTTAACTCGATTGTGCAAATTTTCTAAAGCTGAAAGCTTGCTTCAGTGTTCCACTTAACATCAGGATTCTTGCCATCGCTTCATTTTTAATTTACGTATACTTAATGCATTAGAAAAACCTCAGTCTTTTCCTCCTGTGTGTCTCCTTTACTCACACTACTGCGACCCTCACACACTTCTGACACCAGATGCGTGGGGCTTTCCCCGCACCAAGCAATTCTGACATCAGCTGGGTGTTCTACACTTTAACTCATTCTGACACTCTGCCTGGAGATGGCCTCAGATCCTACAGGTTAAGGGCTCAGTTCTGTAAGAGTGCACCCAGCCCATTCACTGGAGTAGCTCACAGAGCTCAGAGAAATACTTATGTTTGCTAGTTTTTTAAAGGATACAGATGAATGGCCAAATGAAGAGACAAATGGGGTGAGACCTGGGAGGGTCCCAAGAGCAGGATCTTCCGTCCCCATGGAATCGGGGTTTGTCATCCTCCCAATGTGGATGTTTTCATTTACCTAGAAGCTCCCTGAACCCTGTACTACTGGGATTTTTATGGAGGCTTCATCATGTAGGCATGAATGATCATTAATACCATTTCCAGCCCATCTCTCCTCTCTGGAGTTTGGGGGCCATGACTGAAAATTCCAAGCTTCTAATCATGGCTTAGATTTTCTAGTGACCATCCCCAATCCAGGAGCCCACCCAGAATTTCTTCCTTAGAACAAAAGATGCTCTTATCACTTAGGAATTTACAAAGGTTTTAAGGGCCCTGCATCAGGGATGGGGTCAAAAACTAAATATTAGAATAAAAGATACTCCTACTGCTCTTATCACTTTAAAAACTAAAAGAATTTTAGGAGCTCTGTGCCAGGAACTAGGGGCAGAGATCATATATATTTTTTCTATTACCTCACACTTAATTTCTTAACAGATACTGATCTATTTAAGAATGTTTTCAAAATTATTTTATCCAGAAATTTTAATTGTTTTGGGGGAAGTGTCAGTCAAGGACCCAACCCTGCTATATTCCCCTACGCTTATTTATGCTAAAAAACTAAGTCACTCTAGAAAACAAGAAATCTTATGAAGATGGTTTTAAAAACAAACAGAACTATGGCACCATGAAAATGAGGAAAAAAATGAAAGAGATTTTTTTAAAAAGGTGAAGACCAAAGAAAAGCAAAAGAAATAAGCAAAGCCTTTGGGATATGTCTGAGTCTTTAACTGATGCCATAGGTAAATCTGTCTTTATCCAGGAATTCACAAAATGTTCTCCCTGAAGAAAATTAAAATTCAAGTTATCAACTTTGTTTGACTTAGAGTATATAACTATCTATGAACAAAACTTGAAAGCCCCACACCATGATGAGTTTCATTGGATTGAGTGGCAGAATTGTTGGAGATTATTCCTTTAATTTTTATTTCTATTAATGTTGGAATTTTTATTCAGTGCAAAAAAAACAAAAACCTGTCTCTTTGTACCTAACAGGAAGCCTTCTGGGGTAATTGTTTCCAGAACTCTGGCTCCAAAGTGGATTTACATGTAGCTATGACAGATGTACTTTGGCTAATGAGAAAGTATGAGATACAGGAAGGACTCAGAAGGATGTTAGGCATTGAGCAGCTGATCCTTCTCTGATAATTGCATCTGGATTTCTTTCTGAGGAAACACTTCTCCCCTACTTTGAGACTATGTTCTCTCTTTAAGGTTTTTATCTTCTGAATGTTAGCCAATAAATTCCCTTCTTTACTTAAGCAGTTTGAGTTTTCCATTATGGGCCACTAGGGAATCATTACTAATAGAGATAAAGTAACCAGCTAGGAGGCAGCAACTCTGAGGCCCACTGTAAATGATGGTGCCATGGTCCCAATATCTTTACACAGAATTCAGATGGGGGCAGCCAAGGGAGGCTAGAAAAGATGGCCTCAGTGAAAGAGGTGAAGACTTTCAGGAAGGCAAACAGACTAATTGAAAGCCAGCCCTGGAAAAAGGAATTTTAAGGGCTCCAGTTTAACAAGAGAACATTATTTTCTTCATTTGGTCAGATGTGAGGCAGGGGAAGGAAAGAAGGGAATAAGAGTAGAGCCCAGGACAAAAAAAAAATTGCCCAACCTTTTTCTGATTCAGATATTATTAGGTAATCAAAAGATAACTTGAGGAAAAAATTGTTGTCGTATATTACCATCACACCAACAAATCCCTTGTAGCTCTGAATATACTGGGCAATTTCCTCTGAGGATTTCTTATTTTGAAGAAATTCACATCTATAATTAATAAACATAATTAAAATTTACCCCAATACTGTGATAGAAATGTCTTGTCTCTATTATCATTTACATAATGAACATTTGTTAAAACTTACTGAATTGTACACTTAAGATTGGTGAATTTTATTAAACTTCAAATAAAACTGTCAAAAGATTTATCCAAAAATTCATTTATGAAGATCATCATTATTCTCATATAATTATTTACTTCTATTAGTGACAACATGAATCATTTAAATTTAAATCTTCAGATTATTTTTTTCTCTTGAAACAATAATACAATCAAAGAGACTGATTTATAGTATTATATAGGCTGAAGTTTTTTGTTTGTTAAATTAAACTATGGTGACTGAATCCAGTTCCTGTTCTTATATGAAAGTTACTGGCACTAAGGGTAATTTTGTAAATAACATTTCATCTACTAACCAAAGTATATCACCACTCCTTAAACAATGGAAGTTAACAAATTTTGAATTTTTAAAAAAGAACTTACTGAATATCATTTTAAAAACCCATTCCTTTCCACAAAAGAGAAGCAGTTTTTAAATTAATTTGAAAAAGTACTTCTAATTCAAATTTAAGTATCTTTCTAGTAGTATTGTAGTAACAAGTGGGCTGGGAATCAAAATATTTAACAATCTGGCTTTTTGCATCCCTATCACCATCTCATCTGCTTGTTACAAAGAACTTTCTCTCCCTCCCCATCTCTGTCTCTCTACCTCTTTCTCCTCTCCTTCTTTGTTCCCTTCCTCCCTCCCACCAACCTCACTTTGTCTTTTCTACTACAAAATACATGTTTGTTTCCAAAAACTTAAACAAAATAGAAGTGAACAAAATAAAATATGAAAATTCCTTTCCACCTTATCTCCTGACAAATCCAAATCCAAATGTATCTATTGTTTAGTTTATATCTTTTCATAACTTTTTCTATATATTTTCAAACAAGTCCATATATAGGTTGAGTGGTTTTACACATTTTTTAAGGGCTTACACATTATTTTGCATATATCTTTTTTCACTTAACACATCATAGACATCCTTCTATTTCCATTGTGAGCATGGCTATCTCTGTGCAAGATAACTTATAAATAACAGCCCAATTCTTTTGTGGTTGACCTATGATTCAACCAACAACTTCTTTGCATGTAGTAAGTATATGACAAATATTTGTTGAAAGAAAGAGTATGAACCTGATCACACTACTAGATCCAAATATTAGATTAGAGAAAATAAAGGAAGTAGAGAAACATGTTATCACATCAGAAACACATTCAGCCAAAGCTAGAGTGTAGGGAATTATACAGATTACATGGCTTCTTTAATGAATAAATAACAAGAAAATATGGGGAAGGAAGAAAGCTATACATTAAAAATCTTGAGACATATCAGCTAAATGTAATATATGGACTTTGGATACTGATTCAAATTAACCATTTGAAAGGGAGGTGGGAGTTATGTGGACATTTGAACACTGACTCAGATATTTGATAATATGTGTTGAGAAATTACTGTTAATCCTTTTCAGGAGAGAGAATGATATTGTGGTTATGTTTCTTAAAGATATTCTTTCATTTTAGAGTTATATACTAAAATATCGCCAAATGATATTATGTGATGTCTGGGATTGACTTTAATATAATCTGGTTATTATTATTATTTACTGGGTAAAGGTGGGTGAGAGACGGATATGATTTGGCCATGTGTTGATAAGTGTTTATTATACTATTCTATCTTTGTATGAAATTTTCCATAATGGATGTTTAAAAATTGTTAAGGAAATGAATCCGTATTTGAAAGGTACAAAGTTATATAAAACTCTAGTAAATATAGCATTAAAAATAATTAAAATATTCTTCATTTTTTAAGTGGGAAACTAAAGATCATCATGACACTCAAAACAGAGTTTTTGAAATAAAACATTTTCATTTGGTATATAATCAACAGTAGATAAAACCATTTGTAATAACATCTTAAACATTGTTTTACTTTTCAACTTCTTTTATACACCATTTTACATTCTCCCTATGCAAATTATTCTTATTTATTAAGGCAAATCCTGAAACTTCTACTTGGCAAAACATGTCCTAGTATTTGGAATAATAAGACAACATTTAAATTATTTTGAAATTATATAATTCAAAAATTTTTACGATGTAATCAGCCCTTTCTTGCCTGAATAAATGCTTAATTCTGGAATGTTCTGGTTTTGGGTAGGAAAAAAAAAATCAAAACTGAAGGTGCTATTCCAGGAAGGTGACTCTTATCTTTAGAAAAAAGAAAAGAGAGAGAGTTATCTACTTACTTGGGAAACCATTTGGCATGTTCCTTCCAAGGATCATCCCCTTCTTCCCAATTTCCTAAACATCCACCACAGGCAAAACACTGCACAGTGTCCTGTTTGCCTACATATGAAGGAAAACATTAGATTGTCCAGGAATGGCACCAGAGGAGAGTCCAGAAGATGTGTGTCTGCGAGCTGACTACTCTGTGCGTAAGATGTGCTGCAACA
Organism: Macroglossus sobrinus; assembly: GCA_004027375.1. Lineage (NCBI taxonomy): Eukaryota > Metazoa > Chordata > Mammalia > Chiroptera > Pteropodidae > Macroglossus > Macroglossus sobrinus. The sequence continues at coordinate 38,145 of PVKZ01000495.1, forward strand.
TGTCTGCCACTCACACTCTCATCTGGCTGAATCTCCATCCACAGCCCCACTGCCCTCAATGACCATTTTCTAAGCCTGGGATGCTACCCATCAGTCATGGCCATACTTTACTTTTAGGACTCTAAGCTATTTAACTCAATATGCCTCTAAGGTGTACCCAAAGCTGGTGAACTCTCAGAGTTGAAGTAGCGGGGAAGTAAAGATATCCCAGCATTCAGGAAGTAAAGCACAGTTGGAAAACCTAAGCTGTAGCTTCACCGTGAAATTTATATGGAAACTAAGACACGTTTTTAAAACTCTTCGAGCCTCAGTGAACTCAATTGTGAAATAGGGGGAAGAGCAAGTTTGTTGGATCAGAATTAGTGCTTAATCTGTGTCTAGCATCAAATAGGTATTTAGTAAATGATAGTTCTTATAGTTATTACAATTCTTATTCACCTGTCATAGCATTTATGGCATGGCTAGGACAATTCAAAGTGCAATTTTCTGAAATGCAGTTTGCTCTAACATTAGAGTTAGCCCTAAGATTAGAACCAACCAACCAACCCACAAAAAAAACCCTTCGATATTGCAGCAATTAAAAGAATCAAAGAAAGATCATGTAAGAGCAGCAAAAGAAAGGTGGGTGAGACTTGGGGTTATGCTGACCTCAATTTATTTTCAGGACCTCAAGAATGCAGTCAGTATTGTCTCTGGTCCAAATTTAAGAAAAAAATAACTGCTTATTTTACATATAGTTGGCAAATTAATACACTGAATGAAACAAAATAAAGCTAAAGTAAAATAACTGAAGTTGAATTTTAATAAAATACCTTATACTTACTGCAACATATTTAACAAGTGAGAAAAATTCACAAAATACTGCAACTGAACTATGGAAACTAAATTTAAAACTCCAGAGAAACACTTCAGGAAATGATTTCAAATTACCTGTAAAGACAAAGCCAGCCGCTGAGAGCTCCCTTGGGGATACCCTGTGGACATAAAATGGCCATTCCTCGAAGGATTCAAGTCTGGACTTATCTTCTTGGAACCTTCCTTTGTCTCCTCTCAGCTTTTTCTCTGGATTCTTAACTCTTATATCATACTTGGCAATGTTACCAACATCTTTGCCCAAAAGGAACTCGCAATCTGGATGAAACCTTCTGTGGTCTTCTATGGGGAGTCTCTGGAGGCTGGCATGAAACAGTATTAAGCTACAGCAGAAGCACTGAATCGCAGATTGTACACCTGTGAAATAAAACCCAGCCGCTGCCATCTGCTGTGGTGTCCATGAGCTGTAGGACTTATAGGTCACAAAAGTCTTTAACCTTTTTGCTTCACTGCGCATTTCTGAATTAAAGCCTTTCTGCATTTTTTCTCGTTCCTCCTGTTCCTCTTCTTCTATTTTCTTTGTAAACTGAAATGCATCGATGCCTAGATAATTAGACAGCTCCAGGAGTGAAGTATAATCACACTGGGAAATCTTCTCTTCAGTGGCCGTCTCCTGAGTGGCCATTTTCTGAAAAGGGAAAGAAAAGCAGGTTAATGAACACTTCCTCTTGTTTTACTAGCCCTGAGATTTTCTTTAACTCTTTTATTCTTACTGTTTCCTTTCTTCTGAATAATACTGATCTTTGTTCATCATTCAGCCCAACTGGAAACAAATATGCTAGTAGGTCTGCCATAGCGTCTCACGTCATCCTGCCCTCCCACCAGTGAGGTCACGTGAAGTCCAAGCAGTTGGAGGCCCTGTTATCACAGCATCGATCATTACTTAAATCAAAGATATAAAATAAGGAATACCTCGGTATCGTCACATAACAAGTCCAAAGATGCTTGCTTGCACCCTCAACATTCCAAGAACCTCAGAAATATTCCATTTAATGCCCACAAGTGGAGTCGGATGGTTCCACTTTACAAGGTATGTTTTATGTGTTCCCGTCTTTATCCAGCTCAGCTCATCTGCAATTTGCCCATCTACCCACATTTCTGCAAAAGTTGTAGCTAATACGAGATCTTGATTTAGACCAAGCATGTCCCTCATTTGGCAGTACCTACTTCAAGGAAAAGAACTCCTTTGTCAATAATGCATTAAATCCATTTCAGCAGTTTCCTCAAGGAGCTCCTATATCAGTCCACAGAATTACTTAGTTCTTTGACTGAGTAGCTTCTTTGTTTCAGTTCTCTTGATGCCCTCTCCCTGTAGAGCCTCTTTAGTGGTTATTATTTATCAGATGAGTGTCTCATTCTGACCAAAAGAAATATCTACCCACCTCACCTTTGGCCTCATTCCTTCCCTTTATAGAGGGAACCAGCCAAAGCTTGGTGGTCTTGGCAGCCTAGGGCTCCTTCTTACTTTCATTTTTGCCAAAGCAGCCAAAATCAGCCAAGGCACAGTATCCTTGGCTGACTTCCCCTCTATCTGAATTTCTGTTTTAATCTAATTAGCTATTTCCTTTGGCCCTGGACTGACCGCCTTCTAATTCCATTGCTGTGCTTTTTCTCCCATCAATTGCTATAGTACTTGAGTAAATTGAAACCAGGGATTCCTCAGCAGCCAGCCTGGTTCTATATCTTTCTTCCATTTTTCATCTTTCTTTCTCCCAAAGCCTCAGCCATCATTTAAATTATAAAGCCAAAAACTTTCAATAATCTCATTCACCTATCTTCAGCAATTACACAAGGTTGGATAATTGAAAAAACCCACAGGACCCTCTGTAGTATACTTACATAAGACCTTAATAAGGGTAAAGTATGAAAAACAAAAATAAAAATAAACAGGCAAATATCAAAGAGATCTCTAATCCCAGGCCTGTTTCCTGGGGGCCTTTCTCAGTTGTACAGGCCGTGCTGCATTTTAGATAATTAACCACTAAGATAGGTGCAAGATACCTTAGTCTTGGGGAAACCACAATCTCTTCTGAGAAGGGGTCTTTTAAACCACTCTGGTCAATGTGGCCAAAACTAGGATGCATGACCAGTCTCTAAATCAGAAATAAGCTGGTACAGGCTGTTCCCTGGTCTGTCTCAGACCCTAGCACAGGAGTACATTAATTACCAGTTAGTGCATTCCATTCAGGTTTGGCTGAGGGAGCACCATGACTCCAGGCCTCCATGGAGATAAATAAGCAGAAGGTTACAAAAAGCCTGCTGCGATCAATTATGATGGTTCAGTGGACAATTCTGCTAATTCCAAGGCTGTGTCTGGGTGGAGAGAAGACCCCCAAGGCCCTTTCCAGATTTTAGGTCCTTTGACTACAAGTGCTCAGAGTGCCAATGAGGCAACAGTGTCTTGGAGCTAAGTCGATGTGACTCCAGTGCGTGTCCTCTTGCTTCCAAAGAGAGAAACAAGAATAAAAGAGATATGAGGGCCATAAGTTAGGTGTGGAAGAAAGCAGCTTTGCCAGAAAAGGTAATTTACTTACCTAGAGGTTGTCCAGAGTCCCAATCAAGTGGAAGGAAAATGCCCTGTGGAAGAATGTGTGGCTCGAGTACAGATGAGTTTGTCCTTTAATGGGAAGCAATGAGAAAATATTTGAGGAGCTGAAACTCAAAACAAGTTTCAGTTCTCTGAGAAATGACCAGTAAATGCTCTAGGGTATTCAGTCAAGAGAGCTTAGTCAGTACCCAAGAGGAACAATGAAATCTACCAAGTCCCACAACAGGAAGTATTTTATTCTAAACAGTTAAGATTGGTTAATAGTTATGGAGCTAGTATAAGTTTTATGTCTTTGATGGTGACAGTGTCTGTCTTTCTGATTATCCTTTAGGATTTTCTTTTATCCTTGGGGTTATAAAATTTCAAAATGTGTCTGAGTGTGGGTATTTCTACATTCATTGTACTTTGCACTCATTCTGAACACATGGCTGTCCATTGGCCCTGGGAAATTATCTTCTATAATTTCTTTGATAATTTCCTACTATCTACTATTCTTATTTTACTCTTTCTGATAGTCCCATCATTTAGGTGGGGATTTAATTGATCAGCTAAATTCTTATCTTTTTTCCCCCTCATATATTCCTTAGTAATTTTGCTCTTTTTGGGGAGATTTCCTTTATCTTCCAACTCTACAATAGTAACTCTTAATTTCAGAGAATATACTTTAATTTCCTACAGCTCTTTCTTGTTCACTGATCCTTAATTTCACAACATCTAATTTTTTTAACTAATGCAATCTTTCTGAATATCTGCTATGATATTGTCAAATGACAAAATTAAAATAATTTAATAATGAGTTTGATGTTCTTGACTCAATGAAAAACAGCCCATGGACCAGGAAAACGCAGAGCCTCACAAGTACTGTCTCCCAGCAATTTGGGGCAAGAGCAAGTTATATAAAGAAGAGGCATAATGTAAATGGCGTGATTGGCTAAGAGTAGAGGATTTCCTTATAAGGCCACACTCCTATTTTCTAGATGAAGGTAAACCAGCTAAAGCTGAGCTGGAGAATTGTGATTGGTGTAGCGTTTCCATGATAGGTGTCTCCATTTTGTGACTTGGGCTGGGTCACTGTGGTGGTCTCCATTTTGTGGGTCCTGATAAACAAATTAACTTAATGCTAATGTTTGGTTCATCTGTCTCCTGAATTATCTGTTTCTTCAAAGGCTATTGTCATTTTTTTTTTTCCACATTACCAGCTTTCCTCAAATGAATACTGATCCTTGGTTTTTGATTTATGTTTAAGAATTAGGCAATTTAAAAGCTGATTGGTCAAAATTATGGTTAAAAATCTAATTAAAAGCCATATGAACCTAAACCATTTACTTTATGAAGACCAGACTGGGGAGCCAAGATTTACCCTGGAGAAGCCCTAAAGGTCAGAGGACATCTCAGAAAATGTTTTCAAGTTACCTGTAAAGAAAAAGCTAGCAGCTGAAAGCTCACCTGGGATGTTCCTTGAGCATAAAATGACCTGTTCTTGAAAGATTCTGTTTTGAGATGCCAGTGCCCACACTGGCTCCTTCAAGTCAGCTGAAACAGTTTATTCAAAAATTTTTTTAAAGAGAAGAATCATTTAAGTTTTTGCCTTAGGGTTAACACCTGTCTATCAAATAATCTGATTGGGGTGTAGAAGGAGCCAACTGTTCCATGTACAGATTTTAAGTTAATCCCACCCAGTTTTCAACCTCTGCCATCATCCCTGCCCTCCTCTTTACCTGGTGTTTAAGTCCCCAGCTGCTCCAGGGTTCTATGCAGGGTAAATAATTTCCAACAGGTTATACCTGTGTTTATGCTGCGGTTTCTTTTGGCCTGCTTCATTGAATACTACTATTCCATTTGTTTCCGTTAAGTGTAAGCTGACTTAGGTTGATCTGTGACTTGCGCTGGGCCACTGTGATGATCTCCATTTTTGTGAGTCCTGATTAATGTTCTCAATACTAATGTTTAGTTCATCTGTCTCCTGAATTATCTGTTTATTCAAAGGCTATTGTCATTTACTTTTTTATTTTCACATTATCAGCTTTCCTCAAATGAATACTGATCCCTGGTTTTCAATTTATGTTTAAGAATTAGGCAATTTAAAAGTTGATTGGTCTAAATTATGGTTAAAAATTTCAAAAGTTGTGTGAGGGGGTGGCTCCATAGTGTAGTGGTTAGCACATCTGCCTTACATGCATAAGTTCCTGGGTTCGCACCTCAGGTGGAGCCACGGACAAGACCCCCATGTGCCCTGCAAGCGCATGGATGGGGAGAAACCCTGCTGCCCCTCCACCCTGCCCTGAGATCCAGCTCTTAAAAAAGGGGGAGATGGCAACATCTGTAACTCAGGGGTGGATGTGTGTGCAGGTGGCGGGTGGGCATTAAAGAGGGGAAAATTTTTTTTCATAAATACTCTATGTGCTGATGGTCCCCTCTTGCTTTCTTATTTTTTCTGGGTTTATACTTTTAAAAATCATTTCAATAATATTGTGTAATTATTACTAATAAGAACTAAAACTTATTTAGATAACTAACTGCCAGGCACTTTAGATATGTCCATTTAATCCTTTTAACAGTCCATATAAAGGAGATATTATTATTTCCATTTCACAGATGCGGAGACTCATGCACATAGGGGTTCACATTAACCAGAGTCTTGCTAGAGTCTGCACTTAACCACTGTTATACTGCCATAAGGCTAGATTTTAAGGAAAAGCAAACCCAGGTATCCCAAAAGGCAGTTGAACAATCTGCTGTTAGCAAGGCTTCTTCTTTCTAGCTGTTGTTACCAGGAGCACTAGTGTGCGAACTCCTCTGGTGAAGTCCAACAAGGCCATTTACAGAGTCAAGAAGCAATCATTGTTAGTTGACCAGCTATTCACTGTCCCCTCCTAAATTTTGTGAACATTTATAATGTTACAAAGACTGTTCTTTTGAAGCACTTTCCATGGTGCACGAGCTGTTCCTAGATCCACAATTCTTTTTACAGCAAGTCCCGAGTTCAGGGGAACCTCTCCACACCACTGACCCTTTTATCTGCCAATAAACCTTACTTTTTACCAATAATGTGTGCATCTTGGTCCAAACACACATTACATTTATTGTAGAACCTTGTCAATTTTGTTGCCCTTACAATTTGCTTTTTTTTTTTTTACTATTCTGTTCTTCTAAATATTGATGATGTATAGGACTCATGCTGTTCTATTTTTAATGTATGATTATAAATCCTGTTGGATTTTGTAAGTAGATATTTGTATTATCTGAATATTATGACAGTTTTGTCTTTTACCGTCTTTTCATTTTCTTGTCTTGTTGCATTGATTATACTCTTTAATATAAAGTTGCTTAATAACAGAAATAATTGATATCCTATTTATTCTTGACTTTGGCAGAAATTTTGACCACGAAATATGGTGTTGTAGATTTTTAGTGGAGATCTTTTATCAGTTGTAAGAACTACCTTTTGAATCCTAATGACACTGAAAACTTCTACATAGCCTTTATTGGAAAAGTATCCAAATATCACTTCTATATGACAGGAAGGGGAAACGATTTTCAAAGAAAGGCAATTTAAAAACTGGGTAGCCAAAAACAAAAATGCAAATATATATTCACAAATGTTCACTACCCAATCTGAATAGAATTCGATGTTTTGAGTTTTAAAGTAATACTCTTTTCAATGACTTTTTTCAACCAAAAGCACATGCACACAGAGAGTAGTATTTAAGTTTAGTCATTCTAGGGCATATGTACGTTATCTCACTATGGTTTTAATGTTTTGCTGGATATTGTAGGGTTAATTCAGAACATAGCCTCTCTACGTACTCAGAAGACAAGATGGCTGCTTGGTCAGCAGTCATAAGGCAGTACAGAAAGGGCTCTTGGCAGTGCCTGCTTCCAAGGATGCTTTCTGCTGTTCCCATGGACTTACCTGCTCCTATAAGCAGCTCCTGTAACCAAGTAGCACAGGTGGCTGCTCCCACAATGAGATAACCTCTCCCTCTGCCTGTGTGTATAAAATGTTGCTTGCTCTTGGTCAGCAGCAGCTTTTTCTTGCAGCTCCGATCAGTTGCCATCTGAGCTCCCCTGCCTCATGAGTAATAAATGGCATGTCCTCCTGGTGGTTTTTTCGGAATATCCAAAGCCTAGATGCAAATTTCAAGCCTGGAGCTCCTGCATTACAGATAGTCATATATCTTCTTTGGCAAAATATTCAAATCTTTTGCCCATTAAAAAATTGGATTGTTTACCTTATTATTATTGAATTGCAAGAATTCTTCATATATTTTGGATACCAGATGTTTGCATTGCAAACATATTCTCTCAATTTGTGAATTGTCTTGTTTTCTTAAGAGTGTCTTTCAAGGCAGATGTTTTAAATTTTGATGTAGTCTGATTTTAATTTTTTCTTCTATGATAGATGCTTTTTGTGTCCTAAGAAATCACTACCTACTCTAGGTTGCAAAAATGTTCTAAAAATTAACATTTGGATTATAGAATAATAGCTGTTGGTTAAGGGTGTGGGCGTGTAAAATGGTGCAATTCCTTGGAAAAAACATGAAGTGGGCATTGTCATGTAAGTTAATTATACAATTGCCATTCAACCTAGTAATTCCATTCCTCCATATTTACTGAAGGAAAAATGAAAACATATGAACACACAAAGACTTATAAAAGAATGTTCATAGTAGTTCTATTTAAAACAACCAAAAAGCCAGAAACCACCTCAGTATCCATTGAGAATAAACAAATTATAATGTATCCACACGATGGAATACTAGTAGGCAGTATGAAGGAACAAACTATTGATACACACAACATGGATGAATCCCCAAAACATTATGCTAGGCAAAAGAAGCCATGTGTACTGTATGATTCAAGAAAGTGTATATAACAGGCAAATCTAATCTACAATGATAGAAAACAGATTCGTGGTACCCGGTGCTTGAAGTCTTGGGGAGTAATGAGCACAAAGGGGCCAAATGGAGGTCGCTGCATGAGTGTATATACATTTGCTAAAAGCCATCAAACCTCTCACTTAAACTGGGAACATTTTATTGTATGTTAATTATAACTCAATAAATCTGATTTAAAAATTTAAGTATATATACAAATCCATTAATGTTTAAAGATAATCTGAAGAATGAAAAAGCAATTCCATGTTTGGGACTTGTTTACTGTAAAGTTACTTGAATTAATTTTTCCTTTTTAAGTTTAGTAGAATTCTATTATCAGGACCTGTTTTTAAGTTACCTATGTATCTCTATAAGATTAGAGGCAGGAGTTCTCACACTATAGCACTTATCATAATCACCTGGGAGATTTGTTAAAACATTGCTAGTCTCACCCCCAGAGTTTCTGATTTGATAGGTATATGACAGGGCCTATGAGTCTGCATTTCTAACTTGTTCCCAGATGAGGCTGATGCTATTAAGTCCAGTCATCATCCTTAGAATCATTAACTATAGAGATCCTTAAAATATCTCTCTTCCTCCAAAGAATCAATTCTTAATACCCAAAATGTGAACTGAATGACCCCCTAAGAGGGATATGTCACAGGAAAGCCTGATGCCTGAAAATTAAAAGATTATCTGCTCCGATAATAAGAAATAGAGGAGGAATAGGCCAGACCAGTTTGTAAACTGGTGACCTGCAGATAAGTTTTATTTAGCCTTTGTGGTTCTTAAAAATTAGATGCAGACATTTAAAACTTAGAACTTATTTAAAAATCTAGTTTTTCATATTCTCTTTAAATATCAAAACATATGACACCAGGGGACCTACATTCTCAGAAGGGAAAAAATAATGGGAGCTGAGAAATGGTCACCTCCTTTAAAAATCCCTCCTTTTTTTTTTTTTTAACATTTATTCATAAAGATATACGTACCCCTATGTTCACTGCTGCATTATTCACAGTGACCAAGATGTGGAAAAAACCTAAGTATCCTTCAATGGATGACTGAATAAAGAAGTGATATACATGCACACACTACTCAGCCAAAAGAAAAGATGAAATACTACCATTTGCGACAACATGGATGGATCTTGAGAATATCATGCAAAGCGAAATAATTCAGAGAGAAGCAAACAAGAACCATATGATTTCAATCATATGTGGGCTATAAAACAGAAAGCAAAAAAACAAACAAAAAACTCATAGACACAGACAACAGTATGGTGGTTACAAGAGAGGAAGATGGGTGGGACAAGGCAGAAGAGGGTAAAAAGGAGGTCAAATGCATGGTGACAAAAGAAGACTTGATTTTGGGTGGTGAACACACAATGCAATATACAGATGATGCATTACAGAATTGTACACTTAAAAATTATATAATCTTATTGGCCAGTGTCACTCCTAATACATTTAATTTAAAATTTTTTAATATTTTTAACAAGGTAACAAAAGCACATGTATAAAATTCAAAGGTACAAAAGAATGCACAGTGAAAACTACATTTCTCTTCTATCCCTGAGCTCAGAATCTAGAGGCTGCCGCTTTTAGGAGGAACCCTTACTTTCCAGATTGCCACCACTTTGCAGTAACTAGGCTTCCACTTACCTGCATTATCTATCTCCCTGGCCCCTTGGGCATTTGAATTTGCATCCAAGCCCATTTTAAAGCTTCTCTTCTGCATTCCCATAGCATTTGGCAGTAGTATTCACATTTTCACACTGACTTCTTTATAGGTCTGCCTTGTAGGCTGGGAAGTTCACAGATCCATGAGGTTAAGGCTTGTGTCCTTTTTGGTGTCTATATCCTACTGCTTAGGATCCTGTTAGATAGCAGATATACAAGGTTTGTTAACAGATGAAAAATTGTGTATTATTTCTAGGGTCCTGGCTTGAGGTGTGATATAAATAGCAATTTAGTCAGGTGAAACAAAAAATTTAAATCCTATAAGGACCCCATCAGAGCCTCCCAGTCCATCTTTTAATAGGTTTCCCCAGAACAGAATTAGGGAACGTAGAAAGAGAATAATGAATCTTCTATTTTTAAAGAACAGGACCCTAGAGGGATATAAGGACACTCCCAAACCTGCTTCCCAGAAGCATGACAACCTCCTATGCCCCTTCTTCCTTACTCTAGGTCCCATGGACCCAAACTTCTTGCCCTTTCTCCTAAACTCTGCCTCCTATTAAAGGCCTTGAAATTCTACCACCCCACTTCCTGAAGACTGTCTGTATCCTTCTTTGTCACTATTCATGAAATCAGTTTAATGTAGGGAGGAGGCAAGAGAATTAAAATGTTAATAAAGCCATAATCAGAGATTCTAATATGCTGATCAGCCCTGCAGCCAGGCCAGGAGGACACCTTCAGAACAAAGAAGTTTTGTTCAGATTGGTAACAACCCATTCTCCACACCAGTGAAAGAGAAACAGGAACCAGCAGTCATTCCTTATGGCCAAAACCAGGGGGGAACCTATGGCTTAAAGGCTGGGAACAGCCAGCAGGCCTTTGATTCTACACATTCTTACCTTTTCAAGTTACATACTTTTCCCATTCCTCACTGTATGTCCATGTCAAAGGAAATGGGAACTGAAGAATGACAGGCAGATGCCCTGAACTCTCAGGGTCCCTCTCAGTGCCTTTACACTGTCTCTCTCACTCTCTAGCTCTGAGAGAGACCATACTCTGTGGAGTGTTCTCCCTTTTCTAATAAACCTTCCTTTTGACACTAAGTTTGGCATGTGTGTTGAATTCATTCTACACTCCCTGCCAAAGGTCTCTCTCTTCTTCTCATGGTACAGAACTTGGTCTCCCCAACTCTCGGAGAAATTTGCCCTGTCCTGCATCAATTTATGTTATGAATTTGCCAGTCATTACAGATATACAGACAGCTGAAACTATTTGGCCACAGTCATAAAGAAGTTAAAAAGTATTGCAAAATCTTACAAAATGATTATGGTTCTTCTTTCCTGCCATTCTAAGCAGAAGTCCTGCTGTCCCCTCATTGTTGTGACATGTGTTTTGATTATGACATGTATTCAGGCATATAGTGGGTCACAGTTGGTCCTAAACACTTTCCTTTAGCCTTGTAGAGAGACTATTCCAAGACACAATGGCTGCCTGACCCATGAGCTGGCCCTAGGCCAGAAGGGGGAGATTGCTTCCCAATAACCCCACTTGGAGACTGATCATAACCAATGCTCATTCTGACATAAACCAGTAGTCCTTCCCTGCCTCCCACTATGTGCTGGTTTCTGGGACAGGCCATTGTCCTAATCTGGTCAAACATGTAAAGCATTCCCAGGACTAGTTATATACCAGCACTGGTAACTATCCTGCCTTGTTCTATGTAATTCTTGGGTGCCTTCCAAGCAGTAGAAGTCCATTTTATCTTGCAGCTATGCAAGACACTCCTGGTATGTAGTTCTCTTACAAATTGTACTAATTATCATACTGGAGTGGCCAGCCTCTTTCTTTCGTCTTTCCCTGTCCTAAGTTTATGGAGGTAGATTTTCAGTCCCAGGGCCTTTCCCTGAGTCTGCATGTACTAAGCCTCCATAGTACTGTCATCTTCACCTTGTATAGTTAGTTATTTTCAAGGGCAAAAGAGGTCACAAAATAGAAACAGTACATATTGCCACATATAGATCACAACAAAATAGAAACACTGCACACAATGTCACATATAGGTAGAAAATGTATTGTTTGAACGGACCCAAATAAATGAAAAAGAAATTTTATTAGTTTCTCTCCAAACTCCAGCTTCATATTTACGACCTTATCTGATGAACATGATTGCTTTTGTGTTATTAATCAGGCCAACACTAACAGCTAACATTAACTACATTATTTTCATTTGCTTCACAACTTCCAATGGTTTCTAGTATGTTCAGAGCTGAATGATTGTCACCACAATCAATTTTATAACATGTTCATTATACCCATCAATGTTCACTCATCTCCCCAGTTGTCCATAGTGTTCCCTTACAATCTTTATTTTTATAAAGTCCACAGCGATGTCTGCTCTTTCATTCTTGATCTTAGTAATTTGTTTTCTTTCTTTCTTTTTTTTCCCTGTTGGTCAATCTAGCTAAAGATTTGTCGATTTTGTTGAACCAACTTTCGGTTTCATTGATTTCCTGCTGTTTTCCAGTATCTTTTCTCTAATATAAAAATATAGTCTATTCTTCCTTCTTCCTCACATAACAGGGAGCATGCTATATACCTTGAATACTAGTGTATTCTAAAGGATGTACTTCAGGTGATGATCTTAAATAGATCTGCGACGTAAGAAGAAATTAAGAGTCAAAAAAGTGGTAAATGTTATTAAATCTTAATAAACATTGACTAAAACAAGTACTAATGTCTTGTGAAACAAAAAAGAAATATATACAACAATAATAATATATAAATGAGAAAGTAGGTAAATGAGGTTAAAGGTAGATATTAACTTTAGATTTTGATGTTATGGAAGTATTGGACACAAACTCCTAATGCCTCCTCAGATTCCCTTGGCTGCTTTCTTTTTTCCAAGGTGTTGCATGCCTCCTATTCCACACTGCTGCTGCTGTTGCCCAGCTTCCTGAGCTGGCTGGAGTCCAAATTGAAGCACACCAAGCCTACCTGATCTGAGGTGCCCCTTCACCTTGCAGAGTTGGCTGCTACACCACACCACTGAGCACAAGATCTGGCTTCCTGAGCAGTTGCCAAAGGACCAGATGACACAGCTCTGTGTAGCAAACCTTAACCAATGGGAATGTGAGATGGAAGAAGAAACTTCATTACTCCTTCCTTCTTTCCTTCAATGAACTGCTCAGAGGGGCAGTTTCTCCTTATAAACTTTCTGGAGAAGTCCCACACTCACAGTGAACACACTTGCTGGGAGACTCCTATGAATCTTCACAGCCTGTCACTGAGCCTGGCCACTGTGGTAACATACTGCATTCATTTTTTCCTTGCCCCATTTTCCTTTTTCTTCCCCACACTCATTCCCCTGGATCTGCACCTCCCAAGTAAAGGAACAACACTGTCATCTTTGCCTCAGGTTCTACTTTCTAGAGGACCCAAGTTAAGAAAGCATATTATAATTGCTAAGGTAACCATTAAAATAATAAAAATAAGAGTATATAATTTTCCAACTAGTTGAGAAAAACATAGAATGGTAGAAAACAATCAATCCAAAAAAGGCAAATAAAAAGAGAAAAAATAAAGATGGAACAGTTGAAACAAACAGCATAAAGTAAGATGATAGTTTTAAACCCAAATATCTCATTAGGAACATTAAATATAAATGGAGTAGAAGATAAAGAGTGTCAGTCCACATAAAAAGGGGCATAAAGTAAAATGTGTGTACTTAAAAGCATTTAAAATAAATCTAGTTTTATAATAAAATGTTAAGTTTTCTATTTAATCAAATAGCAGAACTCAGAAAAGATATACTATTCAAAAAGATCTCTAAGTTAAACAGTTTCCTTCACTATTGCAGTATACTGTGGAGTTCCATGAGGGAAACTAAAGGCCAGAACTAATAGTTTTAGATCATTATTTCTATTTCTGTAATCTTAAACAAGATAGGTCCACGGCCATGCCACCTTGAATGTGCCCAATCTCGTCTGATCTCAGAAGCTAAGCAGGGTCAGGCCTGGTTAGTACTTGGATTGGAGACCACCTAGGAATACCAGGTGCTGTAGGCATTTAAACAAATAAACAAACAACTTTAAACAAGACAGGATTTTCTGTATAATTGTGAAAAAGAAATTTCCTCCTTAAGCCTAACTAACATAGGCACTTTAACCTTATAAAGTATGCAGGCAAAATAATGCACTGAATATTCCTTTTTTATATACAGAAGTGAGGGTGTATCTCTAATATATTTCTAGTAACTTTTCAAGAGGTGAACACTCGTGGCCTTTCTTCTAAGTCAGGTAGGGGGAGATAGAAGACTCCAATCATGTTAAAGCCATCTCATATAAGCCACTGATACCTCTGTTGACAGAGAAGGAAGAAGACAGCAATTACCTTCTTACCTAGAGCTGAAATCTGTTTCCACATAAAGAACCATTTGGGTCTAGGTTCAAAGAATATGACTCCTGAGAGAAAGATCTGTGACTTTGGTCACATTATATTCTGGGTGTGTGTGCATATTCCTGGGCTCCATCCAAGATTTATTGAATAGACTATCTCCAGATTGGGATTAAATTGTTCTGATAATGTACTTCTCTAAGGATTGTTATTTATAAAATCATGAATCATAGTGAAACTCAATCTAGAATGACTAGTTTACACATTTAAAATAAACATACTGTTGCTATGGAAACCTGATTCACACTCAACAGAGTATACCCTGAAAAGAGTTATGCCTATAATGGTATATCTGCATTTAAATAGACTTGAAATAGACCTAATCATACTTTCTCACCTAAGTTTTTCTGATGACCTAGAGTGGAAAAGTTGAAGAAGATTAAGTGAATAGTCCCTGGGTATGAACCTGAGTGAAGCTAACAGGGAGGGATATCACAACTTTCATCAGCTTGAACTATAAGATAAACCAGCCTCAGACATCAAACAACCAAAATGGTAGTATTAAGATATACTCCATTCAGTAAAATACTTACCAATTAGAGGAAGCTTTAAAGCAATAGGTTCAGCATATGAGAGTGAACAGATTAATAAGACCTTTCCTTCGCTCCACATAAATCTCACCTTCAGTTAAGTTTTCTAGCTCTGTTATCATGGTAACTGATAAACAGGAATGTCAACTACATTTTTAGGCAACTTTGCTAATGGTAAAAATGAACCCTAATTACTAAATTGTATCTGAATTGAATGCACTATAAATAATCTGATGGGAACCTCATGCTTCAGGCTTTCCTGAGTGTGATGACTCTTGAAACTGACATGTCCCTTACAGGGGACCTGGAAGTTGTGCTTATGGAATTGTTATGAGATCTTGGCTCTTTGAGGCCTTTGGAGGATCTCATTGTCCTGTACTTAAAATGTGCTGGCTGAAGTGCTACAAGGTTTTCCACTGCTAATGGGACTGCCTGATGCTGCTCTACTGGCAGCCTGTTCTTCCTTTTGAATAAGTTGGTGCCATGTAGAGCCATGGTAATCTTGTGATAGTTTAAGCCTAAAAAGACCTCTGTTAGTCTTAGCCACAAATAATTTCATGTGTATTAATTTTATAATTATATTCTGATTATTTAGTCAAGCCATAAAAGATCCCTTGGGTGGGTGTAGCAGCATACGATTTCACATGTATCAATTTCATAATTATTAATTTTCATCCTACACTGAATTTACACTTATACTTAATTTTCTCTTTACACTAAAAATGAATAAAAATAAATTACCAATATTCTGTATTTAATTATAAAAAAATGAAATCATCATATTAATCATTATAAGTAACTTAAATACAATAATGCATTACAACTCTGAAAACATTATAATGCAAAATAACATAAAACAAAATTAACTGACAGAAGGAGTATTGAATTCCAGGTATTTCTGTGACAGGACGCAGATTTTAAAATTCAATAAAATACATTTTCTTAGCAAAAAGTTCTTCAATCAGATGTTCCTTTTGAACTATTTTTCATGTCTTAACTGGAGCTCCTTCTAAAAAATCATTTTATTTACAGTTGCAACTTTCTTAATACATACAATGTGTACTATATGCTGGAATCAAATACCTGAAGGAGTTGGAATATTATGAATACAGCCAGGACAACAATGGAGAGAATCATGAACAAAAACATCACAGTCCACACATAAAACATTTTGGCATACAGGGCAAACATAGACCTGTAGTGAAAAGAAGAAAAGCAAATTTAAAAAGTAGTTTCCAGAAGGTAAGCAGACTGTAGCTAGTAGAAGACACTCAAGTTGCTCTGTTCTTTTATATATCTTATCAGTTTTTTCTTACTCATCTACCTGCTGCTTTGTTATTTCTAATTTACTATCTAGTCTCAAATCTAAGATGATATATTATCTCCCCGCCCCCCCAAAAAATGTATATTCCTTAGCAATGAGAGAATAGCTTTGTTTCGGAGTCCTTAAAGTCTCTTATATTATAGGACACTCTCAATTACTTCATTTAAAGTAATTATTTGGGAGAAAATACATGAACCTGAAATCAGTGCCAGTTCTGAATGCTTACGTCATCTGATTTAATTAAAAAGAGAAGCACAAAAATGTAACAAAAATACAGTCATTTCTAGGAAATGACCTCACAAATGCAAAAGTTATATTCCCCTTTTAATTAAACCATTAAAGAATATGACAAAAGACACATAAAAAGAAAAACTCATTATTCTATTAGTATTAATTAGTATGTGGATACTTGTGCCTGGAATAAAATTTCCAGGGCAGCATCATACACAGATTCGAAAATCATTACATCTTAAACAGCATAGAAATAAAGATGTGTTCTTAACTGTCAAATAATTCAAAAATTGGTTCTAATGACTACTGACACCAAGAAGGTATGTAAACTTTATAAAACTGTTTTATGAAATGTTCTGAGAGTAGAATAAACAAGCAATCCTTCCAACTAATATTTTATATAGTTCATAGATTTAAATATGGAGAGGTAACTAAATAAAAAAAATTAAAACTAGATTTATCTTATTTGCATTTTTTATAAGTTTATATTCAAATTGGCCCCTTTCAAAAAATTTTAAACTATTTCCTCATTCGCAAAATGGAGGTATAATCTTTGGTCCTGTGGCCACTTTAAATGGTAACGTCAAAATGGGTTATAATAGTACAATACAGAGAAGGTACTTTTAACACTTCCAAACTAACTGCAGTTTAGCTTGCAAACTAAAAATAGTTTAAAGTACTAAAATATCTTTGTAGCAAAATTAGAATGCAGAATTACTAAATAACTGTTTAAACTACCTCTACCCACTGTTATTATATATCTAAGGAATAACCTGATATGAACCCAGTGGTCAATAATCTACTAAAAACTTATAATACTATTTCTTCAATTATTTGGAAAACACATGAACTTACATGTTGGTCTTTCAATTCCCCCTGACATCCATAACAATATCTGAAAAAGTTTAAAAATCATTTTGCTTAGAGTTTACTCATAAAATAGCTCTGTAAATTCTCAATAACAAAATCCTTTAATTAGTAAGTAATTTTACTTAAATTTAATTTATACATGACTTTTTGGAGAGATAAGAATACCAGTAATTTAAGAAAATTCCATAGTAAGCTCAAATCTTACTTTAAAAGAATTTAATTTTTTTCCCTCTTCTTTAATCCTTCCCCACACTCCCACCTCTGACCAATGGATGTTGTCGTTTCCGCTTAAGTACTGGATCTCTTGAAGGTGGGGTGTCCCCTCCCACACGCTCCTGGCATGCACCTGGGGCCTGGCACACACAGGGCATGGTCCGTGACTCCACTTAGGGTGCAAACCTAAGACATTCTGCATGCAAAGCAGACATGCTAACCAGTACACTATGGAACCACCCCTAATTTTATTTTCATCAAGGTTAAATATAAACATACTTTCTCAACTGGGATTCTGCAAGGGAATCCAACCCTACAGAAAGTGATTTGAGTGACTATTTTTCAGCTCTCCCAAAGATACAATTCTAGATGGAAAGAAGTTAACTTGTACATAATAGATACATATGGGCTTAATTGTCAAGAAATGGTTTAAACAGTTAAAAGTTCTCAAAACTTATTCCAAAAAATAGCAGTTCCCTCCCTACCCACCTCTCCCACTTTATTTCCAGTTCCCCAGAGCACTTTCAAACATTTAACTGTTTATTAGTTATGCTTATAGTGCTATGTCTTGTTTTCTTGTTTTTTTTTATAGGTGTTGGCCACAAACCTCGCACTACAGAAGATGAGAATTTTATTCTCTTTTAACTCTACTGAACCAGTAGCATGTACAAGTTTAACTAATGTCATTCTTAATTTATGCAGTTAAATCATTTTGAATCGAACAATATTAAATGTTTAATTTATTATGACTATATAAACATTCAGCTGAGCCGTGTAATACATCTTTTCTTCTCTTTAAAACATTTTTCCTAGTTAATAATTATAGTTATTCACAAGCTTAGTTTTCTACATAATTACCATTAATTCAGTCCCAACCTTTCCCTATGAAGTTTAAATATCTCATCATGTTTAACTACATTAGAAATTTTATAGTTTTTGACTTGTGACATATCTCCTGGAGCATTCTGACTTCTTTAAACGGGACTGACTATTTATAATATTTGACACACAAGAGTCATTCTGGGCTTTTCCCTTATCATAACCCTAGGGCTTTCTTTGGCCACTTTTGAATTAGACAGATATCCCTATTCTTTCATTCATTCTCTTTCTCAGTTCCTTTGAAGCATCTCTTCCACAGCTTCCCCAGAAAGTCTCCTTTTGAGACCTTTTAAGTCTGAATATGTCTTAATTCTACCTACATTTAATTGATAGCTTGGCTGGGTATATTATTTAGGTTAGTAATAGTTTTCACTACAAATTTTGAAGGAAATTGCTCCCTGTCAGTATCCAGTGTTGCTGATGAGAAACCAAATTTTAATTCAAGATTATGCGACCTAATTTTCCCCTTCCAGAACTGTTTAGAGTTAGTACTTTACTATATATTCTGAAATTTCACAATGATATACTTTAGTGTGGGTCTGTTTTCCTTCAATAATATCAGGCATCTGACAGTTCCTTTCAATCCAGAAAGTTCTGTCCTTTCATAATAGAAAATACCCTTGAACTATTTCTCTTCTTACTCTTCATTTGACCATTTCTCATATTATTTTATCAGACCTTCTGGATAAATTTTCTAGTTCTACATCATGGAAATCAACAAATGCTAAAAATCAGGGCCTTTTTTTTCTTTTTGGGGAGCTGATTTACTAGTATACCACCACTCTTACATAGTAGATATAGAGAAATTAATAGATTTCTGAAGAGTCAGATCTCTTAAATAATGAGTCATTTCAGTCATAACCAAGACAATTTTACATCTTATTTTCTATATTAGAAGTAATATTGCCCAAGTTAATACAATTATCTTTTTAAATGTAGTAATGATGTATTCAAACATTATTACTTATAATAGATATAAGTTTATCAAAATTTATATACCTTTCTCCATTATGTTCTTCAATGGGAATTTCTTGAAAAGCATCCAAAGGAAACAAATGATGGTAAGACCGTGCCAAATGGGGAGCAGAAACCAATGTAAGACCTAACACATAAAGCAGAGAGACATGTTCAATAGCCCAAAACTTATAACAATGGCTGAAATGTCAAATGATATAACTTAGGCTAAATTATTTTCAAGTTTTTTTAGGACTGCAGGTATTTATTTCTTCAGTTTACCTATGGTCATTAAAGGAGATTCCAAGATGGTGTCTCAGTTCTGCCACCAAGTGTGTGACCTCTCTTTGCCTATTGCTTACTTATAAATAACATAAAGTTCTGTATTAATTCCTTATTCTATTTATATGTATATTTATTTTATAAAGTTAAGAGCTACGAAAATGTCTACTAGATCTGCTGCAATGCCTTTAAAAAACCTTTTTTTTTTTCCCCCAGAGTATCAGTAAACTCTTCTAGAATGTTGTTTATTAGAAATTGAGTACTGGGCACTTGGTAATAAAAGTAATCTATTTCTCTTTTCAAATCTGAAAATACAAGCAGAGCTTAATATTTACATTATTTTATTAGCTGTAAAGGTAAGAAGTTATTCAAGACTGGTTTATTGAGTAATAAACAGTTGGTTTCTTACCACAGATTTTACATTCAACAGGAAGCTCACAGTACTTTGCCCGACACTGTGGACAGAAATAGCCTCCTAATGTAAGTCCTGGCTCAGTATTGCTATCTAAGTGCCTGTGGGGGAAAAAATATTACTTTAAAAATATGATATATAAAGATGTCAACAGTTAGAGAAAAAGAAAGTATGCTACCCTGATTTTTAAAATCTTAAAGTTGTTTCATAGCTCACTTATAATCATTTTTTTCCTCTCTGCATTTTTGTTTTGAATAACTTCCATTACTGTTAATGAATTCACTAATCTTTTCTTCTTTAGTGACTAATATGCTGTTAATTTTTAATCTCAGACATTGTATTCTTTATCTCTAGAAATATGATTTGGGTCTTTTTTCTATCTTCCATATCTCTTATGCTCATGTTCTCCTCTACTTTCCTGAACATATGGAATGTGTGTGTGTGTATATATATACATACATATTAGCTGTTTTAACACTCTATTAACTCTATCAACTGTGTTATTTCTAGATACATTTCTACAATTTTTCTCCTTGTTATGGGTATTTCCAACCTCTTTACATGCCTGGTAATTTTTGGTTGCCAAACATTGTGAATTTTGCTTTGTTTTGGATGCTGGATTTTTTTGTATTCCCTTAAATAGATTAGGGCTTTTCCCGGATTATACTTAAGTAACTTGGAAATAGCCTGATCTGTTCAAAATGTGCTTTTAAGTTTTAATTTGGTTCTATTACTGTGGACTCTGTTCAGTAACTATTGCATTAAGAGGTCTTTCCAAACTGACTGGAATATGAGCTATACCCTGTCCCGTGTGACCTCTAGGAGCTATTCTGTGTTCTCCTTTCCTTTCCCTGATCCCGGTAGTTCCCTCACAGGAATGTGCTGATCAATACTCAGCTAATCATTAATGGGGAAGTCTCTGCAGATCTCGAGAGCTGTGTGTGCAGCTCTTTACTCTCTAGTAATCTACCCTGCAAAATAACAGCCATCTGCCTCCCCAAATGCCGAACTTTATTTCTTCAACTAAACAAGACTTCAAGACTTTGTGTGAATTTTCCCTCCCTGCACTGCAGCTTGGAAATTCTCTCTGGACAGTAAGCTGCAATCATAGGTCTACCTCATTTGTTTCTCTTCTTTCAGGGATTATTATCTGAACTGCCTACTGTCCGATGTCTCAAAACTGTCTGTATACATTTTGTCTGGTTTTCTGACAGGAGGCAGTTAAATCTAGTCCCTAATATACCTTTACAGCTGGCATACCTTTTCAGTAGTATTAATTGTGATTATTAAAAAATTACTTCTTAAATTTAATTTTGCTTTATAATTACGTAAAATGTCAAGTTCCAAAGTTAAAACAAAGTACATTCGGAAAAGCCTAGGGTCTATCCCTTTGCCTTTCTCCACTCAAAGCCTACATAAACATTTAGTTTTCACATTACTATTTTTGTTATCAATATAAACAAGTATGTATATCTACTCAAATTGCCACTCTCTTCTTAGATGATTGGTAGCATGATATATACTCTTCTCTACCTTGTTTTACTTAGTAATATTTCCTAAAGATTACTTCACAACAGTAGACATAGTCCTCACTTCTTTTTACAGCTATGTAAAAGGTAATATTTTACAAAGCCATTACATTTCAAGCTACCTTTTTCATTTAAAACTTATAGTAGGAAATTAGAAATGTAAAAGTATCATCACTGACAGTTTCAAAGTTTTTACTTACGCCATGCTGAAAGAAGGTTTTGCATCTTGATCAGATAGAGAAGCAATGGTATGCTGAGGAAATCCTTCATAGAAGAAAATGTATTACTATCTTTTTCTAAGCAAATAACAAAATTCTAGGGCTAGGAACTTAAAAATGTTCCTACCACAGGGCCTACAAAGTTATACAAAAGTTCTTTTCTATCTTTTAAATATGTTTATTACTACACAGTCAAACTGTAATTCTAGATTATAAGAAAAATTAAAAGTGGAGGAAATGAAATTTCTGTCTATACATATGGTCTCAGATGCAAAAGTTCATATCTATATTTTCTAATTTAATAACAATAAATATATACTGCTTTTTAAAAAGAAAATGTTTGTAATTTTTGAATAGTTCCTGATACAATGAGTCTATTACACAGTCTCTTTTCACTTTATATAAGTATATACACTTACGTTAAAATTCTGGAATGCCCAAGCCCAGGGAGTTTGTTTTCCAAATATATTTTTAAATTTGAAGACAAGTCCAAGAAAAGCAGAAACCATAAACAAAGATTTCATTACATAAAAATTTAAATCTATCGCTATATCAAAACAAATAAAAGATAAATGACCAACTGAAAAAATATTTACATCAGGTAACAGAAAATGGGATGATATTCCTAAATGGTTCTGACAAATCCATTTGAAGAATACATTATTATAAGTGTAAATAATAACTTTAAAATAAGCTAGGAAATATACCAGTAAACCAAAAAAAAAAGATTAGCCAACATAATATTTAAGATGTATTGAGTGTTTATGTCAACGATTATTCTAAATGCTTCATCTGTATTTAATCCTAGTAACACACAGTGAGATACTAATATAATTTTACAGATGAGGAAATAGGAAAGAGCAGCTGACCAGTATTATAAATTGCTTAAAAAAGGTAGAAAAGCATTCCATTTCACTGACAGTTAAAAAAAATGCATATTAAATAAGGAGAGTCTTTTTATATTTAAACAGTTATGTCTTTTTCAATTATAAATTTAAATGTTCATCATAAAATTTTTGGGAAATAAAGGAAAACAAAAAAAATTTTAAATGATGTGAATCCATCGTTCTCCTCTTCCCCAAAAATATGTTGAGCAGTTTGATTACCTCTCAGCAACCTTGTGTCTTTGCAGTGTGTATTACAAGTTTTGAACAAATAGTACAGAGGATTTTATAGCTTATTTTGTAAATTTCCTAATACAAGGATTTTTCTATAAATGCAGTATCTTTATACCTTTCTAGCCTTAACAATAAAGTCAGTAGTGTTCTGAGTGAAAAGACTACAAGCAGATTTAATTTTTTTACTTCATAATTTTCCAAAATTGCTTCAACAGCATAATTTTTTCTAATTATAAAAATTCTTAAATGTTAAAATAACTTGTGCAAATGGAAACAGAAAGTCTAGTTTGAGCTAAAATATATTTTAATGTGTATTTTATTTTTTTATTTTTATCTTTTTTTTAAAATTTCAAATATTTTACTAAGTGCAGAAATGAAGAGAAATACAAATGAAAGTGTGGTGAAGGGAGCCATTTATTCTCTCTAGGGCAACTGGGAAAGGCTTTATTCACATAAAAAATCAGAGATGAATAGAGCCCCCTAAGAGCTTGTTTTCCTCTTATAGTTTTATTGCCTTGATTTAACATATTATTTAAGTCTGATCATTTGGAAAGGTGAAATGAAAAAAAAAAAAAAGAAAGAGAAAGTGAGAGAAGAATGGAGGGAAGAAGGAAGGAAGGAAAGAAGGAAGGTTAATGTGTATTTTACAATAACACAAAATAAACACTTACCCATACGAATAAGTGAGCATTCAGAACTTGAGCTAGCAGGAGGAGGACTAACATGATGTGTTAGTAATTCTTTGTAATGGCTTTCATCTAAAATAACATGGTATGTGCCTAATAAGATGAAAAGTAAAAGAAAACAAAATCAGCTTTCCAGACATAAGAATGAATTATAATTTCTATGTAATTCTGTAAAAGTTTCACTATCTGAAAATGTGCATTTTCAAAACAAATATTTAAGTTAAATTATCATTTTCAAAAATCTTATTTAAAATATTTAAACTGACTTCTCTACAAATAACTATAATTACAATTTAAAGTTAAGTTGTAAAATTTCACATATAGGGAAATTTCTAGCTTTTCAAGAGTTATAAAGCTTCTTCTGAACACTGAAATAACTAATGAAAATTCCTTGCATCTTGACATAATCTTATAAAATCAAAGATATATTTAAGATGACTACCCATATTCTAGACTTCAAAGACATGCACTGATTTAAGTTTAACAGCATTTCCTAATTTAATTAATAAATAGTTACTTCTTACATAATTTTGAGTAAATATTGAAGATTCTAGATACATACCACCAGTTTCACGAGCAAGTACAGTGCAAACCCGAACCTCAGCAGACAATCCAATAACAGACACTCTAATTTTAGCTGCCTTTAGTGTCTTCATAGAATCCAAGTAAATGGAGGGTTTTGCAGGAAGAAAAAAAGCATTAAACAATTAATGTATTTGAAAAATACAATGCTCTGAAAACTAGTAATAAATTCATTAAAAAATTTTCTTTAGCATTGTAAAAAAATCAATTATAAAATTATTGATTCTACCTTGATTAGATCATAGATATTAGATGGATCGCAAGTTGTGAGGCTGCTGAAGATAATTAGGACTTCTCTACTTGTATGTCCAGGCATATGTCTAAAGAAAGATAAAATACACTCCAATTAGATATAACAAATTACTTTTGTGAAAAATTTACTCAAAAAGAATAGTACACATGGTTTATACATTTAGACTATAGAATATCTCATTTGTTTCAACATTGCAAAGAATGAATTGTGAGTATTCTAAACATCTTAATGTAAAGTTTTCTAAAATTATTGTACATAAAAAAATTCATTGATTCATTTATCTATTCAATAAATGTTTATTGAATTATCTTTTAAGTTCTGGGGATAGAGTGATAAACAAGATCAATATGGTTCCTGACATCGTGACACTTACATTCTAGTAGATTTGTTTCAAAGTCTAAAGTGTACATTGGAAAGTGTGACAATACCATATGCATCAACTTTAAGGTATATTCATGTGGCCTGACAATAGTAACATAGTTATTTTAAAGACTATAATTTAACCTCATAGTGATTCAGTCATAAAAGTCATAAACATTAATTTTCATGTGCCATTTAATTAAATGGTGGCTTATTTTAAGACATGCTAAGCTCTTTTTCCCTAAATAGATATTTCTATGCTTTTAGGAGCAATTTTACCAGTTATTTATAGCTTTCCTGCTTATACTTTCATTGTTAGGCTCTCGACTTTCACTTGTGGATGCTGCTATTGTGGCCTACTACAAAACCAGAAAAATATTTATTATATAAGGGTATAAAAATCTGAGTCAGCACAGGCTAGCCAGGGACAAAATATATGAGCTTTAATTATACTGAATACTTCCTCTAGGGTCTTAATTATATTCCATGAAGTTAAACTTGCTGGAAAAGAGATGCTATTAATTTATTGATTATAAAATAAGCTAATAAAAGTCAATATATGTACAAACTCACAATTATAAATTCCACATACAATCAATTTTCAATAAAATATTTTGTCATCACCATATTTCTTTTGTACTACTAATACTGCTACAATTTTAATTATATTTTTCTAAAACCTATAAGGACATACCTCACCAATTAAATGTAAAATAAAAATTACTGACACCACACTAAACATCCTAAATGACATTAAATATTTATCTTAATAGCAACTTCATTATAGCTGGGTTTACAGAGAGACATATTAATATACGCATCTTTTCATTTCAACTTAACTCATTTCAACTTAACTCATTCAAAAAACTTTGAAATCAATTATAAATAATAAATGTAAAACACTAACTTTAGAGTTTGCATAGCCATGCTTAAAGAGTTATAAAGAGATGGCTCTCCATGGCAGGCCATATCTACAGCTTTCTTCAAAGATGTTATGTGTTTCCTAGGGTTTCCTAAAATAGAAATGGAATAATTTACTTTTAATAAAATTTTATATATACATTATAAGAATTATGTCTCTCACAAAATTTACATATCTACAATGTTAAAAAACAGAATCCCTTCAATTTATATTTTTAGCAACTTATACTTTTATAGAGATGTTTGTTATATAATATCTCTCACTTCATACTAAAAAATAGAATATATTAACGTCATCGATAGATTGTGACTTTAAGTGAAATGACATATAACAAGACCAATTTTACCATAGGCTAAATGATGTAAACAAGAGTTCCTACAGCATCTCCTCAACGTTATAACAAAACATTGAACTTGACATTATTTAAAGACCTGCTTTACAAATAATCTTTTTATCTATTAGCACACATTTTAAATAATATTAATCCAGAATGTTTAACTTTTTACTTTTAATATTTCCCTATTTCATCAAGGCTAATGTATTTTCACACTTTAACATTTCTGAAATCATGGTGTGTTTTATCATTATTGGCAGCTTTTGTGACACAGCTGTCATTGCCTGCTCATGTGAACCTATGAATGGCTACCGATGTGTTATTGCTTCAGCTGAATTATGTTCATTGTTTGTGCTATTCATGTTGAGTTTAACTGTGATTGAAAGTGTTTGTAGCAAGGTTATTAATACTAAGGGTTAAATCTGTGTAGAAAGGCATAGAACGGAGCAGTAAGTTGTAAATTTACTATCAGTGAAGCAAAAATTCATTGATAGAAGGCCTGAAATTCTATGTTCTTCTTCAGGAGCAAAACACAAGAGCTTTCTAAGACCTAAGAAAGAAGGAGTTCCACAAACAGACAAAGCTGTATTATCTTCTGTTATGGAAATAACATCTGAAAAGGTTATCTATCTCCTGCCAAGCAAGACAAATGAAAGGAAGAGAAACTGCCAAATTCTTTAGAAGAGCTGACAAACATGTTAAATCACCAAGAAGATGCTTTGAACAATTCACCTATCATTTGACACTGTGTCAAAGTATAACTGCTAGGGTGTTTCCTTCTTGATGGCTCATAAACTAAAGGTATCTCACAAATGACAGAATCTGAGATTCAATGAAATATGGCATTCTTTGGACATTTTCTCCTTTTTCAGCACTGTCATCATATTAATTAATAATTAAAACATCATTAAACTATTTTTTTCATATAGCATAATTCATCAAACTACCTACATACTGTTAAACATTTATTTTTTTTCCAGTTTGTCACGATTATACTTAGTGCCACAAAGAGCATATCTGTAGAGTGAGTTTTTTTTCCTTCTTTTATAACATTTCCTAAGTATAGTTCCAAGGAACAATCATCTTTATGGCTCTTTTACCAAAAATGTTAAGCTAATTAACCAGACTATCAGCACTGTAAGTACCAGATCCTCCACGATTCTGCAAGTAATATATTGCTTTTGAAATGTCATTTTGATAATTTGAAATATATGAAATGATAAAATGTTGTTGGGTGGTTTGTTTTTGATCACTTGTTTGGCTAACGTTTTTTAGTAGTTATTTAGTTTCTCTTTTTATTCTAGTATAAAATTATCTGTCCACTTTGTCCATTCATCTACTTGGAGCTTCTGAGTGTTCTTACTTATCTACGTTTTAAAATATTAACCATTTGCCAAATTTAATATATATTGCAAATATCTATTCTTGGAATCATAAAATTTTAGAAATGAGAAGTACCTCAATAAATTCAAATCTCTCATTTCACAAGTAGGAAACAATCCAAACAAGTTACACGATTTGCCCAAAGTCATACACCTACATAATGTGGGACCAGCACTCAGATCAGATCTCCTAGCTCTTTCACTGCTTCTCTACAATACCAGACAATTATTTTTTTCATCTCCCATTGTGTTGTAAATATGGGAAAGAAAAGCATATTACATTACTGTCAGTGTGGTTTATAGCAGTGATTCTGATCAGATGGAGAAAGGGTGCCTTCAAGAGGCTTATCAGAATCTCCAGAGGATATTTAATTATATAGACAAGCTTCCCTGGCACCCAAGAAAACTATCATTAATTTGAGGGGAAGGGGCAGGAGGGTTGGCCCTATATCCTTTGCTTGGGGGAACCATCCTTTCCCCACTGTATAATAATCCACCTTAGATCATGTTGTTCAGGTGAATTTTACCTTACTTCCATCTTGCTCCAGGCACAGGCATGTAATCCAAGTCTACCAACAAAATTCCCCTGGCCACTAATGGATGGGCAGATCATAAAGAGTCAATAAGAGTCCTCTGTGGGACTTATGCTAAAGCTACAGACTACAAAGTTTATGCAGACTTGGGGCTGTTAATAGACATCTTTTCACTTCACAGAAAGCCTCTCAGAGAATAAAGCCAGACAGAGCTAGGATCTCTGGAAACAACTATTTGTGAAATCAGCCTACCTCTGAACATGAGCCAAAAACTTCCTTTTTGTGCCTCAGCTAACTTGAGATTTTTTTATAGGTCGTTCGCAACTGAGTTTCTTAGATCATTCCAGACTAACATACATTTCACTCCTTACTGCCATAGTGAAAAACTATTAATGATGAAAGTATGTCATTTCCCTTATGCATATTGATGGGGAGGAATGAAAGGCTAAGAATGACATTTAAATAATAATGTATTTCATAGAAAATTAAATTAGCGATGTAAATTTGGAACAACACATAAGTCAAAGCACATAAAACCTACCATTATCTTTTAAGAGAATAAAATTCAATTAGGCATGCCATGCAAACAGAAAAACTGGTTCATTAAAAATAACTATAATTCACTTTTTTATATTCTTTGCTCTTTAAAGATTTAACTCTTAAAAATTAATTTTAAGATTAAGGGGATTTTCTGAATGGTTACAATAACTTTATCTTAATACTTTTGAGATAGGAATGTATAGATCTTAAACACATTTGCTTTCACTGTAATACTCTTTACCACTGTGCAGAACTCAACTGAAAAGAAGTTCACCTTAGATACTGAGAGTTTAATGGAAGGTTTATGAGGTGTTTCACATAAAGAACATACAGGAAGGCTTCATTTTACCTACTAGGCAACCTTATGAACAGGGATACAAGGTTTGGTAAATTAAGCCAAGTCCTTGAGTCCTGTAAAGGTATTTTATGCGTACCTGATAGTTCTGTCAGTTTTTCAGCTCTTTTACTCTTTGTTACAATTATTCCAATCTCGAAATAAAAACAAAAATGATTATTATTATTTAACAAATTATTTTTTGATGAGAATGTACTAAATAAATTAGTAGTTACAAAAAAAATAAGTAACGTGAGAAACTTTTTCTCACGTTTTTGATATAAATTTAACTGAGTTCACTGTATATAATTTAACTCTTAGTGTTATCTTGCTTTTCACTGAAAGTGTACCAAAAACTGGTATGCAGTCTGAATCACTTAATAATTCATACACTATATACCCAATGTTTTTAAAATAAATTACATTTGGCAGTAATACCAGGAATCTAATTCTGAATTCCATTGATTATCTACATACCTGACTAATAGGATTTTGATCAAAATATTCCTCTATGAAGTACTCCAACAACTATTTTAAAAAACAAAAAGGAAATACTAGATAAGAGCAAAATAACCATAGAGAACATGTTTTGGAAAACCTATTTGTCAAGCACTGCTTCTCAAGATTTTTAAGCTTACAGATTTTCAAAAACTGTTCGTGGTAAAAATATAAATTTAAAAAATGATAAAATTTAAAATATTAAATAACAAAATATTAAATAAACCTGAATTTGAAATGATAAGTGATGAGATAGGTTTAAGCTAGGCTTTAAAGGATGGAACCTTTTGGATATGTAAGACAGACACAATCTA
Organism: Macroglossus sobrinus; assembly: GCA_004027375.1. NCBI lineage: Eukaryota > Metazoa > Chordata > Mammalia > Chiroptera > Pteropodidae > Macroglossus > Macroglossus sobrinus. The sequence continues at coordinate 67,875 of PVKZ01000495.1, forward strand.
AAAAAGGAAAAGATTGAATGAAGACAGAAAAGGAGAATGAGCAGAATTGAGGATGGGTTCTGATAAAGTAGGAATAATCTCAATGTATCTATAAACTAAGGAGATTGATTCAAGTAACTCAAAAGAAAATGAAGAAGATTCAATAAAGAAAAAAAATAACTGACAAAGCAAGAACCTGACCTGGGGTGGGAAGGCAGAAATTAAGGACATAAATTGAGTGGTCCTCCCTTATCTTTAAGGGATACATTCCAAGACTTCCCATGGATGTCTGAAACCACAGATAGTACTAAACTATATATATATATATATATACTATTTTTTCTTATACATACATACCAATGATAAAGTTTAATTTATAAATTAGGTACATAAGAGAATAACAAGAACAAATTATAACAAAGCAGAACAATTATTACAATATATTGTAGTAAAAGTTATATGAACGTTGTCTCTCTCTCTAAATATCTTACTGTACTGCACATAGAGAGAGGATACACTAGACAAAGGGATGATTCATGTCCCAGGTGGGACTGGGCAGGACAGAGTGGGACAGTGTGAGATTTCATCATCCTACCCAGAATGGCATACAATTTAAAACTTATAAATTATTTCTGGAATTTTCTATTTAATATTTTCAGACTAGGGTTGACCACAGGTAACTGAAACTACGGGGACTACTGTAATTAGCTATTTTGGTGTATCAGTTCCCTAAATGATCTGCAGCAGTTCTACTTAGCTATAGTTTGTATCAACAACAACAATGAAAAAGATAGATCATATTCTTTAAAATTTTTCTTTGACCTTTAAAGTACATGTAAGTCTATTTGGCTTTAAATCTTGGTCTTCCATTGTTCTTGATCCATCTACCACCACATAAAGATGGCGCATCTACAAAAAAAATAATAATAAATACAAATAAAGACAATTTTCAAATACATTTTGACCAAGTGGTAAAAACAGCATTTAGTATTCACATATTCTACACATATATTTTTAACATAGTCTTGTAAAGCGTTTGTTGTTTTACTACTGTTTACTCTATCACAATGAAATGTTTTTCAGCCCCAAAATAGCCCCAGTAAAGGAAAAAAATAACATACCATTCCAAGTCGAACTTGTCCATGGTGCTCAAATACTCTGTTAAAATTATGCAAACATTTTAATGGAATATCATATACTATTCAAAAAATTAATGCAACGTTTTAACTAACCCGCATTTTTTCATTGAAACAAATTATTAACTATGGGATCCATATAATTATAGGCATTTTGGACAGTCCCTGAAGACCCATTTCCCGCCTGAGGCACTAGGTGGCTGGTTTCTTTCCTCTATTCAGAAGGTTACAGGTCAGTTTCCTTGAAACACAGCTGAAATTAAGTACTGAGGAGTGGGTACAGGTGGACGAAAGGCTTAAAGGAATACATTTTACTTTTTGTAACACTCTTACAAAGAGTTTACATACCTTTTTCTCTTTGCTTTGAAGAGAATGTCTTCTATTGTGGCTTTAAGTGATCCTGATTCATCTTCTTTAAGAATCTCCCTATAAGTAGTAATTACTTGTTTAAAAAGATAAGCTAAAAATTTATTAACCCAGAAGAAATGAAAACATGTCCACACAAAGATTTGCAGTTAAGTGTTCACAGGTACATTACTCATAACAGAGCAAAATTATAAAAATGTCCATCAGCTGGTGAATGGGTGAATAAAACCATGCTTTAACCATATAATAGAATATTATTCGGCAATAAAAAGGAATCAGTTACTGATACATGCTACAACATGGATGAACCTCAAAAACAGCATGTTAAGTGAAAGAAGCCAGACACAACTAACCACACATTGTGTGATTACATTTAAATAAAATGTCTAGAAAAGGCAAAGCTAGAGACAAAGTAGATCAGCGGTTGCCTAGGACTAGAGGCAGAAATGTAATTAATTGTAATTGGGCATAAGGTATCTTACTGGAGTGGTAAAAATGTTCTAGAACTGATTTATGCCCAAATCAATAAATTTTCTAAAAAATCACTGTATTACACATTGGAAACAAGTAAATTTTAACATGTATAAGCTATACTTCAAAAAGGTTGTAAAAAAAAAAATGTCTCAAAGAAAAGAGAAAGTAATAATGCCCTACTCACCATGTTCTTTCATAGCCTCCTTCCCATCGCTTAGTTCTTTCAGGTTCTTCATCCATTTTTTCTTAAATGTATTATTCGGTATCCTATAAAAATAATTAGATTGTGAATTTTCTAAAGATGTTTGCCACCAAATGCATATAATTAAATTTGAAAAGTGAAGAGAGGAAAGTAAACATACAAAGTAAAAACAACTTGGATTCCAAGGTCATCTTATTCTTTGCAATTTATTGTGATTGTTGTTTGGTGAAAATACTTCATAAAATTCTTATGGAACTCTTTCTCACTCCGAGTAGAAATGTTTATGCACAAAGGTGGAACCAACAGAAGCATCTTTTCATAATTTTTTTTTAAAAAAGATGCATTATAGATGTGTAATAGGACAGGACCATAAACTTGTGGAAAGTGGGTATGGGTGTAGATGAAATAAGATAAGCCACAACTGATGATTATTATAGCTGTGTAATAGATACATGATTCATTGTACTACCTATGCACCTGCAATACCCTGGTGTTGGAAGAAATTCATTTGTTTCAGAAAAATCTGGTGATCCACGTTAATATCCTGAAGGAGAAATGACTTAATTCAACATCTGTGCTATTTCAATATGCTACCTATGTCGGTGCCTTGTAGGTTTAATGATTGTAGTAACCTAGTATAGTGACTAAAATGAACATTTTGATTGTCCATGCAAATGTTTTTGTATTGAATGTCAAAAACCAGAAGCTAACATGTTTTCAACTCAAATTCTTAAAAACGTGGCTATTGTCATGCATGACATGAATATTTAAACTGTATTTTATTTTTAGTTTATTTGAATTCTCCGAAAGTTCAGAAACAAAGTTAGAAGTAATCAGGAGAAACTACAAGCAGGAATACTTCTGGCTCACTGCATACAAGAACTTCTTAATTAGAGCTACCTGCAACGGGAAATTACATGGATAGGACAGAAGCATTAAGCTCTCCATAACTATAGATGTTCGAAGGGAAGTTGGATGTTTACAATGTATGCTGTTAACAGAAAAGGAATTTATGCATCCTGGGGAACGACGTACTTGATGACATCTTAGGTCAGTATTTCCAACGGCTTATGACTTTCATCTTCTTACAAATATCGCCAATGTTTTCTGAGAATCCAACCCTAGAGAGACCATTTCCCCCAGCGTAAGCCAGTTGGTGTGATTCCTGTCACATGAGCTTACAATGCTACATTCACACTAATGAGGTGTGCACCAAACACCACAATTTAAGAAGCTTTTCCTTACATCTTATCCTGCCAAGTGCTATGAGACAGGCAAAGGTGATTACCGTCCTGTTATTTAGGTGTGGAACTCGAGGCTCAAAGGCTGATAACTCTCTCGAGGCCACACAGATGGAGTCTGGTCACGAACTCAAACCCAGAATCACAATTCCCAAAACTCGCGCTCTGACTTAGGGAAGGAAGAAGAGCCATTTCTGATTTGTGTAGCCCAAATACTTCCACGCTGCTCCCCAGACAGAAATCGCCCTCCTCCAAACGCTCCCTCACAGCCTCATTCCCTATGAGGCTGGACGGGGCCATTCAGCTTCCGCTCTGGGAAGCAAAGGCCCTTCTTTGACGCGGTGCTCCCCATGGGGCCACCCGCACGCCTAGAATGCGCGCAGACTTCTATCCGCGGACTCACCGGTCCTGCCCGAAGACGCTCTGTCCGGAAACTGCTCTGCCCGGAAGCTGCTTTTCCCGGAAGCTCCGCCCAATCTGCTCTAAAGAGTCACAGAAGTTCTTCCGCTGTGAGCCGTAGTGACGCAGAAACGTTCCGGCTGCTTTGAGTGGAAGTTGTGGCAGCCGGGCGTTCCAGGGTGGAGCCATCCCCGGAGTGGACTTAGCATTCTGGGAGGGACCTCCTGCCTTCACTTTTAGCTCACAAAAAGGCGGGAAAAGTGCCATTAGCTCTTGGAACGTTGGGTGCCGGTTATCTGTCTGCCCAAGATTTGAGAAGCGTGGTTTTTATCTATGAAAAAAAGGCATGAAGAACTCTGACCACAGCAGATAGGCCAGAACTTTGCTGTGCCACCGTTTTCTGGGATTCCCCTGCCGCTCCTGCTGTTCTTGCAACAGATATTTATTGAACTCGATATGGTTCTAGGGACTTAGGGAATAGCAATGGAAAACGTGACAAAAAAGTCTTTGTTCTCATGGAGTTTCCTTCTATTATGGAGACAATTATTAATAAAAACTTACTGTATCAAATGGTGATAGTGCCATAAAGAAAAACTAAGCATGGAAGAGGGAAAGGGTTGCAGTTTAAAATAGCATGGTCATTTGAGTACGATCAGAATGAGGGAAAACGTTAATGTTGATAACTAGGGAATATCTCCCCAGGCAAAGGGAGCTGCAAGTCCAAAGCCCCAGAGTGGAAACTCATTTGGTGTGTTTGAGGGACTGCATGAGAAAGCAGTTAATGAGTGGTGGCAACTGAAATCAGAGAGGTGGGAGGCTCTGAGTACCGTGAGAACTTTGGAGGGATGTTGATGGCTTGAACTAATGTAGTATGGCAGTGCAGCTAGTGAGAAGTGATTGGATTCTCAGTCTTGATAAACTAGGTGTGTGTGATGAACAAGGAACTAATGACTCCAAAAATTTTTAGGCAAGTAACTGAAAGGTTGGAGTTGCAATTACTGAAACAGTACGGAGTAATATTAGTTCAGTTTCGGAAAAGTTGTTTGAGATCCATGGTAATATATGTAGCGTTAAATAGTAGCATTTCCCAAACTTGAGAAATGAAGAGACAAGGAACCCCCAGAACACTGGAAAAGTGTCCAGGAGGGGTTGAGTAGAAAGGAACTGCAGGATCTGGAGCCTCTGCTTCCTCATCAGCGTATGTTTCCCTTCTGTTGTCTGTATTTATTGCTTTATTGGGACGCAAATCTTCCCATGTGTTTTGCCCCTCAAAGACAGACAGAAGCCATCCTGCACAGTGGTGGAAAGAACAGACCTGAATTTAAAATCAGGCTCTGCCAACACTAGCTGCATGACCTCAAGCAAGTCACAATGCAAGTCTGAGCTATAAAGTGGGGATTCCTCTACCTACCTTACAGTTTATAAATCTCAGTGGTAACTCCATAACCAGCTTTTATTTTCCCCCAAAGACAGGTCTTATTGTTTAGTTTTAGCGTTGTCTTTAAAAGGGAGAGGACGGAAAATTAGCATTGCTCATTCTTTCCCAGTGCCATTTGCCTCCTCTCTTTACTCCCTGACATCTTTGTCTCCTTTATAGTATTTACACACAAACATCACACATTTTTCTTTCCCTTCCATACTCCCTTCCTTCCCTCCACAAATTCCACACTTTCTCCTTTTACTTCTTTCTTTCTGTTCTGGTTGGCCATCCTCTTTCAAGATGGGATGCATTCCTAAAGGACAAACAGCCACAGAACCAAGCTCCAAGTTTCTCACTTATGTTTACTACCACTCAGTCTGGGAACTTTTCTTTTTAACAGAAAACCAGAAAAAGTATGATAGAGGACTCCCCAACATATGTAAAGCATATTATGTAAAGCATTTGTGGAGAGGAGGCTGAATCGTTCACTTTCCCCCACTGTAAAGTTTTCTCTGTATAGATTTTAGTCATAGATCTTGACTGAACTAGGAATGGTACTAAAGCAAACCAAAATATACATAAATCCATGGTACTCCCTTGCCATAATTATGACTGACACAATATTCTAATTGTGTATAAAGGGTTAGAATAAAAAAATGATCTAACGTAGCCAAATGTTTCAACTTGTAAAACTAAGGAACAACTATAAGAATGGAACAATTTGTTCTTTGTCCATAGGTAGATGAACACCATCCATGGAGTTAGGAAATTCATGAACAGCTTAGTCAGTGAATCAAGCTGAAGTTCAAAAGTGTACAACTTCAAAGACTGATAGAAGTGAAACTACCTATTCCAACACCTTTTAGATGGAATTCAAATTACTCAAGACTCATTAAAAACTTCCAAAATTGCTTATAACAGTAATAATCCTTATCTTAATTTGCAAACTCTATTCTTTTAAAGTACTTCTTCATTATCTATGAGTAGTCACAATGCCAAGCCTAATGTAGTTATGTCCAGAATTCAGAATTTACACCCTAAAGCTGCATCCCAGCACAAAGCATATGGGGATTGGGATGATACATAAAATTTAAGACACAATTTGCTTTTTATAGTTATTTAAAGTTATCTTCCAGCTTTGGGAAAGGTGTAACTGGCCATATTTATTATTTACTTTCTGACAAGGACTGGTCTAAGTCACATATTAACTACCTTCATAACAACTATATCAAGTACAAATATCTCGCTTACAAATAAGCAAACTGAGATACAGGAAGACTGAGTAATTTGTCCAAGGTCACGTGGCAAGTAATTGCTGGAGGGCAGAGCAAGGACAACCCATGCAGGAAAGAACTTGCAGGTCCTATGGCAGCAACTACAAATTTTCTGGAGACTCCCTTCCACATTTTGTTGCAGTCACACTAAAAAAAATCAGTTATGTGTTTGTTTTCTTTTTCTAACTCCAAAGTGGCATTATTTTAACACAGTGTTTTCTAAAAACTACCAGTTGCTTGGGCATTTTTATTCCTGAAAACTATTCCCATTAGAAGACATATTAACAATATGAAACACAGGGAGGAATTAGATAGTCCTCCATCTAATTTATTTGTGCTTTCACATGAGAGGTTACATGAATGGCAGAACCATGAACTGCCAAGAGATTTTGAATTGATTCCTCCAGCTGAGCCTTTAAAAATGTCCAGTTCAGATACTTCTAATCCCAATGCTGAAGAAGGGAGAATGTGTTTGTGTTAGGAACTCCTGAACCCCAACTGTAGCTAAGATCTCTGGAGCCATGATTAAAGAACTCTTCTGCCCTGAGCCTGCTTTACACATGTATACCCCATTCAGGTTGTTACAGATACCTCAGGTATTTCATATGAAGCATTTCATGTAATTAAAATGCACTGAAAATAGAATATTTTATTAATCAGAGCAATCCTACCTTACCCAACTCATTAATTTATTAACAAAATCAAGTTAGAATGGGAGTGTAGAACTTAATATTCAAACAGACTAAGATTCCTAATTTAGTCGCTTGCTGTGCAGTATGTAACAATGAACCAGTTAATCCATCAGATCATTAGTTTCCTTATCTGTAAAATGAGAATGATTGCATGTCAATAGACTGTTGTAAGAATTAAGTGATATTTCATGTATATGTGTCTGCATATAAAATGTAACTTTTCCTATAAATACTAAAATACTTAAATTTATTTCAAAAAATAAAAAGCATGTATGCCAAAATTAACACCTGTTATTTCTGGGTGTTGGGTTTGTGTATGTTTATGGTTTTCTGTATTTCTTTAAGTTTTTCAAAATAAATTAGAATATTGAACTTATCTACTTTTAATACAGAATCACACATGTAAGGAAATCATTTTAAGCACTAAATCTTTACCAAATGGACCATGTATTTCACAACAAAATCTTAGAACAATGACATATATAAACAGGAAGCACAATGTAGACCGGTCAGAAATGGAAGAGATCTCTGAAGTCTAATCTTATTTTCTAGACTAGGAAACTGTTTGAATGGCTTTTTAAAATTATATCCACCTAGTTAATGCCAACCCCTGATTCTGGCTCCTGAGGTGGTCTTTAGTAAGTGTAACATTTGAAAAAAATGATTTTCTAATTTTTTTATTTCAAACAAAATTGGCAAAATTTTACAATGCAAACGTATGCTATTAGATTTTCTGCACTCAGCTAAGTGGTTTTGTTAGAACACTGGCAAGCTTGCCCTCAGTGTTCTAACTTGCAAGAACTAAGAATTAAAATTTAACATGCACATAAATCAGTTAGGCTGCTTGAGAGTTCTTACCATTTGGTATGAATCCAAAAGGTGTGAAGAGCATCAACTACTTATTACCTTTTGTCATAAGTATGTATAGAACATGGAAAATTAAGAATTTCTTCAATTTGAAGAAATAAATCAGTGTTATCAAACATTATTTAAAAGTTTATCTCTGGAAAAGGATTCAGACTTGTATATTAAAAATTATATACTTGCAGATGAAAAAGGGGTTTTGTCATAAATCTGACAAATCCAATGCTCATCAAAATTCCCAACCAGGTAGGTCATAGTGGGTAGTCATGTACCAGGCATATAACTTCTCTAGTAAAAGGTTTATCTTTGACTTAAGCACTTAGGTTAACAAACCCACCTTCATGTTATTTTCCTTATGTTCTCTCCTTAATTCTAAATGTATAAAAGAAATTTCAAAGCTGTCATTCTTGGAGCATTTGAGATCTTGTTTCCTGGCATGTTGTCAGTTTGGCTCAAGTAAACTTATATATAATTCTCTTTGGGTTTGTATGTTCCTTATGTTGACATAGTTAAATGTCTGAACTGCATACTAATGGTTAAAGATTATTCTTCAAAAATTTTCATAAAAGAATTCTAACCTAGGGGAATAATCAATTGACTTGGCTAGCTTTATGCCTAGTATTATCAGCTGATTTTACTTTACTAATAAAAATATCAATTAAAAAAAAGTGCTAATATTTAAGGGCACAATTTGAAATAATTTGGTGTTGTGTGGTATTGCATTTTCTACTTCTAGACAAATCGGCCTTCTTATAGCTAAAGGACTGGGAAACAAGCAACCAGCACAGCATCCAAAATAGTTGAAAACAGTAACATAAAACTGCCGAGTGTAGTTTTGCATAGCTTAAAATTAACAGCACTAATTACATCAAACAGGTATATTATAGAAAGAACACACTTGGTTTAATACCTTATAAAATATATACAGAACTTGAACATTCCTATAAGATACATTTTAAGTCACATGTAATTGGATATTCTGATATAATGAAATAGCCTAGTTTTTTTTTTTAAAAAAGCATGTAAACCATAAGAGTAAAAAGTATTTTAAAATATACAACAAAATTCTAACCAATAGGTTTAAATTTTGATTTTTAAAAAGCAAATACATATTTACAATCTTTAAATTTCAATTTGTTACTTTTATATAATCTTTATTACTGAGATAACATAAAACAATAAAAAGCTCTTTTAATCATTTATATACAGAAAAAAATCATTAGGGAGGTTGGTAATATGTGATATCCATAGCAGTTAAAATATGAAAGGCCAGGAATTTAATTAATGGAGTCATAAAACAGACTTAACCAAAACTGCAAGCTAGAAAACAAACAGTTTCATGTCATTGCAGGGACCCAGTTTCCTTATCTGAAAAAAAAAAAGATTATAAATAAGTTATCTGAAGGGAGAATTCTGGGAGGATTTAGTGAGATCACTGACTGGAACTAATGAACCACTAAGACATAACTGCCTAAGGTGTGAAATTTCACAGCACAATCCACTCAGGGTTTAAAAAATTTAAAAACCTCAAACAATTCTTAATAAGGAACCAACGTTTAAAGCATAAAATCCTTGTTGAAGTGTTCATCACAGTTGATTATCAAAAGCTATTTATAAAATGCTTCAAATACTGATGATAATAAACTGATGATATTAAAGCTACCAAAACTGTAATGATCATAAAGGTCTGGCCTCCCGGGTTAGAGTCCAAAGTCATTTTGCCTTCTGAGAACATTGCAGAGATGTCAGATACTTCTTAATCTCTCAGTGTGGTATCTGCCTTCTATGTTTTCTGTCTATCATAATCTCCAACCATCTTCTTGATGTGTGATAATTTACTCTTCAACTGCTTGCAGTAATTCCTCTTATTTTTATAATCTGCAGACTAAAAAAGAAAAAAAAAAGGTAAATTTAACAAAATAAAAAGAGTTATGTGTCAGCTGCTGGGAAGGCAGAGGTGAATAAAAAAAGAAAGGGAATAGAAGTCATAGCACTGTTGGGCATGTTAAATGAAGTAACATACATAAAGCACCTAGCAGTATCTCAAACTGGAAAAGCAGCTGATTCTCTTTGCTCAATCACATCTTCGAATCTGAGTTTTACAAAGGACACACTAAGTTCTAATAATTTGTAAAGTGACCAAGAAAACGTACTAACCTTTTTCTAACTCATCACCTAAAAAAAATCAGTAAAACAAAGTGGTGATATCATTTCACTTGAGAATGGGGAACTTCATATATGGGGAATGAAACAGGAAACTACTATATATGCTTTTAAACTTTTGCATTTAAAATCATGATGTTTTTGTAATTTTTTCTTAAAAACAAAAATGTTTTAAGTCAATAAAGACTGATAATGGCAAGTGCTGGTAAGAATATGGAGCATGAGGAATTCACACTGGTTGGTGAGAATGTAAATGAGCATAGACCACAAAAGCTGTTTGACAGTACCTACCCAAGGCTGAACACACCTTTACCCAATAAGTCTGCTATTTCACACCTAACTATGTACCTAACAAATGTGTACACAAAATTCAGCAAGCTACACTCTATCTTAATAGGAACCCTTGACCTCACAGCATGCTAGGAACTAGTAACTTATGGTTTGTATACTTTTCTGTATGTATATTTCAACCATAAAAAAGTTTTTAAAAATCAGTATTGGTTGTAGCTACAAACAACTGAAATTAAGGTTCTAACTTCTCAGTAATAGTTTATCTTCCAGTTACTGGGTCTTTTGTCTTTAATCAGTGCATGTGTGACAAGGTATTCATAATCATTCTAAAGGTTAAATGAAAAACACGTAAAAATTCTTCCTAAAAGAATTTGACAGCTGGGATACTTACTCCCTTAACTTGCTTCAGTCTATTGTATTCATCAGCAGCAGCCTATTAATGAGAAACACAAAGGAATATTTTTAATGGGGCATTTTCTCTTTCAAAATAACATACTAATGCTTTATTTTGAAGCTAAAACTTCCCAAAATACAGGAAATTAAAATAAAGAAGTCTTAAAGCTCTTAAAACTATTTTGGTCAGCCGGAGGCCTGAAGAAATCCAAAGAAGAGAAACTGACGACATATTTCTTACATTCCATTAGCATAGACAGGTAACTATTTTTATTTGTTTTGCTGTCTCTCATCTCTCTAGTCCAAGTGCCACGCTGACCCTGAGAGGTCTTTTGTAAAGCACAGCTCTGATCAGGTTATAGTCCATCATAAAACTTGTCAGACTGCCCCATAAACTCCTCTACTAATCTAGCTTCCAGTCTTAGCATCCGTCATTTGCAATTCCTTTAAAAAAAAATTAAGCACCTTAATGCTTCCAGATTTCTATCACGATCTCCTCATGGCTGTATGTATGCACCCCACTCCAATTTGTCTGGAGAATCTGTACTGTTACCTCTCAGTGAAGCCTCTCATAGACTCTTCAGGCCTTCAGCAGACCTTATTCCTTATCTGAGTAGTTACAGTACCTTCTACACATAACGTGAATATGGCACTAATCATACTATCTAAGATGTTTAGATGTCCATTTCTCTCTGAGAATATGAGCTCTTTGAGGGCTGACACTGGATTTTATTTATCTTTCTAACCTCAGAACTTCCCTGTCATTAAGGACACAATAATGGTCAATAAATAATAATTGAATTGAGAAAGTTTTATGACAACACCAAACAAAAGCCATAAAAGAAAACAATAGTTAAATCAAACTATATAAGCAGCAAATACTTCAAAACTAAAAAGCAGATCACCCCAATGAAAAATGACAAAGGGTACTTCATGAAGTGAATATAAAGTTCTAATACATATATAATGTGATTTTTACACATTTATACTAATAGCTAAGACACAGGCAGTAATTTTTCGGGCACTAAGTATTAGTGAGATATGGGTCAGATGAGCCCTCTAGAGCATCATTAGTGGAAATGCAGTTGATAGAATCTTTCTGGAGGGGAGTTTTGCAAAAAAAATTTAATGTATATAACCTCTCACTCAGCAATTTCACATTCTGGAATTTGTTTTAGCTAGATAAGCAGACAAGTGCACAAAGATGGAGGGGTTCACCAGCATATTACTGGTACTACTGGGGTGGTGTGAGACAAGAAACAAACATACCTAAAGTCTGTTCACAGAGGACAACATTTAAGTAAATTATGGCACAACCATAAAATCAAAAATTGTGCAGTAATTTTTAACACATAAAAATATTTTTTTCCAGTAAGTAGATCTTTATTATTGACAATAACCACAAGCTATTGTTGAGTAAAAAAGCAGGACATAAGCAGTGCCAGAAAGCATTTAAAAAGAAAAACCTCCCATAATAATGGGGTGTATCAAAGAGACAAAATGAAAGAGTTCTCAATGGTCAAAGCTATAACAACTTGAACAACAAAATAGAGTATTTAGAATTAATTACAAACCAAAGAATAAAACAGACATCTGTAAGTCCATACTGATATAAATGACTGACTAAGAAATAAATAAATGGGAAGAAGTGGCACATTTACCATGCAGAAGAATTCCAAATAATTTGTGTGTAGTACACCGCCTTTAGAGAGCTGGAGTATAATTCCCCATTCCTTCAGTGTGATCTATGCTGAAGTATAATTCCCCATTCCTTCAGTGTGATCTATGCATAGTGACTCCCTTCCATAGAGTACAGTATGGAAAGGGGGATTAAAAAGAAAGTAACTTTACACGGACATACACTATCTCAGCCAGGGAATCAAGGGAGAAAGAACCCAGACCATAAGCTATTTTTGAGTAAAAAAAGTAGGAACGATATAAGTTAAACACATGATTTTTTATCAAAGACTATATGTCTAGGTGCACTTTTCACACAGGTGATATTTTAACAACTAATATTTTGGTAACAACCAGATGGTAGAACTTAAGGCAATTTTTTTTTTCTTTTTGCAATTTTAGATTGTTTGAATTTTTTACAGAAAAAAATGAACCATGTGTATAAATTGAAAAATAAAGCTATTTTCTTTTAAATAGAAAGAGATATGTGTACAGAGATTGCCTTGTAATTCTTAACCACATTAGTTCACTCTTCAATTTGGAAAGGCTTTCATCCAAGACTTAATTTCAATTATTCTTCAACGAAATTACAGTTGGTATAAAGAATACTGTATCTCCATAGATCAAATAAAATTATATGTAATATATAATTATCAAGTTTCAATTTACCATGTACTCTTCACTTTCTTCTCTGTAGTCATCCAGTTCTTTATCCAGACGAGAGAGTTCTTTATTGATCTCATCAAGTTCTGCTTGTAAGAGCTTGTATTCCTGTAGGCCAGTGTCAAAATTTCTCTTATAGAGTTGTCTTTGTTGGTCTGAAGTGATAGGTGGATATTCCCTAAAAATTGAGTGAAAAAATGATTATTTATGCATCCTTAGCTCACATAAAATCCATTGTTTCTTCCTCAAAGATAATAAAGCTGGTGGGATGTGGAGAATGACATTCTCTTGTTTTCTTTTTGTAGCTTATGGGGAGACGAAAGTAGGATGCAAGTAAGTTCTCTTAAGAGGGATTATACTTTACATATCACTGCCCATGTTCTTTAAAAACTATACCTACATAATTTTTAACTTTAGGAATAATGTAAAAAATCTTTTATGAGATTTAAGGTTCAAGTCACAGAAACTCATTTTGAATACATGACAATGGAATACTTATGTTTAATGTCTTAAAACTGGAATTCTGGAACACTAAGTATAATGTCATCACTTCAGTGGCAGAGCAGCCAACTAACAGTTGGCTATTTTCTGCTACTACCTACAGTATTCAGGACAGTTTTGGGGTAATTTTTTTTTTGTGGGGGAGAGGTCTTGGTTTTGTTTTTCCTAAGTGAAAATAGCTTATTTTAAGTCCTTTGATTATAAAAATGCATGCACATTGTACAAGTAATCTGGCAGTGTATTAAACTATGAAAAATACCCTGAAACTCTGTATCACTTTTATCTCTCGATACACGAGCTATTTTTACATATAGAGGTATAATGCTATTCACCAATAATCCACCAAGGAATTACTCTGAATTGTTTCACAAAACTAAGAAATTTCATAGCAATATGGAATTTCAAATTTTAGATCTAAGTCAGTCTAATATCTTCATTTTACAGAGGGGAGAAATTAAAGGATCTTTGTTCAAAAGGGAAACAGGAATTCAAACTTCTTAAAGTTTCCATTTAAATTTTCCATGATAGAAGTTAGGCAAATATTTTACAGATAGCTAGCTAGCTAAACTAGGCCAAAATCTCTTGGTGGGGAGAGGAAAAGATGCAGTAATGAGAAGCACCAGTGAGTAGGAGATTTCAAACGATACATGCCCCACCCATTTCTCCTAACGCCTTGAGAAGCAATGTTTTGATTACCTACCATTCACATCACTATGTTTCTGTGATTTGTTTACCATTCCTCAGAATACTTGGGGATAAAAAGGCTACACGTCAAACATGAGTATAGTTGGTGATGAACTGTAACAATGACACACAAAGGAACTTAAACTTGGCCAGAACTGCTTACCAAAGTCCTTTGGACTAAACCTTAAAAGAACCACTGGTCTCATTGTGAAAACTTAACTTAAAAGTAAATTCCAAAGGAAAGCCATAGCACCAGTTTGGGAATTTCATAATCAGCAAAAAAAGTTCCTCTATACTCGTATTTTATTTATTTGAAAGACCTTTCTTGAGTGACGATTGGTAAAAGGGAGAGCTCTGGTGAAGTTTATCAGCCATTTTGTAGGGGACATTGAAAGTATTTTTAAGACATGGTTACAGCCAAACATCTCTATCCTTATTATAAAAGAGTACTAAGAAAAAAAACAATGAAAAACTGTCTCCAGTCCTGGTTGGCAAAGAATGGAATGATACCATCCGCCCCAGTTTAGCAGGCAACAACTCTAAAACCTGGTTGGCCCATGCTAATATCAGATGTTCATGTGGCTCCAGCAAAAGAGGCAGTACGGTACCTGATCCAGTCCTCCTCCAGCTCATCACAGGACTCGCCACCAGTCGTGTAGTCTGTTTCATAGTGGTCTTGCTCTGATCTCCTTGACTTTCCTGCTCTTCTCTTTGTGGGAGGCCTTTTTGAAGGTGTTTCTAAGTTACCACTGCTGCTGTAGTGAGGCTGCCTGAAGTCATCCACAGGTGAAGTCACTGGAAGCTCCTGAACCACTTCGGGCACCCTAATAAAACAGAAATTATTTTTCAATGATCACTAGGTACACGACAAGCTTTTTTGCCAGTGCACTGTAATCACCAAGGGCAGCAACAAGGGCAGCATTAGGAGACATCTATGTGCGGGTGCGTTTACTCAGGCAGTTCATATGCTCAACAACAAGCAGACCCCTAGTGTCCTAGTGTCCTGCATTCAGTGTAGCACCAGCTCATATCCTCTGATACACACGGGGAGCTTTAAGGTTCCTACATAAGGGGAGCCCATTTGTAAACCTTCTGAGTAAAACAGAGCTAAGATTTCACTTTAGGAAGTTCAGGCTTTTCAGGAAGATGTGTTTACCTGACCCAGGGACATACTCCACAAAAGACTGTCAGGAAAATAATGGTCATAATTCTTTTCTACAGGTTCTTCCAGTTCCATGGAATGCAGAGTGGGGAAAGGAATGCACAGACAACGCTACCTTCGGAAGCAGACTCTCAGAGACAAGCTCTTTGAAATATTAAATTTAGACTCCTATAGATCAATTCCCTTTTCACGATATAATCTCAAAAAACTACAAAAACTAAAAACTTTAGCTAAAAAACTAAAATCCCTGAAACTAAAAAGCTTTATATTATAAAGATGAAAGAGCTCATTAAGACTTTTGTAAAATTGCTATGTTAATCCTGAAGCCACACAAAATGAATGGAAGGGTTACCATCACCCTTATTTGCCTAATGCAATTGTTCAACATTGCATCAGATTTTTAATTGCTTATAAAGTTTCTGCCACGAGCTTAAAAACAAAATCTAACATGGAATAAAATACTAAGAGCTGTGGCAACTGTATACCACTTCTGAATAACAGAAATGCAAAGCTTAACTTTCTCCCAGAGCAGAGCTGGAGAAGGTCAAGAAGAGAAAGGAAAAGAAGACAAAGAAAATGCCTGAGACTCCAATACCAGCCTTGCTATTCAAATCAATGACGACAGACATCTGTGGATTTTTTTTTTCTTTAAATTTCAACCTACCACAACTGTAATCTTGAGCTTTATCTACAAGGTTTACTTTCTTTTCTATGTGATCCAGAACTGCTTGGTTCTAACTGTTGTCAAAGTCTTAGACTTCTAATCACATTAATTAATTGCCTGTAGACTCCTAAAACTCTGTGTCTGTGTGAGTGTAAATGGGGGTGATGGTGGTATGTATTTCTTTCTAAATTTATGCAGGTTAACACTGGCTTTGTGTGCTAGGTTAATGATACTTCCAAAGGAGGGAAAATGTGACTTTCTCCGTGGGTCAATAATTAAACAAGTTCCTAGACACTCTGCCAAAATTGCAGGTACTAATGCATGCTTCTTGCTTTGAGGTGACAAACAAAACATTTAGAACACAGTAGGTTTATTTGAGGGGGTAAGGGCCAGAGGGGGAGGGAGTTAAAGGGCAAAAGAAATTAGAAAAAGGAAAATATTAATGCAGGCTTCCTCCCATAATTTTATTAGATATTGATATTATTAATCTTTACTATTGATTTTCTACCTCCCTCTTTCCCATGCCCTTTGAAACACTAAACATTACCATACCTGATATGGCATAAAAGCTAAAAACAAAATGCTTAGCAAGAAAAATATAAATAAATTTAAGAGATAGGAAATATGTACACTACTCTCAATAATCTTCAAATTTACTTTTAGATATTAGTCCTATTAGATCAAAATCCCATAAACCACTGTATACTTTCCTCAGTATCCAACTTAGTCTCCCACGTTAGTCCCTTTGTAGCTTTTGGATTTATTTTCTATTCATTTGTTTTATTCTCAGGTAAACACCCTCACATGCCTTTGCTGCTCTTATTCTGCTCTGACTCTCAGTATAGTTATTGTGCACCTTCTCCCACCCCTGGTAGTTTGCAACCTCCATGAGAACATTGACTTGGCATTCCCAGGGCACCTGGCCCAGAACTGTGTACATGGCAGGTGTTCAAGGTAATTACTGAATTGAAAACACAGCCACAAGAATCCTCTTTTCTGATGACACCCAGTATCAGCGAGGGAAGAAAAACAACGTATGAACAACATCAGTGTCATGACTGTCAGAATGGTGTCCATTATATACATGGTATTTTAGAACTGCCACAGTTTGGGGGGTAGTGGGGGGAAATAACTAAGCCTTGCCAAGCAGAGAATTCCATCTTAAAGGCCCCGAGGGTGACAATGACCCAAAAAAGGCCAATCAGAGTCTTTCCACCAGGTGATATGTAAGCTTTGGGAAGGTAAATTCTATTTTCTGAACCCTGGTCTGGGAGATCAACCTAGTTTGGGGAATGTGCATGACCATGCTGTTACAATAGAAACTGTACTAAGAATAAAGACAGCATAGCAATAAGACCCTGATATCTTCTGAGTCCCTGGATCAGGCTATACCTGGGCCTTATCTGAACCAGTGAATTCCTACAACTTGCACAATAGTCCTAACAGATTACTCTACCAGCCTATGGTCTCATTTGGCACTCTAAGGTGTCATCTTGCCTTGAAAGATGTCTGCAAGTGTCAACACTCAACTTCCTTGATTTATTAAGATTAATTCACCCTGGGTGTAGACAGGATAGAAGGAGTATACCTAACAGACCTCTCACAAATTTACTAAAAAGGGTGAAAAGTCAACCATCTTCAGCTATACTTTAGGATTTCAAAATCCTAAAATTTATCCAGGATAAATTTTAACTGCCTTGAAATCCTAAAGTATAGAACATTATAATGAGCAAAAGGAGCCAGACACAAGAGTAATTACCATATGATTCCATTTTATAAGAACCCCAATAACAAGAAGAACTAATGGTTGACAAGCATCAAAATGGAGGGGGGGTATAGATGAAGAAAGGACATGCAAAAACTTTTGGAATGCTTGACGTCTCTTGGAGTGGTGGAGGTTACTTTGGTGTTCTCATATGTGAAAACTCATCAGGCTATGTATTCAAAATTAGTGCTCTTTACTGTGTGCATGGTATGCTTTTGGAGAAAATAAATCTTAGTTCTGATATATCTTATCCTTAACATGGACCTCAGACATAATGTTCCCATTCTAATTCTTTCTCTATCTACTACAATAGCAAGGAGAGGTCCTTGTGGGTCTAGTAATCTTGTGGGTTACTAGAACCTTCAAAAAAGCCTGAGGAAATGTGATTTAATGTGTAGTCCTACCTCGTCTGGGTGGATGCACTCTGAATCCTCCATAGCACTCATACTCTGTCATGGACAACACGTGACAATTTCTATTACTCCCCAGAGGCTGCAAGCATCACATCAGGTGCTGTGAGAGATACTGTAGCATTTGTATCCCTCAACACCATTCCCCTCCTCCCCTTCTTCTCGGTTCTAAAATTAAGCATCACATTTGCATTTCTGAGGCCTTCAAAAAAGTTCTGGGCTATAGGTTGGAAGCATAAAATGGTACTTTTGAACACATCTATCAAAATGAAATATTCCATCTTCTTTTAGCCCAGCAATGCTGATTTTGATATTTTTTCTTCCAGATACCTTCACGTATGTGCAAAGTGATAAATATACAAGTTTATTCCCTACAGTGGTTATTAATTGTAAAACATTGGGGAAAATCATGCATTGATATGGAATTAATAAAATAAATTATTGATGGAATATTATGCAGCTATAAAGCAGATCATTAAACTTTTTGTATACCAATATAAACAATCTCCAAGATACACTGTTAATAATACATTTAATACACTAGTATTTTTAAAGGAATAAAGACAATATATATATTTGGCCAGCATATTTATTTAAAAACAAGCTCTGGAAGGATATAAAACAAACCGGTAACAATAGCTGCCTCTAACGGAGAGGAACTAGGTAACTTTCGCCCCTTTTAAATTTTACATTATCAGTGTATTGCCTTAGTCAAGAAAAAATTAGATTTCTAAATTTTCCAAATGAATTTGTGAAAATATGGAGGACAAGGCAGACTGCCAGTCTGTTTCCAAATTCCATTCCAGGGTAATAATAAAATCTATTGTCTTCAAACTGATTCCACAGTTAACTCAGCTACTGGTGTCATCTAATGGGGTTCCAGGCACTCAAACTGTGTACTCAGAGTGGATCTCTATATGACCCTGCCCACAAAATGAGGGTGCAGTGTTGGAGATAAAACTTAGAAGTAACAAAAAAAGGTTTCCAGCAGAAAACTTTTATACCTTGAACTTAGCTAAAGAGAAGGTTTCTTTTTTTAATCTATAAAGAAATTTGGAGTTCTAGAATTATATGTAGCAACACTAATTTATCATCCTTAGGTAAAAATTATATCTAAGTCCTCAACAATACCTCTGACATCCTTCTCTTACTAGTCATTAGGATTTAGGGCAAACTGAAACCACAAAGGGGATACCATTTCAATAACTACAATGGCATGTACTCTAGGCCAGAAACTTACTGTGAGGATTTTTACAATACATATAAAATAGAACCTAGAGCCTTTATGAGCAATACAGAGGATCTAGCATAGCAAAGGAGATGTCAGAATTCCTGAATTCAAATGAAGTCTAGTTTAATAAAAATGTATATGGATAGTATAGATGAGTTGAACAATAAGCAATCTTCTCTTTCTACTGAGGAAAGAGTAAAACTAGGAAAAATGTAAAATGAAGTCATTTTATCCAAGCTGCTAAATTATTTACCATTATGAAGCTTGAATATGAAGAAATTATCCTTTTCTTGTCTTAACCAGCCTGGGAACTTAAACTTTTGAACTTCCTAGTCTTAAGTCAATACCTAGACAATATACCAGTTCATTGTGGGTCAATGCCCAGACATAACAACAAACCTGCAGATAATCCTCTGACCACTCCCTAAAGGACTCAGGACATGACCAGACCTCCAGGTGCCTATTCTCCAAACAATCCAGACTGCTTGACATCTGACTGATAACTATGCTGGACCAAGGGCTTCTTCGAGGGCTAAGAACATAGGGCTGATTATTCTCAAGGATGTTGACTTTTACTGTAAAAACTTTTAACTTTTCTTTCTTCCTTTTTTTTTAACGCCTACAGCACCTGGTCTTCCTAGGTAGTCTCCCATCCAAGTACTAACCAGGCCCGACTCTGCTTAGCTTCTGAGAACAGACAAGATCAAGCACATTCAGGATGGCATGGCTGTAGGCAAACTTTTCTTCCTTATTTGGAACATTCCTAGGTTTTTGCCTAGCTGTGTTCCAGTCTGCAAATTCTAAGACCCTTGAGTAAATTTTCATCATTTATTTCTAGCCATTTATTTCTAGCCATCATTTATTTCTTTATGCTTAGTCAACATGATTAATAGATCTAATAATAACAGGCAAAAGGAGAGACTGAAAAACGCACTTAGCTATGCTATCAGTCAGCAACATCCTTTCACCTGTACCTAAACACAAAGCCAGAAGAAGGAAACAGAACCATATTCCCAGAGCGAAAGAGCCTAGCCTACCCTTCATCTATTATATCATCAAGAGAAAAGCATTTTCAGCTTAGAAGGGGAAGAGAATCCCACCAACTCACAGCCCCACTCTCCTTACCTTCCAAGTAACCCTAGGTGTCTATGTACAATGCAAAGACCAGTCTCCAGCCTTTCGGTAAACTGTTTGGAATTTTTTTTTTTAAGGCAAATAATACAACACAGCAACTGGCTTATAAACATGTGCAAATATTCATTTTTTAGACTCACTCTATCAGAAGAAAATGCTACTTACGGTGTTGATTTATAGGAAGACTCTGGATACAACCGCTTGTCATTCACTTTACCATTGGAAGAGTAGGCCGTGGGACTGTATACTCTCTCCACATAGTCAGAAGGGGGAGGAGGCATGTCTTGTGTGCCTGCAGAAACGTTTTTAACCTAAAGAAACAGCCCCAAGAGATACAAGTATTATTTTACCTGTAATTTAAAGGGAGAAGAAATAAAAGAAAAAATATAAAATGATCTAATATTTATTGGGCTCATTAAATACGATTAACCTGTAATGACTGCCTTGTAATTATTAGTGATAGCAGCCAAATTAGTACTTTTACAAACACATAAATGGTATTATTAGTTTAACAAGTCCAGAAGGAATTTCAAAGAAAAAAAAAATCTCAATTACCTGACTCTCATCCTGTGATTGGTAAAATAATTACCCATGGTAATTGCTCTTCCCCCGTATTAGGAGGATTAATCTCATTTTATTAAGGCTAGGTCTGTGTTAGGATGAGAATTTTAATTTTTAACAAGTTTTGAGGTAGCTGTTGTTATGAGCACCATACTTGAAATACACTTTGCTGGGACAAAGTACTTTGGTTCTTAATGCATTCACCCTAAACTGGAATGTTAAAACCACAGAAGAAATTAAGTAGCTCAAACTGATCTCTGCTGTAGTTCTTTCATGAGATTTGTTCACTCTCCCTACCATACACAGTCACAATATTGTTGCCTTCCCTCTCCACTTTCCTATTCCATTCTGATATAAAAGTGAACTTGTTCTAAGAAGGAAAATGTATTAGAAATTATACTTTGCTAACATGAAACGTTTCCCACAGAACCTTTGGGAGAAAAATTTAAATATAGTAATTAGATTCCCAACGTTGTTAGAATTCATGAAATAGATCCAACACTCTTTAAATTTCATCTAAAAATCTTTACATTACCAATTACAATTAATAAAAAAAAATAACTGCTAATCTCAGATAAGTCATTAAATTGTTGTTTCAAAGTAAAAAAATAATATAAAGCATGGGGGAAAATTAAAAATAACTCCAAAAATTATTTCTGTGAAAAAGAGCAACTTTTCAAAAATAGTGAGGGTGGGACTGGTTTTGCTTGATGATGAGGGCAATGGCATCAGATTACCTAGGCTTACTCCAGATCTGCCAACTACAAGCACTAGAGAGCCTCAGTCAGCTCATCTGCAAGAAATAGGGAAGCTACCTACTTCATAAAGTTGTTTTGACAATTAAATGAGATGACAAGGTATCACATTTAGCACAATGTCTTTAATGAACATAGTAAAAACTCAGAAGATGCTGGATTCTGGAATTAAAACTATTGGATCTAAACAAAGAATTTTTAAAGTTATTTGAATGTGACAGCAGACTTTTAATTGGATTATTTTGCTATTTTGAATCCTTACAATTAGGTTCAGCATCAATGCAGTGTATTTTCCTGCAATGCACACACTTTACGTCTTGTTTTCGGTTAAGCATGGCATTACAAAGATGACCTGCTCCTTTCCTATCACTGCAATATCACATACCAAGAATATTTATTTACCCACCCCTCTTAGTACATAGAGGCTTTTTTGATTGTTTAATATTCCCGTGAGTCGGAAAGGAATGGAATCATTTCCTCCTGAAAGTGGAGTTTGGCAGCAACTGGGAACCAGTGGGTGGGTTGCCAGGGAGTGTGCTTAGATCTGACCACAGGGGGGACGGGTGGGAACCATTCTTAGTTCCCACTGAATTCCTTAGGACTTGACACCTTCGCCAAGCTGCACAGGCAAATGCTCTGCCAAGTCAAAGGCCTAATCTTATTCTGGAGACTTCATCGGAGTTTAAAAAGTTTTCCTTTTCTTAAAAACCCACTTAACATTTCTCCAGGTTCTCTCCTCTTCATGACTTTAGCAGAGTTTGCAAAGCTCAAAGATTTCCTATGGACTCTGGCAAACTGGAAACCAAAACCTTGCAAAAAGGGTGCCTGGGTGTCCTTGTAGATATATTACTGCTTGGAATAAATGTTCTCCCTTCTTTCTTTGCCAGGTAATCCTTAATTAGGCTTCTAGTCTTGGCTCACTACCAAGTAGTGGTAGTGCCACCACCTCCTGAAGGCCTTCCACATGTGGGTGAGGCACCTGCTTGTCCTCCTATCTCCCCAAGCACCTGTGCATACAAACCTCCCACCAAAGCACTCATGCACTGCAGAACAATTGTTTACACACAGTATGATGGCTTGCTGCCATAGCTCTAACTGCAGTAGGTAGTTAAAGCCACCACTGTCTGCCTGCTTACCATGTGCCCAATACTGACCTGATAGATCATTTACTAGACACAACCTTCCAGGTAAATAGTATTATTCCCTTTTCAGAAATGAGGGAGCTTTGGCTCACAGAGCTAGACCACTTTCTCAAGGACCTACATCTAGTAAAAGGTAACATGAGATTTATATTAAATACAGGACTCATTCGAAGGCCTCTGCTACAACTTCCGCCTCTCTCTGGGCAGTCTCCTACCTTCCTCTCTGGGTCCCCAAAGCTCAGCACAATACCTGGCACAATCAGGAAACCAGAGTTTACTGCATAGAGGTTATCTCTATCTATTACCTGCTATTGGCTTCTAACATCCAAATATCTTATCAAATGAGCTGCTTTAAGCTGACCTTTATCTCTTAGAGTCAGCAGGACTAGACTAGCTTGTTCACAGACTTCATCCTCCAGCACAGGTCTTTTGTTACTTAAACCTTTTTTATAGATATGCACAAAAAATCCTGAGGCAGTGCTTGCTTTGGCAGAATATATACTAATATTGGAACAATACAAAGAAGATTAATTATTAGCATGGCCCCTGCAAAAGGATGACATGCACATTTGTGATGACTTCACACCTGTAAAAAAAAAATCCCAGATAGACTCAAAGATGAATAAGAAACAGCCTATGTCCTTAAAAAGAGCTTAAGAGTTTAGAGACAGAGGCAAAACATATTTATAAAACAAGGAGTAAGCTCATTTACTTTTCCTTTTTATGCATCACTTTAAAAAAGCTAAAATATTACTTTATCAAACAGTACCAACACAAAGTAATGATAAACCTGCTGCTTTGAAAGGACAGTAGAAGAGAGGGGAAAGCCCCAGTGAGGGTGACCTGGTATTAGTAACTTACACACAGAGTCCTCAGCCTGTGTCACCTACTATGAGAAAAGAGATTTCTGAGCTTCACTGTTATTATTGATAGGATCTCCAGCCAGTCCACAAAACTGGATGACGTAGCTAACAGTCTTTTAAAAAACAGAAACAAAACCTTCGCTATTTCAATAACTATAACACATAAAATGTGTTCAAAGATTTAGAACCTGAGAAAAACTAGGCTCAATTTTGAACAGCAAATGGTGAATAATAATATTCAAGTGACTTGAGAACAGCTCTAAGAAATTAGGTGCAGAAGCTAAAACACAAATTAAGGAAATTTGTCTTCTACTAAGTTTGAGAGTTAATCATTTCAGAAACCAAATGCTGGAATTGTGGATCTCCAGCAGAGGGGACCCTGGGTGGCTGCTCTAGTGCTCCTACCCCCAGGGCCTTCGTGGAGGAGGTCGCTGCAGGCAGCAGAAATCCACACAGCTGGACCCAACCTGCTTTGCTTATCTGGGATCTGCTAGAGGAGTTCCCCTTCTTAGTGGCATCCACACCCCATATGTAGAACATAAGACAGCAGGAGGAAAGATGGACATGCTGAGGAAAAATACACTTAAGCAACCAAAGAATGACTGAGACTCACTCTTGAGACTAAATTCAAAAAGAATAAGCACTCACACAGACCTTAAGAAATATGAATAATTTAGGGCAAGACACAGGAAAAGATTCATATTCCAATGAAGAAAAGAACTAAAGTGTTTCTGAAATGTCAAAATAAAATGAGATTTCTGGTCGAGATGGAGAAATAAAATATTGTATGCCAACTATAATTAAACATTTTTTAATGATTATAAAAAAATGAAATGAATTCAAGTGAAATAATTTCAAAAGGTCTTCACAGGGGGGTATTTGTGAGGATAAAATTTTATTCAAAATTTAATTACACTTATTAGAAGTGTTCTCATTATGTCACTTGTGAAAAAATCTTTTGTAACATCTAACACTCCTTTGAGAGTTAATGAAACATCCTAAATCCCTGCGGGGTGCCAAGAGGAGAACAAAGAGGGTGGCTCTAGAGCAGCTCTCCTTCAACACCTGTCATCATTGTGCCTTCCACACCTGGGACCAAGATGGATCTACACAATCCTGTGTGTGTGAATGCTACTGACTCATGAGCAGCCTCCTACCCTGACCCCTCCCGTAAGTCAGAGATGGAATAAAAAGGTCAAGCATGTTTCAGGTCCCTTTGAAAGAAAATCTCTCCCCCAAAACAAAGTTTGGAGAAAATGCTTCCCTTCATGCAAAACAATTTTATATGTTATTTGGAATTAAGCAAAAAGGAGCAGTGACAGCCATTCCCTATTTTGATCCTTTCTTCATTCCTAGTTCACATACAAAAGAGTCAGGCTAGACCTGCATCCAACTGGTGCAGCAATTCGACCAAACATTATCTATTTCTAAGAATGAAAGAGAAGTTCATCTGTTGAGTATCATGTGCAAAGTAAAACCTGACCCTGTCTATTCCTCACCACTGCCCAGGTAGACAGAATTATCTCCATTTTCACATGAGGAAACTGAACCGCTATAACTGAATTAATTTGCTCATGGTCACACAGAAGGTGATGTGGTAGCAAGAGGATATGAATCCTGGTCCACCTGGATGCAAAGCTCCGCTTTTTCTCACATAACAAACTGCCACCTCAGTAATTTAAATATGACTTCAGGTACCCATCTTGTCTGGGTACTGCCTACTGCTCATAACAAAGGGAATCATTCCCATTGCATTCATTCCTCCTCACCACACCCTAACGAGATGTGACGTATATCTATTTTGAAGGGTTTTACTTGCCTATGAGACTAATGTTGTAAGAGCAACTTTTGACGCAAAATTACTAGGAATATGTGCTTCAGTGACCAAGTGCCTTTGTTTAGGTCAGAGTGTAGGAACAACGCCCTCAAAAGGGAAATAGAAGGGCTTGTCCTGCTTGGAAATTAAAGTGGAGAAAGACATCAGACATCAGAGGGAGGAGCACCTTAATCTCAAAGTACCATCTCCAATTTTACAACCTGGGTCCACCTTCACTACCCTTGCACTACAAGTTCTCAGAACAGTAAGTGGTCCAACTTGTTTTTCTTGTTTTCTGATATTTTACACCCAGATGCTTTTCTGACATAAGCCTCAAAATTGCCTATGGAAAGTTCCCTCAGACTTTTCTCTCTCCCCTTAGTCTCTTGCAGGTAGATGTTTCCAAAACGTACTAATCCCACAGATGAAGAGATCATAAAATAGGTTTGAGCAAGTCAAAAAAAAAAGTTCCTATCAGAACTTGTAGCAAGCTTATAAGCTTACAAGAGAAAAATTAAGTTAAAATGAAATCAATTAAATGTACTTATATTTTGGGTACTATTACCCCAGTTCCCTTATTCAAGCTCACCATTGCAAATGCTAACAACTGTTACTCTAGCTAAAATTTATTGGGCATTAATAAATTATGTGTGAGCCCTGACTGACATAAACCCTTTAGTCATTACATTATCAGCATATCTGTAGATGAAACTTATTTTCCCCATTTATACCTGAGGAACTTATTAAATAAACAAAGTGATTATCTTGACCAGAGTCTAAGGAAAACAAAAGCTAACCAAGGCTGACCACAAAGGACAATCAAGGACCCTGTCCCTTTCTCTACACCCAACCAGCTCATTCTCACTAGCTCCTACCTTGGCAGATAAATGCTGGGAACAATGTTATATAAATGTTAAAACACAATGTCAAAGCCTTAGAAACTCCCAGAAATAAAACTACCCAGATAACAAATTTAGCTTTTAGATTTAAAAATAGGATCTCATTTAACAAATTTCATTTACTACTTGGTAACAATGGAGAAAGAAGTTTATGGCATTTTCTCTTCAAATTTAGTCTATTACTGTTTCTGACACAATTATGTGGCAATAACAAGAAAAGGTGCAAATTAGAAGACATGTAGAAAATACTCATCGAGACCTGGTATGATCTGTACTAGGGATAAGCACTTTACATGTATATTATCTCATTTAATTTGTTAGCTTTAACAACTAAGTACAGTTGACTTTTGAGCAACACAGTGGGCTAAGGGTGCCAGACCTCTGCCCCCCGTCAGAATTCCACATATAACTTCTTAAGTCAACCATCCACATACATGGATTCTCAACTGCAGATCAAAAATATACTATTTTCCACAATTCTATTGGCAAAGAAAACTTAGGCTCAGAGGGTCCCAGAAGGAAAACACACATAGACACCAAAAAACACAAGCTCCAATGGCACATATGATACTTGTCCCCCCTGATTAGTATAGTATGTCAGGTCAGAGACAAATCAGTAGTGAAATCATCTGCAAACCTCAGTTTCTCCTGCTATTAAGAAATAAACCACACTGCAATTAGGACAATAATAATTAGGCAGCTGGCCTATAATGATTACTTAGAAAACAGTGGTTCCTATATTCCGTCCTTCGTTGTGATTTTTAAAAAATCTTTGTTACCAAAATTAAGACGTGTAACTCAAACCCAAGTCAGCCTGATGTCTGTTTGACACTGAAAAGTGCACTTCGAAGGCAGAGTCTAAACTGCTAGTCCTGACTCAGCATGTTACCTACCACCCACAAGCCACCACCTTTCAATGTGTCTGCCTCGCAGGTCTTCAGTTTCCTTCAAGTGAGCTCACCCAGGTAGATTGAAGGACCTCACCCTAAAGTCCCATGTGGCTCTCAGATTCTGCCTTTTTTTTTTTTAACTTTATCGAAGCCAAATCAAATTTTATTCACAGGAGCTCCTGAAACTGAAGTTATTAACTTCCAGTTACTATGTCACCGGAATACTGTAGGAAGCAATAAAAACGAATCTCAACACATGTTTTATAATCAGCTCTTTAATATTTACCATAGGTGTGTGATTTTCCAAAGCCATACCCTAGTTATAAGTATTTACTCTAGAGAAAATGAATAGGTATGTCTTGATATTTCTGACCTTCTGAGAATGCAGGTGGGAGAAGAGAGACTTAAACATAAACATTAACACAAAACCCTTATCTTCATGGGCTAAAGTCCTTCCCAACTCAGCTGGGTTGCCCATGGCTGAATGGTCCCGCCTCGAACATTCTCAGCGTGCTTGCAGGACACAGCTATTCAGATCACAGTCCCCTGCCCTTGGATAAGGACCAGCTTAAGGAGGGGCAGACAGGGACGGAGCATCACAGAGCATCACGGAGCAGCACGACACTCTCCTGGGAGAAGCCAGCAGAGTACTGAAGGACACTGGGGTGAAACGGGCACATTCAAAGCTGCTCAGAAACTCGTTCTAAGCTATTTAAATTGCACTTTGAATTTAAACCTGGTTGGATAACCACAGACATCAAAAATAAGGAGGCAATTACAATTAATTCATGTAGTGCATGTTCACGTATAGTAGTCCCCCTCTATCCCCGGGGTCCCACTTTCCACAATTTTGGTTACCTGTAGTCAGCTGCAGTCTGACAATATAAAATGGAAAAATTCTAGAAATAAACAAGTCATGTTTTAAATTACACGTCATTCTGTGTGATGAAATCTCACGCCATTCCATTCCATCCTACCTAGGACATGAATCAACCCTTTGTCCAGCATATCCACCTCACTTCATCTCATCCCACAGGTATTGTACCATCTCACATCATCACAAGATGAGTACAGTACAATAAGTTATTTTGAGAGACCACATTCATATAACTTTTATTACAGCATATTGTTATAATTGTTCTATTTTACTTATTGCTAATCTCTTATTGTGACTAATTTATAAATTAAACTTTAGCATAGGTAAACATGTATAAGAAAATACACAGTGTATATAGGGTTCAGTATTATCTGTGAGTTCAGGCATCTAGTGGGGGATCATAGAACCCCCGCAAATAAAGGGGAGACTATTGCAGTACAGAGTTTCTCTAGAAACCATTTCCATACCTCACACAGTAACTGCCATATGCCATGTTATGTGAGTAGGGCCCTGCCCCTGGGCACAGAGGATTAGTGTAAAGATATTCTCTACAATGAAATGTTATTAGAATGGGTATGTAGAACCAAAATTTCTTATATCACTGATGGTTGTGTAAGCTGGTACAACTCCTATAAAGGGCAATTTCTAAATATCTATCAAAGTTATAGATGTATATACCTTGTGACTCAGTAACGCTACTCTGGGAAATCTAGCTTATAGAAGTTCACATGGACAGACATACACAAGGTATACAAATTTTTTTAAAAAAATTATTTCATTGTTTGTAATATTTAACAGCCAATGTATCCATCGATAAGACACTGGTTACATAAACTATGGTATGACCATACAACTAAGGGGCTACAAAGTCGTAAAGAACAATCACCAAGATGTACTGTAAAGTAAAAGGGCCAGGTGAGGCAAAATAGTATGATCAGTATGCTAACTTTTGTATAAAAGAGCATGAAGTCTATTTTTTTTGGCATTTTTGTCACAAAGTAAAACAATAAAAGGAATAAGAAACTAAGGAGAGTACCTAAGAGAATGGGAAAGGATGGGGAAAGAGACCTAGAAATGGGCAAATGGGAAAACAAGGACGGCACAAAGAGATTTCTCTAAAAAACCTTTTTTAAAAAAAAATTGTAATTCTGACCATGGGCTTTTAAAAAAGGGTGATTAGGAAACCTTTAATCTTGCCAAAAATACAAAAATAAAAACATAGTGTCATAATGACAGATGCAACAACATAAATAAACCTCATAAACACTCTGTGGAGCAGATATAAAGCATAAAAGCATATAGTACATAATTCCATTTATATGAACTTTAAGAACTAGCAAAGCTAGTTGATGTAACAGAAATAAAAGGAGTAACCACTATCTTAGGGGATACTGACTGAGAAGAGGGATGAGGAAACCCTGGACACTGCAATGCTCTATATTTTGATCTGGGTGATGGTTACATAGGCATATGTGTGTAAAAATGCACAACAATGTTCATAGCAGCATTAGACACAGTGGCTAGGACATAGGGGCAACCATAGTGTCCTACAATAGATGATTGGCTAAAGAAGCTGTGGTACATATATACAATGGAATATTATTACTCATCCATAGGAAGAGATGAAATACTGCCATTTGCGACAACATGGATGGACCTCGAGATAATCATGCTAAGCAAAATAAGCCAGAAAGAAAAGTTGAAAATCACATATCACTTATATGTGGAATATAAACCTAAAAGCAATAAATGAACAGGACAAACAAACAGAGACTCATGGACATGGACTACAGACTAGCAGTTACCAGAAGGTAGGGGGTAACGGGGGGAAGGGAGAGGTAGACGGGATAAAGGGGGTCAAATATGTGGTGACAGAAAGAAATCTAACTATGGGAGGTGAACAGTGTAAATATATATATATATATGCCTTACTGTTAAAGTGTACAGCTAAAACTTATTGGATTTCATTAACCATAAAAAAAATTAATTAAAAAAAATTCACCTAGCTATACAATTAGTACTTAATGTACTTTACTCTGTGTGTATAGATATACATTATATTCCATAAAATTTTAACAGTATCAAAAATGTTTTTGAGAAATATTTAATGATGTGATAAAAAGCCTATAATATCATGTTAAATAAAAAGGTGGAATTTTATACAGGGAACAGGGAACAATATTTTACTCCTGATTTAGAATAAGAAGAAGGAAGGAAAAAGATTAAAGAAAATACACTGAAGAGGTAACTCAGGGTAGTAGAATTTTCTTTATATTTCACTGTATTTTCAAAATCCTCTATAGTTACCAATTGGATTGAGTGACTGATTAAATAAACACACACACACACACACACACACACACACACACACACACACACACACACACACAACAGTGGTCCCATAAGCTTTTAATGGAGCTGAAAATTCTCCATTGCCTAGTGACTTGTAACACTTGTAACACTAGCGAAATGCAACACAAGTTTTTGGTGATGTTGGTATTAACAGACCTACTGTACTGTCGGTCATATAAAAGTATGGCACATACAATTATGTACAGTACATAATACTTTACAGTGTTAATAAACAACTATGTTAATAGTTTATTTACTATACTATACTTTTCATCGTTATTTTATAGTGCACTCTTTCTACTCAGAAAAAAAGTTTGCTGTAAAAAAGTATGCTGTGCTACATAGGCAGCAACTTCACATCTCATGTTTACTGTAGCCCTTGACTGCATTTTCTCTTGTGCTCGATTTAATCTTGTGTTGCTTTATACAGTAACATGCTTACAGTCTGTACAGCCTAGGAGCACTAGGCAATATCACATAGACTGGGTGTGTAGTAAGCCATACTACATGATAAGCCATACTACATGATAAAATCACCTAACGATGCATTTCTTAGAATGTGTCCTTGTCACTCAACAATTCATGGCTGTATTTTCATTCAAAAAAGGA
The DNA here is from genome assembly GCA_004027375.1 of Macroglossus sobrinus. Classification (NCBI taxonomy): domain Eukaryota; kingdom Metazoa; phylum Chordata; class Mammalia; order Chiroptera; family Pteropodidae; genus Macroglossus; species Macroglossus sobrinus. The sequence continues at coordinate 99,424 of PVKZ01000495.1, forward strand.
CCAGTTAGATTAGGATCAACAGTGTCACAACATAACACAACACAAACCTGGCCTCCTGGTCTAGAGCTGCTACGGCCTAATGGGCCAGCACCCTAGGCGCCATGAGCACCTGTCCAGTTCCAACCAGCCTGTCAAAACTACCCAGCACACACAGCCTTCACAGAAATCACTTCTACACTAGGTTACTTTTTTGAAACCAGGAGAAATAGCTGTTTTGTCTAATTCATATCAACAAACTAAGGAAGTAAAACAAAATGAAAAGATCAAATTCTCTCTCTCTCAAATGAAGGAACAAGGAAAATGCCCAGAAAAAAAAACCAAACAAACAAAAAAGGAAATGAGGATAAATAATTTGCCTGATAAAGAATTAAAAGAAACAATCATAAGAATGTTCCCGAACTTGAGAGTGGAATAGAAGAACTTAGGGAGAACATCAACAAAAAGTTATAATGTATTATAAAAAACGAAGCAGAACTGAACAATGTAACAATTGAAATAAAAAATACAGTAGAAGGAATCGATAGCAGATTAGCTAATACAGAAAAATGGGTCAATGACTAGTGGAAATCAACCAAACAAAACAGCAAAAAGAGAATTTAAAAAAACAAGCACAGTGAAAGGGTCCTCTGGGACAAAAGGAAGCACACTAAGATTCAAATTATAGAGATCTCAGACAGAGAAGAAAGAGGAAAAGGAACAGAAACTGTACCCAAAGAAATAATGGCTGAAAACTTCCCTAACCTGGAAACAGACACACAAATCCAGGAAGCACAGATAGTTCCAAACAAGATGAATCCAAAGAGATTCACACCAAAATATACTGTAATTAAAATGGTGAACATTAGAGATAAAGAGACAATTTTAAAGGCAGTATGAATAAAACAACTAGTTACAAAGAAAAATCCCTAAGGCTATCAGCTAATCTCTCAGCAGAAACTTTACAGGCCAGAAGGGAGTAACTAAGACGTCTTTTAAATGCTGAAAGAAACCTGCAATCTAGAATAATTTACCCAGCAAGGTTATCATTCAGAACTGAAGACAAGATAGAGTTCCTGAAAAAAACAAAAACTAAAGGAGTTCATCACCATTAAATCAGCTTTAAAAAAAATGTTACAGGATCTTCTTTAAACAGGGGGAGGGAAGGACAGGACAAAGGAAAGAAAGGTAAAGAAGGAATCAAACCAGAAATCAAAAACTATCTTGAAACAAATAAAAATAAAAGCACAACTTTTCAAAATTTATGGAATGCAGCAAAAGCATTTCTATTAGGGAAGTTCATGGTCAACTGCAAGAAACAAAAAATCACAATTAAACAATTTAACTCTACACCTAAAGAAACTAGAAAAAGAAGAAAAAAGAAACCTAAAGCAGAAGGAGGGAAATAATTAATCAAAGCTTAAAATAAACAAAATACAAATTTTAAAAAATAGAAAAGATTAATAAAACTAACACCTAAGACCTAGTTCTCTGAAATGATAAACAAAATTAATAAACCTTTAGCCAAACTCATAAAAAATAAGAGCCCAAATAAATAAAATAAAAAATGAAAGAGACCACCACAGAACTACAAAGAGTCCTTAAAGAATACAATTGTATGCCAACAAATTCAACAATCTAGAAGAAATGGACAAGTTTTTAGAAGTATATATTACCTTCTCAGGCTGAACCAAGAAGAAATAGAAAAATCTAAATAGACCAATTACTGGCAATGAAAGTGAAGCACTAATCGAAAAACTCACAAATAAAAGTCCAGGGACCAGATGGGTTCACAGGTGAATTCTAATAAATGTTTAGATAAGAATTAATATCTATCTTCTGAAAGTATTTTAAAAAATTGAAGAGAAAAAAATAGCTTTCTAACTCATTCTACAAAGCCGGTATTACCCAGATACCAAACCTAGACAAAAACATTACAAAAAAGAAAATTACAGGACAATATTCTTGATGAACACAATGCAAAAATTCTGAACAAAATATTAGGAAACTGAACAACACATTAAAAAGATTATACACCATAACCAGTAGGATTTATCCAGGGATGTGTGGATAGTTCAACAGCCATCAATCAAACAATGTGATTCATCATATTAACAAAATGAAGGATAAAAATCATATGATCAGCTAATTAGATGCAGAAATAGCATTTGACAAAATTTAATATTCTTTTATGATAAAAACTCTCAACAAAGTGGAAACATACCTCAACAGAATAAAGGCTATCTATGACAACCCACACCTAATACCATTGAATATAGTATTCAATGGTATAAAAGCTGAACTCTTTTCCTCTAAGATCAGGAACAAAATCAAAGATGCCTGCCATCGCTTCTATTTAAAATAGTATCGAAAGTTCTAGCCACAGCAATCCAATAAGAAAAAAAAAAAAGCAAGAAATTTTTTTAAAAAAAGGAAGAAGTAAGACTGTCACAATTTTCAGGTGACATGATGCTATACATAGAAAACCCAAAGACTCCATCAAAAAACCATTAGAAGTAATAAATAAATTCAGTAAAGCTTCAGGGTACAAAATCGACATACAGAAATATGTTGTATTTCTATACATCAATAACGATCAGAAGGAGAAATTAAGAAAATCTTGTTTACAATTGCATTAAAAAGCATAAAATACCTAGGAATTTAACTGAAAAGGTGACCTGTACTTTGAAAACTCTAAGATACTGAAGAAAGAAACTGAAGAAGGTATAAATATATGGAAGTATATACCTTGCACATGAATTGGAAGAATTGATATTGTTAAAATGACCTTACTGCCTAAGGAAATCTACAGAATCAATGCGATCCTCATTAAAATACCAATGGCATTCTTCTCAGAACTAGAACAACTAATCCTAAAATTTATATGAAACCATAAGACTCCTAATAGCCAAAAAAAACCTTGAGAAAGAACAAAATGGGAGGTATCATGCTCCCCAATTTAAAACTATACTACAAAGCTACAATTGGCATAAAAACAGACATATAGGTCAGTGGAATAAAACAGAGAGCCCAGAAATAAATGCTCATTTACATGGTCAATTAATCTATAAAAAGGAGGCAATGATACACAATGGGGTAGATACAGTCTCTTCAATAAGTGTGTTGGAAAAACTAGGAAGACATGCAAAAAAAAAAAATGAGACTGGACCATTTTCTTACACCATATACAAAAATAAACTCAAAATGAATTAAAGACTTAAATGTAAGACCTGAAGCCATTAAACTCCTAGACAAAAAACAGGCAGTAAATTCTTTGACACTGGTCTTATTAACATTCTTTGGATATGTTTCCTCAGGCAAGAACAAAAGAAAAAATAAGCAAATGGAACTAAATCAAACTTAAAAGAGTTTGCACAGCCAAGGAAACCATCAGTGAAACAAAAAGGCAACCTACAGAATGGGAGAAGATATTCACAAACAATATATCTGATAAAGGGTTAATATCCAAAATATGTAAGAAACTTAAACAATTTAACACTTAAAAAAAATTCACTATAAATTGGTGTAGCCACTATGGAAACAGTATGAAGATTCCTCAAAAAATTAAAAAATGGGCAGAAGACCTGAATAGGCATATCTTCCAGGAGGACATACAGATGGCCATAAGGATGAAAAGTTGCTCGACATTACTAACTGTCATGGAAATGCATATCAAAACGACAATAACATCTCTTACCTGCAAGAGTGGTTATCACTAAAAGTACCAAATAACAAGTGTTGTCAAGGATGTGGAGAAGAGAGAACCCTTGTACACTGTTGGTGGAGCTGTAAATTGATGTAGCTACTATGGAAACAGTATGAAAATTCCTTAAAAAATTAAAAACAGAGCTGCCATATGACCTAGCAGTACCATTTCTGAGTATCCAAAGAAAACAAAGACACTAATTTGAAAAGATATATGTACCCCTATGTTCACTGCAATATTACTTACAATAGCCAAGGTATGGAAGCAACCTAGGTGTCCACAGATAGATGAATGGGTAAAGACGTGGTATACATAAAAGACTATTACTCATCACTAAAAAAAAAAATGAAATCTTGCCATTGCATCAACATGTATGGACTAGAGGGTATTATGCTAAGTGAAATAAGAGAAAGACAAATATGATTTCACTCATATGTGGAATCTAAAGAAACAAAACTAATGGATAAATGAAACAAAATAGAATCAGACTTACAGAAATAGAGAACAAGCTGGTAGTTGCCAAAGATGAGGGGGTTAGGGAATGAGTGAAAAAAAAAATTAGAGAATAATTGTGAATATTGAGTGATTTTTAAAAAATGCACATTTTCTCACCAATAATATACAGATAATATGGAAGGGCTGAAACTGGCTTAAAGAATCTTTTGAGGTGTCTTTGCTGGGGGCAGTAAAAAATCCAAGAAAGGCAGTAAGATTGAATAAAATGATGACTATCTATATCTACTCTAATGTGTAGGGAAGGCATACATTATGATTGAGTAGCTAATTAATTGTTCCTTTAGTAAGTTTTTCTTTTTCCCCCCAAACAACCCATTATTAGATATATGGGAAGCTTCTTGTCTTAGTGCTCCACAATTAGAATTTAAATTTTAATCCTCAGCACAAATAACTAATTCTAGATAATCTTCCATTATTTTATGTGAAGATTATTTTTATGTTAATTTCTAATGACTAAAAGGAAGAATAATCACTATTCTATTTCACTATCAGGCACTTTAGATGCAGCATCAAACATTTCTACGCGGGCAGTTAAATTATCAGAGTAAAATCGATTTCAGCAGAATATCGAATAAGGGCAGAGAGACTAGAATAATAGTCTGCACCTGTCTATGGAAGTAAATTAGGGAAAGAATGAAAATGTGGTATCGAGTTCAGCAAAGCAAATTTGGGCAGGTGAGCAGAGAATGGAAGGAAAGGCAAATACCTGTGGCTAAAAGCACCTCCAAGCAGCTTATTCCAAATACTAGTCTTCCTTAGACATTTCAGTTAAGGAAACCAAGGAAAAGATAAAAGAAATTGGCAAGGAATTACGTACTGTATAAAACATCAGAATGCTCAAAAAAAATCACACACCTGCAATTCAACAGCTGATTCTTTATGTTTCATGTGACGAAACACTGCTACTACAGAGAAAATATTAAGTTTCTCATCAAGCAACCTAGTCTGGCTATTAAATTTCCAGGAATTATGTGAGGAAGCATTATAAAAATAACACTTTTAAAAAAGTTAAGCTCTTTCAGATTTATCATCATCATCACCTTCATAAGTTATTATGACTATCGTTTGCCAAATTATCAAAATCACCTCGATCTGATTAAACTTTCAGTACAGTAAAATCAGATGGAAGCCCAAAGTTCACTGGAACTCTAATATTACCGGCACTGGTCTCTCTTGAATCAGTTTTTTTTTTAGGCTCTCGAAACCTTAAGTAAACAAATTCCAGCAGTCAGTGAAAACCGACACACCCAGAAACTCTCCGCAAAACATTTACTTCATAGCTCACAAGACTGTCCTATTCTATCTCTGGGTGGCCTTGCCTGGAGCTAAAGGTAAAAAATAAAATAAAAATAAAAACCACTCCCTAATACCTTCAAATTTTATGCGTGGAAAAAATGAGATGGAAAAAGGAGCAAGCAGGCTTCAAAGAGAGGGCAGGCACAGAGGTACTATCATCTCCAGAGCATATACATACTACACCTTCTGACTCTCCTAAGACTCAGTTTTGCTTATCTGTACTTCTAGAATTCTTTAAACACCAGATGCATGGGAAGCTAGAGCTAAACTATCTTTTATTCCCACGAGCCAAAAAAAACCCTACCCTGGAACCAGTGTCCAGGGTTCTCAATTAACCTTCATGGCCAGAAATCAATTTGCTCTAAGGCACCTATGATGGCAGTTTCTGAGGTTGCTCTCAACAACATCCTAACGGAGATTTTGTGAAAAACAAAGTCTCACTCCAAACATCTCTAAAGACAGGTTAGGTATCAGTAACATGCACTGGGGAGAGATTTTTAGAGAGAGGGACTTGGTGGACCTTCAGCAAATCACATTGTAAGGAATCCATCTACTGGCAGAATTAACAATATATACAAAAAAGGAAACTGCTCTAACCTCTCTCAGCCTCATTGAAGTATTTCATATATAAATGTTAGTGTGGAATAAGTCACCGTGATTCACCAAGTTGCTCTCCATGTAAAGAGTCTAAGGGTCCGCCACTCCAAAAACAGCCTTTGCCAGTCTTGACCCAAGAAAGTACCCTGGATGACGTACGTTTCCCTCCAAACGATAAGCAGAAAAATAAGCAAGAAAGGAAGGGGAGGGGAATGAGTGTTTAGTTTTGTAAAGAACAAGTTTTCTCTACATAATTCCTTTAGAAGCAATTTATTTTCAGTGCCTAGATCCACTTCTTGAAAATGGAAATCTGATTTTTACCTTGTAGTAAAATAATTTTCACTTATCCCACCTTCTTAAGGTTCTGAATAAAACCTGAGGCCACAGCCCTTGCAACATGGACAATAATTCTAAGAACAAAGTTTCACAAAATACTAAAAGTCAAGTTTAGAAACAGAAACCTAGGATTTTAATAAAAGACTAGATGATTGCTGACCTTTTTTTTATTACTTACCCACTCTTCGACATTAGGGGGCTGCTCATCATAAATATGTTCCTTGTCCCACAAAATGTTTGACTTGTCATACTGGTCCATCTTTCTTCGAGTTCTCACAGCAAAGAAAATTATTAAAGCAAAAGCCACAATAACCATGAACCCCAGTACAATGGCAATGGCCTAAAAGAGATGAAAGATATTGACATAATTAGATTTTAATTGCTTACTTTATCCCAATTCACCCTCTACAAGTACTAATCTACCCTCTACAAATACTCTATTAAATATCTGTGGCTTAATTGGTAAAAAACTGACACAAATGGTTACATTTTAGAAATATAAAACCTAGCCCATATAAATTGGGCTAAGACTAGCAAAACACACATATTTCTGTTATGTACTTACTATCACTGTCCCCATTTTAGAATTATAGAAAACGATTCCAAAGCTTAAACACGAAGGGGCCATATTTTATAGAGGCTCTGCCTTACCATAAACTATGCAGACATGATCTAACCAAGCTATAAATTTAAGAAAATGGACTAATGATTCATTTAGTCTGGCAGGTTTCTCTGTTCTAGGAGTCCTTCATGTACTTACTAGAAAGGGACCTCTGACAAGGAAATTCTCCCCTTGACAGTTCTCCCAGTGTCTGATAAGTATGCTAAGGGGTACACTGGCCCAGAGGCACTTGGAGCTGACGCAGATACCAAGACTCTGCCTCCACCCTGAGTATCTGCTAATGGGTAACAGGAGGCTTTCTCTGTAGCTAACAGTGATATCCTTTTTCAAAGAATACAGGTTTTAGATAGTCAGAGGACTAAGAGGAATGGGGGTGTAGTAAGATATTTATCACAGATACTTCTGAATGTCAACTACAAACACCCTAAAAACTTTCATTTGCAGGAAAAACATTTCAGTATTCAAAACAAAGTGACTCATTCAGGTAAAAGAATAAGAATTCCTGAGTCAGAGTTAGGAGAAAAAAAAGCAAGGAAAAAAATTTTCTTAATATAATTAGGGGGTGACTCTTGGTTATTGAAGGCAGGGTTCTCTACCCCACCTGCACATTTGAGTCACCTGGATAGCTTTTTAAATTACCGACTTAACACTGAAAATCACAAAACATTTTTGAGAGAAATTAAAGACAACCTAGGTAAATGGAAAGACATCTATGTTCACGTATCAGATGACTCAATGTAAAGATGACAATACTCCCCAAACTGATCTATAGATTCAAAGCAATCCTTCAAAATCCTAGCTTGTTTTTGCAAAAATTTACGAGCTGACCTCAAAATTCATATGAAAACACAAGAGATCCAGAAACTAACCAAAACAATCTTGAAAAAGAACAAAGTTGGAGGACTTCCACTTCCTGATTTCAAAATATACTACAAAGCTACAGTAATCAGGACAGTGTGGAACTGTCAAAGGATATAAATACAGATTAATAGAATCAACTGAGAACCAAGAAATTCTGACATTTATGGTCAATTCATTTTTGACCAGGGCATGAAAACAATTTAATGATGAAACAGTCCTTTCGAAAAAAAATACCAGTATAATGGGATATGTTGGGCTCCTCCTTCCTTATACTATGCCCCCAAAAAACCTCTAAATGGATCACAGACCTAACTGTAAAAACTAAAATTAAAGGTCTTAAAACACAGGAGTAAATCTTTGTGACTCTGAACTAGGTAAAGTGTTCTTAGATATTACACCAAAAGCAAAAGCAACAAAAGAAAAATCAGACCTCATCAAAATTAAAGGTTTTTGTGCAAAGAACATAAAAAGAGAATGTCAAAATAAGAGAAAATATTTGAAAATCATATATCTGTAAGGGACTTGTATCTAGATATATAAAGAATTATTATAGCTCAATAATAAAAATAAAAGTAGCCCAATTAAAAAATGGACATAGATTCTAACTAGCCATTTCTCCAAAGAAGACATATGTGCAAGAAAACATGCTCAACATCAGTAGCTGTCAGGGAAATGCAAAAACCAAAATGAGGTATCACTTCATATCTATTATCATGGCTAGAATCAGACAAAAACAATGTTGGTGAAGATGTGGAGAAACTGGAATCTTATCTATTTCTGATAAATGTAAAGTGGTATAACTACTGTGGGAAGGAGTCTGGCAGCAGTTCTATCCCTAGGTATATACTCAAAACAAGAGAAAAGGGTCCACACAAAAACTTGTGCACAAATGTTGAGAGCATTATTCATAACAGCCAATGCAGAAAATAGCCTAAATGTCCATTAACTGATGGAGAAATAAAATTTGGTATATCTACAATGGAATATTATTCAGCAATAAAAAGGAATAAAGTACTGGTATGTGGTACAACATGAAAAACCTTGAAAACATTATAAGAAATATACAGAATAAGAAAATCTACAGAACAGGATTAGTGGTTATCTAGGTCTGAGGAGGGTTAGGAGAATGAGGAGTGATTGCTAATGGGAATGGGTTAGTGAAATGTTCTTTGGGAAACAGTGAAAATGTTTTACAATTGACTGTGGTGATGGCTGCACAATCCATGAATATACTAAAAACCAATGAACTTGGTATGCTTCTTAATAACAACACCCAGTCCTTCTCCCAGATTCTGATTTAAACAGAAGTGGGGTCTTGGCATCAATATTTTTTTAAAGTTCCCAATGTGATTCTATTAAGCATCCCAAGTTCAGAGCCTGTGACCCAAGGAGAGAAGGGTGGGAAAAAAACAAAACTCCCCATACCTCTTGAGGATCCACCACACAGTAGTGATATAAATATTGATCCACGTAGAGTCCAGAAGCTGCAGGTGTATAAAACTGGTTGCAGAGGGCAATAATTTGTGAGCCGTATAAAGAACTAGAAGTCTGGGCAGTTGGGTTGACTCCCATTATGTAGACGATTGTGGCAATAAACACCAGGAAGCCCAGGATAGCACTCACTATTATCACGGTCAGGTAATACCATCTTGTTCTAGATATTTCAGATCTTATAACACTGGTAATAAATATCACCAACGCAGCAATGAAACAAAAGGCAGCCATAGCCAGTAGGAAGCCCTTTGCCGCTCTTGGATCTGTATAGCCTCCTCCATAGCCATAACCATAGCCATAACCATAGCCATTTCCATAACTTCCAAAGCCACTTCCTCCATAAGGGTAGCCTATACCACCTCCTATTACAGTGGTCCCATAGGCTCTGTCCCAGGCAAGTGTGGAGGCAACACAGGCAAATATGGCAATGCACATCACAATAATAAGCATAGATAGAATCCGAATCACTCCTGGAGGAGAGGTCCATTTGTAGAAATGAAGAATTTCATCTTCTGGGTAGAAAGAATACGCCGTGTGAGACAGCATTGGTCGAACATGCATCTCTCCACCATACATGTCATTACTTGGTGCATAATGATTGGGTTTGCTGAAATGCACATGAAAATAACTTCAAGTTAGCACTTTTTGGAGATAAACAGAAAAAACATATAAAGTACTTGGAATAATTTAAAGAAACCATTGGCAAATAAAACTATTGTTAGTACTGCCCCACTGCAAAGAGGAAGTTGTGTCCCTCCAAATTTCAAATGTCAACATTGCAAGCCCAATGTGATGGCTTTAGGACGTGGGCCTTTGAGAGGTAATTAGGTTCTGAGGTGGAGCCCTCATGAATGGGAATAATGTCCTTATGAAAGAGGCCCCAGATGAGGGTCTTCACACTATATATGTGTAGGGGAAGGGGACACAAGAGAAATCTCTCTACCTCACTCTCAATTTTGCTGTGAACCTAAAACTGTTCTGAAAAATAAAGGCTTAAGAAAAATGTAAACTATGTCATAAATCAATATTTACATCAATCGAGTTGAAATGATAATATTTTGGATATATTGGGTTAAGTGAAATATATTATTAAAATTAATTTATTTTTAATATAGTTCTAAGAAAACAAAATTACAAATATGGCTCACATTATGTTTCTATAACATTGCTCTGAAGCAAAAAAAAAGTTTAAGAGCAAGTAAAACTAAACTGTATTGTTCAGGATGTATAAAGTGGTAAAATAATAGAGAAAAGCAAGGAATGACCATATGTCAGAACAGTGGTTTCCAGGGAAAGGAGAGGACACAAGGCAGGACTTGAAGGTGTTCTGTTTCTTGATCTAGGTGATGATTTTAGTTTGTCTTTATTCATCATCTCATATACACGTTCTGTGTCCTTTTTTATTTGCACATTATATTTCACCACTGTTTACAAAAGCAACACAAAATAAGTATCAGACTTATGACACACTACTCAATGACTATATCCTCTAACATATTTTAAGGACCACATTGTCATAAACAACTGGATCCCTACCATGTTCAGGTATTAGTCAGGAGACTATACAATATGAACACAACCCCAACTACAGTTACCAGAGTTAAAGCTACAAACTATTTTTTAAAAGAAGATCCCTACTAATGTTTGATAGCAAATTCAAAATATAAGAATTCACTGTTAAATCCCCAAACGACTTAAGAATGCCAAGAATCCTCAACTTTGCTTCTTGCTTTAGATAATGGCAGAAATCACTCTTAAAACTGTAATTCACATTATGCTAAGCGAAAGAAGTCACAAAAGACCACATATTGTATGATTTCATTTATATGAAATGTCCAGAACGGACAAATCTAGAACAGAAAGTAGATTGGTAGTTGCTGAGTACTGGGGGAAAATGAGGAGTGACTAATGGGTAGGGGGTTTCTTTGGAAGGGGGTCATGAAAATGTTCTAAAACTGTGGTGATGCTTCCACAACTGTGTGAACATATTAAAACCACTGAACTGTCCATTCTAAATGAGTGAATTGTATGGTGTGTGGACTGTATCTCAATAATAGTGTTATTTAAAAAACTGATGTTATGTTGTCAATGGTCATCTAAACAAGGCATTAATAAAGTTTCATACCAACTGTGAAAAATAAAAAGGAGTAAATATACACACAATATGGTAAAGGCTTATAAATATAAGCTTATATTGAAGCAAACATTTGATATAGGTGACGATAGTTTGCCTCTGCAAAGAAAAATTGTCACCCTGGAAGTTATGAGTAAGAGGGAAACTCATTTTTCACTAAATATACATATCTTATTTTTAGAAGTGAACAAACAATAGATGAAAGTTTCAACGATAGATACGTATTTTTTTAACATGCGACAGACTATTTAAAAAAAAAAACTAAAGAATTACTTACAATTCATCAGGTCTATATGGAGGTGGACTTTCAAAAGGCCTTGAGGACATGGCTGATGTCAATAGTTACTCAGTCTTCAAGATGAGAAACGTCCCGTAGCCCCCAAGATAAGCCAATCTAAGCAACATAAGTAGGGTAATGGCATTACTACAGAGCTCAGAGTTTCCTTGCAGCACTGAGAAAACTAATGATACCAATCTCAAGTAACCTCTCATGCCAGTTATTTTTCTTGTCCTTCCCACTGCTATTTTTACACATTAGACCATTAAATCTTTGAGCACAGGAAATCACTGAGCATAAGGTCAGCCTGGTAGCCCTCACAGCACCTAGCATCATGTTCTGCACATCACTGGCATACAAATATGGTTTAAACTTGAGTTTCTAAGTTGTAGTAATAAAAATTTCACAAAGCTTTTACAGCATAGGTAAAAATAGTATTGTTTCAAATTGCTTTTGAAAGTTCATAAAAAATTAAATGTATATGAAAGCACATATCTAGAGTCTAGCACATACTAGCCCCTTAGTGTTAACTAAAGCATAATCTGGTTTAAAAGTTTGCTTTTATCGTTACAAATGATTGCAAGATGCATCTATGGATGGTGAGATTATGGACATTTTCCCCTTCTGTTTTTCCGAGTCTTCAAAACTGAGCATAATTTTTACAAAAGGGGAAAAAACATTAAACACACTGTATTAAAGAATCCTCCTCTCTAAGAGAAAAGCAGATTGATTTTGTTCTAAAATTTCTCAGAGCATAAATCCCTAAACATCTGAGAAGCAAGTTTACTCGATGAATAAGTATTCATTAAGTGCCTCCATTATACTACAGGAACCTGTGCAAGTATGAGACACAGTTCTCCGAAAGGTCACAAACAAAGAAAACAGCTACTACAGGCATTTTGGGGGCTGAGATACATGATAAAGTGAAGAATGGAGATACCCAAAGACTTAAAGAGAAAAAGGTGAAAGCTGGGGGAAGGGAGGGCAGGAAGAAAGGAGGAAGGACACTTGAGCAAGACCGATAGCTGAGTATAATACAGTGTCTAGCATTTTTCTTTCTCAAGTAAGGTATGTGCAGTCATACATCTTGTTAGGAACAGTGAATCAATTCAAACTCTTTAAACTTTGTTCTTTTAAAATCAATGGCAACTATCTTCCACATCCTTAGGGACAATTTCAAATGTCTCAGAACAAAATATGCCCAAATGTATATTAGATAAAACTTAAAAGATGAAAATACATTAAATGTTAGTAACAGCAACACAATTAGTGAAATTTTTTCAAACACAGTGAGGGAAGACTTCTCTATATTCTTTTGTTTCTAAAACCATTTTATTGAGCTATAACAGAGAAGTCCACAAACCATAGGTGTACATAGCCTTGTAACTAGTACCTGAATACACAAATAAATGAGCAATTTAGACCAAAATATTATGGTGCTATAAAAATAAAAATCCAGATTGTCTAATTGAAATTCAGAAAAATATTAAGAAAAACTGAATTTAAACACTATTCAATGCAGGACCCTACTTTAAAGCTGAATGTCAAGTACTTGCAAATTGACCTGAGATTAATCTTATTCCTTCTATACCTATGGCTCACTCATTCGAGATTATGCCAAAAATTCTAGACACAATAGTGTTTTTTGAAAATTCTAAATTAATCCTGACTCAGCTGTAGTTTAAGTTTTCTCAAAAAAACAAACAAACAAAAAAAACTCTTCAAACTGCTATTTCCTAAATTCAGAGTTCAGTTGTCATGTCTCCTCAGCAGCAGAAATTTTAAATTGTGAAGCAAGTAATTTTGGAACGCTCATTAAGAACAAGTCATGCCACACCAACTTCATTTCCTTTTTTGAGGTTACCAGACCGGTATATGAAGGAAATGCAAAGGGAATCCTAAGAATCGTGAGTGCATCCTTGGGTACAGACAGTGTTAGGCAGATTCCTAAAGCGCTGAACAATGGAACCTAATTAGGACGAAAGAATGGATCATTTCCTCCTGGAAGGAGGTCTCTAGTAGTGACTACAAAGTGGATGGGACAAGCTTATGCAGATTTACAGCTATCAAATAGCTGGATACAAGTACATCAACCTTGACTGAATCCTCTGAAAGGTCAAAATGATGGGTTAAAACAGGCCTAGAGGCCTGACAATAAGTTTCTCATCTTCTCTGAGTCTCACTACCCTTCTCTGCCCAATAGGGGAATAATCTTGAACTCCGAGCTGGGATAAACTAAGTAAGACAATGAAATAAAGAAGATAAGCAAATGTATTCACAGCAAAGTGGTTATCCTAAAGGTGAGAAATTTCACATTTAGGTAATTAGTATACTATATGATTGTTCAAATACTGGTGGCATGAATAAAATCATTTTTAAAATGTAAACTCAATTAAAGAAATAGTATATGTACTGACTAAGGTAGATTTGCCTTAATAACAGCTCATTTTAAAAAGTGCATTTCCTTGGTGAGAATGTCAACAAAAGCTAACACACTATTCCAAACTCAAGGCAGTATTCACAGAGATAGTGCTTAGATCTAGGAATGATAAAGTCATTATAAGGCAAACCTCTGCCCAGCCTTGAAGTTTGTGCATCATGTTCCAAGTAGGTGCCTCTCCAGGGGGGTGATTAAGATTATTAAAGATCTAAAATAAAATAAAATATTTCTGTTTTCTTTTAAAGGTAGTTATAATTATTGCTTTTTCAAAGAGATAAAAGATTAAATTTAATCTCGTAAATGAACTATCTTTAAGCTTCCCAGGTACCTCCCAGAGGGAAGTTTTCTTTAGTTGCATTTTGAGGCTTACTTGATTAGAATAGTTAGTGGGCTTTTTTCATCCACATTACTATTCATGAAAATATTAGAGTAAAAAGACTGTGCAGATTTTCGTTAGACCTTTCATTTTAGACTCCAGGCTTGGAGTTGTTCTATAACCTAGTTACTTTTCTGAATTTGAATGTAGTATGTATCACCTAAGGATCTTACTGAAATACAGATTCTGATGCAGAGGTGGAGCTTGGAATTCTGCCTTTCTAAGAAGGTTACAGGTGATGTTCATATGGTTTTGTGTATTTGACCCTTTTCTCTACTTTGCCCTCTGACTGGAGCTCTTAACTACTTTTGTTGAACTTGAATTCTAGACAGGAAACTCACAAAATCAAGGTCCTCCTTGTATTGAAACTTTTCACTAGGTAGTGATTCTCAAAATATATAGTGTGCTTAAAAATTACTTGGAGGACTTATTAAAAATGCCATTTCTGACACAGAGCACATCTATTTCAAAATCTGCCTAATTTCAAAATTTTAGACAGTTTATTAATTATGTGCCTATAACCTAAATATAATCATTTAATATCAGGCACAACTTTAAAAACTTTTAAAAGGCAAAATAACTATTGCTGTATGTGACTGAAAAGGAACATACTGCCCTTAAATATATTTTTTACTTTTTAACAGTTTGCTTTAAAGAATAATTTTGGGGCATAGCATTTTCAGACTTTTCCATTTCGTCTTAGCTCAGTTTTTTATTAGGACAGCTTTTGACCCCTACAGGTGTTTACTCGCCTTTGAAATGGAGTTCTAATAAGGTGTACCTTTTAGAGTGGTTAATTAAATGATATAACGTACCAAACGCTTTTAGCACAGGAGGCACTGCCCATCATTCCCCTGAAGAGCTCGAAAATTGTCTAAATCTTGCTATACTCCACTCCATGACCTAACAACGGAGGCACCTAATAACTAAATAAATGCAAAACTACAAAAAAAAAAAAGAAAAATGGTGTTTTGTCTGAGGATATATCTATTATTGTGGCTCAACCATTTAAAATATTTATTTTTAAAAAAACATCGGAAAGAGAAAAGAAAGATCCGTACGAGCAATGCAAAAGAAAAACTGTTACACTTGGAAATACGTAGTTTGAGAAATGCATCTTTAGATTTTAAACTAGTCTAGAAAGAACTAGTTTTCAATCACAGCAAGAATCACCAACAGTGCCTTAAAGGGAAAGGTTTCTCTTTTCCAAGGATCCCAAGAAATACACCTGTTGTGCGCGAAGGCACTAACCTGGAAGGCTGCCTCCTCCCCGCCCCGAGTCATTTCCCAGATGGGCACTTTGCCCAGCTAGCTCCATGGCTGGCCTGAGGATGCGTGGCTTCTCCTCTGGCTCAGTCGCTTCACCTGGGACACCAGCGGCTGGGGGTTGCTCTTACAGCCTCAAGATGCAGTGGCCATTTTGGCCCTTCAAGCCACCTCTCCAAGCACACTTCTTCCCACGCAGGCAACAAGTCTGAGGAACTCCGAGGTCTCAAAACCCGGAGGCCCTGCGGAGGGCAGGTCCCAGGGTCCGTGCGCCCCCGCCGCGCCCCGGAGCACCCACCGCAGGCACGCTGGCCGAGCAGGGACCGTCCCGAGGCCTTTTGGTGACGGCTGAGAATCTGAGAGTGAGCAGATTCCCTCGAAATACAGCCTCCCCCCAAATTAAATCCCTGTCCACCCCGCCCCCCGCCAGCTCAAAACCACACGGGCTCACCCAACTCGCACTAAGTGGACTAAAAATAGCGGGTCGGCCCACACCGTCACTCCAGGAATACAGTATTTCACGGATTCAACCCGGCCATCCCCTCCCCCCGGGATTACCCAAAGGGGTGGGGTGGGGTGGAAATAACAAAGTCCCACAGGATCCAAGCCGCCCCAGCCAGTGAGCGGCCCTCCTCACTCTAGCTTGGGGCTCAGGACCCGCGAGGAGTCGGAGCCGCGCCCCTCTCGCTGAAAACCCCTCAGAACTGCACCCGAGAGCAGAGCGCAGGGTTCTCACTGTCCATGAACTTCCCGCCCCGCCAAAAGCGAAAAGTTGACAAAGCTTGAGCACACCAATCCTTAAGCGTTTCCAGGAAATGAGCTGATCGGCGCCTCCAAGTGGCCCCCAGCACTCGGAGGCGTCTTTCAAGTCAGCCCAGGGCTGCTCTCTCCGCGGACCCGCGCCTCTCCGACTCCCGCGAGTGCCAGCCCAGGGGCGAAACCGCCACCGAAACCAGCGCCAGGCACCCTCCCCCCGCGCCTCCCCTACCAGACCGAGGGGCCGTGGTCCCCTGCGGGGACTCGGCGGGTACCCGGCGGGTACCGTGCGCCCCAGGCGTCGCGCCCAGCTCTCACCTACTCACTGCAGCCGGACCTGACCCACCAAGGACCGCGGGAGGCAAGGAGAGCTCTCACCTGGCGGGCGCACCTGACGCTGTGCGAGCTGCCAATCAAGCAGCCGGGGACAGAGTTAAGCGCTCAGCTCTCCTACTCCTCCTTACCCGCAACCCAGGCCGCCCTGCCCCCGAGCATGCGCACCAAAGCCAGGCCCAGCTGCGGGAGGTGTGCGGCCTCACGCCCGCCAAGTCTCACCTGCTGCACCCCGCACTGGCTCCTCGGGGCTCTGGCCAGGTCTCCCGGGAGTTCCGCCTCGTCCTCCAGAGGAAGGAGAAAGGGGAAGGCAGATGCGGGGCAGGAGGTGTGGTGTGGCCGCCTCCTCCTTCAGTGATCCATTCACCTGAAACTCGGATGGGAGGGGGAAGGAAGCGGTGGAGAAGGAGGCGGGAGAAACCGGCTCTGCCCCGCACACCCTTTCAGCACTCAGAGTTAAAGGAAAAGCTTTGCGTTTTGGCTGCAGGGGCGGAGACCTAGCGCAGAGGAAAGGCTCGGGTTTGGAGAGGCAAGGGAGCGTTCCGAGGTGGTACAGGACCACCCTGGGCGGCTCCTGGTGCTTCGCGGATTTCTGGTAGAACAGTACGCTGAGGTCTAGAGGGGACTGTTTTCCTCCTGAAGAGGGCCCAAGGGTGCTCAGCTCTTTGGCAAGAAAAGCACGTCTTTACACAACACTTTTCCTGCTCTGAAAATTTGGTTAAAATTTTGTTAGAAGCACCCAGATGTGGAGATTTTCGAAAGTGATGCGTAAATATAAGAACTGTTGCTGAATCTCTGGATCGAGAAAAAAAGATCATTACTCAGAGTAGTCAAATTGGAAGTGAAATACTGTAGATATTGGTGTCAGTAAATTTGCCATCAAAATTAAGTGCACGATACGGTATATACATTATTACCACTTCAGAGGCCCCTCCCCAAATTTAGTCTTTCTATGATGGAGAATCTGCTCTTGGGGGGATTTAAACTTTTAATAGTCTCTTTGGCTTAAAAAACAAAAACAAATACAAAACTAGTTCTATATGTCTATTTTTGATCTAGAAATTGTATCCACTTAGGAAAATTCATTGTCTACACTTCACGATGTGTATGTACACTTTTATATATCTTTGTTGAATTTCAATATCTTTTTAAAAATTGTAGTCCAGAATGTGGCAATTTTAGTTCTTGCTATTTAATTGTATGCATTGCAGCCTAGAATTTAGGTATCTTAATCCCGCTTCACTTTGTATTACAATCTGGAATGTCAGCATTGCTAATAAATTTCTGTTCAATCCCACCCACTTCTCTGCCTAAATTAAATGGTTAGAGATGTGACTCTCCCATACAATACCTCTTAAAGGCATAATTCAATATTTAAGGAAGTAAAAGCATTATATAAATATAAAGTATTTCAAATGATGAGAGTCTTAATTAGGTCATTAATCTGATTGGTATTGTTTTTGTGGGAGTCATTGCTACAATTATTTTATGACTATGTAGTTTTTGAATGATGCAGTTTAAATTGGTGGTGTTAACACTAGAGCAGTCAGGTTAATCCTCTTAATGTTCCCTGTCAGATTACTGAAATCTCCAAACATTCCACCCGGTTTATAATTAAACAAGGGAACATTTCCTAATACTCTCAGATTTATAAACACATCTATTGTTTTATAGTGTACTTTGACATGTTCTGAAAAGAACTTAGAGTTTTCGACTCGCTTTTTAAAACAACTGTTTTGTATACCATAAAATTTGCTCTTAATTTTAAAGTGTATATACAATTTAGTGGGTTTTAGTATATTCACAAGGGTGTACAACTGTCATCACTATCTAATTCCAGAATGTTTTCACCCTAAAAAGAAACCCTGTGTCCATTAGCAGTCACTCCTGGGTTCCCTTGCCTCCAGACCCTGGCAACCACTAACCTACTTTCTGTCTGTATTGATTTGCTCATTCTGGACATTTTGTGTGAATAAATAACACAATGTGTGGCCTTTGGTGTCTGGCTTCTCTCACCGAGCATGTTTTCGAGGTTCATTCATGTTGTAGTACCTACCAGTACTTCTTTTTTATGGCTGAATAAGATTTCATTGCATGGATACACTACATTTTGTTTAAACCTTCATCACTTGATAGACACTTGGGTTTTTTCCACTTTTCAGCTATTATGAATAATGGTGCTATGAATAATTTGTACAAGTTTTGTGTAGACATGTTTTTAATTCTCTTGGGTAAATTAGGTTTTTAAATTAGACTTTTTATCATTTTAAGAGACTAATGCATATTATATTATTTTCCTTATTCCCTCACCAGACCTAAATCCAAAGGTGTGTTGTGTTAGACTGGAAAGTTAGTTACCATATTTTATTTCTGAGTGCCTATCATGTACACAATAGTGAACAAAATCCAAAATCCCAGTCTTAGAGAAGCTTATTTTCCTGCTGAATTCATGTATATGGAATAATAGAATTTATTAAGTCAAACCATATGAAATTAGAAATAATTGATATTTTAAACCAGTAAATGGCAATTTCATGTGGTTCAACTTAGTACTAAGCTAAATTTCTGTTGGAAGATGGCATGTGATTTTTATTCCACTCAGATTAATTTTTCAAACGATGCTCACGACATTGAAAAATGTAAAAACTATGTTATTTTAACAATTGCCTAATTGTGTGCATATTAGGTAGTAGTTGAAAATGTTCCAAAAAATCCAGACTCAAAACCTAAATGCATCATTCTTTAATAGCAAACAAAATTTGTTGAATGCCGTGCTCAATGTAATCATGTTACATAATCATAAATTGTAGCAAAATTTTAATTATTTTAATCAAATATTCCTTCTTGGTAACGCATAGTGGTTATGGACCAAAATCCACTATAGAACATTATTTGACGAAAATCTTCACAACTCCCAAGTAAATATTATTCTCAGGGGAACTATGATTAGAAATTTGTTGATTCCTAATCGGTAAAATAAAAAAAAAAATTTTCTCTTCAGTTTTATATGTAAGAGCTCAGAATTTGGTGTCAGAAACTTAGTTTCAAATATCATGTTGCCACTAATTAGCGGGATGAATTAATCCTTGAGGGAAGTTAAAGTACATTAGCCTTATTTTTCTCCACCATAAATTTGGGATAATAATAAATAGTACTCTCTTCCTAAGATTGTTGAGGGGCACATGGACCGTTCACCAGGAGACCATATATGCTGAATCATAAAACCAGTCCCGATAAATTGAAAAGGTCATTGCTGTATCCCACCTGCCTGAAACAATCCCTTTCACAGAACAATTCCACAAATACTTATTGAATGAGTGAATGAATATAACCCTGGTTCTGGAATCCAACATGCCCGTGGCGTCCTGTCCTCTCACAGTCTGCTGCCATTGTAAAAACAGCACATTCCTTAATAGCATTCAAGGCTTACGTCTCTAATACTAGGTCTTAGATGAGAAAAGAAAACAAATTAGAATATTTCCACTCTGCCTCACCTGCTTAATGAATGAATTCAAGGATTGGTATTTTTCCAAGGGCAATTCAGTTTGGAGTTGCTGAGGGCCTGACTGGAAGGGCCTCTAGTTACCCCACCCAGTCACAAGGTAGGAGGTTCCTAGTCCACATAGGGCAGTTTCCCAGGACAGATTTATGGAGGAATTTAAGAGGAAGTCACCAGGAAGGCAATTTCTGAGAGGATGAGTAAAGCTCTACCTTAGTTCCTCTGAATTAAGCAAGATCCTCCAGAAGGGAGCCAAGGTTAAAGCAGAGTCAGTCCCTGAACTGGTAATTCAACAAGTGGAATAGTAGTACTAGTAATCTCCATCATTACTCAGGGTAACCATGTGCCAGGTACTATATTAAGTGCTTTTTGGACTTTTTTTTTTTTTTTTACAACAATTCTATGATGTGATATTATTTTTCTTATTTCTGGGACAGAAAAGCCTAAAAACCTTTCATCATTTACTCAAGATATCTGCTAAATTGTAGAGTCTGGATTCAAACACTGGTCATCCAATTCCAGAATTAATGTTCTTAACAGCCTTGCTGCTTTTTGTCTCTAAAATATAACCAAACTCCTTTAAGCTACCCATAACAAGATATCAGAGTGCAGCTGTAGAAAAAATTTTCCTAAAAAAAAAAATCAGAATATAGTGAAGTATTATGGATGAGGATGAACCAACTAGAGCAACTCCCAACAACATGGTGAGCTTTCAAACATAATATTTAACAGAATAAATGAGTCACCCGCCCCCAAATACAGCATGATTCCATGTATATAAAGTTCAAAACTAAACTACATAATTTGGGGATTCTATACATAAGTGGCAAAATTGCAAAGAAAGGCAAAGAAATTACTATCTTAAAAGTTAAGATAGTGGTTACCTCTGGGAGGAAAAGAGAGGATAAGTATGGGAAGAGAAGGGTAGAGATGCTTTTGGGGTGCTGGCAATATTGTGTTGTTTTTTTTTTTTACCTGGATGCAGGTTACATGGCTGTTAGCTTTACAATTTATTAAACAGTACACATATGTCTTATGTACTTTTTTTGGTTTGAGTTTTATATTTTATAATAAAATTTTTATTTTAAAAAATAGAATTTTGAGACATTCTTTAAAGGTGGTTGGAGACCTATGTCTAGTTGTTTTGTTTTGTGAATAACATTTCTCAAATGCCAGAAGAAAACAACCTTATAGTATCAGAGTAGGTTGGGAGAATCACTTGAGGAGAGAAGGGTTTTTATCTGGGACAGAATATTGCCACAATTATGTGGATGATGCAGAGAAAGAGATGGGACTGATATTTTGTTTTTTTAATTGCATCTGTCATAGTAATTTCCATTGTAGTGGAACACTGGCCTTGCACGCTTTTTTTAGGAATTGGCCTTCCTGAAGCTTTTAAGCTCAAAAAAGGAAAGAGGAAAAAGTAAACATCAACAAAATACTACAAATACTGTGATCTTATATCTACTTTTAAATTCATGGAGCTCTTTACTTACTGTGTCCCCTAAACCTTAAAATGTACTAATGACGATCTTATAACTTACCATAAGGAATCCTAACCCTAGAAACTCACTTAAACTGGACTGGTATGAAACTGATCTACTTGAGGCAGATCACAAACTTGTCTTGACATTCTGTTGGTTAGGAGGTACAATTATTTTATTCATTATCGGAGTTTCCATGTGACAGCTTTTCTGATTTTACTTGGAGTTTCTTTACAGGAAACTTTAAGAGCCTTCAAAGAGAAACTCACCACAGCTCCTGAAATGTTGATGCTAACCCACATAAAGTGTGGTAAGTGGCACATTTGTGAATTGTATATGAAAAGAAATATTTATTCAGTCAAAAAATATTTACTCAGTACCTGATATGTACCAGATCCTGATCAATTTAAGCCCTGAAGATACAGTGGACTCAAAGCAGACAGGTCCCTCGTAGAGGTTTATACTCTAGAGAAGACACACAACAAAGACAATGAAACTGAAAATGAACAAGATAATTTCAGTTAGTGATGAGTGACCTGAAGAAAAAAGACACGATAAAGAGACAGAGAGGGTTGGGAAAGGCAGTGAGGGAGGAGCTGCCGCTGGTAGAGTGGTCACTGGTGGCTGCACTCAAGAAGAGACATTTGAGCTGAAACTTTAATGATGAGAAGAAGCCAGCCATGCAAGGATTCGGGCCAAGAACACCCTAAGGCAAAATCTAGGACCATTTTTGAAATTCAAAGTACAAGAGGCCAGAAGAAGGGAAGTGTATGGGAGATGAAGTCTGAGGAAGGCAGTGTGGTCAGATCTTGGATGCTGTGCCACCTAAATGTATGGTTTTGTCTAATAGCAACAGGAAGACTTTGGAGGATTTTAGATACATCATAGTGATAAATTTATGTTCTGAATTTTGAAGTATTTTAGGTGTCAACCTAAGCATTTTCCTGTTTTTTAAAAATATTTTTAAAATATTGTAATACTTGAGTATTTAACTTTAAAGTTCGTAGCTTCTGAACAGAAAGCATTAAACCTGAGAAAGAGAGCCAAGGTGATCTGAAACCCAAAGATAGGATCTTTGAGAAATGTAAATGGCTCCTACTCATCTTCCTACCTGAATCTTAATTAGAAAGGTTGGCCTCTGAGCCTGAGAGGTACCAGATATGGGGGACTAGAAAGGGAGATGGCAAGAGAAGCTCTACCATAGCCTGTGGTCATTCTATTTTTCATGCTTTTTCTATATTGTTCTCAATGAACAAGCATATATTATGTTTGACAATTAGGAAAAAGATGTTTTACTTTTTCTTAACTTACTTTGTTGGAAAATTCAAATCTATAGAAAAGCTGACAAAATAGCACAACGAACTATATCTTTCCCCTAAATTCACCAATTATTAACATTGTCCACATTTGCTTGCTTTCTCTCACATACATACACATATATGAAATGTATAGAGTGCATGGTATATTCTTTTTGCTCAACCACTTATACTCCATTATACTTTTTTTCGTTCAACCATTTAAATGTAATTTGCAGACATGATGACACTTCATCCCTACCTACTTCAGTATGTATCTCATAAGAACCAAGACAGTCTCCTACATAACCACTGTCTTACTTTCTGCTGCTATAACAGAATACCATAGGCTGAGTGGCTTACACACAACAGAAGTTTATTTCTCACAGTTCTGGAGGATGGAAGACTGAGATCAGGGCACCAGCATGGTCAGGTTCTGGTGAGAACTTTCTTGTGGGCTGCAGATGGCAATTTTCTCCTTATGTGGTGGAAAGAGCAAGAGAGTTCTCTGGGGTATCTTTTATAAGGGTGCTGTTCTCATTTATAAGGACTCCATCCTCATGACCTAATCACCTCTCAAAAGGCCACACCTCCCAATATTGTGACATTTGGGGTTGGATTTCAACATATAAATTTGGAGGGCAGGAATGGGGTGAGGGGAACACAAATAAGTAGTCTATAACAACTACCATACCATTATTAAAACCCCCCAAAATGAACATTAATACATAATCTTATATAATACACAGGACATATTCACATTGCGCCAATTGTCCCAAAGTGTCTTTTAGGTGTTTTTTTTTTTTTTTAAATCCAGGAGCCAGTCACGGATCATTCCTTGCACTTCATTGTCATGTCTTTTTAATCTCCTTAATTCTTGAACAGTCCTGTTGCAATTTTTGACCTTTATAACATTATATTTTAAAAAGGAATCTGGTCCAGTCGCCCTGTTGAATGTCTCACAGTCTGGGTTTGTATGTCCTCTCCACCCCCACTATTATGTTTAGAAGAAACACTGTTGGCAAGAATATTATATAGGTGACGTTGTGGACTTCATATTGCATCACATCAGGAGGCAGATGCTACAGATCAGGTTGTCCCAAGATGAGTGAGGCTAAGTTTGAATCAGGTGGTACCCTCCAGGTCTCCCTTTTCCCATTATAATTAATCAGCATTTCCATGGTGTGACACTTTGATTCTGTGTGACTATTCCCCAACAACCTTTCAACCCATGAAAGCTTTTAGTGTTCATTGCTGATTTTTGCCTGACTCAAGTATTGCATCTGTGGGCACATAAGGGGTTTTTCTAACACTATCAAATATCAGTATCAAAACTATCTAGTACTATCCAAAAAAAAAAAAAAAAAAAAAAAAGGACAAGAATTTTTAAGTGTGAGAAAAAGAAAGTGGGAAATATTGTAATTCATTAAAATATTGACTTTACATTTAAAAAAATTCCTTTTGATGATACAATTTCTTTCTGTTTGTCTTTAAGGAGTCAACTGATCCTCTCACCTGCATAATATATATATTGTTTATTTGCAAAGGAGGGTAGGTGATGTGGGGGAGAAACCAAAGTGTACTTTTGTACAGCATTCTCTCCTTACATAGTCTAGGAGATGAGGTGTACACTCATAAAAATAAAAAGTAATAAAAGGACAGATAAGTGCTGGATGAGTGGTAGAGATAAGAATGCTCTCGTCTCACTAAGTGAAACTGCTCACCTGGCTGCCCACATGTGCCTCCTACTCTTGTCCCTGTGACTTGTCTGTCCTTCGCACTAATTCCTCTATCTCATATGTTCTTCTTCTACCTTTTGTTTGCAGATTCATATACTAAAATATTGTCAGTGTATCAAGACTAGTCTACTTCTATTCAATTACAAACAACAAACTTCCTTTAGTTTCTCTTTTCTAAGAAGTGGCGTCTCCCACTTCTGCACATATTCCAAAAACAATTTATTAAATCTTTGGACTGTCTAATGGTAAATCACTTTCTAACTTGGATTACACTTGTATGTGGTACCTCCTCCCAAACTCTACGCTCTCCCTCTAATTTGCCTGGGCTCACCGTGGGCCCCTCCTTCTGGCACTTTGCACTTCTGTTACTTTGAGTTAATAAACAATCGTCAGTGCTTCAATAAACTACCCCTAAGGTATATTGGAGTTGGATTATGCTGGTAATAATTTTGATCAGAAGTTCTACTCTTGCCCTCTGTGCTTATTTTTTTCAAACATGTTCTGTACAGTAGTAGGTTAACAAGGAAGTTTTCTTTACTCCCTTCCCCTAGACAGAGGGGGGAAAAACAACAGGAAACCAACCCACAGAAAACAATGAAGATGAATATCAAATATTTGTTCCTTTCCATATGAGAGAAGTTATGCACAATACTAAGTTATCAGTGCAGTACTTGAAAGAATCCAAGTTGCTTTGAGCTTTAAGAATTTCCAGTAAAACAATTTGGCTGTTTTTATCTAAATGAAGTAAAGTTAAGATACAGCCTTTTAACAGAGTATTCCAAGTTCCACAATCTTCATTTGGAGGCTATGCTTATTATCAAACTTGTGATCCAGGAACCTGGTCCCAGGCTGCAACTAGATAACTTGCTTCCTTAACTGTACTTCCATGTATGTTGTACACTGTAAGAAAAGGAAGAGAAGGTACTGTTTATTGAGTAACATCTGTGTCACCACAATATTACAAGTTAAATATTCTCTCCATTTTGTAGATAAGAAAACTGAGTTTCATGTTTGATAAAAACCTGCTGCACATTACACAGCCAGAAAGGATAAAACTGGTATTTAAAAACATATATCTTTCTGATCCCCAAAACATGACATTATTGACTATATGTATATAGATGCCTGCTTACTCTATGAAACTGAGAAGTCCTTGGGTCCACCTTACCTACCTCAGTGCTTGGTGCATGAATTCGGAACACGATTGAATATATCCCGGTTTCCAGAACCCCTTTCTTCTTATTTCAGAGAATCTCAGTTATTCTTATATTCACCCTCTAGGCAGTCAGGGGCTTCAGGAGAAGTTGACCCCACCTCAGCTATAGTACCTATGAAGTAAATATAGTAGATAGATGTCACTCTATTTTATAGGAGACTGGAGGCTCATGGAGGTTACCTATCTTGCCCGAGATTACAAGTAACAGAGCTGAGATTCAAACAACAGTTTGACTCTACATCCTACGTTACTTCCTGTATTCTACAATACCTTTAAGGAACTATCTCTATGATAAGAGTGTTCGCACACCAAAGTATTGTCAAACACACAGGCAAGTATCAGCTTTAGAAACAATATGTGAGGTTTCTTTTGGCATATTCCACAACTCAATAAATCAATAGTCCAAATAGTGATGACAGTCATCCATTATATATATACCTGTAATTAGGTTAAAAGATTTGGGCAGCTTTTGAGGGACAAAACCATATTAAGCCTTCTAAGAAATAGTGACAGCATGACTAAAATATCTCTTTCCTCTTTCTTTTCCCTTTGACATCAGTCCTGGCAGCAAGAAAGAAAAGAAGAGGAAGAGTTCCTAAGAGAACTGGACTAGAAGCCAGAAGACCCAGTTATGAACTCAGCTCTATCTGAAACTAGCTGTGTAACTTTAAGCAAGTTATTTAATCTGTCTTTACTATTGACAATAAAATAAGATCTGTGAAAATGTTTTGGAAGTATAAAGTGCTATAATTATTTATATTTATATTTCTATAAAGTCAGAAAAAACCCTAAAACTAGAAGTCATAGTTTAGGAAAATGAGAAAATATTTGAAAATAATGAGAAATGATGAGCAACTTTATACTTAATGAAAAGGTCTTGATCCTACATCAAACTATTGGCAAATGAATATACATCATATGGTTTAAATGAAAAGCTATTACAAGCTATCTATATGTCACTTTTTGTTTAAGCTATCCATATATCACTTTTTGAGCCTCAGCTTTAATCCACTCTTCTCAGTTGACATTCAAATTACCGGTCCTAATTATGTCAGGTAAAAGAGCAATAATCTGTTGACTTCAAAACTGTCTTAGCCTGAACAATAGGAGGTACATTCTTAGGGGATGGAATATTCAATTTAATCATTATGACTCTATGTAAAAAAAAAATTAAATTTAAGACAATGAAACTTTAAGATAATACAGTAGGTAACAGTATAATTAATATGAAATATGTATTTACCTTTATTTTTAATACCATTTTGCCTAAAAGTCATGTAATTTTGACATTGTATACATCTTCATATTTTCATGAATGAGCAGAATACCTGGCACCTAAGAGGTAAAAACATTAGAATATTTAAAGAAATCCAGCTAGGGTAAAACGAGCATCCTAGAAATAAAGAACATATACAAAAGCCTTCCTCTGGAAGTAGACAGCCTCTTACTCAACCCACCCTTACACCACTGAGATGAGGGTGCAGGGTAGACCATGGAGAGACCTGCATATGCTGGAATTTTTTATCTCATGGTGTAGGCATGGAGAGAAAGGTTTTGAAGGAAGCTGCACAAATAAACCTCTGTTAAGACAAAAGACTCCTGGTGACTATGGAGAGAATGGATTGGGGAAGACTGAGGCTTGAGATTGATGATTGAGATTACTATTGTGTGGTCCTGGCATTTTCCTGACCTCCAAAATCCTCAGGGTTCTGAGTAACATAAAGCTTACTTTGCCATGCCCTCTGCCATCTGGGTCTACACCTTCTTTGGGACTCATCTCCAGTTCAGTCAATCTCACCTTCTTAGAGCTTCTTTATACACCCTGTTTTGTAAACCCTGCTCAGCATTCAGCTCCAACCTTACTACCTTATCCAAACAATTTCTGGCCATTCAGGCCTCTTGTAGCCTCTCCAACCCCTCCCTTTCCAGAATTCCTGGCTATTATGGTCTGTCAATTCAGAGATAACCTATGCAAAAGTGATTAGGAAGGATAAGGACTGTATAAATGTTCAAGTATAGCATCTCCTGAATTGTTATTTCAACATAAATGTACTCCCCCAGCCTCAGCTCAGTGAAAACTCCTGAAGGGTCAGAAAATGCTTTTTAAACTTCTTTGAATTCTAAAGAGCACTATACTTACTAATACCAGTGCTTTTCATAATTCTCAAACCCTGCCTAGCCCTCACTTCTTTCAAGTTTGGCACAAGAGAGCTATGCTTTGACTGAGAAAATCTAGGCCACTTACATCTTTCTCAAAGGGTATTTGAAGTCAACCCGCTTCTTCCATCCTCCACTCTCTCCCCTCTCCCCACATAACACACTCTCTGGGGATTAGCTTTTGTTCTCTGAGTGTACCTCCTAAGGGGCTGTCCACTAATCCAAACTGGAATTCCTTCCCTTGGTTCTTATGTTCAAAATGCAGTTCTTTTTTCCTTTATAAGGAGCAAATTTTTATGTAACACTAAGGACCCATTAATAAACTTCTATGGAAGTTATTAAGGGTAACTCATCTTTGCTCTTCACAAACCAGAAGGATTGGCCCTTAAGTTTACACAGGAATTGGTTTGGCATTGTACTGAGAAGTTGCCAGCAATTTTGCAAAGTTCCCACTGTGTAAATACCCAGATAGTTGGAATTCCTCCATTTTCCAGCTCAAAGCTTGTGTTAAGGGATGCATTCATTAATCAATGTGGACTCAGGTTGGTCTTTACATATTAGATTGGTTTAGTCTTTCTTTTAAATGTCAATTATTGTTAGTTTAGCTTCATTATTATCAATTTTGTGTTTTGCTTTGCTAGTCATGTAGTTTTTATGATGCTTATTTTCATCAATAGAAGTTTTTGGCCATATTTTTCAAGGAATTAGACTTTAAGATGTGTATGGTTTAATATTCTAATATTAAATATCTAACATCTAATATTCTGGAGTTTCTGTTTACTGCTGTATCTCTAGCAGCTACTGTAGCCTGACACACAGTAAGATGGTCAATAAATTTGTTGAATAAATGAATGGGAAGCCTCTGGACACAAGGATTTTGAGAGAGATTTAGGATGTAAAACCTGGTAACAAATTGGGTGTTGGGGAGGGTAAAGGATTTGCATAGATTTCTGAGAGAAAAACAGGAGGCTGTTCTTCTGCATGAATGTTTTATTCAAATGTAAGTGGGGCTCCTCTTACCTGACCTTCATAATTTAAAATATCACTGGGAAGACAATTCCAAAGTCCAGAAGCAAGCTTCAGGAAGAACAATAGATCAACTCCACTTCACCCGTTATTTAATTTAAGGAAGCAATTAATTTCTCTGACACCTCTTTTCTTTCAGTATTCCCATAGGATTAAGACAGAGTCATTTTCTAGTAAAGTGCATCTCAGAGTGGGTAAGGAAGAGAGAAGGTGAAGTCAGTTACTATAAGTCAGCTGAAAATAAAGATTTCATGAGGAAAAGATAAAGGAGAGTGGCTGGGTTCATAGGTCATGTCCATAGAAACTGAGAGTCACAAACCAGAGCCACTGACCTCACCCTTCCCTTCATCCTGGATTAAAGTGATAAAATAATAAACTTTAATAAATAAAAGTATAAAACTTCAATTGATCTGGTTTTGCTCCCAAAGTTACTAAGGGTTATGATGCCATATCCTGTCTTGATCTTTGGGGACTGGTCTTAGCTATCCACAGCTGTTAAAACTTGTGAAGAAAAGGAAGTAACGCCCCTCAGGTCTTTTGAACTGGTAGGCCATACCCTCCAACTGGCTCCATTCCAGTCCCTCAGAAAAGAAAAGACAGACTTTCAAAGCTGGCAAAATAATAGTTTGGATTATTAAATGAAAACAAAAACAAATACTTAAAAACATTTTTTCTATTTCTTGGCTTCCTCCAGGCAAAGATTCAATAAGAAAATATTTATCCTCTGTCCTCTCCCATTTTTCTATAAGAAAAAAAAACCCATAACATTTTTCTCTCAATTAAATTGTATGTTTTATACAATAAATTAAATTTATATATTATATATAATATATGTGATTTTTAAATATATATGATTTAGGTCCCTTTTAAAAGAGCTATTTTATAGATTAATAAAACCCAGAAATTTTATTTACTTATTCATAATTTAAAGGACTAATTAGCTGGCTTTGGTAGAATTTTTAAATAGCTTTCCCTCATCTTGTTTGAAATATATGTTGAATAATTATAATAAAATAACTAGATAAAAAATGTTCTATAAAATTAGATATAACCAATTTTTATGTTGCCGTTTTGAGAAGGTCAATTTTGGTTAGCATGGTGCTTCAGTTATTTGTAATATTCATGTAACTATCTCAAAACTTAAATGCTTAGATCTTATTTTCAGTCTAAAGTTTTAAACTAGACTACAAACAAGGCAAAGGTTACAGCATGAAAGTAAATATTTAGATTGTCTCTTAAAATAACTTTGCCAGCTGTAATATTCCCATAAAATAGTGTTTCTAAAACCAGCTTTGGAAGTCAAAAGCATAATTGGGTGGTTTGTTTTAATTTTAAAAACTTGGCACCAAATATCTACTTCTGAATAAACTACTTTCATATTCTCTAAATCAATGTTTGTGTCTAAAGGCCCATTCTCTCAATGTCTCTAAAGGCGCTCTTCCCCAAAGTACTCCTAATTTCATTCCTATGTCTCATAATATGTTCACCAAGTATATATATATACTCTCTTTTCCTCAGAATCTTTTTACCTAGAAGACCCCTGAATGATTCACTGGAGCACTCCTCCCTCCACTATGAGCCAAAACACCTCTGAAACCTCCATTTCCCAACAGTTTATGGACACGCATGCTTGGAATAGAGAGGGCAGTTTTGGATACCAAGGTACACAGAAAACAGCGGTCTGAGATGAGTCTTGTCTTTTGTTGCTTGACATTGATTTTTTTTGTGTGTGTGACATATTGTTCTGAACTAATTTGGCCAATCCAGCCAACAGTCCAGCAGTAACATCTATTGACAAGTACACTCTACCATCACTAAACTCCCATCAGATTATGTTATTTCATATTATTTTTGCTTCCGAAGATAATCTAGTTCAGGTTATTTTCTGGAGTCTATATTTATAAGTCTTCTGATAAACAAACAGATGAATTTAGTCAAATTCAAAACTAAATCAAATCCAGAATATAAAAAGAACTCTTACAATTCAACAACAAAAAGAATAACCCAATTAAAAAATGGGTAAAGGACTTGAATAGACATTTTTCCACAGAAGATATATGCATGACCAATAAGCACATGAAAAGATACTCAAAACAACTCATGGTCAGGGAAACAAAAATCAAAATCATGAGATATCACTTTATACCCATAATGTGACTTTAAAAAAAGACAGAGAGGGAAAATAATGTCTTGGCAAAAATGTAGAAAATTTGTCTTCCTAAACTCCTTGCTGCCAGGTTGTGAGTAAGAATTCTATTTTTATATACAGTCTGATGATTTTCTGTGTATCAGTTTCTCACAATATATGCATATTTGTATGTGTACTGAAATGAACTTATGTGTTCATAAACATCTTTGCACATATCTATGAATTTGTCCTTGGGGATGAACTCCTAGAAGTGAGATTGCCAAGTCAGAAGGTATTGTTTTTTTAAAGTACTGTATTACATTTTGACATTTTGGCAATGGACATTTTCATATTTACCAGCTTCTACTCTCAGCTGTGATCGAGAATGTCTCTCTCTCTCATATTCAGCCAGATAATTTCAATGTGAAAATAGTTAATCTGTTATCCAAGTAATAATAATAACCAGCCAAAGCAACCACCATGAGTTTGTAGAGTATCAGCAATGTGTTCCCCTCTGCTAAGGGGTGTGGAAGATAGCAATGATGTCAAAGACTTGGTTTCTGCCCTCCTGCAGCTTACAGTCCAGACAGGGGATGAAAAATGAAAATATGAAAGAGATCTTGGGCTGCCAATTCTTCTGTAAAGTGAGAGAGTTCGATGATACCTCCTTGAACTTTCTAATTATATATTTATAGAATTCTATATATTTCTATATATTTATGGAACCAGAATACTGAATAGTGGTCTCTGCAGCTCTGACTACAAATGGTGCAATAGAAAAAGGATGAAGATGTAAAAGGTGAGGAATTAAATAGGCTGGAGGTACAGTGGGAGGAATCCGGGCCATGAGTTTCAATAGAAACCCTGTTAAGACTGATGTCATGTCGGTAGAAATGAGCATTGCTCATGTGGGAAACTTGAGGATCAGCCTCTGGGCCCCAGTTTTCTCAACTATAAAATGAGATAAGACTAGCACTTACTTCATAAAGTTGATGTTGCTTGGGATTCAGTGAGTTAACACAGATTTGTTTTAAAGTTTAAACAAACCACCCAATGAATGTCTTCTTCCAGATCCATTCTCCCTATTTCTCCACCCTGACCCATGAGGATGACCTGGGTAGACTATATCATCAGGCTCCTTGTCTCTGCCTTCTGGCTGGGTTCAGCTAATGGGAGGTATCAGCAGGACATGGAAGGAGATGAAGAAGGTTGGAGTATTTATTCCCTGGGTAATCCTGTGGACTGGACGTAATACAAATTCCTGAACCCCACTCAAGAGAAGGAACTAGGAATTTACATTAGTAACAGTATCCCATGTGATTCTGCTAAACAGGCCCACCATTTCAAGGGCCCAAGCAGACACACAAAAATAACAGAGTCACTGTCTATACTCTGGCAGTTTAGAATTAAAGGCAGTGGGCTTCAGGGAAAGAGAAAGAAAAGCAATCCTTGCTTGACATAAATCACCATTGCTTTTTGCCTGTTTTGGAGCTTTATAAAAATGAGATTATTTAACATGTGTTCTTGTCTGGCTTTTGTTCAATATTATGTCATATTTTGCAGGTGGCAGTGGTTCATTTTTAGTGCTCTGTAACATCTGTTACACCACAAAATGAGGAAGGGCTGGTGTTTTTCCCATATTACTAACGAACAGCATTTTCCTCACCTGTCATATATTCTTCAGCCTCCTATCCTAGCACAAGCAAAGAGAATTCATTAACATAAACACAACAACGTTAGAAAAGCATATTTTTATGAATAATTTGTGAAGCTTGCTATGATACTGTGCACTAAGATATAGTTGAAAGTGCTTTACATGTTTTAGCTCATGTAATCTTCACAAAAACCTTAGGAGATAGATAGGTAATATTACTATTTCCATTATATAATAAGAAACTTGAGGCTTAGAGAGGTGAAGTAACTTGCCTAAATTTACACAGCTAGTATGTGGCATTGCCAGGATTTGGACCCAGGCAGTCTGGTTCCAGAGCCAATACTCTTAACCACTCTACTAGATAGCTTCTTAAAAAGTTCATGGGTATAGACACCAGCGACATCTATGAAAGAAAACATGGTTAGTTCTCAAGAGTAGTACAAAGCATCTGCTTTGCATATGGGAGGGGCTCATTTGTATTTACAAAATGGAGATGGGAAGACCAGGTAGGCGGCTATTCCAGCCAAGATGTGTTGCTGAAGACTTAAATGTCACAAAGATAAAGAGGAATTTCTATAGTCCAATCATTTAGTACCAATTTCTCATCATGAGAAAAGACGAAAATCAATGAGAAACCTGTAAGGAAACAGTGACACTTATGAAAGTGACTCATTAAGAATTAGTCACTGACACGGTGTGTTGACATCGGACACCTACAATAACATTCTTACAGTGTGTAATCTCTCCATATTCTCTGATTTCAAACCCTTAATTCTAAGGGCTTCTAAGAAAATCCTGGATGTCACCACTAATTATATGAAAAGAACAGAACATTTCCACCACACAGTTGCCTTGGGATGGTTGAATCACGCGCAGGCACCTTCCAAATGCTTGCAAAAGTAGTTCTGCATAGCTTCCTCCCACGGTTTAACTCAGTTCACCCTTAGGCAATAACAATCCCTAGAGTGCCCTTCACTGTTAACAACTTTGGCAGGCTTCCTGATGACAAACAAGATTTAAACAGAGAAACGCTGCTGTTTTTCACACATTACTGAGCATTTCCCTCATCTGTCATATATCCTTTAGCCTCCTGCCCTATGCTCAAAGGGAATTCACAGGTGTGAATACAATGTTTGAATAAAAGTACATGAACAGGTATAATCTTCAGGTTCATTCTTTGTAGACCTTCTTTCTATTTTTGGACTGCTCATAGAGGAAAAGGGAAAGAAAATGGTTATAATCGGCCATCTCAGACGAGGGGTTTGGTTCAAAGTCACAAACGCACACAATCTTGGGTTTCAAATATGAGTCATTAAACCAGTAGTTCTGAGATTGTTGTATTGCCCTGGCCATAACTTTGTAAATGTTTCTAAGACCACTAGGACCCTAGGCAATTATCAATTTATGAAAGGACTGTGTTGCTAAATTTACATTGTTTTAAATTAGAAACATACTTTTCTTCAAACATACATATGGTTGTTAAAAATTGAGGTATTACATATATACAGTAAAAGGCACTAATTTTAAGTATTCAGCTTGATTAGTTCTTACACACATATGTGTACCCAGGAAACCAACCAGATCAAGGTAAAGCACCCTGAAGTTTCCCTTATGCCCTTTCCCAGCCAATAACCATTTCTCAGCTATAACCTCTGTTCTGAATTCTACCACCAGAAATTATATTTTTAAAATAACTTTTTTATTGACTATAGAACAGACATATGCTAAGTATATAAAGTGAACTAATCTTAAGGGGAGAGTGAAATAAATATTTAAATATGTATATGCCCACGTGACTACCAGCCAGAGCAGCAAGCATGTAGAACATTTTCACACCCCAGAAGTTTCTGTCTTATCCATTCCCTGTTAATGACTGGCTCTCCCAAAGTAACCCTGTTCTTAGATCTCCATTGTTTAAATTTGCCTGTTTGGGGGCTTTATATAAATAAAATTGTGCAGTATACACTCATGTCTGGGTTTTACTCATCATGTCATTTTTTATAATAGCAATTCATCTTTTTTTTTTAATTGCTCCGTAATGATTTAGCCACAATTTATTTGTTTTACTACTCTACTGTTGATGGACATCTGGCTTGATGCCGGTTTGGGGCCATTATGAATAACATTTCTGGGAATATTCTTGTACATGCCTTTTGGTAAACATCTGTATTCATTTCAATGAGGTAGAGGAGTATATGAGCATATATGAGGAGAATTTGACCTAATCTGGGAAGGCCAGGAAATTACTATATTGCATTGCCTTTGGGTCATGATGTTTTCTGAATCCCACACCTAAAGACCAGGAACATACCTTCCTCTGTATAGAACATTAGTGGGGACCTTCCTACCTTTCCTCTCAGGTATGGAAGCATTAAAGTTAAGGATGTTCTGGCTTCAACTGTCATTTGTATATCTGGTTTATTCATAACTGAGATAAATCCCTGTCTACACTCAAATTTAGGACAACTACTATTTTGTGGTTGATATGCTTTCTTTTTGGCTGGTCAGCATATACATCCTCATACTTCTGGTGAACTCCAGAGTGATCAATCTCATTTAAATGCGTTTTTAAAGAATATCTGAGAGGCTGCACCAATGTGTGACAGAGCAGCTCTCTGATAATAGAAAATCTGAGGATAGTCAAAGGTAAAAGGGATGAGTCAGCCCAGGAGAAGAAGGTAGTTTTGAACTCATCACAATCAAGACTCCAGCTCACCTACTGAAGCTCACAGGCCCTTTGCGATCCAAGGCTTCTTTTCGACCAGAACCTGGCAAGCGATCTTGGTTCCAT
Organism: Macroglossus sobrinus; assembly: GCA_004027375.1. NCBI lineage: Eukaryota > Metazoa > Chordata > Mammalia > Chiroptera > Pteropodidae > Macroglossus > Macroglossus sobrinus. The sequence goes on from PVKZ01000495.1 coordinate 135,399, forward strand.
CAGTCTACTCACTGAGTCATCTGAGTCATGAGGGCTCTAGCCTAGGACAGCAGGGTTGGTGATGGATCTGGCACACAAGAGGGCAGCAGTAACAGGAGAGCCCATTTCACCAGATGGGCATTTTAGGTGTGATTTTGGACATTGTTCCTGCTGCAAAGCCTGTTTTCCAGCCCTCCCAGCAATTCTGGAAACTAGACAGTAGGTGGTAATAAATTCCTCTTCTTAAATCACACAGCTCCGACTTCTGTGGTTTATAAACTAAGAATCCTGACTGCTAAATCCTAACAAAATTCTTCTCAAAATAATTACAAATATTATTGTTTTAATTAATAACAAAAAAGTTTTGTTTTACGTAAAAAGAGCCACCTAATATGCTACTTGCAATTCAAACTGTCTAGGTAAATGTCTATTATGGGTCTAACACCTTGCAGTATTTCCTCCAAAGCAAGTAAATGGTAGGGTTATCCATTAAACAAATTATTTTATAGGGCAAACAGAATGAAGTCTTTAAATATACCTGGAAATGGGGTGTATGATAAGCTCCTTGAATCTGGGGGCCTTTCATCTCTTTAGAGAGAACAAAGTAAGGTGCCAAATCTGTATCCTGTTAATTGAAAAATGCCCTTTGTTCCTCAGCCTTATTTTCCTCTTTTCCCATTGGCATATGACGTTGTGGCTTCTGTCAAGTCAATCAGTTGAAATGAAAATGCACATGTGATGTGAATGTGTCGGTATCACTGTGTAGCCAGTAAGCTGTACTAGAATATACGGATCTCCAAAGAAGCCCTGATATTCAATAAATGCACTCATTAACAGCACAAATTACTAATAATGAACTGTTCTTCTACTAATGAAAAGTTCTTACTGATAACATCAGAACAAAGAACGTATAATTAAATGTAGGGACCTTAATAGAGCTTTATAGTTTATAATATTATTTTAGGTAATTTTATCTCATCTGATCCCATTGCTCAGAGAAGTTAAAGTAACTTGCCTGAAGCCACATAGCTTGAACCTAGACCTAACTCCCATTCTTTGCTTTTTCCACCATATGCATATCAGTAACTTTAAAACAATAATTGAATTGCATTAAAATAAAATAGAAAACATAAAAACTCTAAATTCAGGAAAATTACATGATCTAGTTTTATTAATTCTTAATTAAAACACAATATAACATACTATATAATTTTTTAAAATTTAGTAAATACCAAAACTTTATGTTTATATAAATATATACCTGATAAGATGAGAATGAAAGGATATGTTCCAAAATATTAGGAGTGACTATCTCTGGGTAGAATTTTGGGCAATTTTGTGTGCATTTGGGAGACTGAGCTTATCTTCATTTTCTAAATTTGCAACAAGAAATGCATTACCTATATACTTTCTGAAAAAGTCTTTAATCATTATTATTCATTTTGGTAACCTATCTTTAAAATAGTCAACTCATCATCTAACTCAATGAAAAGTGTATCTGAATATCTAGCCAGCACTTACTGAGCAAGCACGTACCTGGCATTTACCTACATTATTGCATTTAATTTCACAACAATTTCATCAGGCAGTATTATTATCCCTAGGCCACAGATAAAGAGGCTGATGCTTAGAGAAGTTCATTTGTCAAGATCACACAGTAAGAGATGGAGTCTTGATTGTGATGAGCTCAAAACTCTACCTTCTCCTTCTGCTGGGCTGAACCATCTTTCCTACCTTTGACTACCTCAGATTTTCTATTACCGGAGAGCTGCTCTATCACACATTGGTGCTGCCTCTCAGATATTCTTAAAAACACATTTAAAGTATTAAGGTAGACAATTTTTAAGTGATTTTATGTATCATAAAGACTGGAAGAATATGCTTCAAGCAGTATATATTGCCAGAGAGTAGAATTGATAGTGGTGGGACTTTTATTTTTTAAGCTTTTATACTCATTTTTTTCCTTTAAAATTTTTTTCACAGGTTTTTTTTTAAAGATGTCAGAAGAAATTATAGATTTTTCCTACATTGTTTATCTGAAGACTGGTGAATCTCAGTATCAGGTTCATTACACAAACCATTTCTAGAAATGTGCACAATAAAAATGTATACTTCATCATCAAATCCTTGTCTTCTCATTCAGATATTCTGTTAGACAGTAATCTCAAGGTCTCTGCCTGTTTACTGACAACTGTATCTGCAACACTAAAACAACACCTGGTCAATGAAAGCACTTGGCACACAACTGGCAAATGAATGAGTGAAGAATATATACTTTGCTCTTTCAGATATACTGATATATCTGAAAGAGCAAAGTATGTAAGTTTCAAATTAGAATACAAATTAAAGTAAGGTGAAGAAAAGAAAATGTACAGATTAACTTGGCTTCTGAATCTCACACCTTGCCAAAGGTGTCTGTTATGAGTTGAATTATGTGCCCACCACTCACTCCCCAAAAAAGATTTGAAGTCCTAGCTGTCACCTCAGAATGGGATGTTATTTGGAAACAGGCTCTCTGCACTTAGAATTAGTTAAGATAAGGTCATACTAGAGAAGATGGGTCCCTAATCTAGTAATGATTAGTGTCCTTATAAGAAGACAGTCATGTCAACGGATGATTGGATAAAGAAATTATGGTTAATATATGCAATGGAATATTACTCAGCCATAAAAGATGAAATCCTACCATTTACAATGACATGGATGGATCTCGAGGTTATTATGCTAAGCAAAATAAGTCAAAGATAAATACTATACGATTTCACTTACATGAGGAATCTAAGGAACAAAAAGAACAAACTAATTGAAAATACTGACAAATATAGAGGACAATCTGGTCACTGCCAGAGGGGAGGGGTTAGGGGGTCTGGGAGAAAGGGGTGAAAGGTTAAAGAGGTACAAAGTAGTAGTAGATAGATGGTCACGTGGAGGGGTAAACACGGCATAGGGAATGCAGTTAGCTAGGTGGAGAGCCAGAGAAGTGACAAAGTTATCAGGGGTGATTGTTTCATAAACTATATAAATGTCTACCCAATGTACTGTATACTTGAAACTAATAATAAAATAAAATAAAATGCTAAAAAAAAAAAGAAGATGGTCATGTGAAGACAGAGGATTTGGGTGATACGTATACAAAGGACACCAAAAATTGCCTACAAACCACCAGCAACTAGGAAGGATGCCTCTACAGATTTCAGCAGTGTGGCCCTGCTGATGTCTTGATCTCAGACTTCTGACCTGTAGAACTCAAGAGACAATAAATTTCTGTTGTTTTAAGCCATTCAGCTTGTAGTAAGTAATTGTTATGGCAGCCTCAGGAAACCAACACAGTGTCCTTGACTTTGAATTCTTACAAATAATGGAAGAGGAGGAAATAGTCACCTGAATGTCATGACCCACAGGTTTTCAATGACTTTCTCATTTATTTTCTGATAATGGAAAACATTTTCAAAAACATGCTCAGTCAACACAGGAGTGGTGGAAAAGCAAAACAACAGGTAACTAAAATTTTAATATGCTTAGGTACTGACATAAACAAATTTAAAAATCAGTGTTACAACATTGGTTTTCAAAGATGAACACAATTCTAGTAAAATTAAGTTTTGCAAAGCTGAATTTCCTTAACACTTCATTTCAGTATTAATCTAACGCTTTATGATCTACCAAGATGGTATTATTTCATCTTTTTTTTTTTTTAAGGGTCAGTCCTCTTAAGTGAAATGTTAACATGGGGCCCCAATATATATCGTAGAAAGTGAAGCTGTTCTAGTTGGTGGGGTACGAGGCGGGGTCCAGAGGAGGCCTCACACTTCCCTTGGTGTCACCTTCTAAGACTCTTAGGGCCTTAAGCACAGTATGAGAACCATGGAATTAAAATATTAACAGTAAACACTAAATAAAATTTCACTGACAAAGAAAAACCTGGAAGTTCATTCAGTAACCAAGCTTTTTTAACCCTCTGCTTTTCCACATGTTTTTCTTAGGTTTTATCACTTTAGAAAAATTCTTTGAACTTTAATTGTTTGAATGGCACATATATTAAGCAAAAATTGTATTTCTACACCTGGAAATTATCTACAAGATAGTTGCTGCTGAATAGGATCCAATAACAATAATTTTTTAAAAACATTTTTTAGGTAGTTCACTGTTCATACTAATAAAAATTTAAAAATTTCTCATGAATAAAGCACCAAAGCCAAGATAATTTTTGGGAAGATGAAGCATCTCAATAAATGAAAGGGAGACTCTATTAAATGCAATATCATGGGGCCTGAAGATGGACATCAAAACATGATGAAGAGGTCAACAACATTCACACAGTCCTTCTATATGATGTACATAAGAACAGCTGGGCTGTGACGATGTGGAGACAGGTGCACAGCGATACTTATTAAAGATGAGTTGGACCACAGAGGGCACAGAGCCACAGGGAAGTATCTGCTTATGGTTTCGTGTGGTTAAAGTTATTAACAGCACAAATAAGAAAGTCATGAGATACATGACCTTTTGGTTACTTACTGATTAAGGACCTTTCTTTGAGACTTATTCCAGGCATTTATTCATTTCACAAACACTTCTATAGATTTCACAAACACTAACATAGAGCTTATAATATGCCAGACTCTGTTCTAAGTACTTTAGTAATTTATACATCTTACCCTCATAACAACCCTGTGAGGTAGGTACTATTATTCGCCCTATTTTACAGATGAGGAAATAGGCACAGAGAGGTAAAGCAACTTGCCCAAGATCATAAGGTTTGAAAATGTTGATCTTGGATTCAAACCGCTTTCAAGGAGGAAAAAAAATGACACCTTTGGCTAGAAAGAGGAATTTGTCCTAGAAAAATCTTAGGAAACAGTATGAATAAAAAAGGAAAAATGGATACGCTACAGCACCAGAACTGATACCCTACTTGCTCATCATATCACAAGGATACCATCTCTAAATCACTTTTAATTTCAACAACATAAATATAAATTGTACACAGAAGAATACAGGATTAATTTCTTTTTTAGTAAAGGCCCTTAGTAAATTTAAATCTGTTTTAAAATGTCTGAAGGAAAATCAGACTGTTTTAATATTGCATACCAGTCACACCAACTAGAAGCTTATTCAGGAAGCACTTGCTTCTCTATCACAGGGCCTAACATAAAAAAGACAGTAAATAAATATTAAGTTTGATACAAAAAAGTGGTTTAAAATAGGTTTAAGAATAACCTTGTACATCCCAATTCATTACTTTATCATATTCTTGAATTCTTTGCTTTATGTGAGAAAGTTTGTTCTTTAGATAATCACAGCGTTCTTTTTTTTCCAGAAATGCAGGATCCTGGAAAAGAAACATAGTTGTTATGTCAGTCTCTGCTTCCTCAGTAAAGAACACATAAACATATATTATCACCCAGAAAATGACCCTTCAGAGTAGATTTCAAACTGCCTAAGAGAATTACAGTGAAGCTCTCCACATGTTTCTGGTAGACTTTATTTTTTGGAATAGTTTTAGGTTCACAGCAAAATGGGTAGGTTCAAAGAGCTAAGGCACCTTTAACATTAGTAGTCAAAAATATGTAAGAAGTAAATAATAAGTATAGAAATGCTTAATGAAAACCCTCTCCAGCCTCTACTGGTTTGTGTAGTTAAGGACAGAGTTAGAAACATGTAAAATAAGTTAATCTTTTTGAAGGAAATGTGGGTGGAAAGTCCTATATTGGTGCTCATTTCCCTGGGCAGCTAAATCAAACACAGCAGAATGTAACCAGAAGAGATAAGCAGAAAAAGTGGCCAGTAGCCAACTCCATTCCCCAACAAGGAGCATCTTAAAAAATAGAAAAAAAAATTACTTTAGTGAAAAGAATCTAAAGTCTGTCAGTTGTCACTATTGTACTTGGATGAGAATATGTTTTGAAGAAGAAAATGATTTTACTCACCTTCTTTTTTTTCTTAAATTCTTCATGTATTCGTGAAATTCTCTCATGTTCCTAAAAACAGAATATTGCATACTCGAATTAAAACACTTGCATTTACTGAAATCATACCTCAGCAATGTCTCAAAGTGTACTGAGAATTAGGACAGAAAACAATTTTTACCTAAGACTATAATGAAAATACTTACACACAAAAATTCAATGCACTGGATGAACATGTGAGGTATTACTGTTTATCAGGGACTGGGATCTAATGAGCAGAGACAAACGCCCCTGCCTGCACGAAACCAGAAATGAGTCCTAGTGCCACTGCTTGCCAGCTGTGTGACTTGGGCAAGCTCTTTCCCTTCCTAAGATTCAGTTTCCTTACTGGTAAAGTAGAAATAATAACCACAACTACCTCACAGGGTTGTGAGAATGTTCACTTATGTGAAGTGATCCTTATTAAGTGCTTGGCACATGATGATCCCAACATTAGCTATTACTAAGCATCATTTTCATCCCTGTTGGAAAGTTCTTTTTCATGTTATTAGGGATTAAGAGGTTGAGATTGTTCAACTTTTGAAAATTGCTAACATAAGGTTCCTCCTAAATTTATTCTAAGTTTTATAATAATTGAAATTTGTTAAGGGGTTGAACAGTCTACCCAAAGGAAACAGAAGACTAGAACAATGCCTTTATCTGTGGAAACCTATGCTTTAGAGATTGTAAAATACTATAAATCTAATAAATAAAAAATAAAATATAATAATTTATAGTTCTAAAAGCTTCCCAAGAACATTTTCCATCATTTACCCACATACTTCTCCCAGTACATTTTAATTCATCAGTGTCCTTTATATACTAAGATCATGAGTGTCACTTGTTTTCTGATTGCTGCCAGCAGTGAGATGAACCTGGTGACTCAGCTGTCACCTATATTAACAGGTTCTGGACTGGGAGTAAACTAGCTGCCTGGGGCCAAGGCTGCTGGGCTGGAGACACAGGCTGAGAGCCATAAAACCTATCCTGGAGTCTGTGAGAGAAACTGAATTTAAGAGTGAGAGATTATTTTGAGCAATATTCCTATTTTATTGGCTTAGAAAAGTCATATGACTGTTTGATTTTTCAAGGGTGCACAACCAGGTTTGTGAGAGAACCTGTGTCTCCAAAGCAGGGCTTTGAAACAGTTCTCTGGGGATATGCTGGGAACTGAACAAGCCTTACTGGCAGACTCCTGCCCACAGCAAAACTCGGCGTGTGGCCAATAAGTGAACTTTTGTGATACAGTTAATATTTCTACTTTAGATAAGGACTGGAGGAGATACCGAAACTAACTGTGGCCCGGTCACTAGGCTACTTACTTGCCACACCACATTAAAGACCAGGGGAGATGACTTGTTGATACTGTGTGGCAGAGCCATGGGAGGACTCGGTCTCTCGGACTGTACTATACTCAGAACGCCTCACCTACAACTGCAGACCCACATGCTGAGCCCCCTGCCCACTCATACAAAGCCCACAAACCAGAGACCACAGGTCTAGGCACAAGGACTATATGTCGTGGTTCGGTTTTTCAGCTTCTTGTCTGTCAATCAGCTCACTCCTTCCACCCTGTGCTGATCCAGATTCCTGGGGCCTGCTTAGTCCTTCCTGCACTCCTCTGGGGGACTCTAAACTTGGTCGCCCTCCTTGGACCTTGCTTGTCTTCCAAATGATACTAACTGACCCTTGACCTGCAGTATTTGCTGGATTTTTCCTGCTTCCTGGTACTAGTGTCACTTAGCCAATATGATCCCATCATTCCAGGATTGGGAAAATGTCACTATTCTACACATTAGGCTTAGATAACTCATAATCATAACTAATTTAAATGCGCACTTAAAAGTATGTGGTCAAAACAAAGATGTCCAACTAATATGGGTCTAAGAAGAAGAATGAATATATACACACATATATTAAAAACATGTATATATATTATATATACATACATTAGCTTATTAGACATTTATTAAAAAATGCTATGGGAGTTCTTAAAATTTTAACTACACAAGTAATAGATTAGATGAATATATCCTCTTTAAAAAGGATAGGATAGCAGCCTTACTCTAATAGCCAAAAAGTAGAAACAACTCAAAACGTCCATTAACTGATAAATGGATAAACAAATTATGGTATATGCTTACAATGGAATGTTGTTATCCCACCACAAAAAGGAATGAAGTGCTCATTTTTGCTACAGTATAGATGAACCTTGAAAACACTCTACTAAGTGAAAGAAGCCAGACACAAAGGGCTACATATCATTATCACTGCATTTATATGAAATGTTCAAAATAACCAAATCCATACAAACAGAAAGTACATTAGGAGTCATCAAGAGGTGAGAATGGGGAATAACTGCTAATGGGTATGGGGTTTCCCTTTGGGGTGATGAAATTATTCTGGAACCAGAGAGTGGTAATGGTTGTATGACTCTGTGAATGTACTAAAACTCATTGAATTGTACACTTAAAAGGGTGAATTCACCATAATGAGAATTTTAAAAAAGCGGTGAATTTTATGGTATATGAATTATATCTCAATAAAATATATACATTTGATATATAAAAAAATGCCATTGATTATGAGGGCATCCTGATTTCAGAGACATTAAAATATGAAAAGAAAACAAAAGAGAGAGAACTTTACAGAAAATGCTTAAGTCCCCGTGACTGTCCTCTCCATCTCTGGTTTTCTTCTCTGCCATGATCATGGTTATTGGTCTGATGTACATGCCTAGTAGCTCACGTTTGGAGCTTCAGAGCTGCTCTCCATTCTTACCCACCATGCTCTCTGGGCCTGGGCAGTCCCCACTTGTCTGTTACTGCTAGAGAATGCAGGTCCTCTGGTTGGCTCTCCTATACCCTGCCTACTCCTTAGTGAATAAATTCTCCTCACATTATCTTAGCTTGGGTGTGCCAACTGTCCACTGGGACCCTGATTGACTCAGTATGTATCTTAGGCAAATTTATACTTTACTTAAATAAGAAAGTTTAATAATTGAAGGCAGAAGACTTAAATTATATAATTTGAACTGTAACCTTGGTTAGTCACCTTGAAGATCTCAAATGACTTTCATAGACACAGATAGCTGATACAGATGGTTATGGCTTTCCTATATTTCAAAAAAGGTCAGATTTTATCCTTTCTTAACTATTGGTGCTTCTCCGAGGTAGCTGGAGACACTGACCTGTTGGTTTCCTGAATGAGGTGGCAATCTGCTCATCACTGCATCCAACTCGTCAAACTTTCTCAAGACAGCCTGAACTTCTGCAGAGAGCTCTTTGTACTCTGAAAACTGGTCTTGGAACACAGCCTTATAGCGTTCTCGTTCATCATCTGTCTGAATCATAGGGTATTTTCTGTGGGTGAAAAAAAAAACCCAAAGTTATAATTTTTTCATTAAAACAAGCTGAATGGGAAATCAGCCTAGCTTATTCCTCACTGACCAGACTGAACCTTCAATTCAATATATTACATCTTGGGTAACAAAGAACTGTTCAAATATAAATGATTTTAAGTAGAGAGGGTTACCTTGGAGACAAACAGGAAAATGAAAAGCCCAGATGGAATCTCTCAATTTCTAAACTGACGGAGGATTCAGATGGATACTCACGCCACATAATCAGGCAACACGATGGGTTTAGGAATGTGGCCGGGGGGGATGTGTCCACTCAGGACTTCAGGTTTTGTTTTTGTTGCTCTCAACTCTTTGAAATTAACTTCTTGGTCTCTCTGTCTGTCACCACCAATAGCCATTTCACACTACAGTATGGGAGAAAAAGAGGAAATGTTTGTTTATAAATAGAGGCAGTAAGAAAAAAAAATTGATCTTAGGAGGGAATGGAGGGAGGGGCAGGAGGAAGGAAAGTGGAAAGAGCAATTAACGTTTCACTTCAGACTTACATGTTTTATAGTCACAAAGTTGTTCTTAATGTTTTTGTAACAGCTAAAGGGAATCACATTGAGATATGGGAGTACATAATATATAGAACATCATTTAAACCCCAATGTATATGTCAAAGGTGGATGATAAAATGTTAAATGTGGGGTCTTAAGTACTTTATTTAGGATTTATACTCCAACTAATTGTAAAAAAATATTAACAAGTAGGATTTAAAACCTTGCCTGACAGCTTTAAAAAGCCTCTGTTTCCTGATTTCCTATCTGAGGTAGCCTTTGAGGTTTGGTCTAACATTAGCTCATTCTCAAAACCACTCGCTCTTAACTCACCAAACAGGGCAGCCAATGGAGTAGAGGATTAGATGTGGAGACTGCTAACCAACCCTGGGAAAGGGTTATGAAAAGGAGAAGCTGGCAGCCATGGTGTTAGGTGAAGGGGAAGCACATCACCTAAAGCCTGCCTAGCCACTGGGCCCCAAACAGCAAGAATGAGAATGGGGAGCTAAATACCCTGAGGAAACAAGGTGAAACAAGAGTATTTCAAGGAGCAGAGTCTGAGGGTTGGTTCTATGATGCTTGAGAATGCCAGTCTTCATCCTAATGAGTTCTTTTATATTTAATCTTGAAAATAAATCATGGTGTGCAACATCAGGGGAAATCTTTTTGGCTTAAGTAAATGGATTTGTTTCATGGTAACCCTTTTTTAGCTTCTAAATACTTAACAATCCATTTCTCAGGCAGTTGGTGGAGGAAGTGGGCAGGAGAATCCATGTTAAGAGTCCATATGAGGTTTTTCTAACCCCCAAGTAAAGTTTTTTCAAGCAGGAACTATTCAGCTTTCTTACTTGCCCCTCTCTAATTCCAAGATTTACCTTTGAATGTAAAGAGGAAGTTTCAATATTTTCAAGAAGACTATCTAGCCTGCTTTAATTTTTTTGTGTGTGCTTTTAACATTTTCTTTCATTCTTTTTGGGTGAACCTCATTGACTATCAGTTTAGAAAAACCTACTGGGATAAAATGTCTGTAACTAGACATGAGACAAAGAATCAAAACCACTTAGGCTTTCACAGAAAGGCTGAGCTGGGCCCCAGCCCTGGGACAGATCACTCTCAACCAGTGTTCCTGATTACAACCACAAAGCCCCAGATTTCTTGACCTTTCTTTGCTTCTAGTAAAAACAGCTTGTCAGCAAATATCAGAAAAGCTTTATTGTGAGGCAAGAGAAAGTAATTAAGCAACAGGATAAGTAATGCTTTGAATATAATTACTAAGCTTTTCAAATTAAAAAGAGGCTGAATGAATGAATAATCTGTTAAATTAGAAACAGAGAGAGCTAGATATGTATTTCAGTGTGCATTTGCCGAGTTTCTGATTCTTTCTCCCTTTGAGCACATAATGTAATGATACACAGGCCCCTGATTCCAAACTCACACCATTATTTTTGATACCCAGGTTAGATTTTGGCATTTCCAGCTTGGGAAAGAAATCTACTCTGCACTTAAGGATTTATTAGAATTTGTTTCTGTCTCTATGTGGTCTTACTTTATGTTTGTATATTATTTCTTTTAAAAATAATCTTATTTGCTTTTTATAAACTGTAATTGTTAAAATACAAAATAAGAAGAGACAACCTAGCAGTTGGATCCAAACAAGTGACAGAAAACTGAAGTTTGGAGAGGGTAACTAATCTCCCTTGAGTCACAAAGCTAGGAAGTAGCTGATCTAGTAATCACATTCAGAGCTGCCTTTTTCCAAAGTTTATTTTCTGTTCATCACACTGCACTGCCTCTCCTGTGGTAGGCTGCTAATACTTCCCTGCCAAGAACTAGGAAGGAAAGGTGAATATCATACCCAATGAGAACCTGGAGATCCAACCTTTTCTCTAAGGAGTCTCACTGGTAAGTCGATAGAGATTCTAAGTCATGAGATACCTTCTCACAGAGGTCTGCCTCTAGAATACACCTCAGTATGTTGATTCACAGTGATCCAACTACCCCGAAGAGGCCTTTGAAGGGCTGCTTTTTGCATTCAACTCCCACATCCCCAAAGAGGACAAGGTAACTGGATTGATAGAATTTGAAAAGGAGTCCCAGGAATGGGGTTCCAACTTTGCTAAGGTTTATCACGACTATCCCAGGACCTCTCTCAGGATCTGGAACCCTGGACATGCTGAGCACCAACCTTCTAGGGTGGCTCGAAAGAGGTAACCTAGAACTCCTGGGCAGACCCTTCCAATCCTGTCCCTGCTCCAGCCACATTCTCACCAAGGAGGCTGCCCACTCTATCATTTTGGGTATCTTTCTCCAATTTGGCCAAAGCCTTTTACTCTACTCTGCATTTAATACCCTAAATAAACCCACTATCTTAAAGGGATTGACCAGGAAGCCCATAAATTCCATCCTGGCCAAGAATGACCACCCCTCCTACATCATTACCACACTGCAGCTAAGGAAGCAGCCCTGTCCAGCCCTGTGTTGAGCAGTCTGCTCAGCAACACGTAGGCCACCTTTAACCCTATAAAGCAAATAGTCTTATCTTCTGCCCCTGAGAGTGCTCCAGAAAATCTTTCCTAATGCTAGCGCTGTGACTTGCTAACTCCGATATCAGATTTTGATGTCACCTGTTGAGAGACAGTCTTTAAAAAATGAATGTCCTCATATGTAAGTTTTTAGGCCTTTTTCCCATTATAAACAGTCTCCAACCCTGATCCATCTTTTAAACTAAAGTCCCTTTAAACTCAATATTGTTTCCATACAGCGAACGTATTTTAGGTCTCTTAATGGGACTGCAATTAATTCCTAGCCAGGGCAGAATTTAGAAGTTTCTTAGCCAGTCTCTCTGAGGACTTACCAGTGGGTTAAGGTGATACTAGCCATCTTGAATGAGAGTACTGGTGACCATCTGCCAAAGCCACCCTCGTGCTGACTCCCAGTTGGGAAGACTGCTCTCTGCATTTGGTCAAACTTATTTATGTCTCTGGACTAACACTGGAAGGCAGCCCACAGGATACATTAGAGAGGTAGCACTTAAATCGCAAACAAAAGGCTAGTGTTATTATCTAAACATTAGCCTTATTTTCCTTGTCTCAATATTTGAAATGAGTATTAATTTACTTTTTAAAAAGTTAAAATTTTTGAATAGGTAATTATACACATGGTATATAATTCTAAAGGTCCAAAAGGGCACACGACTAAAAGTCTCCCTTTATCCTTGTCCCCCCAGTTAGCCAGGCGCCTGCCTAAAAGCAACTACCATCATCACTTTCAGGAATATCTGATACGTATATTTCAGACAGCTCAAAAGTGAGCATCCATTTACTTACTCTGACTTTTAGTACCACTGAGTTAAAACAAGTCTAATTGAAATGTCTGACAGCAATAAATGAATAAATAAATTAAACTAAGAGAATCGAGAAGTTAAAAGAAAGTATGAAACAAAAAGCTTCACACACAGAGGTACAGTGTATCTTCTCTAATTCTATGAAAAACATTTAAAACGTATAGGTTTGTAGCACGAGGTCAACACTGTCTTGTAAGAGAGAGACTCTTCAATATTCCGTAGACCAGCTCATACCAGTCTCACTTGTCCCATGCCAAGTCAGTCAGGGCTCGTCAGATACCTCTTGATTTCTAAAGAATTATGAATATCCAAAATAATCTCAGAAAAGCTGTTGAGCTATCTCAGGTGCAACTCAGAAAACTTCACATCCATGTCAGAAATTATTTAATGCAACTGACTCTTAAAAAAAAAAATGTGGCTAATTATAAATCTCCAAAGATGACCAATAAACAATGTTGAATTTGAGACATTATCATCCATAAGTTCATTTGCCCAGGAGATGTCAGAGAAATACAAATCTTTAAGCAAATTATTTAAATTTTATAGTTCTTGATGCTTTTGCCCCTTCCCCCCAATTATCACATTCTACTAATCTTTTGTCTGTGTTTTCTTTTTCACTAGATTTGGAAGCCCTTGTAAAATGGAGGCAATACTCCCTGCAGTATTCAGCCCGTAGCCTAACTGGCACATGTTTGCTCAATGAATTAATTAGTAATGATGCTGATGTATTAATCACAATCCCTTGGACAGACTGTTCACCTGCCTCATAAATCCCTATTTCAGCACAAACAAAATATTTTCAAATAGTATTTGTGTGTTATAAAGAATAAAGTAAAAAAAAAACTCATAAAAGGTATTTTCATAATGTATGCACTTAACAAAGGACATGTACAAATGAGCAATCCAATAAAAAAAATTGGACAGGATATGACAGTTAATAGAGAAAGAAATGCAAACATAACATATGAAAAATGCTCAACCTCACCCCTGATAAGAGAAATGCAAATTATAACTACATAAGATATGATTTTTTACCTATCAGAATGACAGATGTTAAAAAATTTCCTAACACACTGTTTTAGTCAGGGGGTGAGGAAGCCTGTTGTACTGTTGAGAGTAGAAATTGGTAAAACTTCTATTGAGCAAATGGGCAATCAAGATATATAAAATAAAGTATATACTTATATGCATAAGGTTATTCACTGTAGCACTGTTTATCATTTAATCCTCTCAGCAATCCTGTGCGTAGAAGTTATTACTATTACTCCAATTTTACAGATGATGATACAAGGCACTAGAAGGTTAAATATCTTGCCTACTGACACATAGTAAATCATGGAATTTCTTTCCTGACACAACAAAATTTGGTATCTGGAAGCAAAGTGAAAAGGATGGAAGAAAGTTTGGAAGAATTACTTTCATTTTTAAAAAATTAAAAATTAAACATAAGGAGAACCAATAGTTCACTTGCATAAGTTTTCATGGAACAAAATTAAAAGCAGCTATATATAGCCTTGTCTAATTTGATCCTTTTAGTATTAAAAAAAGCTGAAAGTCCTTATGAACTTGATGTAATAGATACATTTTCACAGACAGAAGATCTACCCTGTAGATTTACAGAAAGAAAATAACAAGCCTAGAGATAAACTATAACGTGAACTTTTTTCTTACCATTCTCCTTTTTGATGGCAATGATGGCTCACTTATCTGTAATGAAAAGAATTAAAATGATTTTTCAAAGGCATGTGATACTATTCTATAAATGTTTTCAGCCATATAGCCCAATCTGTTTTATAGAGGTTGATTCTCTACTTGTCAGATGTTCTTCCAACTCACATTTCCATGGGCCAATGGAAAACAGAGGAGGAGGAATAACTGTAATTCCCTGTGAATCAGGAGCAGACAGCAGAGTTGGAAACATGGGGATGGTAGGGACTATTAGGTGAGTTGCTCTGAATCCCCTAGAGATTTTACTTATTCTTGGCTCCCATTACCTTGCATAGTTAAAGAGTTGGGGACAGTTACATTATAAAATTAACAGAAAAAAAGCCACAGGCTATTACATCTTCTGACAATACACAAAAAAGGCACAACCTCCAACATCAGAGGTGATTCAAGTCTAATCAATCATTATGAAAAGTCTGATAAAAACAAGATTTTGTTGAGAAAGGGAAAAGAAAGTATATATTAGTCATTCACGCAGAATTTAAAAAAAGCATTAAGAACTCTGTTATTAAACTTACATAAAATTATAAACATAAAATTATGAGCATGTGTGTTTTACTATCTAGATTTGACATTGATTGGAATTTAAAGTTCTTTACTTTGTATACACTGATGTAAATTTAAGAAATCTGCTTAACATGCTGAGATAAACTTTTAGAAATAACGAATCTATGTCGAGTTCTAATAAGACAAATATATTCTGCGACAAGAGAGTATGAATCATATTGAAACATGTTGAGGCTCTCCATGCAAAATATAAGGTAAGGTACTTGTTAAAACTTAATCAGTTTTTTGTTGTTGATATACATAAAATTCTTATAAAAGATTAAAAATAAAATACATAGGTCAGTGGGTAAATAAATAGGTTATTGAGTAAATAAAAACAGTATTTCATTATTATCTATAGTTTGCCTAACATACACTATGTGAAATTATATAGTATCTAGCACATCTTTGGAAAAGTGGGAGAAGATGCATGATATAGCTGACTTAAAATTAAGGAAAAAATTAGGGTAATACTGAGATTTTCAGTGGCATAGGCAGTTCTACTACACTCTCCTACTTAGAAGAAAGCAAAACATTAACTTACTTCAGGGTAAAACGACGCTAGTAGAACATACACTCAACATTTTGCCACTTTTCAAAAATAATTTTAATTTTATATAATCTTATCCTCCAGGAATTATTATTAATTCTCCTCTTCTTCCTTCTCTTCCTTCCTCTTCTTATATTTGATTAAATTCCAGAAATAAAATCAAGTGCATGGCTCCCATTCTAATTTGGAACACTCATCTCTCTAAAATAAGGATGAAACATCAAAACACCTGGGCAAGTTTTCACAAGGTATGTTTATAACAACCTACCCTCTCAAAAATTTTTTTAAAAAATCAAATATGGTTCATCACATTCTTATCTGATTTTATTTAATTCAGTGGAAGAAAGTGGGACTCATCATAACAGATTTAAATGAGCAGTTTCCTCCTCTAACTGAAAAATTGTTTTTTGTCTTACCAAAGTAAAGAATTAAGATTATTCTCAAACTTACTTTAATGATGATGCATTTATTGAACATGTTATTCTTCTTCTTTGCACAAATTCAGTAGCTGTGTTTTCTCCTTAAGCATCAGAAAGATATAATAATACAGCCAACATGCCATCTACTACATTACATATCTGGTGTCCACTTGCAGCATTATACAACAGTGACACACCAGAGTGGGTTATCCTAGTCACGGCATGTCAGTTTATGAGCTAGGACTTTTGAATTTCAAGTTAAAAAAAGAAAAAAGCTTTTACAAATTCTTTGTTTTGAGAACTATATATATTTAACAAGGAAGTAAGAAAAAGAAAAACAAATGAAAGTGAAATTCCTTACCTCCTGTTGTTCCATGTATTCCCTATGTCTCCGAGCTGCCTCGTGCCTCCATAACTTTAGGCAAACTAAAGCACTAATGAGATAAACGATCATGGTGACAAAAAGGAAGATCATTGCTGCGATCTGTCCTCCTTCTACCCGGCAGAACACTGCGTTCACTGGCGTATTAAATAATGGATAGTAGCAGAGTCCACCTCGGTTGATATCATTCACATAGACTATGGCTGCAGCCATATACAAAATAAACAAGGCAACATTAATTCCAAATTCAGTTAGGGGCCACCAGTTAGAGTCCAAAAGAATGGTCTGATAATACATGGACATGCCAAGAACCAGAATAATAATGGTGGAGATCCAAGCTAATCCAGCAACTACAAGTACAAAAGGGGTTTTGGGACCACTGTAGTAATAGCCCCCATATACACTGCCCAGGCCACCAATGCCTCCCATGGCAGTGGGTGTTGAATATCCAAACATGTTATACCACTCGTTGTCCTTGTGAATGTAAGCTGTGACACAAGCGAAGACGCCAGCTCCCAGAAGCAGCTCCACTACACCCAGAATTCTCAGCAGGCCTGCCCATGACTTCATGTAGGAATACCTCAGGTTATATTCCTCCACCTTCTCACTGTATGTTCGAGCTGTCTGTGTGTGTCGGCCTAGAGATCCATAGGGATCCTGGGGAAGCATCACTTCAGCCTCTTTCTGGGAATTATAGGTTCCTTCTGACCCTCCGTAAGGAGCTTTGCAGGAGCTGGGAGGCGAACGGTGGTTTGATCTTACTGGAGAGGCTGGAGGTGAGCACTCCACTCCATCAGAGATATATCTGATGTCCGACACCGGCTTATCCCATTCTGGGTCCTTTTTCTTCCTTCTGAAGAAGTTCTTCCAGGACTCAGGAACAAAGCGCCTTACTGGTTTGAGATCTGGTGCTATGGCTGGTTCCTCTGTGTCACTTGAGGAGAAGTAGGGGCCGAATGGTGGCTGTAATGGGAGAGGGGGTGGTGGCAAAGGATCAGCACTCACAGCCAGCTCACTGTCACGAAGAGTCTGGAGGGTTCTTATGGTGCCATCTTGATAAGCCAAATCTCCTGGGACCTCATCATAATGCTTGTCCCGATTCCTGGATCTTCCATCATTTGTCGACATTTGTGATTTCTATACCTGTGGCCAAGATTAAAGTAATCACTTATGCTTAGTTACTTATTACTTTAATAATGCTGACTTTATTCACTTAGTAGCAAGTGATCATATTTAGAAAACCAATATAACCATGTCTTATTATTATGATATATAAAATGATAACATAAATATGTAAATTTAAAACATATATAACTATTGTTAGCAGGGATATAGTCATTATTCTATACAATTTTAAAAGCAATCAAAATTTTTAATTAAATTCTGAATTAAAAGTTATAAGTCTAATTTATCTATGAGTCCTATAAATAAAACGTAAAAAAAAAAAAAGACTAAATTTTAACAAGACAGGATACTACCACATTCCAAAGTAGAGTGCTTTCCTCAAGCAGCTAAATAAAAATATTTAAGAGTTTGATGTGTCAGCAAATACTCTTCATTTTCATTAACTCAAATCTGCTTTGGAATGAATGGCCCAAGAGAAGCAGCCTGTTAAAAATGGGGAGTAGTCAGTTTAGAGGAGTTGCTTCTCTCACTCTAAAATATTAACACTTGATACCAAATTTTAAAAACTGATTTTACAGAGAAAAAAAATCACCAAAGATAAAAATTCCCCAAAAGTACAACATAGAGCAGCAGCAATGACCATGTATATCAGTCTTTCCAGCGCAATTATCTAAAGGCAACCTGCTGTTGCCACGGAGACTCAGAAGGTATCTTAAGACGGTGTTAAATCCACCTAAAAAATAAAGCATAGAAAAAGCACTTGAACTGAATCTATTGATTTCCTTCATAAAATCAATGACCCGATACATATATAAAAAGAAAGAAACCATTTGCTAATATAATTATAAGGTTTAAAGCACATGAATTTCTCCCTCAAATTGCCAAGCACTTGCCATGTACCAAGTTTATCAGTGCTGTGCTCTGTACAATGCTGAAGGTGTATTAGTGAATGAAGCTGACTAAAATCTCTGCCTTTATGGAACTTATATTTTAGTGTGGGGTAGGACAGATGAAAAATAAGGGAAGTAAAATATATTGGATGCTAAGAAAAAAGTTAAGAAAGGGGATAAATTGTGTTGTGGGCAGGGTTTTATAATTTTAAATAGAATGACCAGGAAAGTTTTCATAGAGAACATCTGAAAATAGACATGAAGGTGAAGGAGGAAGGTAGGCAGGTGTAAGGGGTAAGTACTCCAGGCAGATGGAGCAGCTTGTACAAAAGCTTTGAGAGAGTGCCTGGCATGTTGGATAACTATTAAGGCATAAAAGCCAGTGAGGCAACAGTGAGGGTATATAGTAGAATTGAGGCCATTTGAATCACTAGGGCCTTGAAAGCCACTGGAAAGGACTTTGGCTTTTACTGAGAGTGAGATGAGAAGCCACTGGAGGATTCTGTGTAGAGGAGTGACAAGATCTTACTTGTTTTAATAGGATCTGGATGCTGTATAGAGAGTACACTCCTGGAGACAAGGGCAAAAACAGAGAGACTGGCTAGGCCACTGAAATTATCCAGTAGCCCATGGTGGTAACAATGGAAGCAGCAAGAAGAGATCAAATTTTAAATACAGAAAATTAAACTTTTTATCACAGAAATTTCCAAACATAATAAAAGACGAAAGAATAGCATTACAAATGCTAATGTATCCATCAACCAGCTTCAATAAGAATCAATTTATGACCAATCTTGTTTCATTATTCCCCCTACTTTAGTCCCTCTGCCAATAGATTACTTTGACCCAAATCCCAGACATTAGATTATTTCACCTGCAACATTTCTCTGCCTTTCTAGTTTAGCCTTGGGAGAAACAGCCTGGAGAATTGGAAATACCTTAAAAGTACATGTGGCGATGTCAAGTAGGCAGTCTACATACAGAAGAGTATGTACTGCCAGAGACTAGACAGAATCATCCAGGAAATGGATGGAAATGAAGAAATCTAAATTCTGGGGCTTTCTCATGTGGCACTCCAATTTTAAAGAATTAACTGGGGCAGTCCCAGCATGGTGCCCAATACAAAGTCAGAACTCAATAAATGATAGCAATCAGTTTTTTTTTGGTGTTTTTTCTTTATCTGTTATCTAACAAAGTTTAAATTCTAGAAATGCAAAGTACTAGTATGGTTTTGAAATACACTGTCCTAAGTACAGAAGCACGAGCACAACAAATAACTTTAGCAAGTTTTACATAATATCCCTCAACATCTATGCTTTATATGCATTTAAAGGATACCCCATTGC
Organism: Macroglossus sobrinus; assembly: GCA_004027375.1. Lineage (NCBI taxonomy): Eukaryota > Metazoa > Chordata > Mammalia > Chiroptera > Pteropodidae > Macroglossus > Macroglossus sobrinus. Next base: position 155,552 of record PVKZ01000495.1, read on the forward strand.
TTAATTTAACTCATAGGTAAAAAAAAAAAAAAGTGTGTCGCACTGTAATGGTTTTATCTTCCCCTGGGAAAAGTGGCTTACGGTCCGCTGTGTTTTAGCACATTAAATATCTGGATACCCGTCAGCTCTTTCAGTGTCATTGAGAGAACCCTTAGACTGAGCTCGGTGAGGCAGAGAGGGTCTTTGCTTTGTCAAAACCTGAATCCTGAGTCTACTGTTTTGGGGCATATATCTGGGAAAGCCATTGCAGTGGGAGGAGATATGGTTTCCCCAGCAAAGTGTCACACGAATCGAGCTTGGTCACCTTCACACAAACAGAATCACCACTTTAGCGGGCTTTAAAATTTTGCTGGGCTCATGAAACAGGTAGATTTTGGATGTGTTGGGGTTACAAGGGGGTTGGTAAAGGCCCTGAAGGTTTTAACTTCACTCACCAGTGAGCGCCATGGGCTGGCTACCAAGCATCTCTCCTGAGTCCGCCGCTTGGCGCCGCGTCCCACCCATCCCGTTCAGTCCTCTGCTCTGCCCACCCCGCGTGATTGCTCCGTCTTCGCATCTGAGTGAAAATTCACTTAGTCTGAAGATTCCGCCCCAAAGTGGCCGTAACTAAGTCAGCTCAAACATGCCTGGATTCCAATAACCGGGATCCCCGCACCTAAAAGGATCGTGACGACGCAGCTAGCGTCTTGCTGTGCACCTGTGTCCCCTGAATGAGGCCCGCCTTCCAGCCCCGCTCTCCTAGGATCCCCTCAACCCTTACCGCGCCAGCCTCGGCTGCAGGTTATGGCGGTGCGGATCTGCGAGCGCCGCGAGCCCGGAAAGCTCCTAGCGGCAGGAAGCGCGCCGAGAGCGGCCAAGGACCCCACCCCACCCCACCCCACCCACCTGACCCGCTCACCTGCCCCGGGTGGGCCGGGCCCCACCCCTCGCGCCCACCCTCACCTGCGCAGCTGCCGGAAGAGCGCGCACACCGCCCACGGGACTGAAACTGGATCGGGCTCCCGGGGCGGGGCGAGCCAAGCCTTGCCCCGCCCGGCTTTGTCAGGTCTCCCGCTTGGAGCCCAGGCAGTTCCGCGCGCGCCCTTCGCCCCCGCCCCTCACAGCAAAGTTAACCAGGCTGCATACTAAGAGCTCGGGAAAGGTAGTTTGGGGTGTGATTAATCCCTTCAGAGAGCTCTCATCGCAAGGCTGCCATCCACCTCCTATCTTTTGAAAAGTTTTGACACTGTATGGAGATTCACATACTATGCTCAACGACACATGGTAGACAGTACATGTTAGGAAAATATTAAAAGGTAGTAGAAACAAAAATAAATTCAATGTTTTAATGTTTATATAAATTATGTAAAATAATTTCTTTCCAAGAGGTTATCTAAAATATTCCACTGTACAACATATAAAAATGGTATCTGAGAAGCCAGAGACCACAGAGATACTGTGATTAAGGCACAAAGTTTATTTACACTCATAATTGTATACTAACTTGTCTTTTAATTCATATTTACAACCCCATATTCTGAATTATTCCTTCACATTTTGATATTTGGCATAATGTTCAAACACACTTATACACACTGACCTCCCTTCCCAATACCGTAACTCACGAGACTAAATAAATACTAGAGAAAAAAATTAAGATATTATTTGAAAGCTTGATCTTTGATTTACTTCAAGATGACAAAAGAATAAGTTTCTTGTCCTGAGCTACAAGAGTGAAGATTTAAGATGTAATTTACTTGGAAAGCATATTACACCTGTACAAGTACCACTGAATAAAACTAATAAAAATCTGTCAAGTACTATGTGATTATCTGGCTGGTTTCTATGTCCCATCGCTCTCATAGTCTTCTATTATCATGCTGTCTTCTTCCATGTCTTCCTGCCCTGAATAGGGCCGAGGCTGGCTCGCAGGCAGTTCACTCCCACTATTCTGACTCAAAGGAGGGGACCAGGTTTCAGGATCAGCGGTTTGAGTGGGTTCATCCAGAGCTTCCTCTGCAGGCTGCCCTCCGTTAAGCTGGGCTTCATCTCCACTTTCTGGGTCTATCATTCCATGCTCCCTGTCAGTCAGGGCTTCCATTTTCAATCTGCTAGATTTATAATGCAGGCATTAATAACCAGAAGAAGGGATTCCTTTAAATTATACCACAAGTATGATGATTATGAAGGCATCTTCTGTAGCTTTCATTTACCTTCATTCTACTTTTTAGCCAGGCCCTTTCATTTACTTAACAATATTAACAAAAGTATAAGGTAAATTACAAGTTGTGAATAAATCATTACAACTTACAATACTAATGAGCTGATTGTCTTTAGTAAAGAGTTCTTATAAATTAAAAGAAAAAAATTAAATAGAAAAAAGACATAAAACACAGAAAACTTACAGAAAAAAATATCAATGGTAATGAAATAAATTGTTCAACCCAATTTATAATTTTAAAAATGGAAATTAAAATGATGAGAAAATTTAAACTGGCAAAGACCTTTTAAAATAATAAAACCCAGTGGATACAAGATACACTAAAGAGGGCATAAAACTGTCAACATACTTTTGGAAGTAATCTGGCAATAGAGAGCAAAGGCCTCAGAAAGATGTATGTTCATTAATCCAGCAATTTTATTTCTAGAATTCATCCTAGAAATAATATTTGATGTGAATAATGATTTAGCTATAAGAAAGTCTGTGATAATAAAAGTTGGAAATAAGCTAAATGTACAAAAATAAGGTATAGGTTGAATTACAGAAAACTATGAAGCTATTAAAATATTAATTAGCTAAATATTAATACTTAATATCAATCAATATGAAGCAAAGATAATGTTAAATGTGGTCATCATAAGTGAAAGATAACAGACTAGTCATTGTAATAAGTAGCACTGATAAATCCTGCCTCCCAAGTCAGATCAAGTAGCTGGACCAATAACAGTGCTTTTGTAGTTCCTGGTCATTTCAGGCTTCAAACATAGGCTAAGAACATCTCTTAAAAGGAAAGCTAAAAACGAATTTCCAAATATGAAAGATTTGTTGAACTAGAGGATTTAAAGATTCCTCTGCCTTTGTCATTCCATGATTCTATTAAGTCTGCTTTCCATTGTAAGATGGTGAAAAGAAGGTTTTAAATGTAATAAAATGATGAGTCTACAATACAATCATATGATCTTTAATTACTGGATCCAATATATAGTTCTCGGATTTAACAGATAACAGATAACATTTACATATATTGAAAAAAAATAGATAACATATTCAATGGACATTTCAGTGACAGCTCTTGAAAATTAAAATCATCAGCATACCTTCCAAAGTGTCGTGGAATTAGAGGAAGCCTTCCAATATCTTGGATAAAAGAAATCTGAGCTGAAACAGAAATTTTAAAAAAGCTTTAAATAGACATTTGTCCAAAGAAGATATAAAAATGGCAAATAATGACATGAAAAGATGCCCAAATTCATTAATTAGGAAAATGTAAATCAAAACCACTAGGTACTATTTCATACCCCTTAAGATGACTATTATCAAAAACAAAAAACAAAACAGTTCTACAAGAATGTGGAAAAATCATAACCTTTTTGCATTGTTACTAGGAACATAAAATGTTGTAGCTGATGTGGAAAATGGTAAATGTGAAAGACAGAATTACTGTATGATCTTATAATTCCACTTCTGGGTATATACCCAAAAAAGAACGGAAATTAGGATCTCAAAGAGTTATTTGTATACCCATGTTCACAACAGCACTATTTGTAACAGCCAAAATGTAGAAGCAATTGTCTATTGACAGATGAATGGATAAACAAAATGTGGTATATACATAACAGTTAGCCTTAAAAAAAAAATTCTGACACATGCTATAACATGAATAAACTGTGATTACATGCTAAGTGAAATAAGCCAAACACAAAAAACAAATACTGTATGATTCGACTTATGCAAGTTACCTGGAGTAGTCCAATACATAGAGACAGTAGATGAGTGGTATTGGCAGGCGTGGTGAGGTAGTGTTTAATGTATATAGTTTTAGTTTTGTAAGATGACAAAGTTCTGTATATTGGCTGAACAACAGGTGAATATGTTTAGCACCACTGAACTGTATACTAAAAAATGGTTTAAGATGATAAATTTTATTTTATAAGGAAACTAGAAAAGAGGACAGAAAGGAGCAGAAAAATTACAAAGAAATAATGTCTGAAATAACAAAGTACATAAAATTAAAGAATGGGATTAAAAATTGATAATAAAAAGCCAAACATCCTATTTTTGACTAAGTTTTATAAACCTTTTAAAAGTTTGCAAATCTAACACTGTAAAGGCTCTTGGATACTAAGAGCTCTGTTCTTAGAATATAAATTTTCAACTAATGGATCAGTGATTCTCTAAATGATTCCAATGTAAGTAATCTAAACCAGTACTTCTCAAAATTCCTGAAACATCTCCTGCATAAGAGTCACTGGAGAATCTTGTTTAAATGTACATTATTTCAGTAGGTCTTAGGTGAGACCTAAGATTCTACATTTCTCTCAAGCTTCCGGGTGATGCTGATGTTCTAGGTCCAAGGAAACACCTGCTCATCAAACTGATTCTCAGTCCTACAGCTGGGAATGGGAACATGGACTATGGCCAGCTAGCTATGCCAACGTGAGTTGGTGGCAGTAGAGCTGGGACTGAAAAAAACCTGCATTGTCAGGAGATATTAGACAGAGGAACTGAGTAAATAAACGCATTTAACAAAATGGGAGAAAGGTTTTCATTGTTCAAAAGGGAGATACAGATACTAAGAGGGAAAAAGTTAAACTCTGTGATGTCAGAGTGAAATTGAAGGTATTGGTGTTAACTTATGTTACACACACGCACGCACGCGCACTCTTTCCACTGAAAGAGCCTAAAAACAATGACACTCCAGCAGCGATGAGCATACGTAGCGCCTAGATCCTAATTTCTAAATACCATTTCCAATAAAAACAAAACAAAACAAAACAAAACAAAACAAAACAAAACAAAACAAAACAGGGCTTCTTGAAATTCCTGATTCCAGGATGGAGGTAGAGAAAGCCTAAAATAATATTAGAACATTTTCTATCAGAAAGAAAGTACTCAAAGAGTAAACAATACACATCAAAAGGTACAGAGCTACCTTAAAGTAGCTTGCACAGGCCAAATCTGGACAATATGAGACCAAAATAAATGAGAGAAAGGAACTACATTTGAAAAAATAAAAATTGGGAATCCATTCTAATATAAACAGAAAGACAGACAAATGTGGGAGAAACGATACCTCACAGTACAATTCACCAACATAAATGTAAAAAGAAAAATGCCATGAGAAAAGCACCATTTATTTGCTAGCCATCACAGATTTAGGAAATAATCATCCATAGATGCTATGACTAGTGGTGAAATTTTAATGAAAAATAGGATACTTACATAGTCTCAAGTATCTCCTGACAAAGTAATAAGTTTATATTAGAAAACCTGATATCTTACCAAATAGTAAAACTTCACCAGTAACAGTATAAATTGACATAATATTCTCTTGATACGATGCATTGAGAAGAACAGAGCATCACTTCTGTGCTATTCCTGCCAAATATACATATCCTGAATCATGTAAACAAGTTCAATTAGTAGCTGATGGATGGTCATGGGGATGGGGAGCATGGCACAGGTAATGCAGTTAGGAATCACCACACAAATCTGAGAAACAGTTTCTACGTAGTAATTGTCCTATATGCTTCAAAAGTGTCATCAACAAAAAAGACTAAAGTACTGTTTCAGATCAAAGGAGACTAAAGAGACATGGTAACTAAATACATCATGTGATTTTGTCCTACATTCTGGACAAGAAAGAGAACAAGTTTTTGTTGTTATCGTACAAAGGACATTATTAGGACAACTGGCAAAAATGGAATTGCATGTGCATGAATTAGATGGTAGTATAATATATCAAAGTTAATTTCCTGATTTTGATGTGTATATTGTGGTTATGTAGAATGTCCTTGTTTTCAGGAAATATATGCTAGAGTGTTTAAGAATAATGGGCATCTGCCTGCAATTTATTCAAATATGGATTAGAAAAAAATACATGTGTGTATGTCCATGTAAAAGGTAAATATGGTAAAAACTGAAAACAGGAATCTTGGTGAAGGATATTATAAGAATTCTTTCCTACCATTTTTGTAACTTTTCTCTAAGTCTGAAACTACTTAAGAATAAAGTTAAAAAGCTAGTATAATCTTCAAAATAATAGGCAAGTATAGGGAAATCTCTGGTTTCTGACCCACAGATTAATCATATCCAATGCTCAAAAGTCATCCCACTTCTGCCTATGACTGTAGACTATTTTAAACCTTTTAAGTATCAATACTCTTAAAAGGCCATGAGACTCTATTGCATGAAGGTAGACATTTAATGCTCTCTTCTGATCAGTCATATGGCAAACTCTATCTTTAAAATTTCTGAAAAGCGTGAGCCTGGGCAAAATGGTGTCGATGAAAAGGCTTTGTTCATCCCTCTTGCGACCAAATCAAAGTTGTGACAGAAACATGGAGCAAATAGCAGTGTTGCCTGGCTCTAGATGAACATAAGCCCTACAACTAGGGTGAGAAATAAGAAATCACCCTTAGGAAGTAGGGGGTGAAGTAGGAAGTAGGAGGGGGTGAAGACATGAGGCTTCCCGGTCCTGAGCCTCTGAGTGAGACAGAGGCCACAGTAGCTGCAGCCAGAAATTGTAGACATTCCTTAAAGGCCATGACCACGACCAAACTTTCACCATGACAGACTCGCTCGCTCTGAGCACTGGGTTGGCTGTTTGGGTGGCACCAGGGACTTACAGGGGGACATGGAGTTGTCAGAGAGAGGGCCAGAGGCAAGGCTTTCTCCTGGGCAGAAATGCTTGTGGTATCCATTGTTTCTGTTGAGCCCTCCCCCTTCCCAGTGTGCAGACACAGAACTGCCATAGCTGAGACATAATTGAACTATAAATAACAGAGGTCCCTCTGCCCAGAAGACTCCCTGAAACTCTGCCTTCCCCAATTCGCAGCCCCACCCAAGCCACATCGAGGTGTACCCTTGGCAAATTGGGTGTTCACTGCTGAGCAGCTGCAAGACCCACACTAGTGGCAGCTGGCCTCGGTTTCTGGTGTGGCCTCATGAGGCAACTATAAGCACAGCATCTGTGGATTGCTTGCTAAATCTTGTTTTTTAATCTTTTAAAATTTAGTTTCAAGTATACAGTACATTCATTGGTTAGACATCTAGTTTATAAAATAATCCCAGTTGCAGCCTCCCTCCTAACCCTCTACCTAGCCAACGTATTAATGCGAAATGCATTACCTGTGCCATGCTCCCCATCCCCATGACCATCCATCAGCTATTAATTTGAACTTGTTTAACCCTTCACTCTATTCTCCCAGCCCCCAAACCTCCCTTACCTCTGTCCATCACCAAATTATCCACTATATTTGTGACTCTGTTTTCTAGTTTCTTTTTATTCCTTAGATTCCACATATAAGTGAAATCATATAGTGTTTATCTCTGTCTGACTTCAACATCTTCTAGGTCCATCAAAGCAGTATCTTTTTCCATCCCCTTCTTTTTCATATGTAGGGGTCTTGTTTTCTTATCCTTTCAGCGACCCTATCTTTTGGCTGGAACATTTAATTCTTCTCCATTTAAGGTATTTATTGATAGGAATGTAGTTGTTACCATTCTTTTTTCATGTTTGTGATACATGTTTTTTCTTCTTAAAGAAGTCCCTCCAACATGTCCTGTCACACTGGCTTGGTGGTGATAAATTCCTTTAGCTTATTTTTGTCTGGGAAGCTCTTTATCAGTCCACCTCTAAATGATAGCTTTGCTGGATAAAGTATTCTTGGTTGTAGATCCTGGGTCTTCATCACTTTGAATATTTTTGCCAAGCCCTTCCTTCTGTCCTGCATAGTTTGCTTTGAGAAATCAGCTGCCAGTCTTATGGGTGTTCTCTTGTAGGTAATTGTTTTTCTCTTGATGTTTTTAATATTCTTTCTTTGTAGTTAACCTTTGGCATTTTAATTATGATGTATCTTTGGATCCCTGAGTTTGGGAATTCTCTGCGGTTCCTGGGATTTTGTCTATTTCCTTCACCAGATTAGGAAAGTTTTCCAACATTATTTCTTTAAACAGCTGTTCAACATCTTGATTTTCTTCAGTTATGCTGATTAGACGAATATTTGGAGCCTTAATATTGTCCCATATCCTCCTTAAATTATTTTTATAGCCTTGGCATCTTTTTTCTTGCCATTCTGATTGAGTGTACTGATTGGCTTTCCTGTTCTCTAGATAGGGCATTGGATCCTCATCTTTATTCACTTTGTTTATACCATTTAATATACTTCTCATCTCAGATAATCTGTTCTTCATTTCAGATCAGTTCCCTTTTATAATTTCCACTTCTATTTTTATGTTTTCATCTCTTTGTTGAAGTTCTCCCTGAATTTATCTACACTTCCCAAAAGTTCATTAAGCATCTTTATAACTAGTGTTTTGAAATCTGCATCTGTTAGATTACTTGACTCTATTATATCAGGATCTGTTCTGTTCTGTCATGTGGTTTCTGCTTTTTTGTCTTCCCATTTTGGCTGCCTTTCCATGTCTGTTTCTATGTACTAAGCAAAGCTCCTAAGTCTCCTGGTCTTATTAGTGTGGATTTGTTAAGTAGGTGTCCAGTGTCACAGTCCTGAGAGGGGTTCAGCTGCAGGCCAAACTTAGCCCAAGCCTCTACCCCTCTGGGGCCACCTGTTAAGACTCAGCAATCCACAGATGCTGTCCTTATAGTTGCCTCAAAAGGCCACACCACAAACCGAGGCCAGCTGCCTCCGGTGTGAGTCTCAGCAAGGAGCACCTGACTTACTGAGGATACACCTGGATATGGGTTGGGTGGAGCCACAAGTTAAGGGAAGTGAGTTTTCAGGGACTCCTTCAGGTGGAGCGACCTCTGTTATCCAGTCTGAAGACATTATGGCAATGGCAGCGCTGTATCTGCACACTGGGAGTAGGGAGGGCTCAACAGGGAACAATGGGTACTACTGGCACCCATTGCCTCAGCCCTCATTCCAACAATATCTCCCTGTAAGTCCCTGGTGCCCCCTGTGTGCAACCAAACGGCACTGATGCTCAGAGAAAGCAGAAACATCACCGCAAAAATCCGCTCGTGGACGTGGCCCCTTTAAGAGGCATCTGCCACTGCCACATCCTCTGTTTCACTCAGACGCTCGGGACTAGGCAGCCCCATGTCCTTGCCCCGTCCTACCTTCTACCATTGCAGGGTGTTTTCTTGGATGTCTCTCTAGTTGTATGGCTTGTTCCTCTAGATCCCAGGCGATCTTTCCTTGCTGCTGCTCCTTGTTTCTATCACAACTTTGATTTGGTCACCAGGGGGATGAACAGAGCCTTTATGATATATGCCATTTTTTCCCACTTCCTGCTTGCTGAATCTTAATAGGTGGCCCCGGAGAAGCACAGGCTTGGGCTAAACCTGGCCTGTAGCTGAGCCCTTCTCAGGAGCTTTGCTTAGTATATAGAAACAGACACAGAAAGGCAGCCAAAATGGGAAGACAAAGAAGTAGAAATGAAATAATAGAACAGAACAGAGATCCAGGAAAAATGGAGTCAAGTAATCTAACAGATTCAGAGTTCAAAACATTGGTTATAAAAATGCTCAATGAACTTAAGGAAAGTGTAGATGAACTCAGTGAGAACTTTCACAAAAAGATAAAAAACAAAAAATGGAAATGAAAATTATAAAAGGGAACCAGTCAGAAATAAAGACTATATTTATCTGAGGTAAAGAGCACATTAGAGGGAATCAACAGAGTGGATGAAGAAGAGGTTTGAACCACCGATATAGAGGATGGGGAAGCCAAAGCAATCAGAATGTCCAGAAAAAAGAAGCCGTGACTATACTAATAATTTAAGAAGCTGATGGGACAAAATTAAATGTGAAAACATCTGTGTAATAGGAGTATCTGAAGAAGATGAGGCCAAGTTGAAAAGCTATTTGAAGAAATAATGATGGAAAACTTCCCTAACCTAGTGAAGGAAACAGACATACAACCTGAAGAAGCTCAGAGAGTCCCCCAAAAGATAATCCTACAGAGGGCCACACCAAGACACATTATAATTAAATTGCCAAAGGTTAACTACAAAGAGAAAATCATAGGAGTACCAAGAGAAAAGCAGCGAGCTACCTATAAGAGAACACGCATAAGACTGACAGCTGATTTCTCAAAACAAACTATGTAGGACAGAAGGGCTTGGCAAAAAATATTCAAAGTGATGAAGACCCAGGATCTACAACCAAGAATACTTTATCTAGCAAAGCTATCATTTAGAGGTGGACTGATAAAGAGCTTCGCAGACAAAATAAGCTAAAGGAATTTATCACCACCAAGCCAGTGTGACAGGACATGTTGGAGGGACTTCTTTAAGATGAAAAAACATGTATCACAAACATGAATAAAGAATGGTAATAACTACATACCTATCAACAAGTACCTCAAATGGAAAAGAGTTAAATGCTCCAACTAAAAGATAGGGAGGAAAAAAAGATAAGAAAGATTAAAAAAAGATCAGAGAAGATAAAAAAGATAAGAAAACAAGATCCCTACATATGCTGCCTGCAAGAGGCTCATTTCAGATTAAAAGACACACACAGACTAAAAGGAAGGGGATGGAAAAATATATTGCATGACAGATCTAGAGGGTATTGCGCTGAATGCAGACAGACAGAGAAAAACAAATATGTGATTTTACAGATGTGTGGAATCAAAAGAATAAAATAAACAACAACAACAAAAAAGGAAACAAACTCATAGAGACTATTTTGAGAGCTACTAAATGGGAGGGGGCTTGAGGAGATAGTAAAAAAGAGCAAAGGGGTTAAGAAATATAAATGGATAGTTACAAAATAGTTATGGAGATATAAAGCATAGCATAAGGAACATAGTCAACAATTTGGTAATAAATATTTAAGGGAGAAGAGAGGTACTAGATTTAGTACATGTATACTATGCCATCTATAATTAAAAAAAAACTCATTGAATTTCACAATGTAGATATGAGCAACTAATTGTCCATTATATTTCAATAAGCCAGAAAACAATTTCTGAAGTTTGATGAGTTATGTGGTTATTAACATTTTAAATATTACACAAACTGTTCTATCTTGAAGATCAGCACCACAGATATGTGACCTAGGGCTATTAATGAAATATGGCCTTAAAAATAAACAGGAAAAAAGAAGAATAAATGATGGAAAAATAAAAAGGCAAACCTCAAGTAATATAAATTGTGCAAATGTGAACTGCCATAGCATTATAATTTCATAACTTGGAAATATACTGTTAATGTAATATACTGTTAATGTAAATATACTGTTAATGGACATTTTAATATTGAAATCAAACAAAATATCAATAAGGTTACTATAAATTTTGAAAAAGTTAGATTTCAATATATTTCAGCATTGTTGCTTTATGAAATGAATGTCTGTGTCAACTGAAATTAATATTTTGAAATCATAACCCCTAATATGATGGTTTTAGGAGGTGGAGCCTTATGAGGTAATTAAGTCATTAGTGTGGAGCCCTCCTAAATGGGATTAGTGCCTTTATAAAAGGAAACCCAGAGAGAGCTTTCTCTTGTTCTGCTCTCTACCATGTGAGAATATGAAAAGATAGCCATCTGCAAACTGGGGAGTAGGTCACCAGACACTGGATCAGCTGGTACCTTGATTTTGGACTTCCCAGCCCTCTAGAGTGCTTTAGCATTCACTTATAATATATAGAATATTATTCGTGGTATGTGACATAAGCAAATTAAAAGCTTATACCTAATGTTTGTATGTGAACAGAAAAAAGTCTGGAAGAATTTACACCAATCTGTCAAAAGGAATTACCTGTGATTATAGAGAACTTTCAATTTTTACTTTATATAGTTCTGCATTATCTGATTTCTTTTTAATCAAAAAACATATATTAATTCTGGATCAAAAAATAAAGGAAAAAAAAACAGTTTCACTAGTAAATAGGAATGAGTTGACCTACAAAAAGATAATGTTATAAAACAGTACTTCTTGGGGAAAATAAAAACTCATGTTATTACCTTGATTTCTCATTGGAATGGTTAGCAAAGCAAGGTATGGCAACAACTGGGTTTGGAGGCATAAAGCTGGTAAACAGAAGTCAGAAAAAAGTGCTTTTGCTGCCAGACAATTTTCCCGATACTGTATTGAAGCAAAAGACAAAATTAAAAATAACATTAAAAATATGGATATATATTCCTAGACACACTAAGTTTATTATATCACAAAAGTCTGGGCTTTTATACAACAAATATACTTTTAAGAGATTATATATAATAGCCCTTTATAACTATCCTAGCATTTTATCTAATAAAGCATTTACCTACACAACTATTTTACATTTGTCATAATAGCAATAAGAATTTTTTTAAGACTTGAGGTAGAAATAAAAAAACCTTAAATATCAAGAATTCTATTTCTGAGCACACACACATCACAAATTATGTAAAGATATTGTTTCTCACTGAAAGGACTTATTTTCTTTAGGTATCACAGGTGCTTGTTTGGCTGATAAGGAGAAAAGCACAATCTTGCCTTCAAGGAGCTTTGAGTCTTAGAGAAATAATTCCTATATGTAATGCATAATTAACATATGTGCTATAAAGAGCAAAGCAAGTCAATAAGGAACATAAACTGCTTGAATGTCATAAAATTAACAAAGAAATCTGTTGGAAAAATGTCTTAGCTTATGAATTATAGACTTATATTTAGCCATATGATTTTAGAACTGGAATACATCTTAGAGATGACCTAATCCAGGGGGTCTCATATTCAGATGCTACAGAAGCCAAGCAGGTAATATAAATCAGTGCAGTGGAACAGTGGGAGACAGTGGTGCTGACCACTCCCGTCTTCAAGGGCCAGATGCAATCTGGCATTAGCAGATCACTACCATGTAAGAATATGACCCAATGTTACCTTCTTTTCCTTTTTTCTTCTTTTTTGAGATTCTAGAAATTCTGAAGCCAGAAATCTATACCTGAGTTTTAATAATACTAATTTTTAAAGATTGGCAATTCATTAAAAAAAAATCTGTGTGTGTGATATTCAACTTGTGGGGCACTTGTTTTTGACTTCTAGAATTCAATTTTCTCCATTTATAGCTGTAGAAAATAAATGCTTATTAGTTATTAGGTAAAATAACTTGTCCAGATGGTTAGAGAGAAAGCCAGGATTTATTTTTAATTAAAACTAAAATATAACTATACTTTGAATCTAGTAACAGTCAACTAATATGTATTTGCTTTCAAATTTTAAGTTTTTTCCTTGAAAAATTACTAAGCATTTAAGAAGACTGTCCATTTATGTTATATCATAATTTTAAGAAAATTGTGAGTCTTCATATTTATTCAGGATAAAACATTATTTTTTAAGTTTTACTGACAAATAATTCACATTCCATAAAGTTCACCTATTCAAAGTGTACAATTCTTTTTTTCCTTTTTTTTTTTGTTACCTTTTTATTTATTAGAAACCACTGGGGTTTGTGCAAAGGTCGAAAACTTGACCCTCCTCCTTGGCAATGAGCAAATCCTCGGGCTTTGTTGGAATGTATCACACCTCTCGTAGCTACAGATGTACTATATTCCCTGAGTAAAGAGCGTGTCTGAAAAAGGGGACAAGATGGGAAATAAAAAAAATGAGATATTTATAAAATAGTACTATTGGTACTATGAGCTCCAAAAAAAGACTAACCATATTTATGTTTGCTTTTTTCAAAATCATTGCATCTCTAAAAGTAATATGCCACAAGATTATTTAAAGCATATCCAACCAAGAAATATCAATCAAATGCTACATGTAAACTGACTGGATGTTTGATGGGCTTGGGAGAAAACTTTAAATACATTTTGAGACAAATGGAAAAATCAAAATAAGGGCAGCAAGTTACTGAATTAATGTTAATTTTCTTAGGTGTGATGCGCTATAATACTTGTAATAAGAGTAATGTCCTTATGCGTATTTAAGTGTCATGATGTTTGCAATTATTTTCCAATTATTCAGCCAAAAACAAGTGTGTAAATACAGATAGATTAAGCAGATGTGACAAAATGCGAAAAATTGCTAAATAAAAGTTAGATATATAGATATTTATTGTACTGTTCTTTAAATTTGTCTATAGGTTGGAAAATTTCAAAATAAAAAAATATAAAAAAATTAGGAAAATACAATGCTAAATGATGAAATTAAATATGACAAGACACTGTTTTTCTAATTGTATCTTTCCTAATTTTAATTTTTAATGCTATTTCAATATTTATAACACAGAGAAATATTAGCATATCAACACAGTGTTAACCAACAGAACTTTCTGTGATAGAAATGTTTTGTATCTGGGCTGTTCAGTACAGTAGCTACTAGCTACATGTAACTAGAAATGTGCCTAATGTGACCAAGGAACTGAATTTTTAATTTAATTTAAATAGCCACCACACATGTCTAGTGGCTACTATACTGGTAAGAGCAGTGTTAAACATTAAAAAAACATTACAAATTTTATAGTAAATTATTTCAAATTTGTGAAAAAATTATAAAACTAGGAGAAAATATAGAAAGAAGCACAATTCTTTCCCTTTTAGTCACTTTTCAATGGTTGTCAAGATTTCTGAATATATAATTTTATAATCAAAAAAGAATTTTAGAAAAAATTAGTGTTATATTCTTACCAGAAAAATCAGATTAACCATTGAAGCTTCATTACAATGAGTTGGATGAATTAATTTTATCATGGTTACTAAGAAGTTATACAAAATCATGTCAAATAATTAAGAATAAAAGTAAACATTCGTTCTCAATTTTGAGGAAATATTCATAAACAAAAACATTTAAGTCAAATGGTCTTACATTCCAGTCACCACTGAGGATATCTGCAAAACTCAGAAATTCACTGGCTCTCACAAGATCATCTACTTCCATGAAGAAATCAACGTAGTTTTGGTGAAGATATAAATTAAATAACTCTCCTGGCATGTGTGACATTTCTACTACTTCCTATAATATGAGAAAAAGCACATATATGTAATTTGGGTAAAAATGCATTGGTCAAATGTATACGCTCAGGAATGTAAATAATCTCTGTCTTGTAAATAGTACTAAGTGTTATTGAAGACTTTACCTCAGGTTGAACAAGTAATGTATCCCGTTCATACTCTGATAAATGTGAGGGCAATCGAGGTGAGTCTAATTCTGTTAAAGATGCTCCTATAAAAAAATTTCTCAAATTATTAAAAATAATATCATCTTAATAATTATGCAGTACCTCTCATTTGAAGGTTTTTTTTTTTAACACTTTAGGCACAAAAAGCCCAAAATACTAAGTGAGCTGTTAAAATAAAAAAATAAAATAACTGAAAAGTTATTTCCAGTTATATGAGAGTTGCCTCACGATTAGCAAGAAAAATTTAGAATTCTTATGCCTAGATTTTGGATTTTCTAGAATTAACATATTTGATTTCTTAAAGCACTCCACCTTTTACCTTTCTAGCTGAGTTGCTTTCTTTTTTTGATTCTTATCTCAATATAGAGGTATTTACTGCTTTATATTACTATGCAGGCAGATGCTGCTCTCTGCATGAGAAAACAGAAAAAAACATTCCCTAATGCAAGAGGTTATAAAAGACAGTTGAGAAGGGAAAGAGTGGAAGGAAAGGGACCAGTATGGTCAATTTGGTCCACAGGGGCCAGGGACAGTGGAGTGTCTTCATTTCCACCTTAGTGATGTCTGTTTCATTTTCCGCAGGTGGCATGAAGGTTTCTATCTAGAATTCTCAACTTCTGATTACCTGGAAAGAAGAAACTGAAAGACATCAGCCTAAAACAAGAAGGATGCCTGTCATGAGGAGGGAATAAAGTAGAAATATAGACACAACAGAATAGAAAAAGGAAAAGAAGGTAAGATGGACAACAGGTATAAGAGGCATTTGTAGAGTTTCACAGGAAGATAAAAACAGTAGTTTAAAGCAGTTGGGTTTTTGGCAACCAGAAAATGGTCTCAGATAGTAAGAGGCATGATGGCTATGAAGCTTCAGTGAATGTCAGTGTACATTTGTGACTCTGATGCAGCTTTTTTTATAAGGGATTTGAAAAACTATCTGAAAGAATATTGAGGATACTATACACTTAAGACTTTTACGGTTCACAGTTGTTTACTTTTTGTTATATAAAACTTCTAATCTACAACGATTTTCTTTAAAAAAAGAGTAAGTTGTTTTAATCTTTATAAACATCACATCATATCAATTTAAAATTTTCAATTTTCTTCCTTCAGGATAAGACTGAAAACTAATATTTTCCATATAAAGAACAGCGTTTGGGATTTTATTGAAAGGAGAG
The DNA here is from genome assembly GCA_004027375.1 of Macroglossus sobrinus. Classification (NCBI taxonomy): domain Eukaryota; kingdom Metazoa; phylum Chordata; class Mammalia; order Chiroptera; family Pteropodidae; genus Macroglossus; species Macroglossus sobrinus. The sequence continues at coordinate 172,000 of PVKZ01000495.1, forward strand.
ATGTTTTGAGAACTTAGAGATGGGTGACTGGGAAGGAGGGGCTGAAGGGAAACAGGCATTGAAGACAGAAGAGGGGAACAGAACAACTCCAATTGGGGAGAGAGGAGCTAGTGAAGAGAACAGAAAAATGTAAGAGATTTCAAAGAAACTTTAAACTATCTGGCAAATTGCCCAGGGCTCTGGTAGCCAGAATGCAGGGCTAAGAGGGCTTTGTGAAACTAATACTTGCCACTAACAGTCCAGATGGACTAATAACTTACCTTCAGCAAACTATAATTTTAAAGACTTACAAACATGAATATGGTCTACAGTAGTTAGTTTTATGTTTAATTTCATTCATACACTAAAAACTCTAAATATACTTTCCTACTTTGTATTAGACCTTGCCAAACAGTATCTGCCCTAGTTCTTTCTTATAACAGAACCAAACACATGACATTTTTAAAAATATGGTATTTATTTCAGTTGTAAGACTAATATCTAACAGATTTTTAAAAATGTATAAGGTTTCCTTACTTTTGCAATACAGTATTTTCCCCAAAGCTCTGAAGAGAAAGAGAGAAACATCTTTGCCACCAATAGCCTGGACCTCTTGATTTTCAAAAACCTTATCAGGTTTTTTTCTTCTTTTTGATTTTGACAAAGCAGCATCTGATTTTAATGAAGACTTTCCTTTTCTCCTTGGACATAAATTGTTCCCTCCTAAATAATATACACCCAAATGACAATAAAATTAAAATGTGAAAGCTAAAACTGAGAACATTTCACACATAGTTATAATAAGCATTCTAATTAAAATATATTTTTATAATGAACAATAATTATAAAATAAGTGAGCAGAGTCAGAGTCTTCTTTGGATTGCTAAACTATTAAAAATAGAATAACTGTCTTCTAAAACTATCTCATGACACAGATTTCAAGTTTTCATATAAACAAAGGACATACTCTCTAATATAGTCATATCACCTTGACTTCTCACAATGTTATGTGCAAGGTACTGTTCTTAGTGCATAGTATGTAATAACTAATTTAATCCTCATAACTCTATTAGGAGAGAACTATTAGTATAAAGATTTTAACAAATGAGATATAGAGGTTAAGTAACCTGCTCAAGGTTATAAACTGATAAATGATTGGAATTCAGGCAGTCTGGTTCTATAATACATGCTTAACAACTTTTCTATGTTACTTCTCTCATTTGGGCAGTCTCCAACTTAAAATATGTCTATGTTCAAATTTCACTGTAAATCTGTTTAAAACTTAGAATGCATCACTTAAGAAAAGCGGCCTGGGATAGCCAAAAGAACATAGGATCTGGGTTTGAATATTATTATCACCTATTTCATTGGGCTGATCTGAGAATTAAAAGAAAACAAACACACACACACATAATGGTTAATACAGTTCCTGATCCATTCAAAATTCTTTATTTTCCACTCTTTACAATTTCTGAGCTCAGAGCAATAATATTATAAATGGTAGTTAGGATCCCAAATTGGCCCACTTGAACCTTCTTACCCCCTAATTCCAGTAGTGAACCTAAGGACGATTTACCTCTATGTTTCTACAGGGATAAGCAAAATTCTGTTATCAGTTGTGTTAGGCTACCTATTTTTATATAGTTATTTTGAAAAACAAAGATGTAAACTAAATTAGTATGCTATACTTATGAGTAGAAACTAGTATTGTAGGTGGATTTTTAAGATGGCTTTTATTTTTTTAATAATTTCTCAATGTTAAGCATCAAATTACTTGTTAAATGTTTTCTGATGAAGACTGTATGCAGTTGAACTATGACTGTTAGAGTAAAAATGTAACTCACTGCCAATAGTGTGGTAATCTTTTTAATGTAGTATGGCTATGCATCTCTTTTACATAGTGGGAAGAAATTAATTTATTAAACATAGCATACATAAATTTTTATGAAATAAGTTCAAAAGTAAACGCACCTGAGCACAATAGTATTAAATTCATTAACAGCTAGCCATTTATTGAGCCCTTAGTATGTTGAGCACTGGAATAAGTACTCTACAAGTATAACTTCACTTACTTTTCACATAACTCTTGAGACAGGTTCTTATATAAAAGATGAGAAAACAGAGGCACAGAAAGATTAAGTCACTTATAAGACTAAGTCATCACTAAGGGGCAGAGCCAGGATTTTCACTCAGGAAGTCAAATTAACTTTGAAAGGTAAAGTAACAAACGACATAAATGAATCTTAGGTTTTATCTCTGATATATGGATATATACGATATTGTATTCATATGAGTATGTGCATGCATGTGTACATAATTTTATGACACTATCTCAAAAAAAATAGTAAGTAAAGACAGGTATACATAAATTATAGGGTAAAATGTTTAGTTTGATTTCATTTCAAGAACAATTAAGAGAAAATATATAATTGTATATAATCCTATAAGAATATATCTTCCATAGTTACCTTTTGAAGAAGAAAACTGGAGGCTGTTTATTGCACTTCTGATATCACCAGAACATCCATGACAGAGCAACTCTAGAGAAGTTTTATCAGGGACAGTAATATTTCCTCCATTCTAAAATGAGAAAATTAAATATTTACAAATGTTTTTCTAAAACCAAAAATCCTCCCCTATTCTCTAAACTTAATGGAAGTACAGTAGAATCTTTCAAATTTGAATGTTAAAAAGCCTCCATATTAAATAATAATCTGCCTACGAAAGTACAAGAGTCAATGATTTAACACAGCTTAAGGTAAAATCTTAAAACAATAAAATATTGTTTTACTTTGACAATGTTATATTTTGGAGTTCTCTATTTCTTACTATACATACACACATATATATGTACAAACATATATGTACACACCCAGACATCACAAAACATAATAAAAACAGTATTTGAGAAATCTTTGAAATTTACATGAAAATTGCTATGCTTGGGTTTTCAACATATTAAATCAGTCTAATATTAAAAAGCCACAACTGCATCAACTCATATTTATAGCCTAAGTTTCATACAGATATTTAAGATATAAAAAATACATGTACATTTTTTATGTAAGCAAATTAAAAATATACACACACACACACACATACACACACACACACACACACACTATACCCTTGGTAGTGATATAAGCATAAGGCAAGAAAAATTTATCTATCCCCTCTCACCACTCAGAAACTCCTAATAATTTACTGACATGATGTAAGTTGAATTTATGTGACTATCCACAGATCATCCTATTTTAGATCTTGTAAAAACTGATTAAAACAGAAAAATAGTACTGCGCTACAATCCTTCAATATATTTTAACTATATTAAACAAAGCTGTTTCGAAAGTTTTTATGAAAAAGTTACTGTCCTGTTTGTCTCCCCCAATCTTAATCTTTGTCAGAACTGTTAACATTTTAATAAATTTCCAGACTTTCTGTGCATAAATATCTATAAGTATATAGTATGTATAAGCATATGTAAATATATGTTAATTTTTCAAACATAAGTAGGATCATACTATATTATTTTATAATTTAATTTTTTCACTTAATATCATTCTTTGTGTTTTGTTAGCAGCTTTAAAACTATTTCATTTTTTATTTCATTTTTAAAAAATGTTATGGGCATACAGTAAATTAACTAATATTTCCCCCACTGAAGGGATATTTACATTATTTCAATTTTTCACTATTATAGACACAAACACACACACAGACACACACATCTTTGCCAACATGCATGAATATTTCCATAGAAGTAGAGTGTAACAATTATCAATTTAATTTTTCCTACCAGTGGTATGTGAGAGGGCCCAATTTCCATATCTTTGGCAATCCTGCTTATCAATCTTTAAAATTTTTTGCTATCTGATAAGCGAAAACTGGTATCTAAATGCGACATAAATTTCTCTGATTATGAGTAGGGCTGAACACCCCTCATGTCTACCAGCCATTCATATTTGTGTACTGGCTTCTGTTCTTAGCCTTTTTTTTATAGGCACATTGCTATATACTCAGATGTTAATGCTTTTTTTGTTACATAAATTATAAATATATTCTATTCTCATGCTTATCTCTTAACCTACTTTACCATGCCTTATCATTTCCTAAGTTTCTCATTTTTAAAAAGTAAATCCATGGTTTTCAGGTTTTTCTTGCTTAGACTTCCACAACTTAAAAGTCGCTATTTTTTCTTAATACTCTTCTAATTTTTATTTTTGTATTTAAACCTTTCATCCACCTGGAAATTATTTTTGTGCATAGTATGAAGCAAAGATGTGACCTTATATTTTTCCATAGGGACATCCAATTGTTTTGGCACCACTTATGAACTAACATAGTCAACTCTTTCCTCATTTATTTCATATAGAAAATTCCTATTTATACATATTGATCTATCTCTGTGCTATCTTCTCATTTTAATTCTTCTATTTGTCTGTTACTCTCCCAATACCACACAGTTGTAATTTACATGGTTTTATATTACATTCCAATACCTAGATAGCAAGTCTTTCTCCATCATTCTTTAACAAAACTTTCTTGCTCATGCTGGTGAAGTTCTCTTCCAGATTAACTTCATTTTTATTGTAAATACATTAAAAAATTATTTTGACAGTACTTGTTTGGAAAAATTCTAGATACAGGTTACTGACCCAAAAGGAAATGTAATTTGAAATCATGATGCTTGGTAGCTGAAAATAACATGGATGTTAATTATTATAACATGTAGATATGGCTAAAATGTGTGATCAGCAGTTCTTTCCATACTTTACATTAATGATTTCAAAAAAGACTAAAGATCATTTGTCCTATAAAAATATAGAAACATCTATTTAGACTAAAAAAAAAGCACACTTAAGATATTCAACACTCTTTCTTATTACAATCGTCCCACCTTATCTAAGGTTTCATATTCCATAGTTTCAGTTACCCATGGTCAACTGCAGTCTGAAAATATTAAATAAAAACTCCGGAAATACACAATTCCTAAGTTTTAAAATGCACGCCATTCTGAGTAGCATGATGAAATCTTGAACTGTCTATCCATTCTGCCCAGGACATGAACCATCCCTTTGTCTAGTATGTTCAACCTGTATATAATCCCTGCCAGTTAGTTACTCAGAAGCCGTCTCGGTTATCAGATTGACTGTTGCAAGATTGCAGTGCTTGGGTTCAAGCAACTCTTATTTTATTGCTATAATTGTTTTATTGTTAGTTATTCTTGTTAATCTCTTACTGTGCCTAATTTACAAATTAAATTTTATCATAGGTATGCATGTATAGGAAAACAAAAGTAAACAGAGGTTCAGCATTATCCACATTGGGGGTCTTGAAACATATCCCCCACAGATAAGAGGGGAGTACTGTACAACTAGTTCACCTAAGATGTCACAATCTTCCTTAATATAATTAACTAGCTACAGAAAGCCAGAAATTAAACTTTTCTTTAGATTTTTCTGTACTATTATTATCATCCTTGGAGACCCCAGACAGTATTATAACATTTGATTTTATAAAAACTTAAAGGACTTGCACAGTGTGCTTGTTGCTCTTGTGATGTACCATATCAATCATGGTAGTTCTAACATTTCTGCAGACCAGCTATTTAAGATATAGCTTGTTAACTACATAACAAAGAAGTTATGGTATTCTCTTTTTACTAGTATAATACAACTGACCAAAGTAAATGCTTTTTGCAATTTAATGACTTAATCTTAAAAGAAGCTTTCAGTTAATGTGATAAAAGTAGTATATTATTTCTTAATTTTTTTAAAAAAAAATTTAAGTTATAATTTGTAATTATGTTTATAGTAGAGAATGTAGAAAGTTTTTAAAAGGCAATAAAAAAAATCACAAGTGATCCAACTATCCAGAACTAATCACACTTGGCATTTTACATACTTTCTTTTATTATGTATAGGTGTATATGTATACACATCTTGTTTTTACTGACAATTGTTTTGCTTTAGCATAGTAAATTGAAGTCAGAACAAAACTTCAAACCCATCTGATATTTAATAGTTGTGGGATACTATGTAAGTTATTTCCTCCCAAAGCTCAGTTTCCTTACCTGTATAATAGGGATAATGTTTTGTTTTGTTATGGTAAGGTTTAATAAGATCAGGTAAGTAACAATACTTTGTATAGTGCCTGACATACAAAAGGATTTCTACTGTCAGCATTATCATATAACTTTGTTTCTTGATATTTTTAACGTGACATTAAATTATATTTTCTCATGCTACTAAATATTCTCGAAACACTAATTAATAATATAATAGCTCACCACAGTAACTGTTTCCTCATTATTGGACTTTTTATTAACAGTCACTTATTTTTTCATTATTAATAGTCATTACTTACTTAGCTAAATGCTCTACAGACATATATTATTTTGTTTAATCCTCAAAAAAACCCTCTCCCTTGGGATTTAATCTGGATTCCTCAATTCCTGGGATCTAGCAGTGCAACACACACATACACGCGCGCGCACGTTTCATGTAAGATCTAGAATCACGCTGCTGAGAGCAGAAGTTCCATCAATTTATTTTAACATCACCTTGATTTGAAAAATAGAAAAAAATTATACATTCAAAGTGACAACAGCTGTTTCACAATAATGTTAACATACTTCACACTTAAAAATGCTTAAGATGATATATTTAATAACACTGTAACACTGTATCATATATTTGAAAATTGCTGAGAGAGTAAACCTTAAATGTTCTCACCACGAAAAGAAATGGTAATTATGAGATGTGATAGAGGTATTAGGTAATAATAATACAGTATTGCTGACTGCTATGGGTAGTAATCATTTTACAATACGTAAGTGTTTCAAATCAGCATGTTTTAACTTAGATGATTATATCTCAATAAAGCTGGAAAAAAATGGTTAAGATGGTAAATTTTATGATGTGCTTTTTACCACCAAAAAAACATTACTAAATTAAAAAAAGTGACAACAGGAAAAAGTAGCTAAACTGTTGATAACTAAAGTACCTAGATGCCAAAACAATTTCTTGAAAACAGACACAATTTAGAATACTAAGGAGCAAATGGAAATTTACATTGATATGAAAGAGAAAGCTGAGTTTAATAGTAGAAAAAGGTTAAGAATTTTTAAAATCAATACTTCCTACATTTTCTAAAATGACATACCTTATGAGTATCATTTAAAAAATTAGAAAATTTTAATTTTAAAGCTGAAAAATATGTGTCTCCATCTCCTCAAGTTTACATAATACCAATTAAGTTTGGTTTTCTATAATTAAAACGTAAGATTCAAATTAATTGGTTTTTAAAAGACTTACCTTATTAGCCTCTATTGTCACTATTCGGTTAAGAAATTTCATCATAATTGTTGGTGCCACAGGGTTGAAACTGTCAAAAGTTTTACAAAGAAAGATAGTGGTTAAATGATTAATTTAAAAATACAATTTGTATTATATGAACATTATAAGCAGAAATTTCATTCTTACCTAATGTTTGATATAGCACACTCTTCTTGAATTTCTTTGGGAAACAGAAACCTTTGATTACTATCTCCACTGAGACTGTCAGAGATTATAAATATTAGAGGGCATCGACCAATCTGTACATACTTCCTAAAATAAAATATAGCAATGTTGAAATTAAAGCCACTTGCCATTTAATTTGGAGTTTTAGAAAACTTCACTGAAACTCACCTTAGAACTTCATGTAAAGTATGAGAATCTCGATAAAACTGGTTAGGTAAATCCTATTGAAAACACATAACAAAAACTTGTTCAGTTTTAGTCCCATGCAAATTTATTTTCAGATTTATATTTGCCAGCACAGGAAAACATGTTTTCTATTCAATGTACTGTAGCTGGAACTTTTGTAGAAATTAAGGGAAATATGAAAAAGCTAATATCCTAAACAGTAATGCATCAATGGGAAACCCAATTTTCACACCAAATTTCTTAGGGGCACTACTGGTTATAGTATTTCTACTAAACATCATTTTCCAAATATTTCTTTTGCTTTTCTACACTTAAGCCACTAAGTTTTTAAAAAAGATTTTTAAAATTAGTTCCAACGATACAGCACATTGGTTAGACATTTATAGTTTATAAAAATATCCCCCTGATTACTCTAATCTTCCCTCTGGCTCTACATCTAGCCATTACAGTATTACTGACTGCATTCCCTATGCCTGCTCCCCACTCCCATGACCATCTATCAACTACTAATTTGTACTTCTTTAACCCTTCACCGTAAGCCAGTCATTTTTAAAGTTCTTTAACCTACAGCTACTCTATTCAAGTTTACTGAACAGGTTTTTAGGTTTCTTCTATCACAAAGCCACACTATTTTACCACTATTAATACTATGGAGAGAGTTAATATCATTATCATATAAGATATATCTTTCAATTATTTACTCAATAATTACAGCAGGATTTTAAAAGTTGTACTTACTTCAACCAGAATTATCTTCTTATCAGTTTTCAGTTCATCTCCAAGCATTTGTAGTTTGTTGTATTTTGTCGCTCTTAGTAGAAACTCTTTAAAAATTGCTATCTGAGACTGATAGGGAAATATATGGAAGCTTGATTCTGAAAGGAAACATATTTAACCCTTTTATTTTCAACAAATTATATATCCATCAATATTACACAGAGGCATCTAATATATTCATATACATTAACAAACATATTTACATATGCAAAAACAGCTCACAATACTATAGAATGTTTTCTAATTAGACAAAACTGTTCAAATTTAGAATAGGATATTCGTTTTCAAAAGACAAGAGTCATCATGGACATCAGGAATTTTTCAATACCAATGAATGTTAACTGACTTCAGAACACAGCTATATTCCATACAACTGGTAAAGATACTTATGACTTTGATTATATAATGAAGATTTTCCAAATAAGTGATTATAAATAATTTTCGATAAAGATTTAACAATAAAAGCAGAATGACTGATTAGTGAATTAGGGAATAAAGGAAGTTTTCTGAAGACATGTTTTATATAGAAGACTGTTTATAAAGACCTGCTACATTTTCCAAAGTAATGTTACTGTTTAGAAAGCAGTAAAAATTCCCAGAGTACAGGATAAAAGCAACATAAGGGTGTGCATACTAAGAATAAATATAATATGCACAGAGCATATTTAAAAAGATCCCAGAGAAGGAATTCTGAGGAATAGTCCACATTAAAATAAATTGTTCTTCTACACAACCCATTTCATTTCAAAGTGGCCTAGGAAATTTGGCTACCTCTAGTTTAGTTACCTATAGTAGCAATAAGAAAATGAAAGTTAAAAATAATCATGCTGTAGTATATAAGCATACATGTGAAGTTATCATGTACCAAATCTTTAAATTGGTAGTTATTATTTTTCGATGTTTGTCTTAAGGTTTCCTTCCAAATTCCAAAGAGTCTTTGCTTATGTTTTGATTTGATTTGATTTGACCAGGTCTGACCTAAATTCTCTTCACTTATTTGGAAGTAAGTTCCTTTGATAAATCTTAAAGCTTGATTTACATTTAATCAAAAAGATTTTATTTACAGTCTTATTTCCTAGCCAGAGCCTGGAAAAAAGTACATAAACAATGCAGATTAGCCTATTACCTAACAAAACAGATAAGACAATCCTCAAAGAATTCCATTCTCCTCTACTGGAGCCACCCTTTCCTTCTCCTGAAATTACTTCTCTCTGAAACTGGGAAGTATAGGAGAAAATGCACTCATATAGTTCATTCGATTGCTACTCTTTGAGAAGCAGTTGGTAGTGGGCAGATGCCAATCTAGTATAAGAGAGGCAATATATTTTTCTCAAAAACATACACCAAATAGGATCTTAAGACTCTTAATGACATGGATGGGAAGTTTGTTTCAAAAGTTCTTTAAACACAGACTTTTCCCAGAATTTCCATTACTTTTATAGCAAATCTTACCAGGACTAAATAACTCTTTGAAATCATCTCTTTGGAAGTCTGGTAAAACTGGATTAATCCACTCTTGTACTTGAATACCAAGCTCCTTTGATAGTATTTTTATAGTTGTTGTTTTTCCACATCCAGGAGGCCCTGTTATTAATAAAACAGATCCGCCCTAAAACCAAACACAAACATTAATTAAAAATCAAAATCACCAGAATGCTACAATATGATGTTTGAATTTTCTTTCTAAATATTAGTTACTTCTATAAATATTTACTGAATGTCTGGCATAAGCAAACTACATTTCACAATAACCCAAGATGAAATAAACCAGCTTTAGATAAAATAAGATAATCTTATTTCCTGAATTTTTAAGCATAGCTTCTGGTAATTCTTAGATTCTTGCATTATGTCTCTTCCAAAGACTACTTAGTAGCCAAATTAAACAACTAAACTTCAGCTGGATTAAGGAGGTAATTTCTGCAACAAATATTTTTAGAGGTTACTGGATGGAACTCATAAAATTCAATCTTGATACAGAACTCTTTAAATTATACACTTTAATATTATACAAATACAATATCCTAATGAGAAGACTTCAGTTTGGATATCAGATTCTTTAATAAATGTAGAAACATTTACCAGAGATAGGACTCTAAAGAGAGACTGAGGCAGGATAGCCTACAGAAGTTCCCCCACCCCTCCAGGACCTTGCTCTGGAATTTTTCCTCAGTCCCCTACTCAGTCCTCTTCCTGCCACTCTGGAGTTTCTTCCTTGTCCCTTACTCAGACCTTTTGATTTCAAGCTTGAGATCCCAGCAAGAGAAACAAGCCAAGACTAGGACATAAGACAGCTGTTCTTGGGCCACCCCCTCCCCTCCAGGTGGCATGAGAAACAAGACTGGGAGGCAAGCCTAATAGCCTTGGGACACTCCCCAAACCCCAAGAAAACAATAGCCCATAATTCTGACAGCTCTAGGCAGACTCTCTAAGCTGCCTGTGCTTTTCTCTTAAGTGTATACTTTCCCTTTAATAAAATTTTCTTTCCTGCTTGCTGTTGGTTGTGTCCTTGAATTCTTTCTCATGGCATAGAACTTCATTACTGGAGTTCTGGGGTCCAGGTCCCTCTTTGGACCTCCACCTTACTGAGATCTCCAGTAACAGGACTGAAGTGTAGGTCCCAGTAATGTTCTGTCATACAGTAAATCTGACCAAAAAGTTAAAGCCATATATCTTTACGAATTATTGTTTTGGTTTTCCTTGGATAAATATCCAGAAGTACAACTGCTGGGTCTAAAGGTATAACCATTTTTAATTTTTTGGAGAAACTTCCAGAATGTTTTCTATAGCAGCTGTACCAATTTGCAATCCTACCAACAGTATATGAGTTGTCTTTTCTCCACATCCTTGCCAATACTTGTTTTTTGATTTATTGATAACCATTCTGATGGGTGTGAGGTGGTATCTCATTGTGGTTTTAATTTGCATTTCTCTGATGATTAGTGACCTTGAGCATCTTTTCATGTCTATTGGCCATGTGTATTTCTTCTTTGAGAAATAGCTGTTCAGGTCTTCTGCTCATTGTTTAATTGGATTGCTTTTGTTGTTGTTGTTGAGTTGTCTGAGTTTTTTATATATTTTGGATATTAACCTCTTATTAGATGTATCATAAGCGAATATCTTCTCTTTTTGTTTTGTTGATGTTTCCTTTACTGTAGAAAAACTTTTTAGTTTGATGTAGTTCCATTTGTTTATTTTTTTCTTTGTTTCCCTTGCCAGAGGAGATATATCCAAAAAGAAATTACTGTTAGCAATATCGGAGAGTTTACTGCCTATGTTTTCTTCTAAAAGTTTTATGGTTTTGGGTCTTACATTTAAGTCTTTAATCCATTTTGAGTCTATTCTTGTATATAGTGTAAGAAGGTGATCCAGCTTCTTTGTTTGGTATCTGTCCAATTTTCCCAGCACCATTTGTAGAAGAGATTGTCTTTACCCCATTATATATTCTTGCATTCTCTGTCATATATTAAGTGAGCATATAGGCATGGATTTATTTCTGGGTTCTCTATTCTGTTCTATTGATCAATGTATCTATTTTTATGACAGAACCATGCTGTTTTGATTACCATAGCCTTGTAGATTCATAAAGATCCATGCACCTCTATGTTCACGGCAGTACAATTTATAATAGACAAGTTATGGAAGCAACCTAAATTCCCATCAACAGACAATTGAATAAAGGAATTATGGTTCATATATACAATGGAATATTATTCGGCCATTAAAAAAAAATGAAATTCTACCATTTGCAATGACATGGACCTAGAGGTTATTATGCTGAGTGAAATAAGTCAGACAGAGAAAGATAAATACCATATGATTTCACTTATATGCAGAATCCAAGGAACAAAAAGAACAAACTAATCAAAAACAGACTCACAAATATAGAGGACAATCTGGTGACAAACAGAGAGGAGTGGAGTTGAGGAGTTGGGAAAATGGGGTGAAGGGTTAGGGAAGTACAAATTAGTAAATTATAGATGGTCACAGGGATAGGGAGCACAGCATAGGGAATAGAGTTAGCCTTAATGTAATGACTAGGTGGAGAGCCAGAGGAGAGAAAGAGCAATTTAGAGGATCGTTTTATAAACTACACTGTGTCTAACCAACATACTATACACTTAAAACTAATAAATTTTTTTAAAAAGCCAAAAAATGTCAGGGGAAGATTTCCTACATCTAGTGGTGAGCTATAATTCTTACTCATTTGTTTACCTTTATTAACAAGTGTAAGTAAAGGCCTGTGTATTTGGACCCAAAAGAGAGTTAGTTCCACTTTTTAAAATGGATGAGTGCATGAGTTATAATGCTACTGGCCATGAGTTTAATGTTAAATTTAGTGATATACATTAAATAAAGTGTCTTTAAACAGGTAGAGACATAAAACAAGGTTATATATTGATGGGTTGATGTAAATATGACCAGAGGAACATTAGGTTTCACAGGAACCTAACCTTGTATTTCTCTTAGGAACAATGGTTTAGTATTTGTTAATTCTTTGTTTGTGTAACTTTATGGAACATAACTAATGCAAATAATAAGAACTAACTACTTCCAAGCAAATTACTTTTTAAAAAGAAGAGGAAGCTCAAGCAGGGTAAGTCATGTATTTTTCCCATGTAATAGAATTAAGTGTCTATTTTTTGACACCGTGAGTAGGAACTACATAGCAAAAGTTTTGCTTCCAGTAATAAAATTGGGAGTTAATCTCCTATAAGACTATAAGACACTAAATTATAAAAAGTTTTGTTAATTCCTCGACTATCTACACTGTAATAGAAATTTGCTATATTTTTAAGGAAAGAAGTTATCCTGAATGATTAACTCTGTAAATATTTGAAGTACTTACAATAAATTTTAAAATAATAATTTTAACTTGCCCATAGAGAAATCTAGAAGTTACCAAAATTTCTCTGAATAAAAATGTCTTGTAATTAGTGACATCAATGAAACCTTTATATAACAGAGAATATATATGATTGGTTAAAGTCCAGTTCTTAGCGAGAAAAATACTTCAAAACTATAGAGGAAATATTTTCCCCAATACCTATATATGTATACACATAACTTAGTTTATCCAACTGGTAGAATAATAATAATAGTACATGTGCAGGTTTAAGATACGATGTTTATACTAAAAAAGTACTGATAAGTGAGAAAACACAGTGGACTCTGAAAAATATAAACTATTATCTAAGCTGACCAAACAAACCAATGAGGAAAAACCTGGATCTATGAGGTGCATCAGGAAAACTGCCCAGGAATGTATACTCAGGAAAGAGAGATGATTTTTAAGAGCCAGCAGGAAAGAGAGATGATTTTTAAGAGCCAGCAGAGGAATACCAATGTTGACAATTGAAAATCCATCTTGTATATGCTTTCTTAACACTAGCCCAAAGGGTTAGATCTGCAAGTTAGACAGAAAGGACCAGGATTCAAGAGGACGAGTTACCACTGGAGACAAAGAAAACACCAACTGCTTCATTTCAAAGTTGAAACTTAAGGGGAATGATTGAAAATGTATCCTGTCTTTCCAGTTGAAACTGTATTCAAAAGTAACTAACTAGCCCTACTCAGTGATGGCAAACTTTCCTTATAGAAAATGTCAGCTAACAATTATAGAAATAATAATAGAATTTAAAAATCACCATTTCATAATCTTAACAAAATAAGTGATTCAAGCAAGGACAGAAAATAGATGCTCAAGTACATAGGTGAAAGATTGCTGGGGAACTAGACACATACATGTTACCAAAGTATCTCCCGATAGATCATGTGCCAATTGTAAGGGAAATAATTACTTTACAATGAAGATTTTTAACTGTCATTTCCTTAATCTAGTGATCAAATTTAACAGAACCAGACATATTTTCTGATATGATGCAATATAAGATAAATACCATGGCTTAATAAAGCATTCTTGCAAAAATATTCAACGAGTTTAATCAAGCCTTTGATTCAAACTTTTAAGCTACAGGAAATGCAGGACGGAAGAACAAGTTAGTCATTATGAGGAGGAAACAACCTGACAACTCCAGAACGTGAGGCTTCTACAAGTCAACTGGCCTGGTCTCTTCAATAGGTCAGTATCTTGGAGAGAAAGAAAGGGGGAAGGGGACCGTTCTAGATTTAAAAAGACTTAAGACATACAACAATCAAATGCAAGATGTGGTCCTTGATAAGATCCTGGTTGTAACCAATCAGCTATTAAATAAGATATTTTGAGGAAAGCTGGAGAAATGTGAATATGAACTGAGCATTAGATAACATTAGGGAATTACAGTTAATTTTATTAGACAGAATAATAGTCCATATAGTTAAATAGGAAAATTTTTAAAAAAGAGGCATACTGAAGTTTCTAAAAGTCTGACCAAAATGTCACATATTTATAATTTATTTTAAAATACTTAAGAAAAAAAAATGATGGCTATATTATGGGTATGAGTATGTATTAATTTACTATTCTATTTTCCTTTATGTTTGAAGAATCTTAAAAGTTTAAAAAGGGAATATCCTCTCTTAGGGGCCAAGCATAATTGTGGAATTAGGAAGTGAAAAAAGAAACAGTGTAAAATGAATGATACTGTTTTAGGTTATATTTAGTATGAAAATTGGTATGTAATTTGCCTGCTTGCTTGAGGGTGAAATAATATGATGTGCAAAACACACTACCACCCTAACTAGTTTAATATGCTTTATGTTTATGACCGGACATAAGAAGGAAAAAGAAATTTAAGTAAAGGAGAAAACTCAGTCTCACAATCGTTTAGTGGGGCCAGAAATAGTTAAGACCAGAGAGTTTTCCATGACAAGTGATCTGGATTTATTTAGTCATCATGAAGTTTAACTTCTTATAACCATCTATAAGTCAGAGGAACATTTGATATTAAATATTTAAAACACACTTTTTATTTAATTACCTGTTTTGGCTGTCTTTCTAAGACTTCAGATTTTAACCAGGTTTCAACTTCTTCAATTTTCTTTTTATGCACAGCAAGTTCATGCTAAAAATTTCAAGTTTAAAATAAACACTTTTAATGAAAAGAACTAGCAAACAAGTAACAGTAATAAAACAGATTGATTACACTTAATTTTTTCTAGTGTTATGAAAAAATTATTTTTTAAAAATTATTTATTTTTAATTCTTTAATGTCACCACATATTTGACCCCTTTTATCCCATCTACCTCCCTCTCCCCATCCCAACCTCTGGTAACCACTAGTCTATTGTCCCTGTCCATGAGGCTCTGTTTGTTTGTCCTGTTCATTTATGCTTTTAAGTTTATAGAAAAAAAATGTTTTTAGGCTAACATCATTATATAAAAATTTTGGACAGGTTTGGAATTTTAAAATTTTTTTTAAATTTAAAATACATTTTGGGAAGGGAATAAATAGGAAGGGGTATTACCTTTAGAGGGAAAAAAACTCAGAATGATCCTATGTTAAGGCTAAATTTAATCTAAGACAAATAACCAATGATACAACCTCAGAACAACTGTTGAGAAAACCTGAGTCTTGGAACATAAAAAAACCTACAAATCATTGTTTTTTCCTAAATCATTTAGATAAAAAGATTTTTATGAGTAACAATCTAAAAATGCACATCTCTCTCTTTCCTGAAATTACACAACCCGTTTGCATGCTATTTAGTACCTGAGTTTCTGGTTTATATTTATCCACCCATGGTTCATTTTCAGATAGATATTCTTCTGAATTTTCTAGACCATAAAACTGTTCTAAGGAGGATAGCTTTCCTCTTTTTCTAGTTGGAAATCTGCAACTTTCTAATGTGGAAGACACATTTTTTCTTCTATGACTTGAATTATTCACACCTAATGATGTGGCAGTAATAGTAGAGATGCTTGTATTCTCTGAAAAATCATCAAAGGATGGGTCTACCCAGTCTGTTACCTGAAAAAAGGAAATCATATAAATATTATTACATTTTTTTTGCATCTTTTCCCTATATAATTGAACTACTGTGTAAAAGAAAATCTGTATATTTGCAGCATTTAAAATAAAAATATCACAAAATACCTCTTTAATGGTTATTTTCCTACTTTTCAATAAATGCATATTTGTCTACTTGACCATGGTAATGATGAATGTCATATAAAGGAATAAAGAATACAAACTTAATTCTTTTTATTAATGTAATCTTCCCAGGATAAAGAGTAAGCTGATTATTTTTAAACTCATTTGTATAACTGAAACATAAATATTGAAATTACTTACCAAAAAAAGCAAAACAAATAAATACAATTTTAACCATTCACAACGTGAGAAGTGTAATACTTCTACCTTGACCTTGTTAATACATTTCATACATCCAAATAATCCCTAACAGCTTTAAGACTTTGTGAAGATATAGAATAAAAATTCTGGTGCCATAATTTATAAATGACTTTATTATACTCATTCCTCTTTTAAAGATGGGGGTTAAGAATATTATTAGTAATAAGTAAAGAACTGAAAACGTCTGGGAAAAAACTTAAGTCATAGCCATCCAATTAATTTCTTCTTCTTCAAGAGACTGTCATTATTACCATAATATTACCATAATATTCCTCAATTTTTAAGAGTATATAAAAATATCAAGTTCTAGTAAAAATTTTTTTAAGCAATTCAGATCTATATGTTACTTATACATTTTACACTTTTATTTCTTACATAAATGTGGGGAAAAAAAAGGGGTGGGAAGAGAACCAGCAAAGTTAAATAATTTACTTAAGATGTAAGAAAATTACATCAACCACTAGGAAAACAGCTACTTTGTTTATGAGTATGAGATTGATCCTCATTCTACTCTACCCCTTAACCATGCTGAGAACTGGCACACTAAATCACAATTTCTAAGAGGTAAGGGCTGTTGTTAAGCTTTAACACAAACTACAACTCATATATTTCTTTCTTTTACTGCTCTTTCATTACAGAGTTTTCAACCCTTTCTTTGTGAAAAATTATAAACAATTTTTCAAAATTAAGACTGTACTTCTGGTGTATGGATGTTTCATAACTTATCATTAGACTTTTTCAGATCACTAATTACAACAAACACTGGTCACCATTACTTTGATAACTATAATAAATCATTAAAAACATGTACAAAAATTTTAATTCTTTTGGGCAATTATTACAAGGCCATTTTACGGTATCATACCTTGGTAGAAGATTCTTTTCGTCTAAGAAAAGTTTTTGACATTATAAATTTTAATAGTTCCCATCCATAGTATACAACGTGTAGTACATTAAAGTATAATTCACCTAGAGAAAAAAATTCTCAATTAAGAAAATTGGTAAAACAGAAATACAATAATTAATATAAACGATATAATCAACTGCATAATGAAGTTAAGGCTCAAGACCAGTGAAAGGGAACATAGTAAACATAGGTGAAGCAAGAGTCAAAATGCTAAAACAAATTTTAATTTTAATTATTATAACTGTGTTAAATAATCTATGATGTAACAAATGTAAAGTATTTCATATGAAGTCATAACCAGAGAAAATGAAAAACCATGTATTTGTAAAAATTAGACATTTGTGCAGTTTTTATATGGAAAATTAAAATTTCCCTCATTTTGAATTACAATTGCAGTTTTTCATTACCAAAATTTCAAAAAAATAAAAACCCCAAAACTCGACTATACAATGAATTCAGACTTATCACTCATTTTAGACAAAGACTCTACAGCTTATTGTAAATTTTCTTTTAACTGTTTTTCTTATCTGAACATATCAGAAAATTTGGGGGCAACACTATATTTTCCGACTTTCATAATTCTTCAATATTTACACAAACTAGTAAATTCATCGATTTCAATTCGGCCAGAGGGAAGTTTTTTATAGGTCTACGAACTTATAAACTGGAAGGTATATTGGACTTTTTAAAAGTTTGGAGGCACACATAATGTGTAAATACTTCCACACACTAAGAAACAATTCGTACACATTCACGTACAAATCGTTCACGATTAGAGAGGTTTTTGCTTTGGGTTTCAAAGAGGTACACAGATGGGAAAAAACACGTAGAAACAAAAGGCGCAGACTTTTTACCGTCAGGAGTCTTTCAAAACAAGACTAACAATTACCTCCTTTAAATAGCAGGTTAACTGTCCTTGATGCCAGGTTCCTGAAAAGAAACGTCAGAAGTAGACGGCACCTTCGAGAATATCTCTAGCAGACCCACCACCACCCTACTGGACACTGGACACTGTATAGGGGATACTAAGCTCAGATAGTCGTGCAACGGAATGCTGCTAATCAGTGGAGAGACAAGAGAGGCTCGCGGGCGTCGGTTCCAGGACAGAGGTCTGTATCCCCACCCCTCTCATCCCCAAGTAGGATGGGCAGGTCGGGAGGAGGAGCGACATGAGGCCGGGAAGGCGTAGTCTCGAGTTGCTAGGACACACATATACCGCTGCCGCATCCGCTGCGGCCTTACTTGCCGGGAGCTGCATGCCCTCGTGGGAGGAAGAGCCGAGGCGCCCAGGATCTGCTCCAGGTCGAAGGGCAGCCACCGGCTCTAACCCGGCTCAGCGCCGAGCCTCTCGGAGGTCCCGCCTCCCGGGGACCTTTCGGACCCGTCGGCGCTTCCGCGACACAGCCCGAAGGGCGGGGGCAGCCAAAAGAGCGGGTGACTTAGGCATCCAGCGCTCTGCCTGACCTGAATAGCGGACCCGACCTATGTCCCTGCCTCTGACCGTGCGATGAAATTAGGTCATAGAAGGCCAGGTAACCAGGGGTCGGTACTAGAAAGCAGAGGTGGGCTGCGAACACCGCGGTGCGCCTCGAAGGCCGCGAGCCCACAGGCGCTTGCCGCCGCCCCGCCCGCCTTCCGGCTCCTCCCTATTGTGCTTAGAGCGCGTGTGCCGAGGTTCCCAGAGCCGTCGCGGAGAGGACTATGTTGCTTCCGAATATCCTGCTCACCGGTCAGGGCGCGCGGCGAGTAGGGGCTGGACGGTGGGGCAGGCCAAGGACACCGAGTGCTCTGGGGCTTCGGGCCCCCGAAGTGGGGGTGGGGACGCGGTCGGGCACTCAGCGTTCTGTTTAAAAGCTGGTCGAGGGCCTGGAGGAGTGACAGTTGTGCGAGCCTCGAGACCCAGCCCTCGTGACCCTTGCGGGAGGCGGGGGGAGGGATCGGGGAACGCTAACTTTGTTAGCCAGAGGTTGCTCCGTGAGGTGGAGAGCTACAGAATCCAGCTCCCCTTTCTGGCAAGCTGCCTAGTCTGTCTGAATCTGTTTTTTTGTTTATAAACTAAATGTTGATTCTTCTTTTAAAAGCAAGGTTGTCTGCCTTTTAGCGAGATTGTGTTAGATAGTGCCCGCTTGGTCCTCAGCAGGTCTGTTAATGGTGGATACTTTAGTCCTTAGGCCTTCCTGGTCCGGTCCGTCGTTCATTTTTTTTCTTTGTAGATTTCCGTAAAAGTGTTCGGATGTTTGTGGCATACGATGATTCATTTGCTGTATGTGTTTGTCTAGTTAGCTTCACAGGCTTTTTTTCTTCCAAGAGAAAAGGCCATCTGCTGAGCATTTCTGTTCGTTTCTGGTGTAGGGATGCTGTAAAGATCCCGCAAGGGGCCTTGATCTTTTGATCCATACTCAGGGAGCCTGTTATATGTGGGGGTACTAAAATACCTCATAACAACTTTAAAGGATATTATTGTTGATTGTTTAACTCTGTTTGTTAAATTGTAGCAGTTAGTAGCATCTTAGAGCATTCATAGAAAAATCTATTGGGTGTAGTGCTATTGCACACGGAAAGATTAAAACACTCCTTGTGGAAACAAAGCCATAAAGTTACTATCTAACAAAACATAAAGTTTGTTGGTGGCTCACAATTCCTTTTCGTTTCTGAGAGTTGTAGATTAACCTCTCAACAAATTAGTCTTTACACTTTAAGATTACTTAAGGGGAAGATTTTAAAAGATCTGAATTGTTTGGGTCAGACAGTGTCCTATTCTTTAATATTAAGCCATTTATAAAATGTAAATGTTATCAGAAATCTAAACGTGACCATGTTATCGAAAACATGGTGAGTCCAGGGTTCAAACTTGGTGTATTATAGTAGACTTGAGGTAAATGTTATTGATTTGAATATGGAGGTTTGATTCATCCTTGTTATCTTGGATTGTAATGATTGGGTTTTATTATTTCAGTGGCATTAACTCTGAACAGCTGAAAATTATGCCTTTGATTATTTATCTTGAAATATAATACGTATTAAAAAAGCAAAATGAACAATGTATACAAATGTTTACATTACAAATGCCTTTCACAGTGTAGCATTGCCATTTATGTAAAAGTGTGCATGTGTATATATTCCCCTAATATGTATATATATGTACACACATACATATGTAGTGTGCCATCATGTATACATTTACATGAATGTATACACAAACACATAAGCATAGGACTTCGTTGGAAAGATAAATAAGAAATTGGTTTACATTGGCTGCCTCTGAGGAAGAGTATGGGGGGGGTCAAAAGTGGAAATGAGAGTTGTCTTTCATACTGCTTAAATTGTTTTCATGAAGTTTGTTTTTAAAAAAATTAAAGCAAATGATGATGTTAATTTATGTGAGATGGCTAGTTTTACTCTGGGAATTTCCATAGTGTTGGCAGGCAGTCTGCAAATTGACATCAGAATTGCTTAAGCCCCACTCCTGATAGAATCAGATACACTGGATGAGATTCTGACATCCAACAGGTCTTGATTAGCTCATGCTAATTAAGATGGCTAATTAGGAAACATTTTATTTAGTTGCTAAGAACTTTAAGAAGGGCAAATAGGTAGCTAAAATCTAATAAGTATTTGTTGACAATATTTTTCTGTGGCTTGTTTTCCAGGTACACCAGGGGTTGGAAAAACCACACTAGGCAAAGAACTTGCATCAAGATCAGGACTGAAATACATTAATGTGGGTGATTTAGCTCGAGAAGGTAAGGGACATATTTGGTATTAAATTTGTTTTCAGAGAGAGAGGTAATGGAGTATTAGTACTATACTGTGAGAGGATACAAAAAGCAGAGAAAAATTGCTATTAAGGAATTTATGCTCTATTGGGGACCCATAGAAGTAGAAAGTATTAAGTGTCTAAAGCCACATCCTGATTATTTTGACTATTACATTGCCCCCACAATTGGCTAGAAATTCTTGTGGTCAGTAATGATTGAGAAGGTTTCTGTGAAGAGATTGGATTTATATAATCTGAATATGAGGAAGAGAGTGAAAGTTTTGAGAATATTTTGAAACAGGTGAACAACAAAGGTTTGGGTAGTGCTTAGCATATCTATGGGAGATAGTGATTATATTGATCTCACTGGAAGGATGGATTATTTTAAAATCAGGCAGTAGGACATAACTGTCCTATGGTATTTTTACATATTAATTTGATAATTGCTTGTCTGCACGGAACTGCACATATTCTAAAATGATACATGTTTTGACTTAATTTTCCCTGTTTTCTCTCTTTTATCACTCCCTTATTGTGTCTTTATCTTTTTATATTCTGCAATGATTCATACAGGGTATAAACTTAATAAATTTAAGTAAAGGGAACTTTAAGTGTGTCTCATTAAAATTAAAAAGATTAAATGTAGATTTTAAAATTTTAAATATATTTTTAAAAATTTAGCATGTATTTAAATTTTTTAAAGTTCCCGAAAGTTGCTACTAAAGTAACTATTTCAGGTTTGACCTAATGTACATATTTTTTTCAAATGACCTAAGTCTGATCACCGGATATCATGGAGTCTGGCAAGATGGCTTCTCCCAAGAGCATGCCGAAAGATGCACAGATGATGGCACAAATCCTGAAGGATATGGGGATTACAGAATATGAGCCAAGAGTTATAAATCAGATGTTGGAGTTTGCCTTCCGATATGTGACCACAATTCTAGATGATGCAAAAATTTATTCAAGCCATGCTAAGAAAGCTACTGTTGATGCAGATGATGTACGATTGGCAATCCAGTGTCGTGCTGACCAGTCTTTTACCTCTCCTCCCCCAAGAGATTTTTTATTAGATATTGCAAGGCAAAGAAATCAAACCCCTTTGCCATTGATCAAGCCATATTCAGGCCCTAGATTGCCGCCTGATAGATACTGTTTGACTGCTCCAAACTATAGGCTTAAGTCTTTACAAAAAAAGACATCTACTTCTGCAGGAAGAATAACAGTTCCACGGCTGAGTGTTGGTTCAGTTACTAGCAGACCAAGTACTCCCACACTTGGCACACCAACCCCACAAACCATGTCTGTTTCAACTAAAGTAGGGACTCCAATGTCCCTCACAGGGCAAAGGTTTACAGTACAGATGCCCACTTCGCAGTCCCCAGCTGTAAAAGCATCAATTCCTGCAACATCAGCAGTTCAGAATGTTCTGATTAATCCATCATTAATTGGGTCCAAAAATATTCTTATTACCACTAACATGGTGTCGTCACAAAATACTGCCAATGAATCATCAAATGCATTGAAAAGAAAGCGTGATGATGATGATGATGATGATGACGATGATGATGATGACTATGATAATTTGTAATCTAGTCTTGATACATGTAACATGTATACTTGGTCTTGAATCCACTGTACTGAAATTAAACATGCATGCTGGATATTTTCAAGTTGTGTTTTAGAAAAGTGAAATAGTATTTAGTGAGTAAATATAGTTACCATACTTTTAAATTGAGGTGTTGGATTTTCTTTAATGGGATTCATAATGGTTTTTCATTGGCCTTTAAGTGTGAAAAATAAAATTGTCATTCTTCACTTTGATGTTCGTACTTTGGCAATTGTTTTTAGAAACAGTTTCCCCTCTCATCAGCAACAGGAATAACAGTTGAAACAATATGAAGTTGTTGTCTTTTTATTACCACTAGAGTGTCACCTTTAGTGTCTTCAGATATTTAAATCATAGTATGATCTCTGATGTATAAGTCACTCTTAAGGTCCATTTTCTCAAATTGCTCAAGTGTAATCATGACTGTTTTTTGGAGAGACCATTTGGTCTGGATTTTTATTCATAGTGAATTCTCATCTCTGTATTTTCCTGAATTGCCCACCTTCTTTTTAGGTCCTATTTTCTATCCCTTTGGTTATATTTAAACCCTTGATGTGTCTCTTAGTATCTCCCTACTTTAAAATGGAAAGAAAAAAAAAAGTTTTTTTCAGCTTTCCCTTTTGCAGATCAATTTTCTGCATCTTTGCTTGATATTATAAATCACTATCATACTCATATTTTTAATCCAGGTCTGGCATTTAAGTTACATTTACTAAAACTTAGATCTTTATTTGCTCTTGTATGTAGCTACTCAATTTATATTTTATACTTTTATGAAATCTGGTTTTGTTTCTTTGCCTGTTGAACTCTACTGTTTGTGTCAAGTGATTTCAGTCACATACAGTCACGTCTTTCAGTCCAGAATCACCTGCTCAATTGAACATTTCTAAACTTAATGAGGTTGCTATATAATCTACCATAAGTAGCATTGCAAGGAACAGTAACACTAGTCCATGGGGTCCTCTCCTACATGTATTCATGTATTCATGCCATTTTAGTCAGCTGTGTGGTGTATAGTCTCACCTATCCTCTTTGTATTTATTGAGGTGGAATTTAAGCTTTAAAGGAAAAGTGTTTTTCCCCATCCTGTATTGCCAGATAAAGGATATCTGGCCTGACTTGACATGTTAGGTGAGGTACTTTTTAATGTTTCTCATAACGCACCTGATTTTTTTTTCTCAGATGTCATTTGAATATACTTGAGATTCTCTAGAAAATATTCTGAGACATTTAGCCTCTTTTTTTTTTTAAATGGTGATATTATTTTAAAGGAAACCATGCAATCACCTATCAATCAGTGTTCCTTAGCTAGGGGTGATTTTGCTTTTCAGGGGACATTTTTTCAGTTGACTTGTGCAGTTCAACTCCATGGTTGGGAATCCATGTATGTGAAGGGCCAACTGTAGTTATACACATTTTTGACTTTTTGGGAAGTTGGTGCCCCTAATTCCACATTGTTCAAGGGTCAACTATATTTGTAAGAGACTATCCTTATGCTATTTGGAACCAAGACAGGAAAATAATTAGTTATTAGTTGGGGAATTAAGGTTAATAAAACTATTAGGAGTCCTTACTGTGGTGTGACTAAGAATGCTTTCCTTACCCTGTTCTTCCCGCCTTCGGATACCTCCCAACTTAATATCCTTTCTTATGTGCAGTCGTTTAATGACACTTATCAGCATCCTTAATTTTCCTGCCACCAGTTGATCAGTCTGAAGCCTTTGTTCTTAACCCCAGAATGCCTGTAGGTCTCAACAAAGCAATATATTAACATTGGATCCATTTCAAATAGAGGTGGTAAATCGTGAAGTATAGATGAACTTCAACACATTAAAATCTTTTCTGTTTCTAACCTAGAGGCTGGCAAACTGCTGCTGTTTTGATAGGAGCCACTAGCTAAAGACTAGCTCACAAAGCCTGAAGTATTTTCTATCTGACCCTTTCCAAAAGTTTGCCGTCTCCACTTTTACCTCTTTTGTGTCCCATTTTTTTCCTTCCACTGGAAGCCTTTGGAACTAACTTCTCCACTGGCCTCTCCTATACCTTTCTCTTGCAATCTTTGCATTGGATCCTCTGATTTCACTGCCACTATCTTGTAATTCTGCCCTTATAGTAATTTCATTCACTCAGAACTAGTCACCTTTTTGCTGATGACTCTTAAATTTATAATTAAAACCTATTCCAATTTTTAGACACCTAAATGTAACCATCTGGGTAGTTCCCAAACATCTCCAAATTAATGTTTAAAAAGTGTATTCCTATCCCTCACACATACACATTCATACACTAGACAGATCCATTTGCCCTTTAAATCCTGATAGTTCATCTGAAAAATTCCTATGGATCGCTATCCCATTCCTAAGACTATTGGCACTGTGTTTTTTTGGTACCCCTATCCAATTCTCAAGACCATTTGTGCTGAATCTCCTGCCTTCAGTATCTCTTCCCTCCCTCTTCTACACTGTCGTGTCCTTTTAAAAAAAAGTGCAGGAATAATGACTGGAATTTTGCTGATAAAGTCCATCCTCCTTAGTGAAGTATAGGAGATTATGAACTGGCCACAGTCTACCTTCATCCTTAACCTGAAATCTCTCTCTCCTATGTCTCCTACAGTCTTCCCACAGTGCACTATTCCTCATATACACTGAGAATTTTTCCCTTCCACGTCTTTACATATGTCATTCCCTTACCTGTAGATATACCTTTATCTACCTTAAAACTCTAAAAAGCCCAACTTGAATGTCACATTTTTTGGTGCCAACTTCTCTAAGAATTCATTGCTTTTTAAAGGCCAGACACCAAAGCTCTCCATCCTAAACCAATTAACTTCTTGTATGGATTGCATTACAGTTAAAGGCTTCTTGTTGGATTGAAATAAATGTGGTAAATATGTTTCCAAAGGGAAAAAAATCTGAAAATATCAAATATTAGCAATAGCATCAAAACATAATCAGCATCTCAATATCTTTAAAGAACCGCTTTCACTTGAGTATATGAATTCTAGGATGGCAGTTAAAACAGTACAGCTTGACTAACAATAGCTAGGAAGGTCTTTTAAAGTAAAAACCTTGTAACTCTGGTTCTACAATCTTTTTTTTCTGCATATAATATATTTTTAAATTGTTAAGAAAATTGAATAATTTTCTAAGCTGGTCATTTAATCGAAGCAAGCCTATTCATCTTTGTTAGATTAAGATCCTATGAATAGACAACTATAAATTTGACTTCTAAATGAAATTTTCTAAAGTACAAATTTCCATTTTTTGAAATTTGAAATGAAGTTTAGAATCTATTTCTTCCTATTTCCTGTGGTGCAATCATCACTCACCTAAAATTCAGTAGCCTTGATATGCTATCTATGCTTCTGGATTTGCTTCCTTCCAACTTGTTCTCACAAAGCAGAATGATTTTAAAAATTTTGAAATCAGTCATATTTCATGTTTAAAATGCTTTAACTGTTTTTCTTTGCCTTAGGATAAAGTCTAAACTCAGCGCAGCTTTCAAAGCCCTTTTTGACCTAGTTTGGTTTACCTGATTCCTTATCACCTAATTTCCTAACTATTCTGAAAGACTCCCTCCTTTGAAAGAGAAGAGCCTAACTTCCCTAGTCTCTCTGCCTTTGAATATCTTGTTTTCTGTTGAGAATAGTCTTCTTTACCTTTTTTCCTTAGCTAACTGCTTCAAGTTTCCTCCAGGAAGCCTCCCATAATATCCCATGTTTATGTTCCTCACATAATCGGTGCCCATTTTATATTGCCCTAGCACCATGAACCATAACATTAAACACTGTATAATTTCCATGTCATCTATCCTCTCATTTTATTGTAAACTCTCTGAGGGAAAGACTGGTTTGTTTTACTGGTTATTTTGTTCACTATTATATCCTGATTATCCTTAAGACACTGGTATGATGTTTGATAAATATTTTTTGAAATTAATGCTTGAAAGCTTGGATTACACTATTTTATTAAAACATATTAACAAGATTTAACAAATCCTGCATTTCAACATTGCAGTATCGTCTTCTAAGAATCAAGGTTTTAAAATATGAAGGTATCTCAGCATTTGTCTACTCCAGACTCCCATACAGTACAAAATCAGCTGTAGGTATTCATAGATTTTTGTGGCATTATAAAAAAAAATACAGTATTTTAAAAATAATACACAGAAAAATTGCTCCAAATCCTACTAATTTATTTCCATCTTTTGTTTTTCTTCTAATCTTTGTCCATATTGCAGACATATTTGAATTCTGCTTTTTATGTTTTACTGCTTATTTCATAAGCATTTATCATGTTGCTACTTAGTCTATTCTACATAGTATTGGGCAGAGGCTACATTAGGGGTCTATAGAGGTAAGTGGCTTATATGCCCAGAATCAGTCCACGGACACTCTAGGCAAGACAGAATTAAAACTGCTTCTGGCCTTCCACTAACCCTCAGGACTACCCTTTAATATCACTTTAGAATTCATGCTCATTTTAACCTAATTTGAACCTGTGCCAAAATATTAAGGGGGAAGAGGTGGGAAGCATATTCCTAGAGATGGCTAAACATGATCTCAGCCTGCCTTATTACATACCTCCTAGTGATTCAGGTGAGGGTAGGATTGGTATATCTCACCCTCTGATGTGAGACTCACTTTGAAAGCGAGCTTTGACTTGTTGGAAAGTTAGGTTTAAATCTTTACAACTGCCCATCATTCTTGTTTTGCCTTCTGAAATAAGACTTAACACTTGGCTTTGGGGGATGCTGAAGACTGAGAAGTAAAGATATTCTTCCGGATCATCTGGGTACTGACTCCACTTCCTCAAACCTCATAAAGATGTGACCTCAGTGACAGGAGGGTTAATTTCTGGAATCAAGAACTTGTTTATAATAAGTTTCATATCCTCAGCCTAGTAAGTTTGGAACTTAATCTCCTGTTAATGTGAGAGTGTATTCATGTGTCCCCTCTTCCCATTAATCTATAGGTCACCAAAAATAATGTAGTTCTCTTCTAATAACCCCATAAATTCCTAAATTGTTTATTATTCATTCTTTAGTTTCATGTTTGATTAACAGTTTCAGATATCTCACTATCCAATTTTCTCAACAGAAAAAATTATAATCATTACTGTTCTTTACATTTGCTGTCCACGTGACATCTATTGTGTTAGTGTCCTCCCTTGTCTCTAAAAGAGTAGTTGGTGATACATTTCCCTTCCTAAAGTCTAGAATTAATTGAAAATTACTGAAAGTTAACTTAGAAAATACTACTTTAACAAGCCAATATAAATCTCTTTCAGGGCAGTTATATGATGGCTATGATGAAGAGTATGATTGTCCCATTTTAGATGAAGACAGAGTAAGTACAATTTTTAAATAATGTACACATTTTAAAAATTTAATAGGAAAGTTGACATCAGTTTTTAAAGGAGCATTCATCTGTTTTTCTTCCCCCTTGCTTATAGGTAGTTGATGAGCTAGAAAACCAAATGAGTGAAGGTGGAGTTATTGTTGATTACCATGGTTGTGATTTCTTTCCTGAACGCTGGTTTCACATAGTTTTTGTATTGAAAACAGATAACAGTATATTGTACAAAAGACTTGAAACAAGGTAAGAAAGGGAAAACATTGACTTCTTAAAGTATAATATAAACTTCTATTCAGATTCTTGAAATTGGCCATTGTGATTACTTCATTTGGTCTGTAGCTATAAACCAGATCTGCATGGTACCAACATTCTGAATCTAAAAGAAAAAGAGTTGTATCACAAAGGCAGTAATTATAACCATGTAGATGAATGCCTCGACGGACCATTTGATTCAGTAGAATGTACTATTTAACAACCCTGTTCAGTCATGCTTTTTCCTTAATGTAAAACTTTGCTAGAAAAATTTCCAAGCCAATACCATATTCTTTGCTATTGAATGAACATTATCCAAATTATCCTTACAATAGGAATGGAAAAGCTTATGAAAAACTAAAAAAAAAAAAAAAAAAAATCGACATTTCACAACTTTTAACATATACTTGAGTTAGTCCCTCCAAGAGTATGTTGCACTTAATCCAGAATAATCAAAAAGAAGAAATTTAAAAAATTTTTCTTTTTCAAATAGAGTTGACATTCAATATTTTATATTCAAGGGTACAACATATTGGTTAGACATATATATAATTTATGAAGTGATCCCCGCAATTAGTCTAGTAGCCACCTGGCTCTATACATAGTTATTACAACATTATTGACTATATTCCCTATTCTTTACTCTACATCCCCATGACTATTTTGTAACTACCAATGTACTTAATCCCTTCACTTTTTTCACTCAGCCTCACAACCCCCTCTCATCTGGCAATCACCAATTTGTTTTCTGTATCAATGAGTCTGTTTTTGTTTCGTTTGTTCATTTATTTTGTTCTTTAGACTCCACATATAAATGAAATATGTGGTATTTCTCTTTCTCTGACTTACTGCACTTTGCATAATACCCTCTATGTCCATGTTCTCACAGAGAAATTTTTAAGGAAAACATTTTCTCAGTGTCTTTTAATTCAATCTGTGGGACGATGGGAATTCTAAGAGGAATGTAAAGGGCTGTCTCAGGTTCAGAATTTGTGCTTCTACTGACTATAGTCAGCACTATCTAACGACTACTGGGTGGGACACCTGCAAAATCCTTGCACAAAAGAGTATAGTAGAAAACATACTAGCAAAGTTAGGTTGGAGCTAGATCTAAAACTTTAATCATGTTTCTTTAAGCAATGAAAAGCCATTAAAAGTATTTGAACAGAGAAGTAATAAAGATCATATGGCATATATGCTTTTCCTCAAACAAGTCAATTTAAAATTCTATTTAAAAATTGCCGTGTTTTGAAAATAACCAAAGACTGATTATGAGAGAGCTAGTCTTGTTTTTAACCATTGGAAAATTACAGGGTAATCACCTTTTAAGAAAAATTCACATACCATACAATTCATCCATTGAAGTATACAATTCAGTAATTTTTAGTATATTCACAGAGGTGTGTGTCCATTACTACAATTTTAGAAAATGCTCACCTTCCCCCCGCCAAAAAAAACCCACCTATACCCCGTAGCAGTCATTCTCCATTTCTCTTTAGTCTTCCAGCCCTAGGCCACCGGTAATTTACTATCTGTCTCTGTAAATTTGCCTATTCTAGACATTTCATATAAATGAAATCATACAATATGTAGTCTTTTGTGTTTGGCTTGTTTCACATAGCACAGTGTTTTCAAATTTCATCTGTGTTATCAACATGCACTAGTACTTCTTTCCTTTTTATTGTCAAGTTTCCTTCATGGAATATGATTTGCCAAAATTTTTCCCATTCTGTGGGTTTTTCTTAGTTAATCACCTTTTAAATAGTTCAATTTAATTTTGTTTGTTACAAGGTTTAACAAATTCCAGTTTGAATTTTCTTTATATTTTTCACAAGCTAATTGGTTGGCTAATTTACATGCCTGCCTAAAGAGTACCTAAGTTAATTTTTTTTCAGTGTCTTGGGATTGGTAAAGATCCATCCATGTGATCAAGTAACCAGTTAGTATATAGTATTCCAATTATATGCATTTTATTTTTTTGTATGTCAGCCATTTGTTTTATCTGTCTGTATCTAAACTCTTCTAATTCTTTTGAAACCTAGGACCGTAACTATAGACTTCTTATTTATCTCATAGTTCAGAATTTGGCTTGAGATAGGTAGATATGTTTGTTAACTGATTGGCTGACAAATTGTGGGGGAAAAAATTTTTGGACAAACCTAAACATTGGTCCTTAGTTTAACCCTCTTGTCAAAAAAGTCTCAAATTTTAGGTGCCAGTCTATTTTCTATAGGTAAAGAAACTACAAGAAGTATTTTTGTGTGATTTTTCATATATTCAAAATTGTCGAGTTTCTGGTATATTCTTAAAATTCCAGTTAATGCCTTTCAATTTTTTATATCTTTCTCTTGACTGCTTCTAGGGGTTATAATGAGAAGAAACTAAAAGATAATATTCAATGTGAAATTTTTCAAGTTCTTTATGAAGAAGCATTAGCATCCTACAAGGAAGAAATAGTGCATCAGCTGTCCAGCAATAAACCAGAAGATCTAGAGGATAATATCTATCAGATATTGAAATGGATTGAGCAATGGATCAAAGATCATAGCTCTTGATTTACAAGACTGGCCACTTGGTAATCACTCTTGATATTTCTCATATCATAAATTGTCTGTTTACCAGTAAAACTTTTAAATTAAAATTGTGCTACAGAACTAGTAGGTGGATAGTATAAAGGTTTATGTTT
Source organism: Macroglossus sobrinus (assembly GCA_004027375.1). NCBI lineage: Eukaryota > Metazoa > Chordata > Mammalia > Chiroptera > Pteropodidae > Macroglossus > Macroglossus sobrinus. The sequence continues at coordinate 203,323 of PVKZ01000495.1, forward strand.
AGATTTTTTTTCTCCATGAGAAAGCTAAACACTCTTAAGTATAATGAATATATTACAGATTGAGAATAAAAACTCTCATCATTTAATGCTTCAATTGCTAAAGAATAAATAAATCAGACCAAATGAGTGGATAGATATTTTCTAAGTTTATCATAGAAGAAAATGAAGATGGTCTCTTAAAATAAAACTAAAGTCTACAGGCAAAGCATCAGAGTTTTCCATTTTTATTTCCTCCTCTAGGAAAAAAGGAAATAGTAATACATGTATTTTATGTAAAATTCAGAAGGTACAAAAAGGTATACATTAGAAGGTAGATTTTCCTTCCAGGCCACCCTTGTTCTTCAGCCACCCCAGAACCCTTCCCTTTAGGAAATAATGTTACCTATATGTCTTTTCAGAGATTTTATGTGCCTGCAAAGTACATTGTATGTGTACTTTTTTTTTTTTAAGTATATGATAGCATACCATATACTTCTGTATTTTCTTTTTTTATTTAATATATTTTGGAGATAATACCATCTCAGAGCCTACAGACCTCCCTATTTATTTTTTTTAATTAAAATACAATTCATATATAAAATTAACCATTTTAAAGTGTACAATCCAGTGGTTTTTATCATATTCACAAGATTGTGCAACCAACAGCACTATAATTCTGTAACATTTTCATCACCCCACCCAAAAGAAATCCCATACCCATTAGCCGTCACTTCCCCTTCTTCCCTTCTCCCAGGCCCTTGCAATCACTAATCTACTTTGTCTATATGGATTTGTATATTCTGGACATTTCATATAAATGGAATCATGCAATAATGTGGCCTTTTGTTTCTGGCTTCTTTCACTTAGTATAATGTATTCAAGGTCATCAATGTAGCCTGTACTGGTACCCTGTTCCTTGTTATGGTCAAATAACATTTCACTGTATGGTTATACCACATTTTATTTATCCATTCCATCAGTTGCACAATTGGATTGTATCCACTTTGGGTATTATGAATTATGAATACTTGGTGTACAGTTTTTATGTGGATATATGTTTTCAGTTCTCAAGTAGATACATAGGGAAATTGCTGGGTCATATTGCAACTGAGTTTAACTTCTGAATACCAAACTGTTTTCCAAAGTTGTTGCATTACAGTCCAGCATCCATGTATTGAGGATCTAATTTTCCCACATTCTAGTCTACAGCCATGCTACCCTGAACAAGCTGGATCCTGTCTGATCTCAGAAGCTAAACAGGGTTGGGCCTGGTTAGTACTTGGATGGGAGACCACCTAGGAAGTCCAGGTACTGTAGGTGTAAAAAATAAAAAAATTTAAAAAAGGGATTGTAAGATGACAAAGTCCTTGCAATCTGTGAGGTCAACCAAGAGTTGCCTCACCTAAATACTCTTGCCAACACTTGCTGCTGTTCATAATAGCCATCCTGTGGATGTACGGTCACATATCATTTTGGTTTTGATTCACATTTCCCTAATTACTAATGATGTTGAGCCTCTTTTCAAATACCTATTAGTCATTTGTACATGTTCTTTGGACCCCTAATCTTTTTAATGTTTGCATAGAATTCCATTAAGGATGTGCTAAGGTTGATTTAAACAATCCCCTCTTGATGGACATTTAGGATTTTTCCAGCTTTTCACTATTACAATGATGTGAGAAATAATAATACATATATTACTATGTGCCAGGCACTCTTAAACACATTTCAAAAGTGTTCTCTTAATCCACATTACAGGTGACAGAATCAAGACACAGAAGGGTTAAGTAACTTACCCAAGATCATGGCTAGAAAGTATCAGTCAAGATTTCAATCTAGCAGACTCTTACCCATTGAGTTGTGCTGCTTAATGCTATATGGTTTTGCACATGAGCAAGTTTATCAAGTAAATTCCTGGAAGACAAATTGTATGCAAACGACATTTAGTAAACCCATTTTAATAAACACAGATTGCCTATTACGTATGTGCAAGACTCCATGCAAATCACTGCTAGGGAAGACCTCCCAAGGTAAATTATTGACCTCTAGATGATCTTAATATAGTATACAAAGGTGATATACACAAATGGACACTTTAGACAAATAAGGGTAGGTTGTAACGAGTACCCTGTAAACAAGTACCCTGAAATACAATGAAAGAATGGAAGAGAAAGATCATTTTCTACTAAGTATCAGAAAAGAATAAATGATAAAGGATGCAGAGCCTTCAAGAATGGGTATGGAGGTAAAGAAAGATACTTGGTCAGGTCCTCTGCCTATTTTTTAATTGGACTGTTTTTCTTGTTGAGTTGTATGAGTTCTTCATATATTTTGGATATTAGCCCTTTATCACAGGTTTTGTTTGCAAATATCTTCAATTGGTTGCCTCTTTGTCTTGATGATTTGCTGTGCAGAAGCTTTTTAGTTTGATAGTAATTTATTTTTGCTCTTCCCTTGCCTTTGAAGTCAATTCATAAAATCCTCTCTAAATATAAGGCCCATGAGTTTAGTACCTACATTTCTTCCATGCATTTTATTGTTTCAAGCCTTATATTTAGGTGTTTGTACCATTTTGAGTTTATTTTGGTATATGGTGCAGCAGTCTAGTTTCATTGTTTTGCATGTGGTTTTCCAGTTTTCCCAACACCATTTATTGAAGAAGTTTTCCTTTCTCAAGAAGACAATACAAATGACCAACAGACATGTGAAAAGATGCTCAACTTCACTAGCTATTAGAGAAATGCAGATCAAAACCACAATGTGATCCCACCTCACACCTGCTAGAAGGGCTATCTTCAACAAGACAAGTAATAACAAGTCTGTGGGGAAAAAGGAACCCTCATACACTGCTGGTGAGAATGTAAATTTGTACAGCCACTATGGAAAACCGTATGGAGGGTCCTCAAAAAATTAAGACGAATTATCACATGACCCAGCAATCCCCTTTCTGGGTATCTATCCCCAAAATTTGAAAACATTTATTTGTTAAAATCTATGCATCCCCATGTTCACTGCAGCATTATTCACAGTGGTCAAGACATGGAAACAACCAAAGCAGCCTTCGATAGATGACTGGATAAAGAAGACGTGGTCCATATATACAATGGAATATTACTCAACCATAAGAAAAGATGAAATACTGTCATTTGTGACAACATGAGTAGATCTTGAGATTATCAAAATAAGAGAAAAAGTTGAGAACCACATAATTGCATTCATGTGAGATATAAAACTGAAAGCAACAAACAAGATAGAGACTCATAGACACAGACAACAGTTTAATAGTTACAAGAGAAGTGGGGAGGTGGGGAGGTAATAAAGGTAAAGGGAGTCAAATATAGTGACGGAGAGAAATTTAACTTTGAGTGGTGAACACACATGCAATATACATATGACATATTGAATTGTACACTTGAAACCTACATAATTTTATTAACCCATGTCACTCCAATAGATTTAATTAAAAATAAAATAAAACATAAAAATTACTTGGAATAGAGTAATATCACAAAGGTGCTACCCAGTACTACAAATCATATGAAATGAGGATAATGACTTCATTGGACTATCGTAAGGATTAAATAAATTGTGCTTGGCACATACTAAGCACCATATATGTGTTTATTATTTTTTTTAGAAGTATAAATAACTGTTTTGAGAAGACTGTTATCTTTTCTTTACTAGGATTCACTAAATTATGGTAATCAAGTGATTGCTAATTATGTTAACACTAATATTGACTCATAATAATAAATGAGATTTTCCTTCAACAGGGGAGATAATGGAATCTAATACAGAGCTAGATACTTTTTGGGAATTTTATAAATATTAATATACTCACTAATTTTAGTTCTAGGTTTTCACATAAAACTAGAGACAATGCTTTAACATTTTATATTTTGAAAAAGAACTTAAAAATAACCTCATTTATTATTTGTCTCTAGGTTTACTCAAATCTACTTGTGAACTTTTTAAAGGCCAATTTAAAACAAACTTAGGGAGATAAATGTGCCCAATTTTCAATCATTTTTAATTCTGTAAATGAAGCTTAATATGATTTATTCCATTTCTCAAGAGTGCCGTAAGATAATAATAAGCTTTCGTGTATGCATAACCAGTGATTTTTTTCCCCTTATCCCCTTTTTGGTATATTTTTATTTTTGTGGGCTTTGAAATAGGGATCTGGCCTTACTTCATCTATATTTTGTATACATTCTAAGCAGGTCCTACCACCATTCCCTACCAACATTTAAATTTGTCCTTAACACAGAAGTGATAGGGTTCAAAATTGCTGGGAACTGTTTATTCTTTCTATGGAGTGGGGGAGGGCAAAGTAAAAACAAAATTGCTGTTCTTAATAACTTACATTGCTGTATATGTGAAAAATAATATCATGAAGAGTCTTTATATATACCTAGGCTTTTATTTAAAATTTAGTTCCTTAACTCTTTTGATGACGTAAATCCCTTTGACAGTCTGAATTAGCCGTGAACCCACTTCCTGTAAGGAAATATAGATATACATATTAATACACAATGTTTCTTATATTTTTTAAAGATTCACAGACCCCTGAAATCCATCCAGAGGTTTATTATTTAAGGGGTTTCAAAAATTAATTTATGAAACAAGACTAGTGAATAAAATGCATATTGGTCATCCTGGAGGTCCTAGCTAGTACATTAAGAAAATAAAGATATACAGAGCTGAAAGGAATAAATAAACTATTCTCAGTCAACATGATTACTTTTGTTGAAATTCCAGAGAGAATCCAAACAAAAGCTACTCGAACTAATAAGTGACTTTTAACAAGGTCACAGAATACAAGACCAATACTCAAGAGTCAATTGCATTTCCACAGAATAGTGACAAGTAAGTGGAAATTAAAATTAAAACAATATCATTTATAATAGTACCAAAAATGATGACATAGTGAGATATATGTCTTAACAAAATATGTGCAAGATCTGCATGCTAAAAATTCAAATAAAAGATCCCTGGATATATCATATTCGTGAATTCCAAAACTCAATATTATTTACATGTCAGTTTTCCCCTAAATTGATCTATAAATTCAGTTTCAATAAAATTCCCAGCATAAAATAACTTGATAGTTGATTCTAAAATTTATATGGAAACACATAGGAACTAGAATAGCAAAATAATGCTGAAAACAACTTTTGAGAAAGTTTAAAGAAACTTTCAAAGTATCAGTACTTTTAAAATATCATTTCAAGATTCACTATAATAAAATTTTAAGTGAAAAAAATTATTTTTGCTTTCCAAAGCTATTGACTATGTTTACCATAGTCAATGAGGTAGTACACACACTGCCATCATGGCTATAAATATTTTACGATAATTTTAAATCCCTGAGTGCCCAATATGCACATGGTATTGATCCTGTTCTATAATCAGGAGAAATTTCAGAGCCTCAAATCTGTATAGTTTTCCAAATATCTCAGTATGTTTGATTTTGGAAAGTAGCCGGTTAAGGGAAATGTGGGCTGGATCTGGAGAAAAGGAACACCAAAAGAAGTTTGTTAGTGCGAGGGTTTATTTATTTCCAACCCAGAGTAATCTTTAAATCCAGTGAAGTTTTCTGACCACTATGAAGTCTTCAGTTATTTCACAGATTTGGGGTATTAGTAAATAATGCCAAGATCATTTCACCAAAGTAATCAATCTAATGACCCAATACGTTTTGGCGAGGTTAGAGAGAGGCGGGGCCCGTCTGAGAAAAGCCATAGGAATAGGTCGTCCCCAGTAGCAGCCTTCTAGCCCCACAAGGCCATGCTCTCTTACCTTCCTACTGTCACGCCTTGGCCCCAGCAGTTCCTCTGGCGTGCAGTGCCCTCCTCATTTCTTAGTACTGAAAGCCTGCATTTCAAGGTCCGACTCCACCGCGGAACTTCGGCTCGGCTCCATCCTTCCCTTACCATGTATTCTACTTTTACCAACGCATACGTGGTCTTGCTTGGTTTTGCCGAGTCTCGTGTATTACTCAGAATTCGGCTGCCTGTCCTGGGGAACTCACAGTCTTGGGCGACGGACGCTAGCCTCCCGGTACACGCGCGGGGCGAGCCTGGGCGGGTGCAGAGGCGCGCGTCTCGGGGGCGCGCGGAGCCCGGCCTCGCCTGCCGGCCCGCTCGGGGCCGCACCGCGCGCCCACGTGGCTGAGGACGCGGCGGCGCGCGCGACGTGGAGGATCGTCGCCCGGTGAGCGCGCTTCTGGGGGCGCGAGGGCGGCGGGGTCCTGGTCGCCGAGCCCGGGTCCGGGTTCCTGAGCTTTCCGTGGCGAAGGGTGCAAGGTCCGGGCCTGGCAGGTGGGAACCGCGAGTGGGGAGGACCCCGGGGCGGGCAGCGCGCATCTGTGGGAACTCGGCAAGTTGCGGACTAGCTGGCAAGTTGTCCTCATTTCCCCTGACGTTAGTTTAATGGCCTCCTCTGACATTAAAAATACAAGGAATAGGTTTGAAAGACTCAGCTCTACCTCTCTTCCCTCCTCCTTTACTTACTTTTTAAATTAATTTTGAGCCTTAACATTACAGCACACTAAATACAATGTGGTATCCTGAATTGGATCCTGAATCAGAAAAAGGACATCAGTAGAAAAATTGGGGAAATTATAATAAAGCCTGTGGTTTAGCTCATGTTAACGTCTTAATTTTGATAAATATACCCTAATATTAACAGAGTAATCTGGGTAAAGGGTATACAGGAGCTCTCTGTATGATTTTTGAAACTTACTGTAAATCTAAAATTATTTTAGAAAAAGTTAAAAAACAAAATCCTATGGCACTGTGCAGCAGGCCAGTCGTTTTTCACCAAGCAGGAGTCCAGTTAGTTCCTCTTTGCCAGGTCTGACAGGAATTTCATGTCTGTTTGACCAACTTGTTTGCTAAGGCATGAGTTATCTATCAGGCTAGTGGGTGTGGATGCTTCTAGTCCAAGTTTTTTGGGCAGGAAACTTTTCTTTTTCAAATCCGTCCATCAGATATGTTTGGAACACTTGTTATGCACAAGTAAACGAGACACGTACTCCCTGCACTAAGGGAGTGTACAATAAAAACATTAGGATGTAAGGACTATTGAAAGGTATAATACAGAGCTAGGAAAGCTCAGAGGTAGGACAAATCACATCTGTCAAAGGGTAGTCCAGGGAGCGGCTGTCATGAAGTGAGGGGGTGCCTAAGAGGAGAAAGCATTCCTGGGGTGGAGAATGGCATCAGCTGAGGCTTGAAGGTGACCAGACTGAGGAGGCCTTGGAGCGAGTGCAGTCCCTCATATGTGAAAGCAGAGAGCATGCCCAGGGAATACTGTTAGTTGAAACAAGGAGTGAAAACAGGATTCTTGTTGTAGAAAACAGGATGATACTTACTTAATTACATATGCCATGGGAGCCATGGACTGTTTTAGGGCAAGAGATGGACTTCACTGGATTTGTGGTTGGCAACAATGTGTAGGATAGCTTGGAGTAGATCAGTTATGGAACTATTGGTTTAGTCCAGGAGAAGTAACAAGTGTGTGAAGGACATTTTGTGGATCTAGAGGATTTGACAACTGAAGGCACCAAAGAGAAGAAAGAAGTCAAAAACTAACAAACAAACAACAACAAAAAAAACAATTCCAAAGTTTGGGGCCTGGGTGTTTTAGAGCATGGATGATGCATTTGCAGAAATAAAGGATATAGAAGGAGGTGACCTGGCTGGATGGGAGGGTGGAGAGGGTAATGAATTTGTTTTTGAATAAGCTGTGTTTGAATTGCTGGCAGGATATCCAGCTGGAGATGTGTATTTAAGAGTAGAAGCCAAACATGTACAGAAGAAACAGGAAGAGGAAATGGAGCCTGAGCAGGCAGATGTGAGAGAATCAGGGACTCTCTGAGTGGCTGAGGAACCAAGGTGGACCAGGGACCCGGGGTGAATCCATGGTGAATCAGTAGTCACAGCTTCTGCAGAGGTGGAGTTGGCTGAGAAACAAGACTAGGTATTGGACTTAGTGATTAGGAAGTCACTGGTCACTTCAAAGAGTTGTTTTAGTGCAAAAGTAGGAAGATTGCCCACCGTCCACAATGTGGTCATCTTGTGTTCTTTCCCAAGTGGCCAGATCACTGAACAAGGAGCCAGAGATATGGTTTCTAGTTCTGGCTCTGCCACTGCCTGTATAATTTTGGGCAAGTCATGTATGCCTGCACGGGCATAGGAAAATACATCCCTTTAGAAAACCAGAAGGGCCCTTTTATTCCTAGCAACACCTCACAGTTCATAGAACTAGGGTTCTGTGGGAACACACTTTGGAAAATGCTGATACAGAATTAGGATTTTAGAGCTCTAAAGAACCAAGAAATCTTATCCAATTCCCTCATTTGATAAATGAAGAAACTAATACTCAAATTCTAATTTAGTAAACATTAATTTCAAATAGATATATCAATGGTGCCTAAATATAAAGTAGTTATGCTTAAAGCCATTTTGGAGATTCAAAAACAGGCTCCAAGAAGTTAAATGACTTGCCCAGGATCACAGAGTAGCAAGTGGTAGAGTGAAATTTGAACCCAAACCTGAGGGGAGGCCTTTCCATCACATATCCTGCTGCCTCCCTGGTTGTCAACAATGAATTCATTTACAACTAGTCAAGTGAACTGTTAGTTTACTTCAAATATTGTCCCTTCCTTGGAAGTAATGTGTTCCAAAAGTCAAGTTTAATTTGACTGCATTACATATTAATATTACTATTAGTATAAAAAATTGGGAGGGTACACAGCCAACAGTTATCAAAGTTACATTTTAAAAATTAGTAAAGCATTGGACCATGTGAAAGCTTATTATGATGTGCAACTCTGAATAGCAGGAAGACACACTCATGACACCTGAATATATGTGTTGCATTAAAAAATATTGTTAGCTAATCCTGCAATTGCTTATTTCCTCTTATTGCTTTTTTCCTTTGTGTTGACCAATTCCATTTCCTTCACCTCTGACTGCCTAACCATGACCATACCTTCCTTAACAGAGAGGTGAATTTGCATTATAAACAGAATTCTGCTGCACCAGGGGTAAAACACAGCCCCTTATATAATAAATAATTTACTATCTAACCTGACAAAAACATATAAACTTACTTATTTAGGAAATAAACTTGTAAAAGAACCAAAATGATTTCATAAAAATTTGGGGTAAAAAAATGGGTCCAATAAACTATGTTGTTGAGTGTTGTTAAAACTAGCTATTTTAAACTTTTACTTTCCATTCTATTTGATGTCATAAATAATAGAAACTGGGTTTACTCTGATGTTACTCTCATTGAAATTCTCCAAATGACAAGAAGCACTGGCTGAGAGTGTAACAGTGACATTGTCATCAAGGGGCTAGGTTTACAATCTGGCTCTTATTAGCTGTGTTATTTCACCTGTCTGTGCTTCAGTTTAATTGTCCATATTTAAGTAGTGATAGTGTTGTGAAGAGTAAACAGAATAATCTAAGTAAAGCACTTAAAATAGTGTCTAGCACACAGAAAGCAAGCAGCATGTACTAGCTGTTATGTCACTAAAAAAAATTATTGCTGATTTAAAGCATCCAGTTTAATAATTTTCTTATCTAGGGGGGTACAAATGATTAACAAACTTCTCATCTTGCCCCCTAATTCAGTTAAAGTTCCCTTATTTTTTTCTGTTTTAAACAATTTTTAATATAGTATTGAGTAATAACTTATATATGATAAAATGCACTATTGTAAGCATACAGTTGGATTAGTTTTAACAAACCATCATTCTAGTCAAGATATAAGACGTTTCCGTCACCTCAAAAAAGTTCCTTCATGCCCTTTGAAGTCCATCCACCTTCCCCGCTCAGGCAACCACTGATCTGCTGCTGACCATGTATATTAGTTTTGCCAGGATTTCATACAGTAGGTGGTTCTTCTGTTTGCATAACATCTGTAAGTTTCATCCACACTGTTGCAAATATCGGAAATTCATTACTTATTGCTGAAGGTATTCTATTGTATGGTTGTATTATAATTTTTTTTTTCGCTGATGGTTACTTTGGGTGTTTCCAGTTTGGGACTAATTCTAATAATGCTATGAACATTCATTCACACATTTCTCTATGAACATGTTTTCATTTCTCTTGGGTAAGTGCCAAGAATGCAATCGCCGTGTCACTGTTTAAAAAACCAACTTTTTACAATGTTTGTACAATTTTATACTCCCACCGACAGTATGTATGGATGTCCACATCCTTAGCAGCACTTGGAATTGGCATTAGTAAATGGTGGAATCTCATTGTAGTTTAATCTACAATTCCCTGATAACTAATGATGTTGTGTCTTTAACTTGTGTATTTCTTTTTATTTTAATTAGTTTCAAGTATACAGTACATTGGTTAGACATCTATATAGTCTGTAAAATGATCCCCCCAATTGCACCTTTCCTCCCCTGACCCTCCACCTAGCCAACGTATTAATGCTAAATGCATTCCCTATGCCATGCTCCCCATCCCTGTGACCATCCATCAGCTACTAATTTGTCTTCTTTAACCCTTCACCCCATTCTTCCAGCCCCCAAACCTCCTTCCTCTCTGTCTGTCACCAGATTGTCCACTATATTTGTGAGTCTTTTTAGTTTGTTCTTTTTATTCCTTAGATTCTACATATTGGTGAAATTATGTATCTTCTTTTATGATATGTCACTTCAAATCTTTTAAGAGCCTTTGTTTTTAAACATTGAAAATATATGGTACCTTGACCTTAACAACAACAGAAAACTCTTCATACATGATCAGATTTATTTAGCATCTATGTGTAGTTTTAACAGTGGAAGAATAAGAGAAAGATCTCAGCAAAAAAAAAAAAAAGAGAGAGAGAGAGCAATTTAATTCTTTTCGAAAGACTGAGATTCATTTTTGAAAGTCTTAGTGAGCAAATGCTTAAACAGCAGGATATTTAGAAAAATATGTCAGATGCATTTTCATCATCTTTTTTTTTTTAAATGAGTCTTGTGAAAAGGATGAAATGTTTCTAAATAACTACAGCAAAGAAGCTGTTTTGAAAATGGTGGTGAAACTCTCTCTTAACTGAACTCTGTACCAGAAGGACAAGGCTGAGCATTTCAGGTGCTCTCCAGCCACCAGGCAGAGGCCACTGTCACCAGGTAGGTGCCTACAATGGTCTTCGCATAGACAGAGCTCTGTGATCCTTTCTCTGGGGGGCATTTTTACCTGGAGTTGTTTTCTTCTTGGAAGAAGGGCAGGCAGTTAGCATCATGGCATCCCGTGTGGAGCCTTGCTGAGGTGATTATAGTATTTTGTTTTTCTGCTCTAGTGGCAAGTATTTTAGTTTGTATGTTCCTTGTTTTATTAAACAAATATTTATTGAGCATCAATTATGTCTCAGATATTGTTTTAGGAATTGGGAATGCAGTAGTGATACAAACAGACAACAGCTTCTGCCTTTGTGGAACTTACATTCCTGTTAGGGACATTTAGGTGGGTTTGGAATCTGGCAGGGAAATTTTTCAGGGCACCCCACCTCTTGAGAGTCATCTAGGCAGGCTGGAGCCACCTTCTGCTTCACTGAGCTCCCACTTTTGCACTACCTTCCCTGTAGGTGGCATGATTTGAAAAATGAGTAAAATATGGAGGAGTATGTTAGAAAATCATAAGTGCTAAGGAGAAAGATAAAGCAAATAAGTAGGACAGGGAGAAGCAGTTTGCAATTTTAGATGGGGTACCAGGAAAGGCCCCGCTGAGAAAGTGACACTGAAGGAAAGAACCGCAGGAGGTGTGCAAGCAGCTTTGCACTTGTCTGGGGGGAGAGGGTTCACCCCTAGCAAGGGAACACAAGCTCTGGGGCAGGAATGCCTGTCAGGGTCAAGAACACCTGGGAGGTCAGGGCTGTCAGCCTAGGACAGGGGACAAAGGCAGAGATGAGAATAAGGTCCTTAGCCATTGAAAAGTCTTTGGCTTTTGCTCTGATTGCTTGCAAAATAGGTGTGAATACAGGTGTGGCATGACTTGAGAAAGGAGGAGTTGGGCACCTTCTTTCCTCCTACCTATCACTGTCCCAAATACAAAATCTCTACTAATTGTGTCTGCACAGAAATAGCAAACCAAGTGAGGCTGTAGGAACCCTGAGCACTTGAAGTGGATAAAGGGCTGTGATGGACGAGACAGAGGCAGGATGGTCTTAGTCATTGAAAGTCTCGTTTTTCAGAGGCTTTTCAGAATTTTACATAGCTCTTTGACTTGTGAAAACCGAGCCTTTTCTTCTGTAAGCTTGTGTGTTAAGTGTGTTCTATTTCCTTGGCAAAGGCTCTGCTTTATTCTGATCAGTAGACTATTACATTCAGTGAAAGCCTTTCTTGAGTCCTTAAAATTAACTATAATCTTTGAAATTGGAGATTGGAATTTTTCTTATCTAAAAAGTCCTGAAATATTCAAGACCTTGAACTGGATTGCATTTGTGCACTGGTGCTTTGCTAGATAGTCTTGCCTGTATAATACAGAAAAGAACTTTTCTTCCCTAGAAAACCCCACTTTCTTATAGTGATGGTGTTTAACCACTGTTTTTTGTAACTGCAGGTAACCTGTTTTTCCTTATGGTAAAGACGGCACCTCGCTGATGAGCAGGGTGGTGATGCCACCAAGTGAGGCAGAGGCACAGACCTGGGAAACAGAGGATGATGACATGGCAGAAGGCGATTTAGGGTATGGCCTTGGAAGAAGGCCCGGCGGTATTTATGAAGTACAAGTTTCACATTTATTTACATCTAGAAAAAGATCAGATGACAGGAACTTTAGCCCTCCCCCATTTCCAAGAAAGGGGGAAGAAAGAAGTGGTGCCATTTTTCAGTACTCCCGACATAAGAGCTTGCAAGATATGTTCCCTGAAGGATCCAGAATTCCCCATCACAGACGACTAAGTAGCTCTGGTAAGAATGCCTAGTGTCCTCTCCCTCTTTCTCCCCTGTGAATTTGATCAGTGCTTCCAACGCATGAAAACAGGTTGCCAGAGTGGATTTTAGAAATTTATCTTTATTTACATTGTGGGATTGGTAATGGTTCAAAAGCAATTGATGTTTTTATTTCCAAGCATTGTCTAAATCGTGAAGTATACTAGTTATTCTGCATTAATACATATATGTTAGTGATCTCAGTAAATGATTACCTACCTTGCTTTTTTATGGTGTAGTGATATACTTTACCCCTTTTTTTTTTTCTTATTCAACAAATATTTATTGGATAACTGTTAGGAACCTAGGACTGCTCTAAGCTCTGGGAATCCCATCAGTGAACAAAATAGTCAAAGCCCCTAATGTCATGGAGTTCACATTCTAGTAGAGGAGACAGAAAATAAATGTACAAATGAGCATCTAAGTAACATCAGGCAGTGGTGAGTGAAGGGATAGTGAGTGAGTGGAGGGGCTGGGGCACTGCCATTTTAGGCAAGGGTTAGGGGAGGCCTCTTTAAGGAGGTGACATTTGAGCACCGCAAGCTGGGTGCTTATCTGGGGAAGGAGTGTTAATGGCAGAACATGCATGCTTCTAGTTATTTTAAGGATATCATGAAATTTTTAAAAATTATCAGAATTATTTTAAATTTATCATAACTAAAGATAAGTTATGCCATACATTAAGAATGAAATTCAGAATCATATTGTGATAGAATGACACAACTGCAAAATGATTGGGAGCCCATGGATGAGACCATGCCTACTCTGTGGCATAGCTCTTGTGTGGCTGAGTAACACACATTGTAAAACTTCTCCACCAAAGCAGAACAAACACAAATTAGAATAACACAAAAATAATTTAAGAAACATGTTTCAGATATACAAATGTTATATTGCAGCTGGGATCTATCCCCATCCCTCAAAATTCTTCTTGAAATTAGGATGGGATTATTGATTAAATATTTTTCTTTCAGTTTCTTATCATGCATAGAGAATAGATACTATTTTGCAAGAAAGATGTTGAAAACTGAATATGATGCTAAGATGCCTTTGTAAAAACATGAGGAAACCGCTGGGATAGAAACAAGATGTAATAGTCATAGTATGAGTTCCTGTTTTTTTGGGTTATGGACTTTTGTCTTTCTGTCAAAGTTGACCTGATCCTAGGTAAGAATATTGTGTTAGTTTTCTTTTGTTAATAGGCAGTTTCCAAATTACCAGAAATTTAATGGTTTAAAACAACATAAATTTATGGTCTTATAGTTCTGCAGGTCAAAAATCCAAAATAGATTTTACTGGGCTAAAATTAATGTGTGAAAAAAGGCTGCATTCCTTCTGTAGGCTCTAGGAGAGAATCCATTCCCTTGTCTTTTACAGCTTCCAGATGCCACCTGTATTCCTTGGCCCGTGGTCCCCATTCCTCCATCTTCAAAGCCAGCAATGGCTAGTCGAGTCTTTCTTATTCTCCATTACTCTGACACTGACTCTCCTGCATTTCTTTTTCATTTATAAGGACCCTTGTGACTACTTTGGGTCATCCAGGATAATCTCCCATCTCCAAATACTTAATTTAATCACATCTGCAAAGTCCCTTTTGTCATGAATTCACAGGTTATGGGGATTAAGGTATGGGCATCTTTGGGGGCCATTATTCTGCCTATCACAAGTATTAATAAAATATAACTTGTCATTGTCAACCCAATGTCACATTTGAACCTCCTTGGAACAGTATATCAATGATTTAAGTTTTCCCTTGAATACTGTTATGTTGATGAAAGTTTAGAATAACAAAGAAAAAAACTGTTTTGAGAAAATTTTAATATCCCTCAAAATATTCTTTCTAAACTTTTTTTTTTCTTTTACTTCTTTTCCTCTTGCTTGTAGCTTACCACTTTAATGCTTTTCTATTGCCAGTGGGATCAAATGAAAATGAAGCTTCTTGAAAGCCCAGTTTAATGTTTCAATTGATCACATTAAGGAGAGAAAAAACTGATGTTACTAAAGACTTCTAGTCATTCTCTTTGGAAAGAAATTAAATTCAGGTTATTTCTTAGCTATTAAAATCACTATATTGATCGAATTTAAACCAAACACCAAAATTTATTTCACTCCCAACATTCATGTTTTTTTATATTGTGTGTGGACAAAAAAAGGACCACATACTAAATCTGACAAGCTCAAGGGAGGCCTGCATGGTGGACCTTACAAACTCAGAAACTGAAAGTAACCACACAGGATGGTCTGAACATAAAAGTTCCTAACTGAAAGTGTTTCACATTCTAGACCTGTAGGTTCCTTGACAAAGGTCAGTCTTTACCCTAAGTGAGTCTGTCTTTTTGCATCTAAGATAACAAACCTTTGAAATGTCAGAGCAGTCTCCTATTCCAGACCCCTGGGGGCACAACCGCCAGCACCTGGACCACAGAATCTTCATTATTGCTTTGTTCCTCACCTAACCACCTATAAATGTTAATTATCTTGTACCCACCAATGTCAAAGAAGCAAGTATCTCTCCATTTTCCTTTTTATTCAATCCCAGAGATTTCCATGCTTTGCTCTCTCCCATCCCGTTAGCCTGCCACCACTGGATTTTGGTAATCCTCCTCAAGTCTCCTCCTTTTATTTTAATGTATAAAATAAGCTGCAAAACTGCCATTCTCCAGAGCATTTTCTCCATTGAGATTTTGCTTCCTGGCAATTGTCAGTTTGGCTCAAATAAACTCATAAACATTCTCTGCAGGTTTAGATGTTTCTTACGTGGACATGTGTTTGTATGTAGTAACTAACCAATTTGTTATTTTAGAGTCCTTTTTATTCAAAAGTGTGTGTCTTTTCAATTGTGAAATGTTTTAAGGCAGCTATTTTTATCATTATTTGGTTTATTATAATTCTTTTCTCTTTGCAATGAAACCTGTACTTGATATTTTGTAAACAAATGTCCTATATTTAACTAGTTAAAATGTGTTTTTTTTTTCTCTAATAGATTCTAATTCAGAAATGTCAAATGTAGAATTAAAGCAGCGTCTTGATGAAACATTACAGGTAGGTACTCTGGCTTATATAAAAATTCTCATGTAATAAAATCCACTGATAAGAGTTTTTGTTTGGATGGAAGACAGATGTTGGCTTTCCAGATATTTTTGATGAGTCACAGTATGAAGCTCATACCTTTGAACTGGCCTCTTAAGTTTATCTTCCTCATTTCTCAAAAAGGCTGTTTAAAGCCCTCCAGTTCTCCTTTCACCCCTAATCTTCTTCTACTACTCTAATTTCCTGGAGAAAATAGTTATTTCCTTCCATCTGACTTCCCTGTGTGTGGCTTAAAATAACCTCTCTGAAGTTAGAAGGTCAGAAAGTATCCCAGCTGGTTGGAGGAGGCCACCCAGCCTGCTGGGAGTAGGCATTTCTGTGCGGGCTGCTTATCCTGTGGGAAACAGGAAGCCCATCCTAGTGTAAGTTTGTGACTCTTGTGAAAGCTGCAGTTTTAGTTTCCTAGGACTGCTGTAACGAAGTACTGCATACTAGAAATTTAAAACAAGAGATTTAGTCCCTCAGTTCTGGAGGCTAGAAGTCCAAAATCAAAGTGTCAATTGCCCATATTCCTTCTGAAAGGTCTAGAGAAGAACCCTTCTTTGCCTCTTCCTAGCTTCTGGTGGTTGCCCAAACAGTCCTTGGCATTCCTTGGCTTGTAACTGCATCACTCCAGTCTGTTGTCACATGGCCTTCTCTAGTGTGTGTCTGTTTTTTTCTCATCTTATAAGGACACCAGTCATTGGATTGGGGCTTAATCCTAATCCATTCAGACCTCATTTTAACTTGATTATATCCAAAAAGATCCTATTTCCAAATAGGGCCACATTCATAGTACTAGGAGTTAAGACTCAAACACTTCTTCTGAGGAGAACACAGTTTAGCCCTTAATAGATACTGTAGCTGTGTGAATGATCATCTGCTTATTTTATGTGGCCTAAAGATTTTTTTTTTCCAGATTCTTAGCCATGTGTCCTAGATGGGTAAAAACTAAAGATTTGGGCTTTGAATTAAAATTGGCACCTGATAATGAGGCTCTCGATTTTGGCCTGTCTGGAAAGCCTGAGGGATTTCCATCTTCATTTATAAGGTCACAGTGCTTTGAGTCAAAGTGCATGTTAAGCTTAAATGTAGACTACCCAAACTGTTCATTTTGAGTTGCATATCTTGCAGATAGGAAGATGAATTTTATTTCTCTTCTCAGGAGGTAGAAATTTTAAAAACTGAACTTGAGGCATCTCAAAGACAACTTGAAGGCAAAGAGGAAGCACTGAAAATTCTTCAGAGCATGGTAAGAAGTTATTTTTAAACTTTCATCACTTTCACAGTGTAATACTAGGTGCTATGGTTTTAGCTTTTAAAAGAAAAGCGGCAGTGCTTAATATAATTTTATGAGGTCTAGATTTTTTAACAATTTTATTGATGTATAATTTACATGTCATGAATTTTACACATTTTAAGCATACAATTCATTCTTACACTATCACCACAATCTAATTTTTGCACACTTTTATCACCCCCCAAAAGGAGCCTTAGACACATTAGAAGTCACTCTCCATTCCCATCTCCAACCCCAGACAATCATTAATCTATTTTCTTATAGATTTGCCTTTTGTATTTCATATAAATAGAATCATACATTATGTGTCTGGATTCTTTCTTATCTGGATTCTTTTAGTCAGCATGGTTTTGAGGTTCATGAATGGTGCAGTATGTGTCAGTATTTTCTTCCTTCTTATTGCCAAATAATATTCCATTGTATAGGTATGGCACATTTTGTATATACATTCACTGATTGATGGGCACTTTTTGGTTGTTATTAATGCTACTACTATGAATGTTTATGTACAAGTCTTTGTGTGGAAAATTCTTTCATTCATTCTCATATATATTGGGGAAGAGCCAAACCAAGATTTTCTGACTTTTGAACTATCAAACACTCCACAAAGAGGTGGTCTCTGTGGAAATTCTCATCTCAAATTAATTTTCTGTTGTTTTAAAAATGTGAACATCATGCATATAAGAATGATTAAAAATTTAATTTATACTGATATTTTTTCCCTTAGGCAATATTTGACAAAGCCACAAGTCATACCCAGGCAGTTCTTCAAAAAACTATGGAACAAAAGAGATCCTTGGAGAAGGTATTTGTGTTTTTAGCGTAGACTTGTTCAATCCAATAAGCTTTCAAATAAAATTTCCTTAACAGTCACCATGCTAATGGATATACAATTTATGCATACACTCTGCTGGGTGTGCTTCAACTTTATATGATCTCTTCCCTTTTGGAGTTTACAATCCAAAACAGATTGTCAAACGTGTAAATAATTAGGTTTCTTTTATTTTCTATTTTAAGGTAGTAGGAGGCTCGCCAAGTTGACGCTTCCTATTTTTCTTTTCTTTTTCTATGCTTGCAGAGCCTCCTGCCTCTTTCTGACCACCTCATCTTCACTATAAAAGCATTTAGGAATCACTTTCAGAGGTTGTTCCTGTGCCTGTTGTACCCTCCCTTAATGGGACTGCCCTGGGCTCAGACCTCCAGGAGTATATTTTGCTTGTGGAGTCTGCATGGGCTGGGGGCAGGGATGATGAGAAATCTAGGTTCAGACCCTAAATTTTTTAGCTAAACAATTTGAAATTTCTCCTATTGTAAGCAAGTTTTGGCAAAGCTCTTTTGAGTGCTAACAATACATGTTATATGTGTTTACAAATGTGATAAACGCTTTTTGAGTAATAGTTTTTTTCTCTTTAATGTATTTCTGTGAAATGATCAAATGATGTATTTCAGCTATTCACAATGTCTTGAGTGATTTATTTGTAAAATTTTCCATGGAAGTATTATTTTCTTTCTGTAGGAAATAAATGCCTTGCAATGGGAAATAGAATTTGATCATAATAGATTTAAAAATATAGAAGAATCTTGGACCCAAAAATATGACAGGTTTGTATATTATTATTCCATAGTTTTTCTTTGGAAATCTTTAATGTGCATGTAATTTAAATGCAGTTTAGGCTTTCTTCTTCTTTGAGCTAACTGTGAATATAAAATTATTATTGCTTATCCACTTGCCAGCTCCATATTTTTCTGTTGATGTTTTATTAAAAATATATATATATAGTACAAACTGTATTTTCAAATACAGTGTAAGAACAATGTTTTCCAAGTAATTTTAGCATTGGCACTATTTTTTTCAAACAAAATCTATTTAAATTACAACATTCACTTTTTATAAGGTCAGTAATTGAGGAACTGATTTTATATCTGGGATTATAGATGTCTTTAGTATCTAATCTTTTATTATTTCTTAACTTTTGAGATAATTGAAAATTTATAGAAAACTTACATGAACAGTACAAAGAATTCCTGTGTACCTTTCACCAAGATTCTCCAAATTTGAACTCTTTACCATATTTGCTTTATTATTTTTTCTCCCTTTCTTTCTCTTTGTACTTAAATATGTAGATGTAGACATAATTTTTTTCTGAACCATGAGTAAGTTTCATATATAGGGCCCCATTACTAGAACTACTTCAGTTTCTGTTTTTTCAAAGGATATTCTCTTTTAAAACTATAGCATAATTGTAAAAAACAATACTATTTTTTTAATCTATAGATCTTATTTAGATTTGCCAATTATCTTAATAATTCCCTTATAGCAAAAGAAAAAAAATTTCCGCGTTCCAGGATCCAGTATAGAATCACATGTTGCATTTGGTTGTCTTGTCTAAACTGTAGTCTCCTTTAATTTAAAACAATTCTTCAGTGTTTCTTTGTCTTTTATAAACTTTACCTTTTTTTTGAGGACAGATCAGTTATTTTATAGAATATCCCACAATGGGTTTCTGGTGTTTCTGGATTAAATTCGGGTTATGTGTTTCTGGCAGGATTACTACTAAGCAGTGTTATATTCTTTGTGCATCATATAAGGAGGCACGTGATGTTGATTTGTCCCATTTCTAGGCTGTGATCTTGATCATTTAGTGTAGGTATGGTATCTGCCCTCATTCTCCACAGTAGTCACAATTCTTCCTCTTGTAATTAATAATCATCTTGTGGGGGAGATACTTTGAAATTATGTAAATATACTGTTACTCATCAGACTTTCACTCACCAGTTTTTACATCCACTTGTTATTCTGCCTGAATTATTACTGTGATGTCTGCCAAATGGCAATTTTTGAATTCTGTTGTTCTTTCTCCATTTATTTATTGGCATCTTACTATAAGAAATTTTCTCGTTCTTTTGTTTATAAAAATATGGACTCATGGATTCTTGCATTATGCAAGGAGTTAAAAGTGATTACTATCATAATTTCTGTCGATGCTTAAAATTTTCCAGCTTCAGAGGACCTGAAGAAATGGCTCCTCTGATGACAACACACCCAATAGGAATCCGGTGTCATTTGACGAGGGGTAGCAAACCTGTGGCCTTCTTATGAATAAATTCTTATGAACTCTCATGTGTTCCCCACTGCCCCACTCCTCACTTCCCTGTGGCTGCCGGGCAGGACCAGTGGCCCAAGGCTTTGAAGGCCTCAGTATTGGAGGCAGAAAACCTGGGAGTGGGCACAGGCCAGAGGGCCAGGGAGGTCCTCCTGTAGGAGCTGAACTGTAGCTTTGTGTCTGAGAAGGGGCCATGTGGGAGCCATTAGCGTGATAACAGGTCTACATGGCTAGAGGCAAAAGTTTAAAAAACTTTATTTCCAACTTTGGTCAATGGGAACTCCTTAAGACTGGCTTTGGTGGCCTTTTGACACCTTCCTATTTTCCTTGAGTACTTTCTTGCTTTCTGGTACAAGATATTATAGACTAGTATACCCACAATATTAGGCATTTCTTCACGGAGCCCTGGATCTTTTCAGTGGGGAATGGTGTTTAAAAATCAAGATCTGAGTACTAGGTATGCTTATTGCTACTAGGGAGTCATTCCTAGAAGGTCCTCTCAGGGAACAACTGGAAAATACACATACAGACAAATACGTAAACCTATCATATTAAAAACCTGGAGTTGATATCCATACTTCCAATTTCAGGCTAACACCACAGGGTTCATTTTAGCCTTGCCTTTTTCCACATTTTTAACTCCCACAGTGAGAAACCTGGCTCCTATTACACAATATATTTACTTATTTTTCCATTGTATATGCAGAGGGGGTAGCTTAAAAATTGCTATACATGTACCATTGTAAAAGCAAACCTACTAATCAGAGTTTAATATCTGTTTATAGTTTTGTTTTCAGCCTGAATGTATATGTTCAAAAGTCACTTGGTTAGTTTCTTTTTTCTCTTTAGTATGGTTATGCTATTCATTTACGATAATTTGCTTCTATTTGTGTTCTATTTTAGGAACTATTTACCATCCTTGTTGATGTATTTATCTTGTTTCTTTTTGACTTTGTAAAAGATTGACATGCTTCCAAAACTCAGAACTATTCAGAAAGATATATTCAGAGAAGTGTCATTTGCACCCCACGCTCTCTCCATCACAACCTTCTGCTATCCTTCCTTCCTCTCACGTCTGCAGATAACCAGTCTTGTTTTCTGATTGATCCTTCCTGTGTTTCTATTTGCCTGAATGGACAGATATATGTATATTTTCTTATTTCCCATTCTTTCTTACACAAAGGATAGTTTACATACTCTTTTGCACTGATTTTTCTATTTAATAATATATCTTAGAAATCACTCCATTGTGTGGATGTGCCATAGTGTACTCTACCGTTCTCCTATACATAGGCACTGAGCTTGTTCCCAGTATTTTGTGATGATAATGCTGTGATAAATAACTTTGACATATATATTTTATGTTGTTGTTGATGTATTTTCAGGGTATGTTCTTAGAAGTAGAATTGTTGGGTTAGAAGGTAAATGCATATTTAGATTATTAGATGTTGCCAAATTCCTCTCTCTAAGGCTTGTGCCACTTTGCATTCCTATCAGCAGCACATGTGAGACTGCCTGTTTCCCCACAGCCTCATCAAGAGAATATATCACATGTTTTAATTTTTTGGTAGTTTACCTAATTTGGTTTTTTATCTTTTTTTTGTATTTTTATTTTGGCTGAACAGAACCCAGAAAATTCTGATTTACATACACAGATTTACACTTAGTCGAGAGACTGCCTTTTAGGGTACTCTTCAATTAAGCAGAGCTGGCACAAGAAGCTTTATTATGTCTGCACAAAAATAGTTAACCAGATAGCAAAGTTAATGAATTTGACTGAGTTGGCTTTTTAAAAAATTAGTTTATGAGTAACCTAAGTAATTTAAGTAATTTATAAAGAATTTAACTGGATCTAATAAAACGTTTGTGAGCATCTGAACAATTTCCTCATAAGCTTAATCAGAATTCATTTGGAAACTCGAGACCTAGTCTTAGGAAGAGGGTGCATTAACAAAGGTGCTTTATTCCTCAAGAGCTACATGCCTTGCTTGAGAACCTAATTTCATATTTTATTAATTTGTTAAGTAATTCATAGAAACAGAATGCATTAAATTTACATTTCATTTTTAATTGGGAAGCTTTCACTTCATGACCGCTGTTTTAATGATTTGAGGCTAATTTTAAGCATAGCATAGAACATTTTCCACAAGCACTGCTACAAATGTCTTGACAGGTATTTTACTTAGTTATAAATTGACTAGATAATCTGGCTACTGGTTTTAATTACAAAAAAAATTGTTTAAGCCTTTGATGCTGGGCAATTTAGGAACTCTTGTAAGTAATTTCAAGTTTTAGTCAATAGATAAAGCTCCCTATGTATCTTTTATGCAAGTTTTTAAAGGTGACCTAAGTCTGACATATAGTTGGTAGTCAAATGGTTATTAAGTTAAATTAAAACTTTAGTAAAGAAAATGAGTATTCAAAAGGTATGTGTTAGATAATTCTGGTTCTGATTCTTTCTCAACTAAGTATACAGAAGGGTTTAAAGTATGTGCAAAATCTTACCACACTCCTTTAAATTGTTTTTATTTTGTGACACATATAAATTCTATACTGTTCTAAATTAGGAAAAATTATATTTAGGTTTTTGTGCTTTAATTATGGGATAGAAATATTCTCATTTAAGTATAAAGTGCAAACGTTTAGTTTTTGGAGGGTACTTTTTTCCAGGCTCAACTGTGAAAATGCAGTCATCAAAGAAACTTTGAAACTAAAAACAGAAGAAATTAAAATGCTGAAGTCTGAAAATGCAAGTAAGAGTGGTATTTTGATGATTCTTTAAAAATTCTTTATGTTAAAAGATTTGTTTATGTAGTGTCTTATTTTAAGAACATATATTAATAGAGACAAAGTGCTAGTATTTCAAAGTCATATATTTTAAGGATAATAGAAGAAATGCATCAGTTTAGGATTTTTTAGTTAAAAAAGTTTGGGGTAAAATTCACATAAAATTAACCATTTAAAAGTGAACAATTCATAACATTCACAGTGTTGTACAACTATCTAGTTCCATAATATTTCCATCATACCTTTTAAGCAATTTCTCCTCATTCCTCCTTTACTTTTTAGTTTTTATACTCAGTGTAAAACAAAGTGAAAAGCACCTGATGTTTGAAGAACTTGGATAGATATATATTTTGTTGGGATACGAGTAGAAAAAGTTTAATTATATAATTATTCAACATTATTTTCTTTCAAAAATTGTCTTTTGTGACTTTGTTACTAATACAATTATTCTTAATTTTTCAAGATATTTGACTCATCAAGAACTTGAATTTTTACATATACAACTGACACTTGAATAATGCAGGGGTTAGAGACACCAACCCGTGCTGTCAATATAACTTTTTTCCATGTATAGAGCATAATGTCACCTGTGAGGAGTAAATCCAAGTTCCTATTGGATGTGTTGTAAACAGAACAGCCATTCTTCGGGCGCCCTGCTCTGATCACACCCACCAAATCCATATATAACTTTTGACTCCCTCAAAACTTAGGTAGTCCCTCTGTATCTGTGAGGGATTGGTTCTAGAACCCTCCATGGATACTAACATATGCAGATGCTCAAATCCCCCATGTAAAATGGCATAGAACAATGCAAGCAACCCTCCACATTTGCAGACTCCCAACTGCATACTGAAAAGAATATTTTGATCCAAACTAGTTGAATCCACCAATGCAAAATCTTGGGAAAAGGAAGTCTAACTGTGTTATTTGTTGAAAAAAAAATCCACGTGTACGTGAACCTGTACAGTTCAAAGGATCAGGTGTATGTGTGTATACATATAGACAAAAACACACTTCCCTTATATGATGAGCCACCTTATGGCAAAAGTTAAGGAAAGTAATCAAGTGGTTTAAGATTAAGGTGGTACCAACTTTTTATAAAATTCTGAGATGTCGATTCTCCCTTCTGAGCAGAAACTATTTAAAGTGGTGGCTTGAAGGGGGCAAAATAAGCTCTAAGTCAGGTCATGGGCCCAAGAGAGGTGCTTTACATAGTGTAGTTCAGGGGTTCCCAACCCCTGGGCCGCAGAATGGTAGTAGTCCATGGCCTGTTGGGAACTGGGCTGGGATGCACAGCAGGTGAGCAATGGGTGAGTGAGTGAAGCTTCATCTGTATTTGTAGCCACTCCCTGGCACTAACGTCACTGCCTCAGCTCCACCTCAGATCATCAGGAATTAGATTCTGATAGGAGCACTGGTCCCTGCTGCTAGAAAGTTGTGGCAATGCACCTGGGTGAGAACTGCACACAGAAGGTGCTTCTCAGTACTGGTGATTTGAGCAGATGGAGATTTCTCCTGTATTAGGTTAGTTCTCAGGACAGAAGCTGCTCATAATTACAACCCCTCCCCTTCCTCCTTACCATTCCACCCTGCAACAAGAGGGGGAAAGGTGTACTGTTTTCTGCACTCTCTACTAGTGGGACCCCCCTTGTTCTAAATGGTTTCAGATCTGCTTGTTAAAACTTTGAACAGAAAAATCTGATGGTTTGCATACTTTTGATATATGAAATCTCATCATCTGATTGTCTTACTACCCACAAGTTCTATGAAAAATTTGCCTTTGTATGTTTTCTCTGAAAATACACAGATTTTCCAAGAGAAAATGAAGACCAGACTTTGGTTGCAAAGTTACTTCCATATTAGAAATAACAACATTTTATCTAGTGTTAGATATGTATTATCTCACTTAATACTCACTATTCTATCAGATTTTCTGGATGGGGCCAGATTTTGTGGGCAATGCCTGTTGTACACATGTTGCTTGTAAGAAATGAGTATATGATGTTGGTGTAACAAGATTACGTGAGGCCAGAGTTAGCCCCATAACTAACACTTTCTTATATGGCCCTTCCTAGGTTTGAATCAACAGTATTTGGAGGTGCTTGCTATGCTTGATATCAAACAGCAGAAGATGGTTCAGGAAAACGTATGCCAAGACAAAAGTGGCTTTACAGAGGTTTCAGGTCTTGAGGTAGGTGAGCAGGTATGAAAGCTTAGCAGGAGGAAAATTTTCTTCTTTCTTTTTATTTCTGCCATTATTATCTGCTTACATGTTCTAGGGTAGCACTATATTTAGCAATTTGAGACTGAATGAGAGAGGCCCATGGGTTTGCCGAGGTCAGTTCTTCAGTCTTGCTGGTACCATACCTATCATGCGTGAGATTCATTAAGGGATGTGCTAGTCACTTCCTGCCTTTAATTTTTTTCAGTTTTAGCAGAAGCTGTGTTAGTTGTTACATTACATGATCATAGACTCTATTTTTAGGAGTGGATGGAGGATTGTTTTTTCATTGACATTAAAATTAATTCGTCATTTCTGAGTGTGCAACCCTCCCTGACAGGAGCTGGCAGTAGTGAATGCTGGGCAGCAAGGCCAAGTCCAATCACAGGAGGTCACACTGTGGATGTTAATATTTACTTTGTTAGGTCAGGTTCCTGCCAAGGACTCAACTATAGGAAACTGGTGCCAGGTTAAACACGTAAGCTGGGTGTGAAGAACAGGAAGGCAGAATTCCAGTACGTTTTTGTTCTAAATAACAACATTTTTTTCTCATTTGTTTGTAATCACCACTTGGATCCTTTAAGCCTGGTCTTAGCTTTCTTCTGTTTTTGTTTTCCAGTTTCTTTTCATCAGATGCTTAAATAGAAATGTACACGGGGATGTGTGAATGTGCCTCTGTGTTTGTTTCTAGCTAATTAGTGTGACACTGGGTAACAGGATAATGATTTTGGATTTAAAGTTTGCAGTCCTTGGAGCCTGCCTTTGTCATGGTCCCAGAGGGAACCCCTGTTCCTGTGCCAAAATGGCGGCATCTGCTCGGAAAATGCTTCTTCAGCTCAAACAAGAGGTATCGTACTATCAAAATAGTGAATGCTTTGGTTTTGTTTCTACAGTAATAGTAGAATAAATGGAAGCATCTGCAATAATTAGCTTTATTTTAGCTGGCTATGGGATTTATGTTTAATTTTATATAATAGCATTAACTTAAAAAGTGGATTTTGTTTACGTGGTTCCAGAATACCAATAGTACTTGGCACGATATTGTAGCCACATAAAGTTGTTTGCCTAAGATTATAGTTAATATTTCCTAAATTCTATTTCATTTGTCTATACATGGCCCTCAAATTACTATATATTGGATGAAAAGGTGCACTTATGCTTAAAATTACTAGGATCTGCAACACCAGTTAATGGGGAGATAAACATGAAGCTTATTAGAAAACCAGCAAAGTAAAGCAGAAGGAAACTTTGTACTAGTCAGACCTTGGTTTGAATCTTAGGTACAGTTTTCTAGCTGTGTGGCTTTGGACACACATGTTAAATGGATGATAATAACTAGTTTGGAGGGTTGTTGTAAGAAATAGAGGAAGTAGACATATGTTTAGCACAGCACCTGGCATTTAATCAAATGACAGCTGCCATTATAATTAGGCTTTAATAACAAATACAGTACATGTACCGTAATTTAAAAAATATTTTACCTTTACTGAATGTATGGAGTTTAAAGTCTTCAGAGTATATAGAAAACCTAACAGCTAAATATTAACAATTCACTAGGAAAAGCATAAAATTACATAGATCAGAGTCAGGGAGATACCTGAAAGATGATATTCAAAATTATTTTTAGTGGTATTGTCTAGAATGGCCCAAGGCAGTACTGAAATGCAGCTTTCAGCATCCTCCCTTCTTTGTTGAACAGAACAGAATAGGATCTGTCTAGGATAAGGTCCAAGAGTTGTCTTAAAAGGGAATTGACAGGTACCACAAGGGAAATTTCTGATAGTCTAGTTCAGAATGGGCAGCAAGTACTAATTAGTTTAAGCAGATGCAAAAGACCAAACAGACAGTATACCCGTGCTACGCAGGGAGACTGTATTTACTAATCTGACTCGGCATTCAGGCAAGTATTCTAGTTTGGCCTCTGTCACCTCTTGAACTTTCTTTCAAAATCAGCTGCAACTTTTGCAGAAGAGTAAAGAAGAAGCCTACATAATGGCAGATGCATTCAGAATTGCATTTGAGCAACAACTGATGAGGAAAAACGACCAGGCACTAAAATTGACACAAATGGATAAACTATGTAAAAAAGAAACAAAATGGATAAATTGGAAGCACCTTAAAGAGGACGGTAAATATGAATTATAATGGCAATAATCAGGTATAATTTGTTGTTTTGGATTATAACCAAAGTTGTTTTAGCACATTTAATACGATGGAGAAAATAATTGAAATTTTGCATATAGTTGCGATATACTTAAAAAATTAGTAACTATGGGGAAAAAAGGGGTCATTGGATGTTACATATGCAGATGAGCTATTGGGATCAAAAAAACCATTAAAACAGAAATCTTTTTTAGTACTCTTCTATTTAATTTAAAGAGGGCTATACTTAGTGAGAAAAGAAATAAGAGCACTAGATGGTTAAAGGGAAACTGCCACGAAGGAATTAATACTGAAATGACCATGAAACCCCATATTAAATGTATCCATTTAATTAAACTTTATTGACATGTGATTCTGGAAGAGACATTGTGGAATAGAGGAAATATTTTAAGTTGAACAAATTAATAAAACATTCTTATTTTTTTAAAAAAAGGCTTAGGTTTACTAGCCTATCAAAAGTTCATAGCCATATTTCAGTACTGTTGTAGTAAAAACAAATATAAAAATGGCATGAGAATAAAATTACAGTTGAAGTAGGTAGTCCAGTATAAACAAAGTAGCTCTTATTTTTTAGAAATTTTAGTTTCTCTAAAAGGTCAATTATGTTTTTACTTGATATTATTCAGAATCCATATTGCTTCAATTTAAAACCATTTACCAATCAATAAAGATTAAAGTGAAGTTTATAAAGTTTAAATCTTTTAGTACTAAAATTCTGAGATGACTATTTCTAAATATTTTCTTATGTCAAAATCTATAATCTTAATTCCAATATCTCATTTTCAGATGAACTTCAGGAATAATAATCTTATAACATTAAAAATGAAACTTTTAATAGTAAATATCTATTTTGTTTGAAAATTTTCTTTTCAAACAGTACATGTTAGTAATAGTATACGGATCAAGTGTTCTGAGTTTTAGCTTCATTAACTAAACTTTACTCATTCCTTGGCCAAAATGGTAAGAAGTAGCTTACAGAGAAAATAAAATAGAAGTAGTAAACAAGAACCTTGAAAGTAGGTAAAAGCAGATTATAAAAGCTATGTATTTAGTATTTATCAGGTGGAAAAAAGTTAGGGTGAAAACAAAAAATATGTTTAACACTCGTTCTTAAAGGGGCATTCCACATTGTCCTGAAAGTAACTTAAGTTTTCCTGACATGAGACTTACAAAGGCTATTGAGCAAATATGATGGCTAAGTCCTTAACAGTCATTTATATTACATACAAACTCAGTTATATATGGCTGTTTTCTATAACAATCCCTTCATAAAAGCTGCAGGTACAGCTTTAATTCCAACTCAAAGTAGGTGATTTTGCCAGGGAAATAAGCTAACAGTCCACATAGTTAGCCTTTTAGGAATTGGAGGAAAACATAATATCTCATTCGACCATGGACAACAAATGTGTAGGGGATCTTCCTCAAGTACCTCTTCTCTCAGGCAGGCCCTTGATAGGAGCTAGGCTGCAAAAATTTCAAAGGGATATTCTTTGAAGGGAGCCTTGGTGTTCTGTGCTGCTAACTGAATACAAATCCCTTTGGAAATCTATCTTGTTTTGATGGAAGGTAGGAAAAAGAATGTTGGGAGAAAGGAGAGGAAAGACCGCTAAAGTAATTTTCTGAAATCTTGTCATATTCTGTCACCTGCACAGGACTCCCAACAATGTATGAAGGTTGGCCATAAGGACACTGCTATGTAGACAAAACTAGGTTTTTTTTTAGAGGTAGATTCATATTCATTTCAGCACTTGAGTATGTACTCGTTTTATATCTCAGAATTCCTGCTTTTCTTAGCTAGTGGCAAACCTGAGGACTTTTCCATAGAAAATATGATTTGAGGTAGCGCTCCCAATCTGTTTTCTGTTAAGGCATTGAGAGAGACTGGAAACAGAATTTAAAATAATTGATTCATCTCCAAAAAGCTTTTACAAGTCCATACAAGTTTCAGTAGCTCTTTGTGAGTTTCTTAGTGACAATACTTTCATTTAATAGTGTATTTCAATAATCTGAAAAGGTACAGGATGACTATTACATGTCATTTTCATAGGTGTGGTTCACACTTAAGGTAGCTACTTTTCTTCTTGTAATGGCAGCTTAGATAAGTCCTGAGAGAAAGGTTATAAGCACATTTCTTTTTTTTCAGACTGAAAATAGAGACAGATCCATCCATTCACTCATCCAAGTTTCCCAGTGTGCCAACTTGTCTGGCTTTTCCCCTTTGTCACAGTTGCTCGCGGAAGAGGTCAGGTGTTGAGGCTCAGTCACTGTGGTTTATTTGCTCTGTTTTCCATAAGACTATTTGCAGAGCATTCCAAAAACATTACTGAAATTTTCTTTGTATAAATGTACAGATTTTGTACCTTCCATTATAAATTGTACCCTTTCTATATATGAAGAACATTAGTGTACATATTTTACGATATGGATTTTTAAGCATTATGTCAGAACCTGGGCTAGGTGCTTTCACAACTGCTTTTGTTTCTTTTTTGGTGGTAAAATATACATAAAGTTACTAATTTAACCATTTTTAAGAAAAAGTAAATACATTCATATTGTTGTATAACCATCACCACCATCCATCTCCAAAACATTTTCATCTTCCCAATTAGAAACTCTGTACCCATTTAATACTGACAGCCCACTCCCCTCCCCCAGCCAGTGCTCTATTACTTAACAGTACGGCAACCCTGAGATACAAGTGCTATCATTCTTATTCTAGAGGTAAGGAAATGAAGCACAGAGAACTTGTCCAAGGTCATGAGTTAGTAAGCGGCTAAATGGGGATTCAAGTCCAGGTCTTTCTGGCTGGCTCTAAAGCAGAGTCTACATGGTTCAGAGGCTGCCTTTGGCCTGCAGGGTGTCAACTAATGTGGGTTAGTGGCTGACATTTAAAACTGGGAGATGCCACATACAAATCTGGACTGCTGACTCCTCTGGAAGACTTAGATGATCTAGGAGCATGGGCTGCATTCTCTCTCAAGGGGCAGCCATTGTTGGGAGCTGAGGAACTGGTGATGCCAGTGTAGAAGGGCATTGCTCTGGATTCTCTGCAGTGCTCTCCAGTGTTTGCCATTCTGGCTCTAAAGGTTATGCTCTGCCCACTACACTGTGCTATCTAACTCACTTGCGCTACAGGTCTGAGGAGAACCTCCTGACTGATTTAGGAATGAATTAGCCTTGGTTCATACTTACCTCTTTTCGTGGAAGTACTACAACAGTGTCTTATGTCTCAGCTATATTTTCATGTTTAATTTCAGGATTACTATCACAAAGGACTAAGAAGACCTTAGGGCAGAAACTTCTGGGTATGCTTTCTTCAGAAAACAGTTGTAAAAGGACTGAAGACCAAACCAATCCACAGGAAGTCTTTAAGATGCTGATAGATTTGGTTAGTATCTTTGCTTTCTTATTAGAAGTTGTGGTTAAGCTAATCTTGTTCTTATTAAACTCGTTATCATTCTACATTTGTCTTTTATGTCCTCTTCCCAGCTGAGTTCCTCCAGAGTTATAATCTTCATCTAACTTTCTGCATGGTCTTTCCACTTCTCCTACCCATGTTCTTCCTGTGCAGTTTAGAGCTCCACCTCTAAGAAGAGGGGGCTCCCTGTAATCCAGGCATCTCTGTCATCTGCATTTATATATACAGTTCATGTCAAAACTTTCTCTTTATTCAGGAATTTTTTAAGTATTCAAGGTACTTCTTCCTTTAACATTATATCCTTTAGTCATTACAAGCCTGAAATCAGTCCTGTTATTCCCATTTCATAGATCACTAAGAGACTAATTATATGACCATATCTATAGAAGAGTGTTAAAGTTATTTGCATATATACAAATACAAAAACAATTTTTGTAATTTCACTCTTTTACAAAACTAAGTACATGTTGATTTTATATACATATATACATACAACATGTATATATTTTTTCCTCTCTTCGGGTGACAACAAAATTTCAACAGAATGTTTTCTGTTCTTCCTTTAAAAAAAAAAACCCGCAATAACATGTAGCATAATGCTTAGGAATCAGTGGACACCTAATGAATTTATTCGCATTGACTGATTTGACAGACTGAATATTGAACATTTTGATAAAATACTTCTGACTATAGCTATCTTTATATTCTGTGATTTCCTCACTGTTACATTTTTAATTTCGGTGCATGCAGTTGAATGATAAAGAAGAAGCTTTGGCTCATCAAAGGAAAGTTAGTTACACGCTTGCTCGGGCATTGGAAGACAAAGACTCAGGCTCAAAAGAGAATAAAGAAAAAAATCCCATGAAAAACAATTTTCTATTAAAAAATCCCTGGCAGAAAACTTCAAAATTCTCTGATTTGCAACTTTTTAATTCTGTGGGCTGCATTTGTTCAATCCATCACCTTCATACAGATCAAAACTACACAAGAACTCTGAAAAGATCCCATTCTTTGCCATCAAATATCATGTTTTGAAGACAAACCAGTTGAAATGTGAACTGAGAGCTATTTATATCGAGACTTTGAAAAAGGATTGTGTAAATGTTCCTACATCTTCAGAAGTTGTATGTTTTCTGAGTCTTTCTAAATTTTAGGAGGCAGCTAAAATTCTGTAAGAAATTTATTAGTATTCTGTGTTGATATATTTGGAAATTACATCAGTATATTTTATGAAATTTTAAGTATTATGAAATTTACCAATATCTTAAAAACACAAAAATAATGCTCTAAGAAACAACAATGCCTAGGAGTGACTGGATGTTAATTTTGAAATACATTTATTTTATTTTTATATTGTGCTTTTTAGGATTTTTCATTTGCCATGTAAAGTTTAAAAATAATTTCCTTAACCTTAATAAAAAGTTATTCTGCTGGGACTTTGGCATAAGTATATTCAAAGTCATAGCTAGTTATTGCATAGTTTCTTTCTTTTGTCGGAGTAGTGACATTTTGTAGCCATATCTACACAGAATTCTAGTACTCAAACCATTCTGAATTAACTTCTCAATTTTGATGCTGAATTTTAGGTCATTTAATTTTCTCTTTCTATAAATATTACATATTCTTTAATAACTTTTGGGAATATTGCCATATTAATAGCATCACAATTATGTCAAAGGAAATGTATTCCATTATCAGCAATTATAATAAAACTTATCTAATTGTGATCTCTAGTAAAAAGATATATGGCTATATTGAATACTACTTAGATAACAACAGAGTAGTAAGGTAATAACATAAACCATTTATAGTTGAATTAAAGGGAGAATATTTAGTTTACATTAGTAAATAATAAAAAAAAGTTGAAAATTTGGCAAATTTTAAAAAAAGGACTGAGGAGGAACTATTGTTACCAGATATTAAAATATACTGTCCTAATAATAATGTAAAGCTACATTATTTAAAGCAGTGTACTAGCAGATCAATGGATTAGGATAAAAACCATACATAGATCTAATATGTATGTGTGTGTGTGTATATATATATATATATATATATATATAAATTTCATTTAAAAATAAAAGGAAAAGGATCTGGGATTACCTATCAAAATTAGAAGTGCAAAAAAAAAAGTATTTGAGACCCTGTATTCAATTTTTTTTTAGTATATACTCAGAAGTGAAATTGTTGGATCATATGGTAATTGCATTTTTAATTACTTAAGGAAAAATCATCATAGTTTTTCAAAGTGGCTGCACCATTTTATCTTTCCACCAACAGTTCACAAGGTTCTGTTTCTCCACTTCCTCACCAACACTTATTTACTGTTTGTTTTTTTTGATAGTTGCTATCCTAATAGGTATGCAGTGATATCTTATTATGGTTTTGACTTACATTCCCCTAGTGATTAGTGACATACAGTATCTTTTTCATATGTTTATTTGCCATTTCTATATCATCTTTGGTGGAATATCTATTCAAGTCCTTTGTCAGTTTTTAATCAGATTATTACTTTTTATTACTGAGCTATGAGATTTCTTTATATTCTAGATATTAACTCCCTTTCTCATATATGATTTGTAAATATTCTTTCTCATTCCACAGGTTGCCTTTTCACTCTATTGATTATGTACTGTGATGCATACAAGTATTGTAGTTCTAGTCCAATTTGTCTATTTTTTACTTTTGTTGCCTGTGCTTTCGGAGTCATATCCAGGAAGTCCCTGTCAAATATAATGTCATGAAGGTTTTGCCCCATGTTTTCTTCTAAGAGGTTTTATAGTTTTAGGTCTTATGTTTAGGTGTTCGATCCATTTTGACTTCGTTTTTGAATATGGTATAAGGTAAGGGGACTTTTCATTCTTAGGAACTACTGAACAACTGCTGGGAGTATAAATTAATATAAGTATTTTGGAGAAATATGGCAATATCAACACTAATTGAAAATGCACATGTATATAAACATTCCTTTTTTAATTTTAATTTTTTCCATTTTTTTCTTATAATTGTGAGAAATTGCTATGACTTAAAGAACTGTGAGCTAATAAGTTTGTGCTAAGCTGCTACATTTATGGTAATTTTATACAGCAAAGGAATTGTAATGCAGCTCATAAACATAGCATGGATAAGCAGTGTTGCATACATATTATATATATTATATGGCAGTTAAATAAGCTAGATTTATATATATTAACATGAAGGAAATTAAAAACGAGTAAAAAAATTACAGTGTGAGACACAGTTTATCACTCATAAAACATTGAGACCCCAAACAATGCTGTGTATTACCACATGCGTTCTTATAAAATAGCAGTATAAAATGGGAGCACACTCTCATTTCCTGAGTCATTCCCCTTTGGGGAGGGTGAAAAGGAAGAAACAGATAGAATGACTTATTAAAGGGACCTCAATTTTCTTTTTTTCCTATTTAGTATATTAACATTTGTTAAGCCTGAGCAGTAGGTATTTGCTAAATTACTACTATTATGTTTCTGTTTATAATATTGCTTCGGCTACTAAAAATTTGTAATGCTATATGCACCAGATCATTAAAATAACTGATAGTTTTTATTAAAATTTCCTTAACGCATTCTCAATTCAATAATTCAGAGAATTGAACTTATCTTACTTTTGTACTCTTATTCAGAAAAATCAGAATTACATTTGTTTTAAAATAGATTTAATAAAAATAACTCAGTTTTATATATTTTACATGTGTAGAATATTTACAAATTCCTTCTACAGCATTTACTTAATGTTTGCTATTTTTTCATTATTTGTCTTTTTGACTATTTCCTTCAGTAGTAAAATACTGTCCAGTGTTACCTGTAACTAAAATATTAGCTTCTTGGGTAATCCTCCTGGGTGAAAAAAAAAAAGAGGTTGTTTACATTTAATCTTAAGACAATTTTATCCAGTCATTCCAATTACTTTTACTTAACTTGCTTTGATTTTCCAATAACACTTGTTAAACATTAAACATACAGTGTACCAGTAGGAATTTATGAAGAGAATAAGGTACACACTGATAGTTATAGTAACTGAGGTATATTCAAAAGTGCCCTTGTCCTTTTAAAGAGTGTGACATAAGTATTCTCAATGGGAGCAAATATAGCTGAAATTAAAATACCACATTCAATTTACTTTACACAATTTAAATTTAAAAAGAGTAAATAGCTCACAATTTACATTTTTTAGCTGCACATTAATCATTTGGTGTTTTCTGAATCTATTTTTTATAAAAATGATAGTTTTACCTTGTTCCAAGGCCTCTGTTCTCTTCCGTTTTGTTGCCAGAGAGGGATTTGTCTGCTCTTTTAAAGTTTCCACTGGGCAGTTTGGTCTTGGCAGCTGACATCCAGGTGTTGGTCCTGGCCGATTACTGAAATACTTAGTTTTCAATGCCTTTAAAAAGATTCCAAAGAAAGTAAACTTTTAAGTAAGTATCTGAACTGTGTTAAAGAAAATCTAGGGAGACCACCTAGGAAGACCAGGTGCTTCAGGAGTAAAAAAAAAAAAAAAAAAAAAAAAAAAAAAAAAAAAAAAAAAAAAAAAAAAAAAAAAAAAAAAAAAAAGAGATTGTAAACTGACAAAGTCCTTGCAATCTGTGAGGTCAATCAAGGGTTAACTTGCCTAAAATAAAAATAATAATAAAAATAATAAACAAATAAATAAAAGAAAAAGAAAATATAACCTCCAAAATTGCTGGGAACATTAAAAATACTATGTGAATTCCCAAAACAAAATTTCAAGTATTTGGACATGCAGATTACTACAAGTAAATATCTAGCAGCCTAAGATTGACTGATCATTCCATTACTATAAGGAAGATACTACCTTCTAATTTTTCCACAATAGGATACCTTAAATATGAAATACCCTTTGTAAGACATTGTATAATTCAGCTCTCTACAAATCAAAACACAAAAAGAGAAAGTTGCTTAAAAAGAACATCCAAGTTTGTCACAACATCTATATGTATTCGAATTCCAAATCGTGTAAATAAAAATCATTAAAAATAAAGCTTTAACAAAGAGAATAGGTTGGAAACAAGGGATTTAAATCCAATAATCCATTGCAAATTGATAGAAATTTAAAAAAATTCAGTTTATCAAAATACAACCTAAATCAGTTATCACAACTACTATCTTTCTGTAAGTTTTGAGTTTTACTATGACTGAAAACAACTTTCTAGATAATATGACTTGGTCTCAAGTTAATGATGAACATAATATGTATTTACACATGAGTGAAAAGAGAATGAGTTACTTATTTGAAATTGGAAGAGTAATTCTAATGGTAAAGTATCTAGCAAGTATATATAAATGTAGCATGCACTGCTAAGAAGAAAAGGCTTATAGTAGTAAATGCATTGAGCAATGGTTTGATAGTCTGTAATAAACTTACATGAAAAACAAATCCACTTTGTATCCTTGATATATTGTGCATTAACATGTTTTGTTAGAGCTGAAGACCTTTTTCATTTTAATTTGGCTTCCTTTATAAAGCCAAATCATTGCATTGTGTTGCAGTTTTATATATCCCTGCCTTGATTTTAGGTGTTTGTGACTCTGCCTTTTTTTGTTCTTATGCTTGTTTTTAAAACAAAAAACATTTTTAAAAAAAATCTACAGGTCTTTTATTTTTGTGTTGGATACTATTTCTCCTTTCTTTTATTAAGAGCAGATATTCTTGGTCTTTCAAAATTTTTTTGAGTTTCATTGTTATTTCTCTGTCAGTGTCAGTGTTTGTTCTATTTAATATCTTTCAATCTCTTGTGAATAAACAGCTGTATCAGATGATACCATTTTCTCCCTATTATCACTTCTGATTGTGACAATGACCAGTGTGCATATCTGGATGGTATTTTATGAGAAACAACACACTCTTGGCACTAGGCTTGGTACAAGATTGAAATTAATATATAACAGTTTAATTGAAATACACTAGGGTTCTAATAAATACAAACCTTGTTATATTTTTTCTCTAGACTACTTGAAAGCCAATTATTTTATCAATTAATTATGAAATTGATATGTATTTACAGGATCCTAAGCATGAATAACCTCTCCTGTAGTTGTATGTGCACGATGTAATTTAATACTGGTCCGAATAGTCCTTATAGCTTGGAAAAAAGATAAAATTTGTTACTCAAACAAAACCAAACACATCTTTCTAGTATTTAAAGAATGTTAGAAAATCTTATAAAATTCTATTTTTACTTTATCCTCATATTTTATAATATAAAGAAAATATGCTAAAAATACCTGTGAGGCTGTAATTCGAGTACATGGATTAAATGAGAATAAGCCTTGTATGAGAGCTAGCAAGTCATCTCCTGCCGCAATAAAGATGTGCTGTAATGGGATTCCAGGGAAACTCTTAAATGTCACGAAATCTGGAAGACTACACATGTCCTGTAAAGATATTTTTATAATTCAAACAAGTAAATAATTGCAAGGCATATAGATCGTAAATGAAGAAATAAAACTCATACGGATATGATTATGTAAGTAGAAAACCGTAAGAAATCTATTTAAAAACTCCCAGGATTGGGGAGTAGAGCAAAGTTATAGTTTATAAAAGATATAAAATAAATATACAAAAACCATTATAGTTCTATATATTAACAATAAACATGTGAACAATGAAAATTTTAAACTATCATTTAAAATCACCCAAAAAGAACAATAAAATACTTAGGTGAAAATCTAACAAAGCTTGTATAAGTCTTATATACTGAAAACTACAAAACACTAATGAAATAAATCAAAGCTGTATATAAATGGTGAGACCTATCATGTTTATGGATTGGAAGATTCATCATCATAAAGATGTCAATTCTCCTCTACTTTTTATGTAGGTTTAACACAATTCTTAACAAAATTCTGGCAAAATTATTGTTTATTCTAAAATTTACATGAAAGGCAAATAAACTAAAATAGCTAGAACAATTCTGAAAAAGAACTAAAGTGAAAGGAATCAGTCTACCTGATTCCAAGACTTAATACATAGCTACTTTAATTAAAACTGTGGTATTGGCAGAGGAATAGATATATATAGAACAATGGAACATAAGAGAGAGAACCCAGATGACATCTATACAAATATGCCCAATGGAATTTGAACAAAGGTACAAAACATTGAGTGGAAAGGTAGTCTTTTCAACAAATGGTGCTGCAGTAAATTGGACACATGGGTCAAAACAAAACAAAAAAACAAACCTTGACCTAAGTCTCATACCTCATAAAAAATTAAAAAAGGATCACAGTTATCAATAAATTATATCAATAAATGATAGCTATTAAGGTGTGTTTTATAGTTAGAACATATGCTAAACTTTCAACAAGAAAGCTGAGTTAGTAATAGCACAAAAGAAACCCCTTACATTTAATTTCTGCTTCGGATAATTTCACTGCAGTTTTAACCAGAAGGTGAAGAGTCTGATTAAAATTTTCTGGTTAAAATTTCTCTTTTCTAATACTTATTTATTCAACAAGAGAAGCAAAAGGTCTATGATTTTAATTTAAGAATAAATGAGACCATTTTACTGAACTATATATATAAAATTTAGCAATTTAAATTGTAAATTTTACCACAGACATAATTTTTCTTTTTTGTAGACAGTGCATTAAAAATAATACTAAAACATCTTAATTTTGTTAATGAAAATTCTATAAATAAACCTAAATCCATCACAAAGATGTTGATAAAGTAACATTAAAATGAAATATCATGCAGCTGTTAAAAAGCTCAGTAATATTAAGTAAAAGTAATTTGGTTGCCAAAAAAATTATATGGTGTGATCCCATTTTTTTTTAAAGAATAAAAGACACAATATGCAACTCTGTATGTATGTATGTGTTTGTGTGTATCTCCTCATAGCAAGCCTTTATACCAGATAGTAATTAACCCTGGGATGAGAGAAGGGTTATATGTACATAGGAAGTTGGATGGTATATCAAAATTTTAACTTTTACTTTGTATAAGCTTTGTAATGAGTATATATTAGTAAATTAAGACAATGTATACATTTCTTTAAGTAATATTCACATGACATCACTATATCAAATCTTAACTAAATTTCAAAGAAATGTTTAAAGGCTTACAGGCCACTGTTCCTCAGTTGGTGTGCCTAAAGTTTCAAATATTCTTGTTAGTTGATCAAGGTCTGAATCTCCTGGCAAAAAAGGAACCTGAAATAAAGTGAGAGACAGACATTTTAAAGTGGTTTATAATTGTTATGCAAATAAAACTGTAAATTTAATAAGAAAAACTAAACTGTTAACAAAAATTAAAATGTAGTCTGAGGTATACTGAATGTGGCATCAGATCCTGCCAATGCTAAGCTAGTAAACAGCACCTCACTGCCCATTTTATTCACTCCACAAATCTGTGCTAATCCTCAGGCATTCAAATGAGGGAACAAAACAGTCCCCACTCTGCCCTTGGGTAGATGTGAACAATAGTAATACAAGAAAAGGAGCATTTACAAGATAGTATGTTCAGTGAGAGTACAGGATAGGATCCTAGCCCATACAGGAATAGTACCTAACCTACTCCACACAGGTTACAGAGGGCGTCCTAGAGAGATTAGCAGGGAAAGCTGAAGGATAAAGAGTTAGCCAGAGGAAAAGTCTAAAATGGAAGAAGACTATTCTAGCAAAAGAGCAGGTCAAAAGATGGTAGAGGTAGGTAAGAGAACACATTTATATTCCAATCTTAGTAAGCTGATAAATTATGAAAATTCTTGCTATATATAGACATAATTTCTAACTCATTCTCAGATATCTATGTAAATAAAAGGGAAAAAAAGTTTTCTCTTTTCTATGAATACCTGAGACCTTCAGCACTGTTAAAGGCCTTGCAAGTTTATAGACTCAGTAGAAAATATAAGATTAAGTAACAAGTCTCCAACTTTTTTATTACGATAGAACTCTACCAGCAAAACAAACAAACAAACAACAAAAACACCATCAAACTATGCCAGTTACCAATTTATTCCACGTTCATCTTTTTTTGCCTTCTCTGTGAGAATGGATCTGGCCCCTTTAAATATTTTTTCCTGTGCCAATGGAAGCTTTGTCAGTAGAGCATGCTGGAGAGACAGTACAGGAAGTTTTGCTTCCTGGTTCCAGTTTGCTTGATCCTCAGACTCCTGTAGCACTCAGCTTCTCAAAGGACAAGGTTCCTGCAGTATGGACAGTTTCTCCAATGCACAGCTCCAACAATGCAGATACCAACAGCTTCCCCTCTAGATCCTTCTGTGGACAATTCTGTAGCAGAGCACCTCCAGAAACTTCTAGCAAGTTCTGCTAGTCCAGCTCCACAGCAACGTCTCTGCCATCCTGTGAGCCACATAGTGCCTGCCCTCTTCCACAAACAAGGTCTATGTCCTCTTCTTTGGGTGCTCTGTCTCAGTCCTAGGAGTAAGAGGGGCTGCTCCTTATATCCACTATTTCTATACTCTTCAGAGTTCTCTTTACTTTTTATTGTTCAGTCCCTCATTATTCCAATATCTTGTCATAGTTAATAATTCTTATAATAAATTTCCCTAATCAAATTAACGTGTGGTTTCTATTTTCTGATGGGACCCAGAGTTAATACAATTCCTATATAACACTATGTTGTTATAAATGTGCATATTTAATATACATAGGAGATAGTAAATAGCAGTTGACAAATATTTTTAGACATGCTCATGTTCTTCTTATACCATGTTTTCTTCTTATACCTACTTTGCAGACCAACAAGGTATACTGTACTATAAAATTTGAAGAGAGGGACACTCATCAACACAGCTTTAGTTTTGTGGGCAAGCTTGCCAACTGAATCAGATTTTCAGGTGTTTCCATCTGATGTAAAAAATTTTAAATAAGCTGCCTTATGGTTCCATTTTGAAAAACCAACTATAGAAAACATTCATGAAAAAAATTGATGAAATCTGAATATAGACTGGGTACTTAACATTATAAAAGATTTATTTATTCATTTTTTTCAGATGATAATGGTATTATGGTTGATAATACCATTATCATCTGAAAACAGTAACAGATGAATAAAATTATATGATGTCTGGGATTTGTGGGGAAAAAAAATTTGGTATGAGAGTATTTACAAAATAAACTTGCCAATGTGTCAAAAACCATTGATGTGGGTTGGTGGGTACATAAGAGGCTTGTTTTACTATTCTCTCTGCTTCTGCAGGTTTGAAAAAACTAAATATTAGAAAGATTTTTTTTTCATGATAGGAAGAACTGCTTTGGAACTAAAACTTAATACTTCAAAAAAATGTTTTACTTTTATTAAATTAATGTACGCACTGTGTTCAAACACTGAATAAACTCATAAAAAAACTGGTCCTTTGACTCATTGACCGCCCCCATTATAACTAATTTTTGTTCAGTGCAGACATAATATTAAATTTCTCTTCCTGAACAATAATTTGGTTTTCCTAAAGGTAATGATTTCCTAGTCCTTCTCCTCTCTCATCTCCTCCCATTATCCCCCACTTTGGCAATTTAGTTTATACCCAGGGCTAAGATTCCAGTTATTCAATAAAAATTTACATGATCAAACCTATCAAAATCGATCAGTTCCATTTTTCTGAAGAAACCCCACCCCCCAACTGAAGCAT
Source organism: Macroglossus sobrinus (assembly GCA_004027375.1). Lineage (NCBI taxonomy): Eukaryota > Metazoa > Chordata > Mammalia > Chiroptera > Pteropodidae > Macroglossus > Macroglossus sobrinus. The sequence continues at coordinate 244,949 of PVKZ01000495.1, forward strand.
TCATCCCACCTGCTACAATCTGAACTAGTTATTATCTAGATCTGTTGCATACTTGTTTTCTCAGAACTTCCCTTCACTATTAAATGGGGAATTCTATTCACTTCTTTCCTGTGTTGAATCTTATGTTCTCTGGATCCCACATCTCTTTACTCAATTATAGTAGAGCAGATCTTCCAATAACTTAAGAAAGGAACTGGATATACAATTTTTGGTGAATAAATTGTATTTATTTTCATAGCTAATTGGAAATAAGAATGAGCATAGAACTCTTGGTTGAAATCATTTTTTTCTCACAGTGTGTTCTATACTTTCTTCCAGGTTTCAACATTGTTGTTGTTATGTCTGATGCCATTCTTTTCTCTAATCCTTTATTTTGGTTACTATGTAAGCTTTCTATGTTTTTTTCTTTGGTGGAAAATAAAATTTTCCTGGCTCCTGACACTCTGAAATTTCACAACCAGCCTTGACATGGGTCTTTATGGCACTTTTGATCTATTCACACAATGCTGGGCTGTTTTATTGTGAACTGCCTATCCTACATTTTCTTTTTCCTCTTTTTATATACGAGGATCAATCCTGGATCAATCTACTAATACTACAGTCTGGCTCTTTATCTTTTGGTTCTACTATTTCCACTGTTTTTGTTTGCTTTTAATTATCCTATTTGAAAATTTTCAAGTAGTCCTTATTCTTTGATTGTTCCTTCAGTAAATGAGCATTGTGTTCTTGTTGTACAGATGTAGTATATTGTTTTAGTTCTCTGACGTTTGGGGGATAGTGGTGGTGAATTTTCTTCTGCTACCTATTTCTATTTTTTCCAAATTCCTCTCTTAGTTTGTTTCCATCTGTCTTTCATGTTGGATACTTTCATCACATATCTGGTGATCCATACATGTTGGACACATTCTTTAAATATCTGAAAATCCTTGATAACTGTCTGGTGATCATTAGCTAACCATTAATATTTATGGGTAAGATACTAAAAGGCTGATTAAAAAGCCTTCTATCTATGAAAAGAGCTTCTAAATTCATAGGCTCTCCTCTAAAAAGTCTGGACACAGAATTTAATGCCAATTATCTGTGGGTCTATTCTCTGGGACTATTCAGTTCTTGCAGTGAAGTATCCTCTTATCTTTTACCTGGGTTATAATAGGTTATTACACTGGTTGCCAGGGTTCTGGAAACTGAGCAGGGAAATAGATTTAAGTTGTGCAGACTTTAATGTAATCTGCAAGTTTTCACCCTGGCACCTAACCCTAATCTTTCACTGTGTCTAATCTTCCTGCCATGTTGAGATTTCTCCTTCAATTCCTTTGGAGAATAAATCATTCCCTGGTAAAGAAATAAACAGGGGAAAATTTAGTTGGGGAAGGGGAGGTGGCTTGGCTGTGTTAAAGATCCTGTATTAACTGCTCCATATAAAGATTATTTTTAACCAACCCCCCGTTTTTAGTCTTGCACCTCACAGCTGCCATCAGTGGTCATAGGTGTCTCTCATCACTAAGCAACTTCAGGTTTCTATGTGCTACACCAAACTTGCCTTCTTCATTTCTGGCTTTATATTTTCTGGCACAGTGTTATAGGCATTTCCTAGTTTCAGAGATGGCATTTATATTTGTTTTTTTTTAAGAGATAATTTTTAAGGGGGAAAGATTTTTGCCCAGCCATCTTAAGATATAATATATATCTTAATATTTAATATATAATTATATCTTAATATTCTTCAGATATAATTATTGCTTTATTTGAAAATGTCTTCACTGTATTAAGCATCAATGTATACTGACTAAGAAATCCACGGCTACGTATGAGCAGGTACTCGGTACAGTATATAACCCAAGATACACCACTGTTTTTTTCCCTAGGGATGAATAACTATTTCTAATTTTCGTTTAGTAATTTGAATGGCCAAATGTAAGAATATGAATAGCATGTATATCTTATATGGCAGCTCTTCTACAATCTCATTCTTAACAACTAATGACCTTACTGATTTTTGTTTGTTAAATATGAAAATACGGGCTAGTGTGCCATCCATATTTAGTTAACAAAACTGTACAACATTCAGGTAACATCCACATATTACTGTAAACACAAACATTACCAGAAGAATAGCCTGTGCTTCTCATTGCTTTCTTTTTTCTGTTCTATAAACTTCTTAGGGGGTATCAGAATTCCACCCACACAAAATTGTGACTAAGCACACAAATGAAAACTTTTTAGTTTTAGGGAGAAAAATCCAATTAAAAAAGGAAGAAAGGTACTGAAATGGGACTTCTCTCTGGTGATTTTTCAATGACTCCACTCATGAAATCTCTTTAAATTGTGTTGAGATTCATCTTCTTTTTCTTTTTTCATATCTTTACAGGGAGGCAGGGATCACAAACCAAATATTAGAAAATTGGCAGATATTTTTTATGCAATGTGCATAATCAACAATATAGTTCTTGAATAACTGGAGTGCGTTAGTCTCTAGCACCTGTGTGCATCCTCAACTGATGGAAATTCTGTTCTAATTTGATACAGTCAAACTGAGGTATTGAAATGACAAAAAGGCTTAAGATTTACCATATTCCAAGCCATACCTCTGGATCCTCATCATCTGAATAAAGTGAGAGGAAGGCAGGCAAGTGCTGATTGATGTAACCTTTGTAATACAACATCATCTCTAGAGGAGGCTCTAATGCAGGCCTGAAGGGTAATCACTGACCTTACCGTAAGGCATAAAGTATCTTTCCCAAATTATAAACTTCTTGTTTACAAACTAAAATGGTTATCTTTGAAACTGCCTAGACTAGATACAGGCAGTTAGTTGCTCAGTAGGTAGTGAGGTAGTGTCCAAGTTTAGATTTTCTATTAATCACTATCTGTCTTAAATCATTAAGAAAAAAAGAACCTAAAGAGATCATAAATTTAAAAGCACACTTGTGCTATTTAATGGCATAATCCTAGACCTAAGCATTCCACTGATATAAATATTTCTATATTTCTTTTCATTTAACAATATTGGAGGATGTTCAGAATACAGACCAATTAGCTTCTAAAATGATTTAAACTACATTGAGTACTCTGGTTGGATACAGGCTTACTTAATATTGCTTCTCTGTTTTCTAGTTTAAGTAGTTTTTTAAGCCTACTTTTACAAATTTATATAAAAGAAAAACACTTAAAAAGGCTAAATGCTTATCAGAGCAAATCTTTCTATTAGCTATCCTGCTTTCAATATTATCTATCAATATTATACAACATATGTAATATATAATAAACTATATATAATAAAAATAAAATACTATATAACTAGTTTTTAGTTTTTATCTGTTTGGACTACAGGATCTCACAGAAGATCTACAATGTACAGACAGCATTTCCATGGATATATTCAAATGAGCAAAGGGACAGTTTAAAATAGAAAATATTTTTCTTCATTCAATTGTGCAGGACAAAAAATGTGGCAAAATGGTATAATTCTTCACTAATTAGGGCTATCTGTCTATTGCTTCATAACCTTAATAATGATTCCAGCAACAATGCCAATGGATAAGACTCCAACTATGATTTTGACCAAGCCCACAATTTCTAAACCATCTTTTCTCAAATGCTGTCCTTTCTCAATGGAGTCACTAGTCATAACATTAGGGGCTTCGGAATTGTTTTTCTTGGTCATGAATACATGGTGATTTTGGTTGCTGATAGATTCTCAAATTTGAACTTGTGGTAAACTCTGTGCTCCTGTGAGTAGCAGAGCTGCCATGGCATCTGATTCACAGGACCCAATACCAGCACAGGATAACTAAGTCATTTTCAAGTCTAAATGTGAAGGTTTCTTCTGCAAGCACCTTACCTTCATCATTTAGTAAGGCCAACCTAAACTTTATAGCTAAAGTTAAATCTCTAAGTCAGCATCTTCCTCTCCAATAAGGGCAGGGAGAGGATGTTTTATTTTAAGGTCGTCTCAGTCAGAGAAATGGTATGGGACCGCCATGTCTGCTCTGCTTGAACAGAACTAAAATAATCCTCTTGTCTACGGCCATGCTACCCTGAACAAGCCCAATCCCATATGATCTTGGAAGCTAAGCAGGGTCGGGTCTCGTTAGTACTTGGATGGGAGACCACCTAGGAAGACCAAGTGTTGTAGGCGTAAAAAATAAAAAATAAGATTGTAAACTGACAAGGTCCTTGCAATCTGTGAGGTCAACTAAGGGTTGCCTCACCTAAAAATAAATAAATAAATAAATAAACCAACAAATAAAATAACCCTCTCACACAAGGTTTAAAGTTGCAGCTACAGTGGTTGGTATTACACAGCTCTTAAAGTGTACATTTAAACAGCCCCAAACAAAAAAAGTCCCATAGGTATAAAAGTTCATCCTAACACATTTATTTACTGTAGAGATATTTCTATATTACAACCCAATGAGGGTTTTATTATATTTCATAACACAGTAATGACTGATTATAAAATCTTTACTGTGGGAGGTGTTCTCATCTCATATTAGCATTAACAAAAAAAGGTGACATTAGGGGTAGGATGATTAAGGATGATGTCCCTCTCTGAAAATTATCTCTGAGAAGATAATTCTTACAGAAATTATAAGAACAAGTAACTATAACAATAACAATATTTAAGTGTGTACAGCAATTCAAGACTTACCCTTAGAAGTAACTCTGCTAATATACAACCAACAGCCCACATGTCCACACCTACACCATACATTCTAGCTCCAAACAGTAACTCAGGGGCCCGATACCACCTGAAGAACAAAAAGAAATACTGTCATTTTAGGATGGAATTATTAAAGTATTTCCTAGAGAAAACTCCTCAGTGAAACATCATCCCACTGATGAAATTTACTTTTAAGGCTATATTAACTCAATAAAAACTGGCAATAAAACCAAGTAGAATTCTGTATTGCTGCCAGAAAATTATATATGGTCCATTCACTTTCATACTTTCTTAGAAGATTAACAACCTTCTTTCTCCTGACACCCTCAGCACCATCCTTCATCTCAGCTGATGACTTTGCTTCCTATTTCACTGCAAAAGGTACAAGTGAAAAAAATTTTTTTTCTACACTCACCTACAGTCATTTGTACTCACACAATCTACCTTCCCATCTGTAAGTACAGATGAACCATCCGTGATTATTTTTAAAAGCCAGTCTCTCAACTTGGGCACTAGATACTATGCTATCTTGCTTTTTTTCCAAGGATATTGCTCCTGCAGTTCCCTCCTCTTTCTCCTACATCAACTTTTTGTTCTTTTCTAGACTATTAGCACCAATATACAAACATTCCATTATTTCTCTGGCCTTAAAAAATAAACAATAAGGAATAGAAAGAACAAACTAATCAAAAACAGACTCATGAATACAGAGGACAATCTGGTGACTGCCAGAGGGGAGCGGTTGGGGGAGTTGGGAGAAAAAGGTGAAGGGTTAAAGAAGTACAAGTTAGTAGTTGAGAGATGGTCACGGGGATGAGTATGATGCAGGGAATGCAGTCAGCAGTAATGTAATGGCTACGCGTAGAGCCAGAGGGGTGCCAGAGTAATTGGGGGGATCATTTCACAAAATATATAAATGTCTAACCAATGTACTGTATACCTGAAACTAAAAATAAAATGCGAAACAAAAACCACACTAAACACCAAAGAAATAAACAATGGAAACTTCTTTAGACCCTACAGATACCTCCTTATTCTCTGGTAAGTCAGAGCTGTCCGTTCTCACTGCCCCCAATTCCTTTTTTCTCAATTCTCTCAAACTCTTTTCAATCACACTTTCATCCTACTACTTCACCAAAATTGCTCTTGTCAAGGTTAATAATGATATCCATATCACTAATCTGTCAATTCTCAGTGCTCATTTTAACTCGATTAGTAGCATTTGATTTGCATAAAGAGAAAACATGAGAAATTGATACATTAAAAGCACTGTAAACATTACTCTTGTACGTAGGTCCCTGTTTTCCTGAGTTCTAAGAGTTCCTGAATGATGGGCATAATCTTTCCAGCAATTACATGAATAACTACTTATATCCCTTACTTCTTACTCAGGGCTCAGGTGATTGAGCTCAAGAGATCTACCTGGAAGGTGACAAAGTAATTTAAAGGATTAGACAGAGAATCTGTAGATCTTCCCATATCCTATGACTCTTGAAAAGTAACAAACGCCATCATGACAAGAACTGTAAAATCTACTATCCCTAGCTAATGTGATTTTTATTTTTACACATAAAAAGCATAAACAGAAAATACAAGTGTAATAATAATAGGAAAAATCCAAATATATTGATAGTGCTTTGGTTTGTTTAGAAAATTTTCATTTATACTGAATGATATAAAACATGGAAATAGGACTGAACAAATAAACACAACCCCCTATCAGGTGATTATGTAAAACAGCCACTGAAGTTCCAACCTACCTAAAATGTAAAACAAGTATAAATTATTCCCCAAAGTTACTAGGTAAATGTCTGAGGACTGAGTTAATTCAACTCCATTTGAAAGAAGGGCTGTATTTTTTTTTCATTGGGATAAGGTATATACAACAAGGGCTGTATTTTTAACAAACCACCAACGATGATTCCTCAACTCTGCCAAAAGCAGCCAAAAGATGCTTACTTGTGAATAATATCCTGCACGTTATAAGCTTTCAGTTATTTAAGGGATTCTTACCTGGTCACAACCTGATGTGTATAAGCTCTATTGGGGCTCCCAAATGATTTGGCCAGGCCAAAATCTGCCAGCTTTAGAACTCCATTTTCATCTAGCAACAAGTTGTTTGGTTTTAGATCCTATAGCATGGAGGTTTTAAACAAACAAGTAAGCAGGGTTGGGGAGACTACCATAACAATTTAGTTGGCTTAACTTTAAACTTAGCAAAAACTGGGTAACAGTCCAAAGTAAAGAACAATCAATATTTTTTTCATTGATGTAAAATCCTATCAAAGGAAAGCAAGATTGAATTTATTACCTACTGAGACTCTGGGTCAAGTTACCTAATTTCAATGAACTTCAATAATCTACTTTTACAGGGTTGCTGTGAGGATTAAATTTAGTATTTTCTGTAAAGAGTCTGGTGTGGTGATTGGCTCATAGTAAGCACTCAATAAATGGCTGCTGCCATTAATTTAATAGTAATATAAACTCTAGTATATAAAAACTATACATTTAAAGAAGATGAACATATTCTCAAATCTATGCCAAGACAATATTAGCAATAACAATAACGTATAAGGGATTCATGTTTAAGGTATGAGAATTACTAACTATAAATTATACATTCTGAGTTATTCACCTAAATTAGGTACCTAAGAATATTTACCTATATAAATTATGTCTTGTTTCAATAGGTGAATGTTCAGAACAGTAACTCAATCATTTCAGAAATTTATAACTTCAGACTAATTTTAGACTAGTATAAATATTATTTTTCTAAAGGTATTGTAGCATTGTATAATTTAATCCAGACTCTCATTGTACTTTGTCCTCCCCATAACAACTGCATGGTACAAAGAACAGTGGACTTAAAGCCAAAAGATCTAGCTTCTAATACTGTCAGTTATAAGCTATTGACCTTGAAAAAAATATATAACTTTGGTCAGGTCATGCAGCAATTTAGCTCTACATTTATGAAAAATTTTAAGGATTAGATTTCTAAATTTCTAAATTTCACATAGTAATTTAGAGTCCTCACAACACCACCTGGTGGAACAACTGAAGAGAACAGACAAGTGGGATAAAATGGTCCAGCTATTTATTATCTTTAATTTAGATACTCAGACCATTTATGTAATAAACTGGCTATATAAAACTTGACAACATAAAGAAGCAATCATACTTGGTTAAAAACCTTACCCTATGTAAAATCCAGTGTTGATGTAAATATTCTAACCCCTGAAGAGTCATCAACATGTATGCTTTGATGTGTGATGGTGTCAGCACAAGACTATTATCCTTTATTATAACCTGTAAAGCAGGTATACAATATATAGGTAACTTCATTATTCCAAATAAATGCCACCATATAAAACCACTGACAGATATAAAATGAATTTATTCATACAGGACAATTTTAAGAAAGGGTGCCTAACTCTCTTTAGGAAGCACTGGCAGAATTTCCAGTCATGTGGTTAGGAAGTATTTTTGGTTTGGGAAGAAAACAGTGCTTTGTCTCCTGCTGCTTTATTCACTTGCCCCAGGATGTATAGCTCCTTCTGATAATAGCATTCAATATTACTTAGGGAAACCACCTGTTCCCAGTTTAACCCACATGGTTAAAACTAGACTGATCACTACTTGCAGCCTCCAGAGATAGGCACATGACCCAAGCATAGTCAGCCACCAATGTAGCCTGCTGTCCAAGAGACTGGTTGAGATGGACATGCGAACCATGTCAAGCCAATCAACTCGGCTGAATGCCTGTGCTAGAATCAAAAAGAACAGAGAACTTCCTTTCTTCAGGGATTATTAAACTCCAAGGATATTCGCCTAGAATATATTGAGAAATTTTGTCCATGAATAAAGACAACAGAGAATAAAATAGAGTGAGTTAAAGTGCAAGACTGAGTTCTGATGGTACTGTTCATGAGCTGTGCCTATAACCGGTTTATTCCTAGACTTATCAGTTACATGAGGTAAAAATTCCCATTTTTCTCTTAAAAAAAAAAACAGATTTAGGCAAACTCTACCTTTTTAGTGCACAGTTCCATGACTTTTAACACATCCAGATGTGTATCCACCAGCATAATCAAAATATAGTGCTATAATCCCTCCAAATACCCTCAGGCCCCTCTGTACTCTGTCATTTCTGTGCTCCCAACCCCAACAACCCTTGATTTCTGTTCCTTTAGTTTTGCGTTTTCCAGAATATCATAAATAGTATCATATACAGCCTTTTGAACCTAGCTTCTTTGATTTAGTATAATGTATTTGAGATTCATCTATATTGTTGCATATATTAATAGCTCATTTTTTTATTCCCAAATAGTATTATATTGTATGGATACATCAATTTACTTAAACATTCTTTAACACTGGATGACTAAAGGATTCAGATGATCCTAGATTTAAGAGTCTACCCAGAATTCAAAATTAAGCATTCTTTTGACTACCAGTATCCTCATAAGTAGAAAATAAACATTTAAGTTCTCTTTTGATAAACAGAAAAATATTTCTCTAGGAATCTTAATCTTACCTCTAGATCAGTTTCCATAAAATCAAAGACAAGGCTAATATTAGATTTATGTCCAAAAGCATCAAGGAGCTGCAAAGCAAAATTTAAAAAGTAATCAAAATGTGATTCTCTATCTCTTTTAACTACTTGAGAGCATTACCAAAGTATTTTTTAAAAATTTAAATAAGCATTGGACAATTGATAATTCTCTGTAAAGTTTAAGTAATTTTATTAAATTTGATATTTAGTTTTTTGAGGGCTAGGAATGTTAAACTTTACCAAATACTTAATCTTTCCCCCCACATTTTAGAAGTTACAATTAAGAAATGAACTAATAAAAACCTAATCTCAGTCTCCAATTCAGAAAAATTCCTACTTAAGAAAATCCTATAAACTGCAGTGGCAGAAATCATTTATTGAATGAGTGCCTTCTCTATGCCAGGAACTATTCCAAGTACTCTACATGTATTCAATTAGCTAGTCTCACAACAATCCTATAAGATAAGGACTATGGCACAAATACGTGAAGGAACTTGCTCATGGTCTTATATATGCTAGAGCTCTCTAAGCTTCGAAATGATTTCTTTATTTCATCAGCTGCACACTTTTAAAGACACTGCCTACAGGAACAATTTGGATAGAAAATACATTTCAGCCAGAAAAATTTTTCAGGTTTTTTTGCAAGGCTTACCTACAACTCATTTTGCTAAGCCTTCAGTCAACACACCACATTCAGAAAAGGCAGGGTCCCAAATCCCAGAAACAACTTACATATACTCACACCAATTATATTTGGATGACTTAGCTCCTGTAATAATTTTATCTCTCTTAAGGCAGTTCTATTTATACCTATATAAAAAAGCAAAGCAAAAAGTGAAAATTATTTTCAAATCTTAGTTTTGGGGAAAGGTTAGTCTCTCAGGAAATAGCAATGAATATTCTACAGAAAAATAAGAGCTACTTTGATCATTTCAATGACACGTTCTTCTTTTACATTGTTTTATTTTTAAAATAGCTTACACAGACTAAGATAAATGGTGAACAAATATTAACTTTATCTGTAGCATATAAGATCTAAAGACTGCTGGAATAACAATATGTAAAAGTGAGATGCATAGAGATGCTAAGTCAATAGCTTCTCCTCTCTTGTCCTATATGAATGTTGGCAGCGGATTTATGCTAACAGCAGACTATCAATAAGACAGTTTTTTTTCCCCTCTAATACAAAGAATAGAACTCAAAATGAAAAATAAGATCTGGTACTAGTTATTATATAGATGATGAGTCCTTTTTATAGGAATTATTTCTTGACAACTAAACAGGACTTAGCACTCTAGCAAATGAAACTTTGGAAGAGGGATGAAGAAATCTTTTCTTCCATACATCCATTCCATTGTGAGTTTTGTGTCCTTCCATGAAGGTGTATCCTGAATTTCAAAGAATTAGAAGCTCAGAAAAAGAAACAATGACCTAAAATAAAACAGTAACAAAGACAGCAAGACAAACCACTAATAACTTTGCTGCCTTCCATTTACTAAGGTGATTTGAATGTTAATCTCTATATCCAAACAGGGAAAACCACAAATATCCTGTCTCTATTTTGAGTCAATCTTTACTCTTTTGGGACCCTGCAATAATTCTACCCAGAACCACTGTTAACTCTAATACTTTGTTCATTTCCTCAGTGAGAATAAAAACTTTCCCTGTTCTGTCAAATTATAAGAAATACTTACCATCTTTAGCTTCTGATCTATGTCCAAGTTTGATCTGGTAGAGGAAAAATACAAACACATTAAAAATGTATTAAGTTATTTAGACAATGCATATACATAAAACTATACATATATATGTACACATACATCAAAAACTTAGCTACAGCAAAAAACATGTAGCAACTCATATGTACTTAGTATTAGTGGGCAAGAAGAGAGTGAGAATCATGAATCAGAAAGATAAACCTAACAATATAAGTATCAAGTTCCTTCCATTCCTTGGACCTTAAGTTTTTGAATTACATATTCAAAACCACTCAAGAAATAATGATATAGCATATTTAAAGAAATGGAGGTAAATACCAGAAGAAACAGTTATAGGAATTGAAAGTGCTCTAAGGATTGAAAAGCAGGCAGAGGAGTCAGGCATATTAAAAAGCCTTGGCCTATTAACTTTTCAAACCACAAAGGTGTATTACTTGAAACAAAAATTAAGTGTAAAAGAAGATTTCGTTATTGTTATCAAAAAGAAAAAGTTCATCCACCCAGTGCTAACAGAGCCAAACACTGAACACTGAGAACTGCAGTGGAGAAAGACTGGCTAATTTATTGAATGGCACCACCCAGGAGAATGGGAAGCTAATGCTCAAAAGGCTGAACTCCCCAATGGCTTGGAGGTATATAAGGCAAAATCACAAGACACTGGTAGGTTAGGGTTTCGGGGTCCTGTTGGGAGCTGATTGGTTGGCGGTAAGGGTAATCATTTCTTCATGTCTTGAGGACAGCTCTGAGGTCTACTCTGATGTCCCTGTCTGGATTCATGGAAAAATAGCCAGGGGTTCATTCCAGTTAGGGTTCATTAGCTGAAATATAACTAGGGTCAAGATATTATCTTTAGCTTAACAGAAATCCGTACATGGTGACCCTTAGTCAAGGTATGGCCATTGTTTCCAGCTGCCTGAGGGGGTTAATGGCTAGTGAGGTAAAGGGCTAAGTCTTATAGGGCATGCTGTGAAGAAACTAAATAGTGCTGGGGCTATATATTAAATCAAAACTATACATTATATCAGGACTCTTAGTTTCCACTATGAGTCACCCTCCGGGTGTAAGTCTATCACAGAGAAACAGAATGGATTCTTCCCTAATTTATGTTAAAAGCAAGCAAGCAAACAACAACAAAAAAAACCCACTAGGACTTTCAGACGATTATAGGACTCAATATACCCACAGTTTGAAGAGATTAGTCAGTTAAGTCAATACATTTTTAATGTGTCTACAAATGTACTAGCCATAGTCCTAAGTATAATTCAAGTGGAAGTAGATAGACAAATTCATAGATAAAAGGATTTCAGATTTTCAGATAATGATAATAGAGAAACATGGCAAAGAACACTAGGAAAGGACAGGAGCATACCTATTTTAGTTAGAGTGACCAGCAAAGGCCTCTAGGTGGAGGAGACATTTTAGTGAAATCTAAATGATAAGACATTAGCCATGCCACATTTAGAGGAAAAATATATTAGCCAGAGGCAGAGCAAATGGAACAAGCCTAGGCCTGGAATGAATTTAATGTGTTCAAGGGACAGAAAGGTCAATGTGGGTACAATATAGAGAACCAGGAGTAGAATCTACAAGATAACTTTAGAAAGAGGAGAGTAAAAGGTTTCACAAAGGAATAGCTATAGTGCTAGATTATAGGACGTAAACTGGAAAATAAGATGAGAGAAGTCAGAAAAAAGTAAAAAAGATAACAATGACAGGAATAATTTTGCAAATAAAACAGAGCCAGGTGTTAAGTGAATGAGGGGAATAGCTTCAAAGGAGTTAGGGATTTTGAAGGAGAGAGATTCAAAGGAGCAGCAGGAATAACAGGAAAGTGCAGGGCAATAGGAAGGTTACTGATTCCAGTAGTATGAGAATGAGCAATCAACCTAGCAGTGGGACACCTGCATTTAATTCCTAGTTTTAGCAGTTACAATCTATCATCTTGATAAGTCACCTAAGCTCTCTTAGCCTCAAGTACCTCGATTATAAAAGAGACACTTACTTTACCTATGTTGCAAGGTTGTTTTGAAAGTTAAATGAAAAAATGTAGGTGAGAGTGCCTCGGGCATAGAAAGTTAGCTTAATATGTCCTAAGTTTCTTAAATGAATGCAAATAAAAAAGCTACTTAAATCATTTTGTAAAACGCAAACAAATCAATGTTGTTAATGTTGGTAAAGCCTTTCATGGTAAGTCTGTACACAGAAAAGAGAGATTTAATATACAGAGTGGATGCAGGTGAGGCAGAAATAGTGACCTGGGAAGATCATGATATTAAATTGTTCTGAGGATCCAACAGATTGGCAGTAGTTATCCTCCTTGCCAAAGTCTGAGTTTACAAAGCAAAGATAACATACAGCTTCCTCTTCATTTCAATTTCAATTAATGAAACGAAAACCTAGTTCAACCTGAGTTCTGTCTTGGAACACAAGACACTAATAAATTATGCTTTCTTTGAAAAAGACATAAGTAACTCCTCATTTACAGGGCCCTGTCAAGATTTAGTAAAACGGCCATCCAACAGCTCACACAAACCTACATCTTCAAAGAGACTCAAAGAAAAAAAAACTAACTCACTTTCTTTATGGCGACAATTTGGTTGGTGTTCTTGTCTCTGGCCTTGTAAACCGTAGCAAACTAAAAAGAAAAACAGAAGTAAGGTAAGTCTGTGGGAAGATTCTTGTTGGTGTTTGCCTTTTTGCTTCACATTTTGGGAAGCAAAGAACTCAGTGTTCTTGGGGAAGACTTGCGGCGGCTTTGAAACGCGTGGGGGCAGTCCACGTCCCGTTCCTGTCTATCATTCAGAAAGGAGAAGGCCGCTCAGGGCTAACATCCAGGGTGTGCACTGAAGCAGCAGCTGAGTCTGGGCAACCTCGGCCAAAAAGAACGAGTAGCCAGGCAAGTCCTCTGGCTTCCACGAGATAACCTGTGAAGGTGGAGGAGGCTCGGCGCTCTTCGCTCTTGAATCTCCGTATCCCCAAGAGACTCACCTGTCCCTCTCCGAGGAAGTCCAGTTTTTCATAACGCTTTGCTCGCGACTTCACGTCCACAGCCATCCGTCACGGGAAGCCCGACTCCAGCTGAAAAGGACGAGCTTCCAACACAGCAGGAATTTAAAGCTACCTTAAAGCCTCCAACAGCCACTTCCGTTCACTGGGTTCTGACGCTTTATTAGCTCCGCCCCCACTTCCGGGATGGGCGTGGATGCTGTTAAATAAGTCCGGCCCCATCCCACCTTACGGAAGCTGAGCGAGTCCGGGCTCGTTGGCTTTTCTGCGCAGTGCCCCGCCCTCTCACGTGATCGCCTGTTGGCCCCAGAAGCCGGGTGTTTTCGGTGGTAGTTGTGTGTGTCATTTTGTTACCGTTTTGACTTAGATGTTTTCTTCACTACCAGTGTCGGCTCAGCGTTCTGATATGAAATTTTGAGTTCGGGATTTAATAGTTGTGTATAAGTCGGCAAGCTTGGTCTTCTCCCTGAAGACCCTTCCTGGTTTTTGCTCGAGCGCGACGGTTACTACGGACACCTAGCCCCGCAATTTCAGGTTACTTAGGCGCGTGACCGGTTCTTAATGGCAATTTAAGAGACAGTCTTACCAAGTTCAATCCCATTATGAAGCACGCTCTGGGAAACAAAGCCAATTCAACTCATGAATTTTGTGCTGTGGAACGGATTTCTGGTTATCAGTTTTCTACTCTGTAAAGTGGAAATAATAATAGACTACTACGTTATTGATGGTTGTGAGGATTAAATGCGACGCATAAAGTTTAGACAGTAAGTGCGCAATAAGTGTTAACTATGATCAGTAACCAACTTCAATTCTCATAAAATTTTTATCCAAATCAACAAATTAAACACTTTAATTTATTTATTCAGTGAATATTTATTGAATGTTTACTATATGCCGGGCTTTGTTGTAGACTCTAAAATATCAGAAGGGAAGAAGACAAAAGATCCTTGCCTTCAAATAGGAGTAGATAACAAGTAAAATATGTTAAGATACATAGTGATAAGTGCTATAGAGATAATAAAACAAAGGAGATAGAGATATTAGGGTTTGCAGTCTTAAACCCTGACACAGAAGGACATCACTGAAAAGCCACTGCAGAGTTTTAAGCAGACAAGTGATACGATCTGACTTCATGTTTTAAAAAGTTCTCTCTGGCTGTTGTGAGAGACTGTAGACTTGGACGGGAGTAGGGGATGGGAGTGGGGAGGGAGTCGAGGAAAAGCAAGGCCTATAAAAAAATTATTGAAGTAATACAGATCGCTGTATAGGTGGTACCAGTTTGGCTTCTAGCAAATAGGATTTGCTGACAGACTGGGTATGGGTTGAGGTGTGGGGAAGCTGGAGTATTTGATGTTTCTAAGAGTTGAGAATCCTGATTTTCAGAGGTATGTTGAAGAAGGCAGCAGAATATCAAAGGCTTAGAATTTGGTCAAAGTTAATATAGTGTAAATGTTGAGTCCTTGCTCTGGATCTAGACTACTTGTATTGACTATTGGCCCAAGTATTCAGTCACTAGATTTAGGATACTGGCTAATTATTTAACCTTTCTGTCCCTAGTTTCCTCCTGTCATAGGACCTACTCATTGTGTCGCTGCAAGGCTTAAGTAGTAATTTTACACTTCAAAAACCTTTAGAAAAGTGTCTGAGAGTGTTTTAGTTTATGTTAGCCATTGCATAATTATTACTGGTCACCTTCTAGATCTTTGTCACTACTTGGTTGTTTATTGAGTGATATATTCATAGGCAAAATTCTTATATATTGCAGAAAACATACCACCTTTACCACTCTTATCTCTTGAATGTGGCAAGTCATACCTAATGAAGCATAGTGTAACATGACTTAGGCCAAAGTTCCTTCTGGAAAGTATCACTGTAACAATCTAACCTTAAACTTGTAGTAGAAATAAGCTAAGTAAGAGTTAAATTTGATGATGAACTGGTGAGGCTTGAGCTTCCCGAGTGTGCCATGGCATATGAATTGATAATCACTACATTATACCATGCTGCTGACAGTGAATGCCTATATGGGGATATTTTAAATAAGTGACAATAGTGTTTATGTGATATTCTGGGTTCACTAGGTCAATGTATAAATAAAATACTATTCAACCTGTTTACCATTTTAGTTTATAAAGCACTTTCACACACTGGTATTAGCCAGCTTCCAAAATGGCCCCAATGATTCTTGCCTTCTGGTATATAATGCACTTGTGCAGTTTCCTTCTGCTATGAAACAAGCTGTTAAGTGTGATCAATAGAATATGGCAGAAATGAGTGTGTAACTTCTGAGTCAAAGGTATTGCTGCTTCTGCCTTGTACACTTGGATGATTTGCTCTGCAGGAAGTCAGCCATCATGTCATAAATTCACTACGGCAGCCCTGTGGCAAGGAACTGAGGCCTCCTGCGATGAGCCAGCATCAATTTGAAGCCATTAGTGAGCTACCTTGGAGTAGGATCATCTAACTCCAGATAGCATTTGATTGCAACCTCGTGAAAGACACTGAGCAGAACTGCCCAGCCAAGCTGCTCAGGAATTTCTGATCCAGAGAAGCCATAAGCTATTAAGTTATTGGTGTTTTTAGAGCCTAAATTTTGAGGTACTTGTTACAAAGTAATACATAATATACTAATTTGTTCCTTCCTATTGCATTGAATTGTGCTAGAGAGGAAAACCAAAACTTGGACAAATTAAGCGAGTTCCTGATGGTTATGTATATTTAAATGCTTAACCTGTAAATAGAAATACATACAGGCTATTTAAGCCAAGACAGAATTCTGTGACACTATTTTCCTTGGGAGCTCATCTTAAGACAGCAAGTTCCACTGACATGCCTTTTTGCCATACCTGTACTTAACAAATTCTATAATAAAAGTTATATATATTTTTCATTGTGACTTTCATGGCAGTAGCTGTAGTAAAGGTGGCCCTCAGACAGTTCCGGTATTGGGGTCTGCAACTACTGGCCCACAGTATTACTAAAGCCACTCCTTATTACCTGAACCCACTCTGTTTCTAAAAGCAAAAAAAAAATTGCCCTGGGATTCCTGTTGCTGAAAAGAAAAAGCTAAGGAGAAAGAGAATAGTGCTAGTTTTAAAAAAAATTTTCCAAATAAAAATTTTAAATAGTAAAAAACTCATGAATCATGTATTTTTCATGAATCATCAGAACAGGTGACCACTAGCACCAAACCCCTATCTCATATTCAAGTTGGGGCAACGTTTACACAATTTACAAGCAAAGCAAATCAACACTGGAATAAAAAAAGATTAACACCTATAGGCAACTGGGCAATACTCGACAATTCTACTTGTCTATTTCTCATGAGCTACTCTTACTATTAGAGATAAATTCTTGAAAGCATATAGAAATCATTAAAGGTATTGAAGAAAATTTATTTAGCTTTGTCAGGCTTTACTTTCACAGAAATACATACCCTTGGCACAGGAAGACCCTGTTGAAGTTTCATTAATTGCCTTAAGGTTAAAATTTATGTTAATTTTATGAGGCTTTCAGACATTAAGTTTGAGAAAGTTAATGGTTATCAGGATTTGCATACATGATCACAATCAAAACAGTAAAATAAAGAACAAGACTTTCTTAAGAGCCCTAAATACAATAAATTGCAGTTTCTAGTCAAACATTTATTCCTATATTTATTCTGATCTCTTCCATTTTATACTCGACTTTTTTTCTGATTATGGTTACAAAGTCTTAATAGTACAAAGTCACTAGTTACCTTGGCTATATTTTTGTCATTTAGAGTAGGATGCTTATTAAGCCAGTTATACTCCATTAATTTTGCAATGAAAAAACCATTGAGATTAAGAACAAATAATGGAGATACTACTTCACTGATTCTCATCCAATTTCAGGAAAGTCACTTCCCAAAAGCAATAATTCTGCTTGACATTCTATATCTAAATAGAATTTGAAAGAAAAGTAAAATTATGGGAAACATGATCGTTTACTAGACACTATGTACTTTTAATAGTTCAACACTGGTTAATACTTCATAAGAGTAAATTAATAGGCTAACATTGAAAAATGTGTACTTTAATAAGTATAAAGTATATAAACAATTAGGTAAGCTTGTGAAGCTGACCAAGATACATAAATTAGGAGATACAAGTATTCATCTAAATTTCCTATATATATTTTTTTACAGAATATTTATTAAAGTTGTTTAATGTACAGTTTCTCATTTCTCATTTTGGATGTCCTTTATTATAAAGACTATTCTTTTGTCTGATGAAAAACAGCAGCCACATTGTCTGATTATTCTGGACCTCCACGCTGAAAAGGAAAAGATAAAAAAATTAGGGGTTAAATTTACAGAAAGGTTTTCATGGCCATTATAAATATTTACACTATTTTAAGCAAATGATCTTTAGTTTTTATAAAAACAATTTCATTTTTTTCATTGCTTTTAGGCACTCATATCAATGTTACAAACAATTTAGATCTGAAAGGACCCAAGGTTGACCTAGATTAGTGGCTCTCAAATTTACTGGGTCTCAGAAGCCCTTTGCACTCTGAAAAATTATTGAGGACCCCAAAGAGCTTTTTTATTGTGGTTATATTGCTATTTACCATATTATATTGCTACACATATATTCTTTCATACACATTTACTGAAGGCCTAGTTTATTTCTCATAGTCCTAGCCTACCAGACCATCTGTGTCTTAGATATGGACACACTATGACAAGACAATAGGAAAAGCATGTAAATTAGCAGATGAAGCTCTAAAAGCCAAAAAATGTTAAGATGTTTTGCACTGTGAGCAAAACCAATAACATACTTGGATAAATTCGATTTCTTCTTGAGACACAGGTTTCCTTCTGTATTTCTGAGGTAATGTTTTTATTATTTCTGCAGTGTCTGGTGGACCCTGATACATCAGCCAGTCTGGTGATTTACTTCCCTTAGAATGCTGTGAAACTGAAGAAGAGTGAGATGGTAGTCCTGCGGATCTCAAAACTTCTGATGCTGAAATTTAAAAAATGTAATTAGAGAAATTATTCAGGTATCTTAAAATACTATTTTGAGTTATATATTATTGAATAATCTAGTCATTCATGAAATAAGTATAATTCTGAGAGGTAAGTATGATAGAGTAACTTAGTTGGGTAGATACATATATATATATATTTCATAAAGTTCTTTTTAAAAAAATTAGGTACTTTTAAATGAGTAAATCACTAAATTGAACAAAAAGTATATAAAATAATAAAATTCTTAGGTAGTGGAGTTCAACCCATAAGAATAACCTAAAAGTTCTGTCATATGTTGGGAGTTTACACATAGTATCTTATAACGGGAATAAAAAAGTTGGTAAAAGTAGATGAGTACAAGTTACATTTTCTCAGTAACTTTATACTTGTTTATCTCCTGTATCTTAATTCTTAAAGAGTTACAATAAGTTAAAAATATCTGTATAAAATTTGTTAAAATTCTTCCTGAATTAAGGATCAAATAAATACCTTATAATAAAGACAGGGACAGAGGATCTGGTTAAGAGGAAGGGTCACAGAAAAAGAGGATTTGTCTGGAAACTTTAATTACTTTGTAAGCAATGATTGCAAAGTTCTACAGCAATCTAAATAAAAAATATTTACTGATTGAATAAATAGATAAATAAGTGAATGAAAGAAAAGGTTAGTAGGGAGAGAAATATTTAAATGGTTATTATTCCTCACCATATCTGCAAATTTAAGTATGAGAGATTCTTCTAAAGGATAGAAGAAAGGTAAAATAAAAATTCCCCTACATATACTTAATATCATTACAAATTCAGAGACATTACCTTTTTATTTTATTTGTCCCCCACTCCCTTTTAATCCCCTCCACACTTCTACCCCTGACCTATGGATGATGCGATTTCCCCTTAAGTGGATTTCTGAAGGTGGAGCATCTCTTCCCACACGCTTGCAGTGTGTACCCAGGCCTGGTTCACCCTGGGCCTGATGAACTCAGGGTATGGTCCATGGCTCTACCTGGGGTGCAAACCCAGTACCTTCTGTGTGTAAAGCAGACATGCTAACCACTACTCTATGGAGCCACCACCAAGTCATTACCTTTTCAAATGGAGGTAATAAAAGTTGATTTCCACTTGCATGTAACCTAAGGTACCATTTTGACTAAGCTACGGTCTACCTGATTTTAAATGAAAAATATTGCCTATAAGAGGATATTAATGTATAAATATACATGTATGCATTAAAAAACAAAAAACTAAAAACTAAAGTATATCTTACCATTGGGTTTAGGATGGTCTCTTCTATCAGGGAACCTTATTAATGGAGTATGTGGCTTGACCACCTAAAATGGATGAAAGAAATGCATGGAAAGAAAAGATACTTTAGAATAAACTCATTAACTATACATAAAAGAAACAATCTCCTGAACTTCATAAAGAAGTACCTTCATTAAAATAACTTAATATTTGACAGCACCTTTAAATTTTATTATTTTACTCTTCTTCAACCATGAAAGCTAGTCTATAAATTGTTAACTAACTTGTTTATTTTATCTGCTAGTCATAATGACTTTGTACTTTATACATCACAAGATATTTTACTGTACTGCCAACTGACTTCAAAGGCAACTCGATGAAGACTACTTTGATTTTACGTTGGGTGATTAGTAACTGGAAGTTTTCTGACATGTATTGAGTATTGCTTCCCTACTCTATTAATATTTAGTGGTTCAGTATAGGATAAAAAAGCTTATTGAAAATTAGGTAATTAAAAAAATACTTTTTCTGACTACAAAAGTAACATATTCTATGTAAAAAAAATTCGAAAAAATACAGAAAAGCACAAAGAAACACTATCCAAAATTCCAAAACCCACATAAAATAGGTTTAAGCCTTTGATTGCCCTTTATTTTACTTTTTCCTATACCTATAGAAATATATATTCTTAGAATACTGTTTTTATAACAGATATCTGAAGAGAATGTTTTATACCTAAAATTCCAGATAATACTATAAGGTACCTTAAATGGATCTTTCAGTATAAAATCTTTTCAATATACAACACTAAGACTCTAGTAAATAGAATATTGTTTTCAACTAAAGTAATTTGTAAGTTACTGTGTAATTAGTGAGACTGAAGTATCTTTATCTGCAATATATTTGTATACTCTATGTATTACCTATCATGTATTACCTAGCATACAGTTTATATGAGTATGAAGTCAACAGGCTTGTTGGGACTGGCCTGAAAACTCACCACAATTCTGCTCCCTAGAAAATCCTGGAATAGAGTTGTCTCCCTCAGCATAAAAGCATGCTTAAGTCTTTCATGTTAAAAAACAAAACTTTCTCTCTCTAGTAACTGTTTCTTCTTTCTCATAGCCAAACTTCTTGAATGTTCCATCCATCCTACTGTCAATACCCCATTTAAAAAATTTTGAGAGCATTTAAAATCTTTCCCCAGCATCTTTCACCAGTTTGGCTCAAACAGACTTGTATAAAAATTCAAAAAATTTGTTTAATGTTCAACAGCTTTCAGGATAAACTTCAAACTTGTATTTGGCAATCACAAGGCCCATCATGATTTGGCCTTGCCATACCTCTCCAGCCTCATTCCCTACCACTGTCTTCTGTACATTTTAGTTCAGGTATTCTGAAGTACTTTTCATTTCCCTAATTCATCATGCCATTTCCAGCCCTATTTAATCTACAACTTGTGTCTTCTGCCAAGAAATCTCTCCCCAATCCCACCCCATTTCCATGTCTCCACTTTGACCTGACTGCTTATCTTTTAAAATAACTTAAATATCACCCCTAAGAAACTTCCCCGATTCCAAAATCTGATACTTCTCATTTGTTTCCATAGTATCCTGAACATCTTAAGAATACTGTGCAGATAGATAAATGAGCCACTAATTACAGACGAGCTAAGCTCCTGAAAAGGCAGAGTCAGAGAATTTAGCACTTCAGCAGCAGTGCCTGGTACATAGTAAATGCTCAGGTAATACCTGCCAAGTGAGTAAACAGACCATCTGTAAGGTAGGACTAACTACATAGGCATGTGAATATGTATACACACAACTTCAACAGTAATATAGTCAATCTTATTTTATCTCCCTTTATCCTATAAGAGGAAAAAATGATAATGTGGACTGTACTAAAAAAAAAAAAACCTTTTACCCATCAAAATAAATAAATAAATAAATAAATAAATAAAAATAACCAAATAAAAAAAAAGTATAGAAAAATGGGCAACATATTCTTCACAGGTAAAGAAATGAAAATGGCTCTTAACAATACGAAAAGATAACCTCATTTATAATGAAAGTTAATACTACATGAAAATTAGATAATATTATAAATGTACCAATTTGATAACATAAATCTGTTGGGAAGGTTATAGGGAACTCATTTCTTGCTATAGGAATGCAAAATAGTATAACCTCTTTGAGGGAAAAATAAGCCTAGACCCTACAGATCATTCAACCTTCTCTTACCAGCACTCTCAACTTTCTTGCTGGAGGAGGCTTATTTTCACCATATATGTAAATCTCAAATCCTGAATTAATCTAACCACCCATTTTCTTCCCCTGTGTCTTATGCAGCTGAATGATTTCCAAAATAATAAATTATCGATTTTCTGCTCTTACATCAACCCAAATGTATCCAGTATATTCTGCTTGGCATTCAGCAGGCATTTAATACCTATAACTTACACAACAGTCCCATCAATGAGTATGTCTGGAACAGAGGTACTCAATTTTGCTAACGTAATATGTATATATTACATAATATTAGCACATACTGCTTTCTATTATGACTATCTGAGTACAAGTCTTTCCAACTCCGTTAGGAGATAGACCATTCTTTATTATATATTTCACAGCATCTTTTTTTAATTATCAGTAGTTCATTATTGCTGTGTACTATTCCATTTTAACAAATACACCACTAATTGACATTTGAATTGTTTCTGGTTTGGGAGTTACTATGGACAAAGTGGCTATAAACATTTTTATATGAGTCTTTTTATAGGTATATGCACTCATTTCTCTTGGGTATAAACCTGTGAGTAGAATTGCTGGGTCAAAGGGTAAGTATATTTAACTATGAGAGACTGACAAAAGTTTTCCAAACTGACTGTGCCATTTTATACTATCAACAATGTATAAGGGTTTTAGGTGCTTCACATTGGTACTGTCACTTGGAGCTTGTCAGTCTTTAATTTTAATCATTTGGTGAGTGTAGTACTACTCCCTGGTTTTAATTTGTATTTTCCTGGCAAGTAATGATAATGAGAATCTCTTTACAGGCTTATTACTCATTTGGATGTCTTCTTTTGTGCAGTATCAATTGTTTTTACTCATTTTTAAATTGGGCTATATATTATGGATATATATCATGGTCCTGTGTCAGATGCTCTCTTTATCCTCACAGAATCTTTAATGCTCAGTAACTACCCACTGACTGAATAAGTGAGAATCATTACTTGGAATGAGACCAAAGACTGGGATCTAGGATTATCTTTCAGAGTGAAATCAATGTCACCTCAATAATTTTTAACTAAAAGAAGGCCTTTTAAGAGATATACTTGTGCAATGGGAAATGCACTTCTCATATCAAAGTTAAAAGTTAATCATAGAGTAATACACTCTCAGAATTGAAAAAGGTAGTGTAAACCAACTGCAAAAGTGGAAGTTGTGTCCCTTTATATCCAGTTTTACCTCTCTTATTTAAGCTCGAGATCACAGCTGGAGAAGCAAATGCAAAGCTATTAGGAGTAAGTAACTGGTGTGTGGATTAACAATAAAGTTCTCTAGCTGCCAATCTAAACTCAGGAAAAAAAGCTTGGGAAACCAACACTAAAACATATTATAATTAAATTTCAATATATATATATTTTAATTTCCTCTCATCCGCTGTAATCAGACACTTGAATGGAATTGGTGGGAGGACCAGCCCCAGACAGGGACGCAGCCAGTTCTCTGGCCATTCCCAAGACCTTGAAGGGACACTGGGTCAGATGCAGAGATCGCTTCCTTTCACTCGCCGATACCGCCTTCCTTTTGATTGGTTGATCCAGGACATCTCTATACTATACTAGACGCTGATTGGCCAGCCTACAGCCAGGGAAGCCTAGCCCTCAGACACCCAGGAGGACTAATGAGGTCCTGGCGGAGGACAGTCCAGGGACCCCAGAGCAGCTATGTGCCTACCTGCTGAGATGCGACACTCCTGCAACCTGGCTCGAACCCTCAGTTCCGGTCACCAGCTCACTACCCAACCCAGCGGCTTAAGGTCCAGTTCTCACATACACCCCCGGGCGGCGCCGCTGGCCCCACTCAAGGCCGTCACTGCCACCGCCTTTCCTCCCCAGCGCCATGGCTACAGTCAGCACCATCCCTACCACCCTTGGTACGGAAAGGCGACCGAATCTCGTTACCTGAACGACCCTGCTGGCGGACGCCATCTTGCTGCCCATCATGACCCCCGAGAAGGGGCAGCTTCCGGGGCGCTCGCGAGCCGCCGCGATAACAGTTGTGGGCTGCTAGGGGCGGGCCCTGCATGTGACGTCACGGAGGCGGGACAAGCGGCATCAACCTCCATTGTGAAGCTAGCTCCACCCCTCTGCGCCTCACCGCGCCCCTCCCCTCTTTCCGCCTAGAAACTGAGCCACTTGTTTCCCATGGTTTTCGTTCTGCAGTAGGTTTGTGATGTGGGTTTATTTTGCTCATTAGCCATGAGTTATCTAGGACCATTTCCTCTCCAGAAATCGTTTCTAATTTTAATATAGTCCAAAATTTAATTGGAAACCAAATAAGTAATACAATCTCTTGTGGCTTCTTACAACGAAAAATCTTGTTAAAACTTGGGAGTTAATGGAAAGATCGGGAGAGGTCAATTCAGGGTCTACACAAAGCCATCTCATATGCTCTTGTTTATCGGTGTTGCTTGATTTGGTCTTCTGTTCCTGTTTGCATCCTACTATTAAATTGATGCCTGCTTCAAATTTGAGAATTCAAAAGTTCAAGTTTTTTTTTTGAAACATAAGCCATCCATATCATTTCCCAATTCTATGGTAAATATTAATGTTTATAATTTTTAATACACAACATGTTGTGGTTATTTAACAGAACTTTGTAGGTAATGTGACTTCAAGCAATGATAAATATTTAGAGTGACAAATTTGTTTTGATGCTCTAGGTCGGTAGTTTCTAAATCTGGGGAGCTTTATAGAAATGTTACTGAGCCCAACTATGGGCCCTTTCCCATTCAGTCTGTCAGTGGTGATCAGAAATCTATTTTTTAGAAAGCTTTCAAAGCTTGTTTTCACAGTGTATATTCTAAAGTTAGACTGATGAAGTGATTGGATGGGCAAAGGGCATAAAAGAGAATCCTCTAGTGTGTATCAAATCATCACATTGTATAATTTTGTTAATGACCTCCACCTTGTGCAAATCTCAAAAGCAACAGCAGCTGATTCCTAATAGACTTCATTTACATAAAAATAGCAAGTTTGTGAAAATCTACAATATTAGGTTCTTGTCCTGAAATCATTTAAAAGAGACTTCCTTTGTTATTTTTCTAAATAAAATATTTTCCATTTTCCTTTATGACTATTACTGGGCAGATGAAGCAATGGGT
Organism: Macroglossus sobrinus; assembly: GCA_004027375.1. Lineage (NCBI taxonomy): Eukaryota > Metazoa > Chordata > Mammalia > Chiroptera > Pteropodidae > Macroglossus > Macroglossus sobrinus. The sequence continues at coordinate 270,513 of PVKZ01000495.1, forward strand.
AAATAAGTTCCACGATGTAGACAGAGATTTTATTAAAACATAAACTTTCCAAATCATCTAATACAATCCTCCTGGAAATACCTGATGATAAATTCACAAAATGCTAAATGCAGTGCAAACTACTGGTCATATTAATATGGCTTTTGTTTGGGGGAAATCTGCCAGGAAAATGCTGCAACTTTTTTCTGTGGGTTTATTTCTAAGTACTGGCATTCATACTCTTTCACAATATTCTCATCCAGGGCTAGCCGGGATTTTAAAAGACTGACTGACATGTAAAATTTTTGAGTTTCCAAATGAGAAAGCTGCTGAGCGGGGGCATACTCTTTAATGCCCTTCTCAGATATGGTCAGAACCTCCCAAAGGACAAAAAAGAGAGAACCTCCCAAAGGACAAAAAAGCATGGATGAAGAACTGTTTCCAAAGAGCACCATGAAAGCCGAATCCCTAGAGAGCACCTAAAGCCTAATCAGTATTTCTAGAAAGAGGACAAGCTATGTTTCAGAATTGCTATAGACCTTGTCCACTATTGTTTGCTGACTGTGTGAAGCAATATAACTGGCATTCTCAGTTCACAGGCCTCTAGATGAATAAGAGCCATATCTGAACTTGATGTGAAGGACTGTTATGTGATCCTGAACTTTGAAACCATTATGATTTGATGACATGATTAGCTTATCTTCCCTGGAAAAGGATATATCTTTTACACACAGAAGGAAAGTTAATATTTAAGACCAAGACAGCAGTCTGTGAGAGACTATAGTCTTTAAAACAAATATCCATTTTCTATCTACCACTCTGAAACCCAGCACTCTCCTGCTGTGAGAGAAGTATACTTTCCTGCCCCAATGATCTGGGCTGGCCAATTAAACCTGGGTAGAAATAATGCATCTCTTCCAAATAGAAACTTTAAATGTGCTTATGTAATTTGACTTAGCCTCATAAGCCATAAAAATGTTTCAGATTGTGGCTGCTCCCTCAAGCCTGGGTCCTAGAATTATCAGCCAAATCATGGATCCAAAAGAGAAATAAGTTTGTTATAAGCCACTGAGATTTGGGGTGGTTATTCAGCAGGATTTCAGAAAAAGCAAACTAAAACAATTTCTCAGAGTTGGGCTTTCAGAAATGCATAGGACAATGAAAACCAGAAAAATGCGTAAAGTTTTTCAGATGCTATTGATAACCAATTGAGTTGGGATTCACTAATAAAATGTGCATCTATAATTTATTAAATGCTGTATCTTTGGATCAGGAAGGCATTTTTCAGAGTGTTTTTCTAGAAGAAAAATATGACCTGTTTTGCAACATCTTATGTAGACAATTTCCAAGAACACACTGTGGCATAAAGAAAAAAATTACAAATAAATCATGATTTATTAAAACAAATGACATAAAAGTATAAATATTCCAAAGACAAGTGCTTATAACACAAATTTAGGCAAATCTCTATTTCTATTATTGATCTAAAGAACAGATTTCAAATGCTATAACCAACTGCAGTGCATCTTTTCAAGTTTTTTTATTATTTCTTTTACATGGAAAACTTTTATTTTCTAATTGTACTTTGTAAAATTAAAAATGTTATCATTAAACACATTAACTGAAATAGAGATGGACCGATGACTTAAAGTTTTAGAATTTAAGAGGTTGTAGAGCTAGCCATTTAATGGCTCAATTAGTGCCATTGAAACTTATTTGGGAGTGGATTATTCAGGAGTAAACTGAAGCCCTGGGGACAATGGCCCTGTGGGCTTTCAATGCCAAAACCTATTATGCAAAATCCCTGTCAGGAGAAAGCCAGGATGAAGTGATTGGCATGTGCCAATCTGGATGGCGCCTCACCTGTGATTAAGGGAGCAGAGACTATGGAAATTGCCTCCAGGCTGGTTGCTGTAATCACGCACAGGACCCAGGTGTGAGCAGCCTGGGGAACGCAAACATTTAGCGCGTTCAAAACACCATTTTTCTAAATAGTTCGTAGGATGCTTTTCTCAAACAGTGCCTTTTCAAGTTTAAAGTCTTTTAAAGAATACTGAAAACACTACATTGTCTATAAAAAAGATCAACAGCTCCCAATTAATAAAGAGCTCAAATTAGTTTTTAAAAGATGGAATGGGATGTATAAAAGATGACAAGCTCTATTTTTTAATTAGAAGAGTAACATTCATTTTCTGACTTATAAAAGTAATACATAATAAATATAGAAATACAAATGAAAAAGTCACAATTTCTTTACAATGGCCACAACTGTTAACACTTTGGACATATTTTTATTTTCAAGGCTGAGGTGCTTTATTTCGGTTTTCGTTTAAAGAAATGGTTGGGGGTGGGGGCGGGGATTGAGATGTTGGCCAAAGGGTACAAACTTAATAGTTAGATGATGAGTAAGTTTTGGAGATCTAATGCAAAGCATTGTGATTAGTTAACAATACTGTATTATATACTTCAAAGTTGCCAAGACACTAGATCTTAAATGTTTCACCATGAAAAAGAAATAATTATGTCACATGATGGAGATGTTACCTAAGGCCACGGTGTTCAAATTAACATACTCTACACCTTAAACTTACAAACGTTAAAAGTCAATTATATCTTAATAGAAAAAGAATCTGTAGTGAGATAAATCTAAAAGATTTATTTGAGTAAAATACATCTGACAGTTAAAAAAATAAAGATATGGATATGCTTTCCTAATTTTTCTAGTATTTTGGTTAACAAAGAAATGCATGGAAGTATTCCAAATGAAAGTTGGGACTTCCATGAACGTTGTGGAAATATCCACGTTGCATGGAAAGCTGGATCATCTAGATGATATCTTTCTGGATCCTTGCAAGGCGAAGATTTTCAGATTCTTTTAAAGTATGCCAATCACTTTAATATATTTAAAACAATAGATTCCATGTTATAGTGTTAACTCAAGCTAAAAAATAATTGCAGTATTATGATAGTTCCAAAAATACCAAAAAAAATTTCACTTGAAATTTGCTATTTAAAGGACATACCAAAGACAGAAACAAATAATTCCAAAATAGAATTCTTATTAGATCATGGTGAGATTCTTCTCAAGCTGCAGAACAGTTTCCTTAAAGGCAGAATCCTCTGCCCAATTGACTTTACTCCCCAAAATGAGATTCTGTAATACAAAAGTTATATGTACTTCAAAATATTTCACAAAATTATAAAAAAATCTTTCACTGATCTTACCAAGTATTTACCAAACTAGGTATAAACATTTACTGTGATCATGGGAAAAAAATAGTAATACATTCTTATATCCTGATTTCCACATTCAGTAAAGCTTCATTTCAGCCATAATCCCCATAATGCTAGGGAATATTAACAATGCTAACAATTTTTTATGCTTCATAAGTTTTTGTGGATGGTTTTTACCTATTAAGGACTTGCAGTGGTATCCCAGATTTAAGGAAAAAGATTGCAGCTGTGGTTCAGAGTTCATTTTGTTTTTCTATGGTGAAAATCAATTTAAAGATAAGTAATATGACTTATTTTTAAAAAGAAGTAAAAGAAGAGCTTAGTTCTCATTAATGTTTCAAGACCCTGAAAAAGGTGAAGAATATTTTTGTGGTAGACAATAGAGAAATGGTTAGGATAATGAATGAAAATTCTGGTCATTCTTTGAAAAACTATGGCTCAGAGCTATCGAGTTACTAATTGAAATATGTTAAAATAAATTTTAGAGTACAAGTATATTATAACACAAAAAATATTTAAATTTTTGGCCTATATAAGACATATTCTTGCTATAAGTGATTAAAAAGGCTAATGTGTATATATCCAGTCAAATTTACAAAGGCAGGTAGAAGAAAGCATTCAAGCATGACTTAACCCCTAAAGGCTGATCTTCCTTTAGGAATAAAGAGAGCTCCTAAGTTGGCCAGAGTGATTTTCTGTTTAACAAAGCAATGAGTTTATTAAATCATTATTATAGAATATGAAAAAAAGAAATGTGGGATAATCAAAGTCTCAAAGCAGTAGAATGGAATATGTGCCAAAGAAAATTTAAAATGATTCTGTACTTATGTTGCAATATTCCACTTGAAGTTAGCCTAGGGGATTTGATTAATCCTAATCAAATCACCCACTGCTACTAAAAATAGGTGTAAGACCTGGGAAATTTATTATGGTGAGATATAATACCTCATATTCTACAAGGATATGCTTTACATGTAACAGGCAATTGCTTTACATATAATAGACAGTTTTAATTGTGGATCTTCATAATTGAAAACTGGTTTATTTAAGTATTTCAACAGTTCCAGAGACATTTTATAATTCAAAGAGTAATTTAAAAAATCCTCCAGAAGAAAGGAACGAACACTTAAAACTGAAAACTTGACATGATAATAACTACCATTATTGAGAATTTACTTGGACCAGACACTATGCTAAACATAATTAACACAAATTACTTTTTTTAGTTTTCACAACTAAACAAAAACACTGATGCTTAAAAAGTTAAATTATTTTCTCAAGGTCAGCAACTCTTTAGTAGCAGTTAGGATCTCACCTCTAGATTCTCATCATCCCCATCCACGTTTTCCCACCTCCCAACTTGGAGTCTAACACTCTCTGCCATTACACCATGCTGCCTCCATAGAGCTGCTAAAAACCATTCCATTTATGAATGTTAAGGTCTAACCATAATGAAAAATCAAAGCTTTTAAACATTAAATATATATGAATTCCAGATATATGTAAACAGACCAATTTTTAGTACTGAGTTAATTATTTTGTCAAGATCAAAGACTAACTGTAAGTAAGACTGAAGTAATAGAACCAAACATTTAAAAAAGTTCTATACCTCCCTTCCTAATTTATATAAATGTTACCTGGAACACATGTTGAATAACTGTAGTAATTTGTATCTCCATCTGTAGGTTTTGTTGTAGGGTCTTTATCTCGCCTGACTTTTCCATGCAGTCCAAACGATCTTTCTGTTTGTTCTTTTCAGTCTGTATTTCTAAAAGCTTACTTTCTGAAGCTTGTTTTAATTCTATTAGGTTAGAAATAAAACAATATATTATATATACCAACTCCTACACATAAGAATCTTAAAAAATTTCGAAGAAGAACAGTTCTTGGTTATTTCAATCAAGAGAATATTTTTAATAAAGAGCATTTTAGCTTGCAGCTCCATTGAGATGTGAAAATTACTTCCCTGGTGCAAAATATCAATATTTTAATTATATACTTAGCAATGCAAATGTTCAAGCTTTGTACATATGACAATGTACAAATATCTGAAGTGAAATCATGTTAAACAGGTCTTACTCTGTGTTACCAAACAGGCAGGAGGGGGTATATGTAAGAGTTTTCCCTCCTTTATTTACAAAAATGACATAACATGAAGATAAATTTTCAGTGAAAAGAAACCCTTCTCCAGCAATAAATGTCATCAACCATTTTTTGTAGTTCCTGAAATATTCTAAGAATTAAACTGTTTGAAAACATAAACAGGTATGTCTTAGGAGCTTGGATCCTTGACATTAGTGTATCAAAAGTAGGTTGGAATGCAATGGAATAATGACATCCAAAGGGTAATCATATCAGATGACCAAGGCTTTTTCTGACCTTGACATTACTTAAAACCAGGCAAGTCTGTATATTTAAAAATAAATCATGCCTATATTGTTAAATGAAAAAAGTAGTTTATAACACAAAATAAACTAATGTCAATTTTATAATAAGCACTGAAAACTGATTATGTATATTATTTTTGATATAAACATTTCAGTAATTTCAGTGCAAAATGCATTTTCATGTTCATTAAGTTAAAAAGCTATATATAGAATCATATGTATCAACTGATCATTTAAAAATTATGTATATCTAACTATGACTGTGGTCACACAGGAAGGAGGCACGACTTTCACATTATACTTTTCTGTATCATTTGATTTTCACCCACTGAGCATGTTTTAATTTTGTGATTTAATGTTCTAAAACAACAAAAATGCATCCAGCAAAATGCATTTTATATACTACTTCTTAAATTGCCATATCCAAAATTTTAAGAAAATATAAAAATTAAGAAATTTCTCAGTAGCTGAGATCTAGCCTTAAAAATCTCCACAGTTAATAAAAATGTGTTCTACCTTAAAAAAAAAAAAGAAAGAAAAAAGAGCTATTCTACATACCAAATCTCTTCTTTCTAATATCAAGCAGTTTTTTCTCTAAATCCCAAGATTCCTGTTATTAGAAATAAAAACATTAAGGCATATTACTTAAGAACAAATCTCTAATACTTAAATCACTGAATTTTATATCTTAGTTAATGTTTTCTAAAGCTCCAGTTTTTAGTTCCTTCATTTCCACACAAGACAGTAGCTTAAATTATAAGTAGATACTTAGCTACATTAGTCAAAAATAACAAGTTATGAAAAAAAGAAAACTTAAAGACAGTGAATTCTAATCATACCAGTCTCTCTGTAAAATCCTTTTTAATCATATACAATATAATTACCAGCAAGAAGGTGTTACTGAAATCATAAGAATGTAGAAGCAGCCTAATGTGCAAAGTTACCTGCTGTGATTCCATTATTAATTTATTTAACTTTAATATATGTTTCATATTATCCAGGAGCACACTGAAAAGGAATAAAAAATAATTTGTTAACCTTAGTTAAAAGCAATAAATCTCATTAGAAGAAACCAATTAGCATATATTACTTTAATTCACTGTACACTTCAATAGAAAGTCATCATTTAATGAAATAAATCTGGAAAAGTTTGATGTAATCTAAATTCATGTTTAAACTTAGAGATGCATTTCCCTAGTAAACTTTTTGGTCACAGACAACTAAGAACATTAAGTTTAAGTATGTAGAAACATTTCTAAAGAGTTCTATCTATTTAGAGAGAAAAACTAATAACTTTCTAAGAAGTTGCTTAAAAAAGACTACTTTTTAGAGCAATTTTAGGTTCATAGCAAAATGAAGCAGAAAGTAAGTCCATTACCCTCTGCCTCCACATAGGCACAGTCTCTTCCACTATCAACATCCCCCATCAGAGTAGTCCATTTGTTACAAAATGATAAACCTATATTTGAGACATTTTAATACATTAGGGTTCACTCTTGTTGCTGTATATTCTATGGGTTTTGACAAATGTATAATAACATGTATCTACTACTACAGTATCATACAGAATAGTTTCACTAAATGAACGGCTTTTTATCCCCATTTCCTCAACAAGTATTTCTGAGTGCCTACTATATACCAAGAATTGTGCCAGGCACAAGGAATGTAAAACAATAAAATATTGTACCTGTTTTCAAAAAGGAAAGAATCTGGTGGGGGAGAAAAATCCACAACTATAGTATGGTTTCATTACAACCAGTAATGGATATGAACCACTATAATAACTGCAGAGTGGAACGAGGGAAACCCTTGAATCTTAAAGGACATGAAGTAATTACCTAAATCAAGTAGTTTAGAATGGCTTGAGCAAAAGGGTATGAAGTAAGACTGGGCAAGAATAGTTCTCATACTACAAACTGCCACAATTCCTTGGGAGGCTTGCTAAATATAGATTGCCAGTCATTCTTCCCAACAACTCCTACCCCTACCCTGCACCTTAGGTTTTAGATTCCGAGACCAGTAGGTTTGGGATGGGGCCAACAATGTCATCATTGTGATAATACCAATCATTCTGATATTGTAGAAGGAATTTATTAGGAGGCTAAAAAGTGGGAATTTTTGCACAGACCTAAAAGAGCTGAATTCATTTTCTACTAGCTACAGCTAACTTGGTTATAAACTTTATGCTGAACCTGTCCTAGAGCACTTTAACTCAAGAATGTTTTAAGCTTTCATTTTTATGGGGGAGCAACAGTTAGCTCAAATATAGATTTTAGAATTTATGTAATTCTGGATTTAAATGAAATATAGAGAGAATGTGTATCAGTCTGGACAAAGATGCCAAAATGGGGAGTGGGAGGGTGGGGATGCCCAGATCCATATTGGCACTTTGCTGCTAATGGGAGGGGATTTTTTTTCACAAGATTTTTAGAGCTTTCCAACATTAGATCACAGGTAAGGCCTGAGGCCACACATTTAGAACCAAATTACAGTGGACCTTGACTGTGAGAGTCTTTATTTTATATTCCTTGGCAAATTGTTTAAGCTCATTTCTGCCAATGAAAAATAAAGAGTACACTTTTTATCTCCATTGGGTTGTGATTAGATTAAATGAGATAAGATTGTTCCTGTTTTTCAGTAAATAATGAACAAAAGTTAACTTTAAAATCCTTCCTTTAAAATTTTCAGACTATCTGGATAAAACCTAAATTGCTTCTTAGGGTTGTAATCTGAACAAGGTGTCAGCAGGACTATAAAAGTTGTAATGCTGAGGAGGGCTCGCAAAAATCCCATCACTTTCCTTATTCCCCAGTAAAAGTGGTTGGCAGCGACAGTTAAAAAAATCCTAAAACTAAAGTCATTATGTAGACCCCATTCTAATACCCAGTCTTACCAAATACAGAAAAAAAAAATTCCCATACCTAGTATGGATGTTACTTTTCTCGAGGTTTTTCTTAAGTGCAGTCGAAAGTTGCATCCTATAAAAAGAAAAAAGCTTGCCTTAGAAAACATGGACATTATGGTGCACTGAAAATAAAATTTAAAAATATGACAAGTTAAAGATTGTTTTTTCTTTAAATATAATATAAAACATAAGTAGGTTTTGAAACAATATTATATGGGAAACACTTAGATAAGTTAGCATCAGAAATATGAAATGACACCAAGATGGATGGGGCTGTTGCTGAGGCTGAGGGTCTGAGAAGGCCTGAAATCCAGCCTAAGCTTTGTTCTCCAGCCACCCCGTGCCAACAAGGGGGAAGCAACAAGCATTAAGGCACAACAGAGATGAACAAGGGCCTTAAATGGAAAGTTAGGGAATATAATGCCATACTCAAGTGTAAACTTTAAAATATATCTGCATACAAAAAAGCTCCAAAAATAATTTTTAAATTCAAATAGCTAATAAATAAGTAATAATAAAAAGGCAACCAACTCAGCAATATTAGAGCCATTCTTTTCTATCACATAAAAAAAATTTGATTCATTGAAAGATGTCTTAATAGCTCTGAAGTCACCTTAGTTAAAAAATATGATCTATATAATGAGCTAGCATGAGATGAAGGAAAAAGCTCATAGTTAGAAGCAATTAAAAGCACTTTCACTGCTTTTCAATTAAATGTATGAAGAAATTCATCTGGAAAGGCCAGAAATCCTATTTGTCTTACAAGCAGCTATATACTAACACCTAGCATAAAGCTTAAGACGTAGCAAGCACTCAAATATTTGTTGAATGACTTTTAAAATACAGATGTAAAACTTGTAATTAAAAATATAAGTTATTCAAACTCAACAATTCTTTTACTCAATTAACAGTTACTGGAATAAATGAATACATGTAATTCCAAACACTGAATGGGATTTAACCTCACACTAACATTGTTTCAATTGACATTTCCTTATTAACCCTATCTTATGTAATTTCTTCAAATGAAGATATTAATGAATAATGTAACTTTTCTCTCAGGGCTCAAAATTTGTATGACCATTGTCTAATCATCATTTTAACTGATTTGTTTAGACTAAAATATTTTCTTCATCTTAAGTCATACCCATTTTGCACTCAGTTCATTATGCTTATACCTAAAATGTAATAATTACCTGTTTAATGCAAGCTTTTTAATTTCCAAAGCAATTTTAACCTCTTCAATTTCATTTTCTAGATCTTCAATTTTACTATAAAAGAAGCGTAAACAAAGAATTTCAGCAATATCAGAAAAAGTCGCTATTGGAATCAATTTGTAAAGTAAACCTTTGAAAAAAAGTAAAATGTCTTTTATTAAATAAAAGTATTCTACATGCTGACCATGCCAATATATTTACAGATTTGGTAAACTGATGCCTCCTGAGATACCCTCGTAAGTATCTTATGAAAGGGGGAATGCCAAAAGTGCTAATATAGCCACTCATGTACATTTAAGTCTACATCCCATATCACCAAGTTCTCAATACATCTGTGACAAATTACTTGGAAACAAAAAAGGAGAAAAAAAGACAATGTTATAAGATGACTATTATTAAACCTTAGTAAAAACCACAAATAAAATTTAAAAATATAACATACGTTTCAATTTGTTTTTCTGGAATGATTTCTTCTGGAGTTTTTTCTTCATCTACAAATAAATAATTTTTTTGAAGTTAGCAACACTTTAGAACAGTGCATACCAACAGAAATATAAACTACAAATATAAACCAAACATGTAATTTTTAAAATAGTTTAATCCAATATTCAAAATATTGGATTAAATTTAAAATTACTGATGAAATATTTCACAATCTTTTTTTTCTGTGCGTATTTTACATTTACAGCCCTTCTCAATGAGGACTAACCATACTGCAAGTGTTCAACAGCCCCATGGAGCGAGTGGCTACCATATTGGGTAGAACAGTTTTAGAATGATAGAAAAAAAAAAAAGGAGTAAAAAATGAATAAGATCAATATTAAAAAAATAACTGTATGTCTAAATGAGTGACCAATTATTGGAAATTAAAAATTTTAAATACCATGTACAATTTCATTCAAAAAGATAAAATACTTAAGGATAAACTTAACAGAATATCTGTATGACCTCCACCCTGAACACTATCAAATACTGAAATGGAAAGATATACCATGTACATGTATTGAAAGAAGCAATATTGAAGCAACAATTTTCCCCATATTGATCTAAAAATCCTAAAAATCCCAGTCAAAATTCTATCAGCCCTTTTTTTCCTCGAAGAACAATACTCAACAGAGAAAAAAAAAACTGATTTTAAAATGCACATAGAAATGCAAAGACCCTAGAACAGTCAAAATGGCGTTTACCATGGAGAATAAAGTTGGAAGTACAGCAGCTGATATAAAGATTTACTATAAAGCTACAGTAATCAAGACAGTGTGGTACTATTTGTTAAGCATAGTTGAGGGAACACAGGAAAAAGCCCAGAAATAGACCACACATATACAATGGAGAAAGTATTTTCAACAAATAGTACTAGAAAAATTGGATTTCCGTGTGGGAAAAAAATGAATTTTAACCCTTAGCTTACACCATACACAAAAATTAACTCAAAAAAGATCAGACCTGAATGTTGAACCTAAAAGCAAATATAGGAAAAAATCTTTGTGACCTTCTAGTAGTCCGATTTTAGATAAGAACTTTTAAACACATGAAAAGATACTTGACATGATTAGCTTGCAGGGAAACATAAATTAAAACCACATGAGATTCTACTACATATTTACTAGAATGACTAAAATTGAAAAAGATATCAAGTAACTAGAAATCTCATGCATTGCTGAGAGTAATGTTCTATAATGGTATAATCATTTTAGTTGTTCAGCAATTTATTAAGAAACTTACCACATGACCCCTGTAATTTCACTTTTAGGTATTTAAGCAAGAAAAATGAAAACAAGTGTCCAGAAAAAGACATGTATAAACAACAAATGTCTATAGCAGCTTTATTCATAATGAGCAGAAACTGCAAACAATTCAAATATCCATCAATAAGTGAATGGATAAACAAATTGTAGTATAGTCATTATAAAATACACTACAATAAAAAGAAATGAATTATTGAAACAAACAATATAGATGAATGACAAAAATACTATGCTGTGTAAAAGTAGCCAGACACACTGTAAGTGACTACTAATATGTACTGGATTTCTTTTTAGGAAAATGGAAATATTCTAGAATTAGATAGTAGTAGTGGTTGTACAATATCGTGACTATACTAAAAATTACTGAAATGTACACTTTAAAAATTTTATATGAAGTCTCAATTAAAATAGTGGCCTGACATGAAAAATATATAATTCCATTTACATCAAATTCTAGAACAGTGCTGTACAACTTTCTGTGATGATGAAAATGTTTAAAATCTTCACTGACCAATATGGTAGCCACTAGACTAGAGCAACTAAAGAACTGAATTTTAAATTTTATTTAATTATTTTAACTTTAAAATGCCACGTGTAACCAGTAGTTACTGTACTGGACAGCACAACTCTAGAAGACAAATTGGTAGTAACAGAAATCAAATTGGTTGCTGTTGGAGGTAAGAATGAGAAATGACTGTAAAGTGACTCAAGGTAGGTATGACAGAAATATATTCTGTGTCTTGATTGTGGCGGTGGTTACACTGATGTACATTTATCAAAACATTAATTTGTACCTTTAAATTAATGCACTTATAAAAAAATCCTTCAAGCAATAGTCTCAGTAATATATTTTTTAATGATAAAATAATCAATTTTAAATATCTTCTTTCAAAGACTACAACCTAATTTCTGTGTCCTGCTTTAAATTTGTCCTCTCCTTTACTCGTAGATTTAATAATGTGGACTACTAAATCTACTCAAATTTGCAGATGTCACAATCCCCTTAAAAATAAAATTTATACAGGGAAAGCAAGGACTGTATGAGAAAGCAGACTTTATATTATCACGTGGATTTTAGCTCTAATGTCATCTCATAGAAGCCATCCTATCTAAAGTAGCCTCCGTCTTATCACACCATTATTTCCTTCATCACACTTACCATACTTCCTAATTGTTTCTTTGCTTACTTGTCTTGCTAGAAAATTTAAGGTCAATGAAGGCAAAGTCTGTCTTGTTCAACGTCATATCTCCACACCTAGTATGGTGCCAGGGACACATTAAACACTTATAAAGAAGTTAATGAATGCAGGAATACCTATAGAGATAATTCATCAGTGGTCCAAATTTCAAATAGTTTTTCTGCTATACCCTGTCCTCTAAGAAGATAGATTATCCTCTTCTATTATGTGGGCTTTCATGCCAGAAAAAGTATTAACTCATCTCTGAGGTAAAAATCACTGGTTTAATAAAAGAAGCATGAGCTTTTGAAACAAAAAGACTATTAGCTCCTCCAAGGGAAGGACAGTCACCTATTGGTCATTCGGCAGTAAGCATTATTGATATAATAAGAGTCATGGCTTTGGAGGCAAGAAGGCCTGGTTCATATCCCAGTTCCATAATTTACTAGTTGTAGTAAGCAGAAAAGAAGCTAGGGGGCCCATTTTTTAGTTTGTTTTTGTTTTTGCATAAAAAGACTAGAAATCCTGGAATAGCCAACAGAAAATACAACAGAACTGCCTTCAGATCCATGTCCTTAAAAAAGAGCTCAAGCAGAGTCTGAAAATTGCCTCGGTTCAAACATGGATTCAGGTGAAGTGACTCAGGTATCTTTGAGGTCCCTTGATTTATTCCACAATTCTTGATTTAACCTAATATATTATTTGGTTTTATTCTTTAAGCCATAGAGAAAGTAAGATTCATAAAAATATCTTTGTGACCCAAGAGATTTGGAATCAGGTGGCAATAGGTAGTTATTACTTCAGGAGGGCTAAACTCATTATTTTACTACTCTCTTGGTTCTAGAGCCTTCTGCATTAATAATTCTAAAAGATAAAATATTTTCTATTTACAATTGAAAATTGTTACTCTTGTCTTTAACCTGATATCGTCTTGCCTCTCATTCCTATAATCCAGTGCTTCTCAAAGTATAGGTCTCTGATCAATCACTTGCTTAACAATCATCTAATTTAATCTTCAAGTTGTTGATTGTAGCAAGTTCTACATGGCCCACAAGGATTTCCCAATTCTCTGATCTCTAGATCTCAATTGTCTTACATTGTTATTTAGTTATTTTACAGCTATTTCATGAATCCCTAACTAGTTCCTGAGGGCTGAGGCAAGACTATTTTTTTGCCTTCTTACATGTGTAGTACAGCATCATGCTGCCACTTGTTACCAAAGTAAATACTTCTTTGTGTAGTTGATTTTGCTTTTCCCTAAAGTACTGTTCATCAAACTCATTAAACTTTATTTGAAAATGAAAATACTTACTTGCATCAATCATTGATTTATATTCTAAGAGTTGTTGTTTTGTCTGTGCTCTCAGCCTGAAAACAGATGAAGTCATATATTTATCGAGGTTTTACTCATTACTGTATGAGAAAGCAACTCATCTTTTTTGGAAGCTGATGCAACAAAATGAAAATAAATAAACTAAGCATTAAAGTCTTCAAGTTTGGTCTCATTTTACTTAAAATGCATCTGAAGAACTTTAAGGCCTCAAGAGGAATGCAACAAAATTAATACAGAAGAAAAACAGCATCTGTGAGAAAAAGTTAAAAATTAGATTTTTAAATATTTTACAAAATTAAATTTACTGAGTGACTTTGGTTAATGAAATTATACCAATGGGCCACACTGAAGTGGGGTTTAATGATCAAAATGGGGAAACCTGCAAACACTGTAATGAGTTACAACCAGATTGTAACACTTTCAGGAGATCCAGAAAAATAACAAAGATACTAATCCTTGGATAAATAAGTAACTCATATAGTTTCTTAGTTGTTCTATGACTCTATTTAATTCAAAATCATACATAAAATAAATATAAAACCTATGGGTAAAATGGTAATTAGTTGCAAGTTGTACTTAAAAGATGTTTCAGATTTACATGGTAGTTTCATAATTTTGAAACTGTTTACTTCTTGCCTTTGAGACCTATTTAAGAAGCTAAGAAACATTACACAAATTTCTAAAGCTCTAGGACATAACTTCCTTATGTTTCTCCAAATGAAGAGAGCAATTTCTTGGATGTTGTCGGCTAGTGTTTTAAAAGACATTGAAATAGGAGTTTCTTTTTAGCTGAGATGGAAAAGATCTTATATCTTAAATGTTTATTTTATATTGCAAGGAATTTTTAAAGTTAGGTTGTGAGGTTTATAAGCCAAATCCTTTCAAACCAGTAGCAAAAATAAAATAAAATACACTTACAATGCTTATTTTTTAAAAAAATCTGCTTGTTATGATTAAGAACCAGTCTGTAGTATTTTTCTGTAAAGGACTAAGCAGCAAATATTTTAGGTTTTGTGCGTCATATTGTCTCTGTTGCAAATAAGCTCAGCTCTTATAGCAGGAAAGCTGTTTCAATAAGACTTAAGGGCACCAAAATTTGAATTTCATATAATTTTCACGTTTTAAATATTCTTGTGACCCTCCCCCCAATCCTTAAAGATAAAGCCTATTCTTAGCTTGAGAGGCCACACAAAAACAGGCAATAAGGTGGACCTGGCCTAGAGGTGTGGTTTGTACACTGGTTTAGAAGACTGATGTCCCTTCTTATTAAATCTTCCCCTAGCAACTGCCTAGTGGAAAAATATAAACATCGCCCTGTTGGTAGAAAATACAGCAATTGAAGCTTCTGGGTCGAAAAGGGTCATAAGCTATAAAAGAAAAGGGCAGGGCAATCTCCCTCCAGTAGCTCAGGGTTTGGATGAACCCCACAATCCACTTGAAAAGGGAACCCCGGGAGTGAAGGATTAAGAAAAGGAAAGGGCTCTGGGCACTGTGCTAAACGCTTGCCCCAGAGTATCTCATTTAACCTCAAGAGCAACTCTACTAAGAGAGTGTCATTTTTTCTCTGCTTTTCGAAGATGAAAAAAGGAGCTTAATTGAAAGATGCAGTCACGCAGCCACTCAGTACTGAATCTAAATTCAAGGCATTCTAGCCATTCCGAGCAAAGGGCGGAACTCTAGGCCACAGCGCTCACTTGGTTCCGGCCGAGTGGGCCAGAGGGAACAACCTGAGCAGCAGGGTCGTGTGGTCCTCGGGACGCGCCGCCTGGGCGCCGGCGAACGGCGGCGGCCCGCCTTCCCCTGGGGAGTCCGCGGACTCGGCAACAGCATGCTTCTCGGACGGCTTCTCCATTTCGGCTGGCAGAAAAAATATCGCGTAGGCCTGGCAGACGTTGCCTCAGAAGTAACTACTTTTCCCGCCGCTAAATTGACTCCCGGAAGGGGCTGGAGAACCGTCGCGTCCCGCCCCGCCCCTTCCGCCCTGCAACCCCGTAGTTTCCGCCCAGAGGCTGCGTCCTATCCGTCTGGTTCTTCGGTTGCCACTATTGCTCTCGTCTCTTTTAACCTGGCACTGGTGGTGAAAATCGTTGCAAATCACTAGTAAAAAACTTCGGAGAACTTTAATTAACTGTCAGTTCTGTTAAGTGCTACGCTATAGCTGTTTAGGATACTTAGCTGCTGGGAGCTGCAGCCTCGGGGGTAAAACCCCATAACGGGAATGCTCATTCAGCCTTGACGCTGGGACTCGGTATCTCCGGTACAACCGTTTTTTGACGCATCAAGTGCCGGGTAGGCTAGGAAATAAATACTAGAGGGTTAAGTAGACTCGATCTGAGTTTACAAGGTACAGACCCGGTGGGCGGAGAAATGAGTGGCCCAAATTCAGATACCCACAGCCCCCTACGAGGCAGTGCAGATACTTGAACCCCAAACTCCCAACGTGAAATTCCACTATCAGTTAAATTTCGCGCTCTTAACAGAGATGCCCCCAAGATTCACCCTGTTAATTTTGGATTACAACTGAGCTGGGCAAATAGCTGGTCATGAAGAAAATGCAGGACATAAATGCCTGATTGTTTTTTATTAAGGGCAGCGGTGTAAGGGACACTTATTTTTTTGGCACAAGCACAGCAGCTCAGACCTCTCTGAACGAGAGATGAGCATTCTCTTCTACAGCTGGTTTCCCCGTTACACTTGATCATACAGTGCGCCCCCTTTCTTCCTCTCCATTATCAGAGAAATATGGCTCCTAGTAAAAGATTCAAAAGGCACCGTAAATTCGAAATAAGATGTTCAGTTTGCCATTTCTACCCCCAAACTCCTGGAAGAACATCTTGTTTCCATCTTCTACACAAAAGTGATTCTATTGGTTTTTTTCCACTTTATCAGGGATGTCTTCCAATATCTCACGTCAGTCGCATCCTTTTCTGCAGTTGCCTATCAAGTGTTCACTGGGAAAATTCAGGACAAAGACAATGCAGTTCTCCAATCTGAGCAAGCATCAGAATCATGGGAAAGGCTTGATAAAACAGATTGCTTGCCACCTAAGTTACTGAGTTGCATTTCTAACAAGTTTTAGGTGATGTTAATATTGCTGGTTGGAGACACTTTGAGAACCACTGTATTAATGGAGTCTAACAATGATTTTTAAATCCAGGGTAAACAAATTAGTATAGGTATGGGTGGGAAGCTATTCTTTAAAGAATGTCCAATATATAGAAGGGTTAATGGAATTACATAACTACCATCATGCCACTCCAGGTGAGATAAATGATTCAAAGCAAACATCACTAATAGATCCTAAAACTATAGAGAACAGCACCTTTACAGCAAATCTGTACCTGTACCTGCTAGTTACCACCTTAACCAGATGATCAAACTTGGTATCACCAGTAGTTTAACAATCTAATATGTAACTCCAATATGAAGCATAGGTTGTACAGATCACCTACATTCTTGCCAAAATGCATAACCTGAAATTATGGAGAAACAATCAGGTAAAACTAGAATGAGAGACATTCTATAAGATAAGACAAGTCTCTGAGACAATGCATGTCCATGCCTTGAAAAACAAAAGGCAGGGCAATTGTTCAATTTGGAAAAACAAATGAATCTTGATTGGATACTGAACTGGAAAAAAGTTAAGTCTTTGGAACATTTGAGGAAATTTGAATATGTACTACACATTACATATGGAGTTGTTAATTTTCTTATGTGAAATTTACTTTCAAATGGCTCTGAAAAGGAATACATTCATGTGCATGCACACATGTACATACCTCTACACACACATCTCTCTCTCTACAACTATAGTTTAATTTTCCTATATTAGTCACTAGAACTATACGTCACCTATAAGGAAATCAAATCCCTTTTTATATCTATGGAATATTTACAAAAGCCAATCAAGTACTTATCCACAGAGAAAACATTAACTGCTTCAAAAAGGTTTTTAAACAGAAAATTACAAACCACCAACATAAAGATTTTAAATAATCTCCAGGTCAAGAAGGACCACGAAGAAATTATAACTTAACCAAAAGCTGATGAAAAGGACTTTCGAAACAAGTTATCTCAGATGAAAATGTATAAAGGCTTTTATTACTAAAATACATTAAGCATGTAACTTAAATTAGAAAATAACCAAAAGAAAAACATAAAAGTAATGTAAAAGCTAAAATTACTAATTAAAAGTGTTAGAAATAACACCAAAAACTGATTATTTCAAAACAAAACCCCCATGGGCAAGTCTAATTAGAAAACAAAAGTATTTAATACCAGGAATGAAAAAGAAGGTATAACTATAATACAGAAACAATTCTCAACAGGAAGAGAAAAATGCCTAAAATATAAAAACCACTTAAAGACTAACAGTAAAAATATTAAATGGTAAAAGCACTTAAGAGATGTCTAGTTCAGGAACAAGACAAGGATCTACCTATTATCAATGATTATTTTGGTGCTTCTAATAATACAATACCATAAACATTGAAAAAAATACTTTTTGGATTTAAGGCTTAGAAAACTCCACTAAAAAGAAATCAAGAAAATTGATGTCAGCTGAATAAAAGACAACTAGCAATAGATTCTATTTATAATAGTGACAAAAACCCCATATACTCAGTAATAAACTTTACAAGAAAAGTGCAGCTATATAATTAAATTCTAACATTATATTAAGGATATGTGAAACACCTTGATGGAGAAAAACGCTTCTGGATGGGAGGGTAATATATCAGTCCATCCCAAACTAGTATGTAATATATTGCACTTATGCACATAATGTAGTCAAAATCTCAAGCTTTTCAATTAACTAAACATAATTTTAAAGTTTATATATCTGTGAAAAATAGTGGTAGCCCATCTTACCAGGTAATATAATCAAGTTTATCACAGGAAAAAAAGATCAGGGAACAATAGACAGGTATTGATATTTCAATTCATCTGGACAAGGATGACTAATTATATGGGCATGAATGGGCCCCCACCTGGAAGTAAGAATCCTACCTCATACCACAGGGATTATAAATATAAATGGGAAAAAATATTTCTTAGAAGATATTTATGTAGTTTTAGGAGGAAGTTGACCTTAACATTGAAAATCCAAAAGCAACTACAGGAAAAAATAGATTCGATAATATAAAAACTTAAAATGTCTGCATGGCAACACAGCATTAATAGTCAAAGGGCAAATGACAAACTGGGAAAGCCTTACACATTGAAAAGTTAGTAGACAACAAAAATTTATTCAAGTAATCATTAGGAGTATACATTAAAACAGCAAACAAGGTAGAATTCCCAAATTCACAGAAATTGAATTGATTACCTTTAGTTTTGACAAAACTGCAGAGAAAACCAGCACTTTTGTACATTGCTGATGACACTGAGAAAGTCATCTGGCAGGATCTGCTTTAAGTGAGAACACACATAGTCTTTGGAGAACCTAATGTATGTTAAAAAATAAAACTCCCAAAAACCCAACATGATACTTAATGATATTTGAACAGCATTGTTGTTAGGGGCAAAGAAAAAAGCCATCCAAATGTTAATGACTGAATACATTATACTATGGAATGTAATACCCTAAACAGGTAAGGTCTATACATATTGAAAGGAATTGCTAAGCATGTAGAAATATCTTTATGTTTTAAAATCCCCATGACAATTTATATCTGCACATCTATGTTTATAGAAGTCATGGAAGGCTACATATCAAACTGTTGACATCTTCTTCTTTAGGTCGATGGCGTGGAGATGTAGGAGAGTTGGGGAAAGAGGTAAATAAATTTTTAAGGTACTTTGGTATGTTTTGAGGAGACTTATTTTTTCAACTAATAAACAAAAAGTAAAGTATGTTTAAAATATAAATTAAAGTCATTTTTCCAAGTGAAAAAGTTGATACTAACTAAAGTTGATAATTTAAGAAATAGTGGCAAAAGTAGATTACTTAGAATTATGGCAGCAACCACCAGAAGAAACAGAAAATGGCAGACTAGGGATGAAGTGGCAGACTTTTACTTAAGTAGAACAAGGCAGCAGACCCTCCAAGATGACTAGGCTCACATGCAGTATGCCCTATGGAAGGTAAGGGTTTTAAATGCCTTCATAACCTTAGTAATTCATATTTATAAAGCAAAATCCAGGTAGGTACATAAAACAATAAGCAACAATTATATATATTAGTTGGGTCCCTAGGTTAACTGAAAGCACTTTTTTATATATTCTATATTCCCCAGCATATCTTTAAGGCTACTTTTAGGGTACCCTAGAGCAGGAAGTGGCCACATTCAAATGAGTTAAGGTAAGAAGTAAAAAGGACCACAACTTTATTAAAAGTAAATAAATGTAACATATAATATATACAGATAGCACATGGTGCCAATTTTATTTGCAGATAATTACAGTACTCCAACCCAATTTCACAAGTTATACTTTTGCCACAGCTTTGGCCAGATCTTGAACTAGTGCAGAATTCAGCTGTGCAAGAGTGCTGATCTTAGCATGCTTAGCTGTGGCATACTTGTTCTTGATAGTCTGGAATAGAAAAGCATAGCAATTAAGGAAGGAAAAGAGGAAAAAATAAGTTTCAGTGCTATAGATATTTATGTAAAATATCAATTCCTCAAAAACAAGCTATGCATTTATGAGCATGAAGTCTTAATTATTTTCACTTTTCCCCAACATCCGGAAGTGCCACTGATTGACTTACCATGTGCTTTGTAAGTCCACGATTCACCATGACTATATTCTTAGCCAGGTGTTGCATAACAAGAAGAAGGGATTCTTCTGTATATGACAGGTAATGCTGTAGAGTTAGTGTCTAAGACAACAAGAGCTAATGTTAAAAATGCTCGTCAACAATTTTCATAAAATTTCCAGATGTTATTTAAGAGTAAAGTAGGGAGACAGATACTGTATGACTGATTATAATTGAAATTTAAGACAAGCGTTAAGACTCCTTCTTCCCCAGGTACTCTTCCTATCATGATTCTCAAGAATCCTGTGTTTAAACCTATTATACACTAATGTGCTCGAATCTATACACTTTTGCAATTGCTGACTTTCTGCTCCAAAGTTGAATTCCAAATTCCTTGAAGGCCCACTTTCTCATTCATACTTCTATTTCTAGGGCCTAGGGTAGCACATGGCCCATAGAAATATTTGTTGAATCAATGAATATGAATGAATTTCTAGTATGTCATTTGATCTGCTTGAACTTCTCCATCTATAAGGAGTAGCAGCTGCTCTGCCTTTCTTAAAGGGAGATAGAAAAATAAAATAAGGTAATAAAATGAAGGTATTCTATGAAAACAATACAAAGAAGATATAATTTTTGATCATTTCCTCAGCAGATGCCATATTTGAATTGTCCTTTAATGAAAACAGTTCTGTATTCAGGCAAATACTATTTACACTTTAAAAGCTCAGGGTAACCTAGGTCTGTGGGACAGAGCTTACCCATTCACCATTATCAAGAATTTTCAGAGCTAAACAAAAAGCTCCCGCTGCAATCTGAGAAGGAGAAAAGTGCACCATATCGTAGTCCAACATCGTTAGTTCCATCAAGTATTTGGCCAAAGTATGTTGCTCCACATCAACCTGAAACAAAATCCACGTGTAAGTCGTTGAGCTTCTGTCAGCAAATTCTCTCTTGGCAATAACTGGCATGTTCATAACTGTAACTACAAGTGTTTATCTATAAACTCTCAAGTGCAACTGCCAATGGAAGGTCTTAATTAAGAATAAATGTTTATACCTTCCCCGTGTACATAGGTACGTATATAAGTCAGTTGAATTAGATTTGCTTAGTCGGCAGTATTCTCTAATGTACCATACCAAAGAAATCAATACCTCTCCAATCTTAGATGCTCTCCGAAGGAAATGCAGGGGTAGAGGGCGACCCAGACTAAAATTTAAAGCTCTTAGAATCTTCATTTCCATCTGTCTGATTTGGAGCTTAGTGTAAGTGTTGTCAGTCACAAAGGCAAAGTCACCGATTTCTGGAGGGTACATTTCTTCATATTTGCTTGCAATAAACATGGCAGTGACACCAACCAGCTGCAGCATCTTCTTGGGAACACAATTATTCTGCAATGGGAATTTCAACTGGATGAATAAGTAATACATATTTGAAAAAGGAGACATAGTTATGGAGAAGTAAAAAAGCAAAATCTTAATGACACCCTATCCCCCGAAACAGATTTTAGCGGAAAACGTCTATTTCTTATGACTCAGCTTAGACTCTGGAAGGTAGAAACCTCAATTACTGAATTATGCTCACCTGCATGAACCGATCAATAATGGAAACAGTCATGTACATGGTCTCCTGAAGTAATCTGAATTTCATTTGAACTTGCACTAGCCAATCAATTAGGATGGCTCTCATGTTTCCAGTGACCTCACGACCCAGTAAGTATTTTGGTCTGACTGCTTGTTCTTCCTGCAATAGAAATGCTGATTATCATTAGAAGCCAATCTCCATGTGACATTTCTGACCAGAAGAAATATTAGTCACCACAGCATAGCTCTGGGGTGTTCACAATCTGCAAACAGCTCTATCACTGAAGAAGAAAACACATATTAAGTAGGGCAGTGTAACAGGTTTTTCATATTGACCTTATGATCAATTCACTATCACCACTACTGGCTCACACCCTGTATGTATTTCTCCCCAAATAAAGATATCATACTATCATCTCTGATCTTTTCACTAAGACTCTAAACCCAGAACCTGAGCTTTACAAAACAGAGAAACAGAGTGCAGAGTTGCAGCTCTTAAGATCAGCTGGAATCCATGTGCTACCACTCTGCCACTCCAGGGTTTAAACTGCCAAAACACTACAAATAAGAAGAATGAACCATCAAAGACTGGGACATGCACCTGCTAAACCCAATCCTCCAACATTAGAACAGAAACTTTAAAAAGAAGGAAGAAGCCCAAAGTAGAAGGCTGATTCTGGCAAAGGAAACCTTCTAGGAAGACAACTTGTAGAAAATGAAGAAGCCCAAAAGAAACAGGCAAGAGACTAAAGATGTTAATGATGCCAAAGGAAGAGAATGTTATTATTAAAAACTGGGTATAGCTTATGTTGTTACCATATAGAATGCTTCCTTGATTTTTGGTGGGGATGGAGTGAGGTGGGTTGGGGAGGAAATGCCATTAATAGAAAGTTTCAGAAGTAGCATGAAAGAAATAGTACTCCTCTTGGACACAAAGAATAATTTCCCTGCTATCACATACACATCAGCTATATTAACCTAAAATGCTTTGTGTTGGAAGTGGCTATCATTCTTCCAGCATATTCTTCTTTACCATCAACCTCCTGCCTGTTATCCTCCTTAAACCCAGAATTTGGGACTTGCCTGCTTCTGTGATGGATATAAAAACATCATTCAATCTGTGGGCTTTCTATTAGGAAGAACAATCTTAGTATTCACTCACTTTGAACTTTCCTTGTTCTAAAAGGCAGATAAAACTTCATTGGTTTGTTTAGTGACTTTTTATTTTTGGTATTCCATAATGAGAATTTGAAAGTGGAATCTACTGTTAGGAAATGCTGCTCACATCCTGCTTGCATTATTGTAAACTGTTAATGGAAAATATCTTTAATAATGCTAGATGCAATTTACTGACCTCAAGTTGCCTCAGATAAGCATAGATATCTTTTACATATTCACTACAAAGGTTTGGATCAGCTCCATCTTCTGCATCCACATCATTCACTGCAAGAATTACATCAGAGAAAGCCTGACACAGATATTCTTCTGCAGGGGCACATCCAGATGTTTCCATTGGGCTTGGAGAGGGAGTATCAACCTTGAAACAGAAAGACCTTTTGAAATAATAGCAAAGAGGAGCATACAACCTGGGAATAAGGGTCCAATTATTGGTTTCAACTCAAAAGGCCATTTGCTGAGTAGTCATATAATTCATTTCCTTAAGAAGTATTTTCAAATTTATTCAATTTCTCTTTAGAAAGTGATTAATATGAAAATTGAAATGCCAACTTGTCAGAGCCAATTTTAAGTAAGCAGAACCTGAACTCTAACAGGTAAAACAGAGAAACAAATTCCCATTCTGGACTTTTCTCCAAAAAAAAACTGATAAGTAATACATTTGTTTATCAGTGTCATGTGAAGTTAATCCAAACAAGTAACAAGTCAATCTTTATTTCAAAACCTGGACTTCTCACTGCTCAGGAAAACACAAGTTCTGTCCTGACTACAATTATTAACTGACTTCATTAACCATTTCTTTCAAACTCCAGTCACCCCATTGTTCATTTATTGAGCACTTTTTTCAAGTCAAGCTCTGTCCTGGGCACTGATTTTATGGTGTCCTCAAGAGATTTGATTTTAGAAGAGAGAAGTACATGAAGTAAGGAGATTGAGTCTAGGAATAAGGGTTGGGGTGAGAAAAGTTAGGCAAAGCTTTGGGAGTTGATACTTGAGCTGTTTTGAAGGATGAAAAGGTTAACAACAAAATGAAAGAGAGTGGGAAAGCCGTTCTTAAATAATGTGAAATTGAAGGCAAGAATCTGTATGGGACTTTCAAGGAAACCTCAGGTAGTTTGGAATAGCCAATTAAAGATCATGCATACTATAAGTTTCATGTGCTATATCCAGAGGGTCAATACTAAAGTAATAGCTTCAAATACTCTTTGATATAAAGAGCCAGGATGAATGACTTTTACAGATATTCCCAAATGACTTTACTAACGTTTTTAAAATTAGAGCTTGAGAAAGCAGTTCATTAGAATTTCAGCAAAGTAACCTCTTCTAGATGGCCTGTTTTTCCTTCACAGTAGATAAATTTACCTAATATTTAATAGAAAGTTCTTGGTTTTTGAGGCTGTTAACTCATCTATTCTCTGAGGAGCTACATTTTCATTCTGCTTTACATCTTTATATATTCCAATGTTACAGGCTTATTACTTATTCTGTGGCCATATTAGCAAGTAAAAAAAAAAGATTCAAGAGAAAAATCTGTGTTTCAGTTGATAAATTCTGGTTAGAGATGATATGTACCAAAGACAGCAAAATCTTTGATCTAGGTAGCTACTACTCAATACCATCAACAAAATGACTAAAAGCATAGGCTCAAGCCTGGGTTTGAATACAATATGTGCTACTGGTTAGATATGACTCTAAGAAATACTTAATATTTCCCTAAGCCATTATCAAAAAAGTAGAATACTACTTGCTAAGAAAGTATAAGATTATGTGAGTTAATGTTACTATTAATGTTGTAAATGTTACTATTATTACTATTTATTCAAATGTTATTCCATGCATTAGAGTAAAAGGAGGGGGAGGAAATCAATCAACAGACTCTAGAAGAGTAAAATAAATTTACCACAATAGGCTCAGGAGAAAGTTTTTCTTCTTTGTTAACAGACTCAGGTTCTGGCTCTGAAGCAGGCTCCAGCGCAGGCTGCCCCGCAGGCTCCCGCGCAGGCTCCAGTGCCTTTTCCAGAGGTTTAGGTACTTTTTTAGCAATGACTTTTCCAGCAGCTAAAGTTTTTGCTTCCTGTGAATGAATGAGAGAGAATGGAATGTTTCTCCATCTAGAGTCACAGTTGGAAGATGGACTTTTACAGAGAAGTTGGATAAGGATGATTACCTTTTTCAGAGGTAATTTGGCCTGTGGCTGTTCACTGACTTTGTTACCGATGTCTCCAAGGGCTGTTCTTGGTCTCAGGGCCGGCTTGGAGGCTGCAGCAGTGGACACAGGCACGCGCTTTGCGCCTGCCATATTCATCTTCACCTTATTTTCAGCATTAATTTTCGTGTTCTGAAAAAAGCAATACCACTTTGAGAGCTCGCTCAGCCAGGTTAGAGTAAGTCTGGGGTTAAGTAAGATGAGGCAAAACAGAGGCTCTCAAGAGTTAATTCGGCTGTAATTGAGTTACCAGGGGACACCCGGGTTCCAGGGTCTACGCTAACACTGTGACAAGTCAGTTTCCTACCTGAACCTCTTCAATTACCTACAGAGCCATAGCACTTTTAGTCCCGCCCGACACTAAAGTACAGCAAATTTACATTTGAATGAAAACCAAAAAGGCCTATAATTGCAGGCACCTTCTTTCTCTCCAGGAGGGGAGTTACACAGTTGGTGGGATCCCACAAAAGCGCCCTCCATCACTTTTCAGAAAAGGTTTCCCACCGACCCTCCCTCAACTTCCCCCCAAACGTTTGTCCAGTCCAAGGCCCATCCAGATCTGTTTGTCACCTTCTTTTCTCTGTCGGTCTGCCTCCCACCCCAAACTACCCTACCATGCCTACCAACACCTCCATCCCCGCAAATCTCTGTCCTGGTCCGCTCCCACCAGGGGGGCTCCAACAGGCGACATAGGGAGAGGACAAGCAGCGAGAAAGGCCGCGTTTGTTAACCGTCCGCAGCAGCTCACCCTGGTGACCCGGAACGCCATGGCTTCCTTTTCAAGAGGCAGCAGCTCAGTGGGGAGAAGCAGAGAACTCTAGCCCCCGACAAGCCGGGGATCTGAATCCAACACAGATCAACAGCCGTTCTTCTGCAGCACGCTGGGAGATGCAGGGCCCTGCCTCAGATTTAAACCCCGCACCGCTCGCTCCTTATTGGCCTGTTCGTGGCACTCGCTCCCTTCCCATTGGCGGTTGCGGGTTCCCCCGAGAATGCGTCTCCAGGGCGATCCCGCGGAGACGTACGAGAGGGGGCGGAGCCAGAGCGAGGCTGCGCAGCAGGGCCGCAGCCCTTGCTCTCTCGGTCTGTCTCCGCGCCTGCGCTCTCGCGCATTTGAGGCTGCCACTTGGAGAGGCGAAGAGAGGAAAACTTGTATGCTGCCTGATGTAGCCTAGGGGACCGCCTTGTGGCCTCCAACTAGTTCTACTTGTTACACATTTTCCTCTTCTACAGTGGCATATAGCAGGAAAGGCTTTGCTATATATTCTTTCATTTGATCTTTCCAGCAGCATTCTGGAGGAACTGAAGCTCGGAGAAGCTTTAGGTGACTTTACCTGGATCACAAATTAGCAACGTGGGAATGAAATGTAGGTTGTTTTTTTTTTTTTGGATCCATGACGTTTTCACAATGTTAATTGTATAAGAATATTGTCAGTTTTCTTAACCTGCCAGATTACTTCACATTCTTTCTCAAAGCCATTCTTTTTGTTTTAGCTTTTTATTTGAGAATAATGTCAAACTTAGAAGAACTGCAAACAAATATTATAAGGAACACACGTATACCCTTTACCTGTATTCAACTATCCTTACATTCTACTCCATTTACTTAATTTACTTGATTTATGTGTAAACTGTGTATAAAATTATTCTTTCTGAAACATTTGAGGAAAGTTTTATATATCATGGCCTTTTTATTCTTCAATTCTGCAGTGTGTAATTCCTAAGAAAAAGGGATATTCTCTTACATAACCATATAGTTAATAACTTCAAAAATATACTTTATTAAAATATTTTATTCATCCTAGTTTATATTCCAATTTGTCAGTTGACCTAATAATATTCTTTATAGCAGCGCTCCCTAGTCTTTTTGGCACCAGGGACTGGTGGTTCTATGTAAATCTAATGCCTGATGATCTGAGGTGAAGCTGAGACGATGGGGAGCGGCTGTAAATAAAGATGAAGCTCTGCTTGTTTGCCTGATTCACCTCTTGCTAAGCGGCCTGGTTCCTAACAGTGGTTTGGGAACTCCTGCTTTATAGCATTTTCCCTCCTTCAGTACATACATGATCCATTCTAGGGTCAGATGTTATTTAGTTATCATGTCCCTTTAGCTTCCTTTAATCTGAACAATTTCCACAGCTTTTATTTGTCTTTCATAATATTGATGTTTTTGAAGAACACAGTACCACTTTTTTTTTTTAAATAGAAATTTCTTATGTGTTTGTCTGGTGGTTTCTGATCATTTAAATTAAGGTTGTGCATTCTTAGCTATTATACCATAACACAGGTGACATCATGTTCTTAGGGGATCAACTCTACAGATAGATGATATTTGTCCATCATAAATGAAGTTAATTTTAATCACTTGGTTTAAGATGTTGCCTGATTTCTTCCCTTACATCTACTGTTTTTTTTTTTTTATTTGCAACTAATAAATTGTCTGTGGGAAGACTCTTTAAGACCATGCTCCTCTCAAATTTCCCCCTAGATTTAACTTCCCTTCACAGCAGCACTTGCTTAGGAATGCTGAAGCTGTTGTTTCATTGCCATGGGCTCCAGCTAGCTGAAGCTGATAAAAAAAAAAACAAACAAACTTTGAATGATACTAGGATGCCAGGGTCACTCAAAATTAAGTCTTCACCAGACTTAATTGAAGACCCCTTCCTGACTATTGTACAATGGAAATTCTTTTACGCCTGTAGTTCTCAACTGGGGGACATTTTATCCCACAGGGGATATTTGGCAATGTCGAGGCATTTTTTGGTTAAGACTGAGAGGGTGCTAGTGGCATCTAGTGGGCAAAGACCAAAGATGCTGCTAAACATTCTACAATACACAAGACAGCCCCCACCCCCAAACACACACGCAAAGAATTATCTAGCCCCAAATGTTGATAGTTTGATAATGTGAAGCTTGAAAAATCTTGCCAACTATGAACAACTATGTACATAGACTCATTGCTATTCAGAATGCTAGTTATTCTTAATTACAATAAGTACCATGGATCACCTCCTTTCTTTATAGCACATAAAAACTGCTGACTTTCCTCCTCAGTGAACTACTCAGTGTTCTCTCCCCTGGCCAAGTTAATAGTGTCCATAGTACATACCAGGCATTGATCTAGGTGCTAGGAATACAGCTCTGAACAAAACAGACAAGATCCCTGCTCTCATAAAGCTATATTCCAGAAGGAGAGAGAGACTAAACACGTAAAGTGAAAAAAAAAAATTGGCTAGTACTAAGTGGTAGGCAGAGAATGAAAAAAAAGTGAGGCAAATAGAGTGACTTGGTAGCTACTTTAGACATGGTGGTCAGGGATGATCTGAGAAAGTGAAATTTAAGCTGAAGCTTAAATGACAAGATGGAAAACATTCTAGATAGCGAAAATAGCCTGTAAAAACCCCATGATAGGAATGAGCTTGTCATGTTCAGAAAAGCTAGTGTGGCTAGACTATGTGGGAGGGGGATTGCAGATGAAATTAAAGAAATTATAAAGGGTAAAATAGTAAAAGTCCTTATAAACCAAGATAAGGAGTCTGAGCTATAAGTACAGTGGAGGCCTTTGGAGGGTTTTAAACCAAGTGTGGCATAATCTCTTTAAAAAAGATAACTGTAACCACTGTGGAGATAATGTATGTAGGTGGGAAAGAGGAGGGGAAGCAGAAGGGAAAATGAAGACAGGGGAGCCATGAAGTGTGCTGGCTGGAAAATTACTGTTTGGCTATGGCCCATGGGAACATAGGCTGTCACCCATAGGAACATAACACTCTAACAATAAGCTTTCTGCTTCTGTACCCCTGCTTGCATACCCGACCTGTGGGTCAACAGGTAGAGAATAAAAGAAAAATAGACCTTTGTGTTCAGACAGAAGGAAGAATGGGATTTTGGGCTTAAAAACCCTGTACCTCTACATTTCAGGGCTGCTTAATTTGGGGTCTGTGTACCTCTGGCAGACCCAGCTGGCTGAATAGTGTTTTCTATAACTCACTGAGTTCTGGTGGTTTGTGTGTCTTTTGGGCGCTGGTGGCTACAACAGAAGAGGGTATTGTAGGAGGCCAGGTGAAAAATGATGGTTTGGTTGGTACTAGTAATGCTAGACAGAAAGGGATGGGTTCTGGATATGTTTTGGAGGTAGACTTGCTGGGTTGATGGCTTGCATGCTTGGAGTGAGAGAAAAGGAATCAGAGATGACTCTTAGACTTTGCCTTGAATAACTGAAACAGAGAAGTCTAATAGATGGGCAGCTTTTAAGAGGTAGCAGGTTTGGGGCAGGAGATCAAGAATTCTGCTATATTTAGAATACTTAGAGATATACAAGAGGAGAGGTCCATTAAGCAGAAGTCAGGGTGTGGCTAAAGTCTCTTGCTATAGAAACCCTGACACAGATGAGGTCATCTAGGGAAGGGATATAAAGAAGAGATGTCCAGGGGCAAGCCCCAGGGTCCTCCTCACTTAAAGATTGAACGTGGCAGAAAGAAGCCAGTAAAGAAAATTGAGCAAGAACACCAGAGAGCTTGGAGACTAAATAGTGGTGTGTGAGACGAGAAGGCAGTGTTTCACAGAGTTTTAACATGCAGATTAGATATACACATTTATATGTTTCTTCCTGAAGATAGTAAAGGGATAATTTTTAAAAATGCATAACATTTCAAAAATGGGTGAGAAGACCATAATGACACCACTTTGGAAGCAGAAAAGCATATTAAAGACTGGTGATGAAAGTATTGGACAAAGGTAGTTGAAATTTAAGCTGGCAGTGGAAAGCCAAGAAGCAAACTGACTCATGCTATAAACTCCAGCAAGTCAAAGAATTGGAGGCACCAGGAAGGAGCCCATAAAATTGGTGGTATGGGTGGAGCTGAAAACAGGATTTGTTGCTTCTCTCCTGCAAATCTGAGCACAGTGAGAGTGCAGTCTCTTCCTGGTCCTGGCAGATGACTGGAGATTTATGTTCTGGAGAGGCTGAACTAAAGAAACTGGATTTTGTACACTAGGCAACCTGAGTGGAGATGAAGTGAAATTCTTCATACCCAATGGTGAGACCTTCAGCTTTCTTCTTCCAGTTTCCTAAATGCAGGCAGCTGGACTTATACCCCTATAAATGAGATAAAAGCATGCTTCTCTGGCAAATGGGCTAGTCCAAGAGAAAAGGCTTAAAAATACTGATGGTTAGAAAGGGTGCCCAATGAAATGGCTAGGTCATCCTTAAAGTGACACTCATCACTTGGCATGCACGTACACACTAACACAGAGTTACTAATCAATAATTCAATGTCTTATTCTTAACAGCCAGCCAAGGAGCACCAGACATTTGAGGGAATCTGTTTGAAAGAAAGAGACCTACACAAACAAAAAAGAAACTCAAAGTGAACAGGCAATTCAAGGAGAAGAAAGCTAAAAAATAAAAATCAAAGTTAGTTATGTCCTTAGAGAAATAAAAGATAATGCATCCACAAGCAAGTTTAAGAGACCTGGGAAATTAAAAATATAATAGCAAAAATTAAAAATGCAATAGGATATTTGAAAGAAAAAGTCAAGGGAATTTCCCAGAATAAAGGACAAAAGACAGATGGAATAGAAACGGTAAGAAAATTAGAGGATCATTCCACAAGGTTTGACATACAACTTATTAAGGATTCTAGAAAACAAAAAAACAAAAAAAGACCAGATCCCAGATAAAAAGCTAAAGTAGTTCACCACCAAACCAGTATATAAGAAATGTTAAAGAGACTTCTTTAATTGAAAGAAAAAAGATCAAAATCATGAATAATAAATGGCAATAACTACACACCTATTAATAATTCCTTTAAATGTAAATGAACTAAATGCTCTAATCAAATGACATAGGGTGGCTGAATGGATACAATAAGACCCATACATATGCTGCCTAGAAGAGAGCCATTTCAGATAAGATGCACACAGACTGAAAGTAAAGGGATGGAAAAAGATATTTCATGCAAATGGAAACAAACAAAAGAAGCTGAAGTAGCAATACTTAGATCAGACAAAATAGACTTTAAAACAAAAGCTATTAAAAGAGAGAGGAGGACTCAGCAATTCAACTTGTGGGTATTTTTCTGTTTCACTAATTTGAAAAGACACATGCATCTCTAGTTCATTGCAACATTTACAATAGATAAGATCTGGAAGCAATCTAAGTGTGCATTGATAGATGAGGTGGTACATATAAACAATGGAATATTAACTCAGCCATAAAAAACAATAAAATTTTGCCATCTGCAACGTGAATTGACCTAAGGGATGTTATACTAAGTGAAATAGGTCAGAGAAAGATAGATGCCATATTATTTCACTTATATGTAGAATCTGAAAAACAAAATGAAAAAAAAAAGAAAAACTCTTAAGATACAGAGAACAAATTGATAGTTGCCAGATGAGAGGGGAGTAGGGGGAAAAGTGAAAAAGATTAAGATGTACAAATTGCCAGTTATAAATATGTCACAGGCATGCAAAATACAGTAGAAGAAATATAGTCAATAATATTTTAATAACTATGTATAGTGTCAGATGGGTAGTAGGCTTATTGGGATGATCACTTTGTAAGTTACATAAATGTCTAGTCACTATATTGTAGACCTGAAACTAATATTCTGCGTCAACTGTAATTGAAAAAAAAGTTACCAAAAAGAAAAAAAAAAGCAGAGAAAATGCAGGGAGGAAATTATTAAAGAATTAAAGAATAAAAGAAAACTTCATAGAACTGAAAGATGTGAGTTTCATGAATTCATGTTTGAGATCCCTGCATAATAAGTGAACAAAGACTCAACCCATGGCTCATTGTGCTGGCATATAACATTAAGAATAAAAGGAAGACCCTGAAAGGAAACAAAAGATAGCATACAAAGGGTCCAGAATCAGAACGGAATTGGACATTCAACAGCAATGTTGAAAGCTACAAGATTCTGAGGTATAATGACTTTCAACCTTTTGTACCCAACCAAATTATCAAACAACCATGAGGTAGAATAGACATTTTCAGATTTACTAAGTCTGAAAAATTATCTCCCATATATCCTTTCTTAGGAAGTTATTGGAGTGTATAGTTTCCTAAAAAATGAAAGTTAAAAAGGAAGATGTGGTTGCCCGACTTCAAATTATACTGCAAAGTGACATGGTATTGGCAGAAAAACACACACACATAGCAGTGGAACAAAATTGAGAGTCCAGAAGTAAACCCATATTAATATGGGCAAATAATTTTGGACAAAAAAGCCAAAAACATAGAGTGGAGAAAGGAAAGACTCTTCAATAAATGGTGCTGGAAAAACTGGAAAGCCACCTGCAACTGAATGAAACTAGACTGTTGTCTATCACCATACACCAAAATTAACTCAAAATGGATTAAGGACCTGAATATAAGACCTGAAACAATAAAATACATAGAATAAAACAGGAACTAAACTCGAGGACCTTGGACTTGAAGATTTTATGAATCTGACCTCAAAAACAAGGGAAGTAAAAGCTAAAATAAATGAGACTACATCAAACTAAAAAACTTCTGCTCAGCAAAAGACCCCGTCAACAAGGTAATGAGACAACCATCCAAATGGGAAAATATATTTGCAAGCAACGTCTCTGATAAGGGCCTAATATCTAAAATATACAAAGAACTCATAAGACTCAATAACAACGAAAAAACAAACAATCCAATCAAAAAATGGGCAGAGGACCTAAACAGACACTTATCTCTAGAGGACATAGAAATGGCCAACAAATGTTTGAAAAGATGCTCAACATTGCTATTAGGGAAATGCAAATCAAAACCACAATGAGATACCATCTCACACCTGTTAGAATAGCTATATAATCAAAAGGACAAGTAATAACAAATCCTGGAGAGAATGCGGAGAAAAAGAAACCTTCATACACTGTTGGTGGGACTGGAATTGGTACAGCCACTATGGAAAACAGTATGGAGGTTTCTCAAGAAACTAAGAATTGATCTACCATATGATCCAGCAATCCCTCTACTGGTTATTTACCCCAAAGACTTGAAAGCCCATATCCAAAAAAAATTTGCACACCGACGTTCATAGCAGCATTATTCACAGTGGCCAGGACATGGAAGCAACCAAAGTGTTCTATGATAGATGATTGGCTAAAGAAGCTGTGGTACATATATACAATGGAAGATTACTCAGCCATAAGAAGAAATGAAATACTGCCATTTGCGACCACATGGACGGACCTCAAGATAATCATGCTAAGCAAAATAAGTCAGACAGAAAAGTTGAAAATCACATATCACTTATATGTAGGATTTAAACCTAAAAGCAACAAATGAACAGGACAGAGACTCATGGACATGGACTATAGACTAGTGGTTACCAGAGAGTAGGGAGTGGAGGAGGAAGGGGAGGTAGATGGAGTAAAAGGAGTCAAATATGTGGTGACAGAAAGAAATTTAACTATGGGAGGTGAACACACAGTGTAAACATATATATGCCTTACTGTTAAAGTGTACAGCTAAAACTTATTGGATTTTGTTAACCCTTGTCACCATAAAAATATATATATTATATTAAAAAAAAATAAAAGGAACACGTGGGATTAAAAAAAAATAGTTATAGCACAAGAGAAAGGCTAAGGGAATTCCCAAGACTTTGAAGATCCTAGGCTGGCACTTTTCAGTAGGCCTAGAGAACAAACAGTGGGATAATAATTATACATATTTATTGCTCAGAACAGTGCCCATCTGACATACGGTAAGGGTTTGGTAGTTATTTTCTTCATAGTACTTTTTCACAACCTGACATTTTTACATACTAGGTTGTCTTCTCCACCAGAAAGTAAGGTCCATTAGGGCAGGACTTTATTTTATTGATGACTTTATCCCTAGTTCTTAGAGCAGTGTCGTCGTATAAAGGACTTTATTAATTTTTCAGTGAATTTATTGAAAGTTTAAAAAAATGTAATAACTGTTGAATTGTATTATTTTCTTAAACGGGCTTTCCATAATTGTGTGAATATTGACAGATCTAGATACTGTACTTTGTTGCAAGGGGAAACCTTCTTGGCCTTTAAATTCAAATGGAAAAGAACTGTAGACAGTGAAAAAATATGCACCTGAAAACATCTAATCTGCATTATTGAAATATATGTTAAAGCAAATTTAGTATGTGATAACACCAGAATACTAGGAGAAAAAAGCAGATGGTTATGTAGTGCTTATTAAAGAAGCACATAGTAGCTTCTAAATAATTACCAGCAAACTATAAAAATACTTCAAAAAAACACTTAAAAATATAAATTATAATTTAAGCTTTTGATAGCTGTATACACCTGTGTAACCACTACCCTGATCTAGATATAGAACACTTCCATCACTCCAAAAAGATCCCACCTGCTCCTTTTCAACAAACTCCATGTCCCCAAGCAACCATGTGGTAGGCAGAATAACCACTCCCCAAAGATGTCCTTGCCCTAATGCCCAGACCTGTGAATACGAACACACCTGCAACTATGTTACATGGCAAACTGTGACAATCTCTATGAAATGCAACTTAGGACTATTTTTCAGATTTATAAATGCCCTAAACCCTTTGCCTCTGAAATTCTGCTTGTTGAAATTTATTCTACATATTTATTTACGTATATGCAGAATGATGTTTGTACAAGGCTATTTGTATCAGCATTGTCTATAATAGCAAAAGATTGGAATGTAAAAAAACCCACCAATAGAGTTACTATACAGCTAAGAAAAAGAATGAGGATGTTCTTTAATGTTTCAACTATGGAATAATTTCTAAGTAAAAAATAATACATACCTGTATTTGCTTGTATGTTCATATAAAATATCTGGACGGTATGCTAGAAACTGACAAATGTAATTTTTAGAGAGGAGAGCTATATATCTGAGTGACAAAGGTGGGAGGCTGTCATTTACACTTTTGATTTTGGATCATGTGACCATTAACTAGTAAACATGAATCTCTGTATTAATATAGTAGATATTTTAAGGAAGAATCATAATCTAAATTCAGCGTAAAACCAGAATCCTTCAGAGGTATCTAATTATCTATAGCTTTATTATTCTTGTGCTGCAATTAGGAAAGTTTAAAGTGTCATCATTTATCATGTAAAAGAAACAATAAATTTATATCATAAAAGATGTAAAGTTTATTCTAAGTAGAAGTCACAATCTCCTAAATTGGTAATAATGGAAAACTGTGGTTGGAGAGAAAGGAAAGAGAGAGAATAGGGGTATTAACCAATCACCACCACTCTACTTGGGGCAAACAGACTATAATTAGGCTTCTGTTTGGGGCATTATTTTAACCTCATTTGTTCACTTAATATCTAATTACTCTCCTTAGATACTGACTTCAATAGAAAAAAGAGACAAATTAATAAAAGCTACCTCTGAAGTCAGGTTTAAAATAATAATTCTTCAACTTTATTTAGCCCTTTTCAATTTTTCAATTCACTTTCACATACATTATTCCTTTTCTTCCTTTTAACTGTGAATTTGAGATTTTATTCTGATTTTATGTATGAGAAAAAAAGATACCCAGAGAGGCTGATTTGCCTCAAGTCACATGGTTTGTATAAGGTGGAACCAGTATCCTGGTGCTCTTCAATACTGGAGTTTTTCTACTTCCCACCTGCACCCCCTTGACCTTCAGCCCGTCTTCTCTATTCTTTATATCTCTCAGTCACAATTTAATTTTCCTGCTGTTTATATGCCTTCTAAGGGAAATGGTGCAATATTTACTGTACCTATCTACTTAAAATTTTTTAATGTGTAAATATTGCATTGAAACATCAATATGAATTATTTTCTCACCACTCAAAAATTTTAATATGTATTGAAGATTCTGGACCATATAGTGTGTAAAGAGAAGACAGGGAATATCAAAATAACTTATAACAAATTTCTAAACCTCTCACATATTAAATATAATAAGACAAAAATATGATTTACAATATACATTGGCCTTTATGGTATCGATAAGAAAATATTACCCATACTAAAACTAATTCATCCTATTTATCAAAATTTCTAGTGCAAGAATGAAAATATTCAGATTCTTATAGACGGGTAGTCAAAAGTTTCTTTTGGACGACATTCTTTGGTATTTACAAAACTGCATATATATCATACAGTCTCAGACTATACTTTGAGTTTAAATTAGAAATTAAAAAATGTAAGTTAGCTATTATTATAGAAAGCAGTTATAGGGTAAATATTTTGATTTCATGATACCCAAGTGTTTATGGACAATATTTACTTATTAAACTTTAAAATAACTACCTATGCTTTAATATTTCTTATGTATCTACATGTTCCAAAAATTTTTTAAAAATTACATTTATAGGCAGAAAATTCAACTCTGAGTTGACAATTATTTATGATTCTCTCAAATGACTATTCCACAACATGTGGAGTTAAATGAAAAGATGCAAAGCATTGTTTGGATACCAAATTGATAAGCAACTAGGAATGCCAGATGCATAATCAGAAATGGAGTATTCTACTTTAGAGGCAGAAGACAAGTGAATGAAAACATGGATACAAATTAGTGTAAGTTCTTTACCCTAATAAAGTAATTATTCATTTGCAAATATTATCAAAAGTAAAAAAATTTATTTTATGGAGTGGTTGGTTTTTGTAATACATAAAAAACTGTATATAATGTTATACTTCCCTGTTCTCACTGCTTGTCTCACATCAGTGGTTGAAGTTTCTCCCAAATAATTTAGTTTACATTTAAAGTGGCAATACAGATTTTACTTAATGTATTTAAGTTATAATTAGAAACCATTTTTATATACAGAAAATCCATAAATATAGAACTTTTACCCCTATTTTATCCTAAGGCTATGCAAAAAATTGACTAAAAATTTTTCATTTTGGTCTTTGTAATAAACATGTAAATACATTATTTACAATGGAGATGCTGTCTAATAAACACAGAAGTAATTTTGGTCTTCACTAGATTCCATTATATGTTCATTTTCAAAGATGATGTGATACATCATGTTCATTCAAATGTTAAGATTCTTGTTATACACATAGTTCAATAATTATTTTAGTTAAACAATTAATGCCTCATTCTGTATTTAGATTTCCTTTAAGAAAGATTCCTTGATCCAGTAGTAGGGAGGTTTAAACTTCAAATATGACAAAGTGTTTCTGTATAATTATGTGCAATTTTCTTCCTTCTGGCAATATTATAAATAATGAGTCATTTAATCTTCATTGTTCATGCCCCAGGGGAAATTCTTGAGTTATCTCACATGATATAAGTACCATCTTTGTAGTATTTCATGGACTCCATTTGTTTTGTCATAGCCAGGACATCATGAAATCCTGTACTTAGGCCAGACATATGTTGAAAGTATGCTTCTTTTTCCACTTGAATTGTTAAATTGTTTACTCCAGCATCTTTAAGTATTCCTGTAACCTGCCATAAAAATCCATATTTTAAAGCATTTAGATTAATGCATTTAATGACATCTTAAATAATTGGTTTCATGTTTTTATAGCTACAGATAGTCAAAGATAAATCTTCAAAATATGTTTGCTATTTATTTGGCCAAATGTTAGATAGGATCTTTTAGAAGGCCAGTCAATTCTGATCTTGCATTCAAAATAGTAAAAAAAAAAGTTATTGTTTCCAATCTAGTATGTTTAGAATAGGACACAGGAACTGTTTTGAACCTCATCTCCAACCATAATATAAACCCTGCTAACTTTAATATTATTAACTCTGGGCTACATTTACAATAACTTATTTCTTGATAATTTGTTGGGAATGAAGGTGGACCATGAATGAATTTTTTCTATTAACTTAAGCTTATCCTCCAAATACTAAAACTTGATTCTGTTTTAACCATTTTTGAATATAAAACAAATCTAGATGTAAAAATAAGTTACATGACTTTATCTTTAGCTGAAAGACTGGCATTTTCCAGCTGTTAAATTACTATAAAGTTGTATAACTTACAATGTGTACAATTTTATGCATGAATTACCTCAATTGAAATTACTTTAAAAACAAAAGATTATTACCTGCTGTACTATTCTTTGTTCCAACACATCAGATGTTACCTGTATGTGAATTGTTCCTGCCACAATATTGGCAGAATGACGCCAAAAATGAGGGTCACGGTATGATATTAACCCTTCAATTTTCTGTATCTGTCAAATAAAAGGAGAGGTGATATACATGGGCTTAAATGCTATAATTTACTTAACATAAAGCAATCTTTTTGGTCTAGGAAGCACTATTAAGCTGGTTATTAAAAACAAAAAAGATAATAAGGAGAGCCCAGAAGTGAGAAAGAATAGGAAAGGGTCAAATAGATTGAGGTAAAGGTGCCTAAAATATTTGACCTAGAAGTGATGCCAAGGAAGGTAGCTCTGAATAGGAAGTGACTGGGGTATAGATGTCTTTATACCCAACAGATGCACACCAATTTTTACCTATGTATTTTGCCTATTCTAAACAGTAGGTACATTTAATCAACTATATAGTTTCCTTTACACTGATACATTTGCAAATTGTTTGTTATACAGAGATAACACATTCAAAAGATATCCTCCATATTCTACAATTGAGGGCTGGTTAAATAAATAGACTGCCCATACAATTTAACACTATATTATCATTAAAAATGTATTAGAATATTTATCAACATGACAAAAATGTGGAAACATTTAAAAAGCAGTTACAAATTTTTTCTGTCATTTTCATTTTCAAAATATTTTTATATAGAAAAGTAACTTTTAAAAGTATTTCTAGGTGGTAGAATTATACGGGATTTTCCCCGCTTCTTTCACTTTTCTGTATTTTGATGTTTTCTGTAAGAGACATGTATTATTTTGAAATAAAAAAAACTTTTATTAGTAGGATATAGTATTCAGTAACTATGAGGTAAGAAAACTATTCTAATTTTATGAAAACAATGGATTAGGATGCTATGCTTTATATATTCAAGATGCTAACTTTCTATTCAATTACAGATTCTATTCAATTCTATTCAATTGAATTCAATAGGCAGATCCTAATTGAATAGAAAGACAAGTTGAAATATATTCTATTTTTAGTATTTGCTTTTTCTATGAATTGACTATTTATATTCTCAGTCCATTTTTCTTGATATAAAAATGGTTATCAATAGTAGGCCTTTGCCTGGTTATATGTGTTGCAAATATTTTCTCTTGGCCTGACTTGTATTTCATATTTGTTATGGAATCTTTTGCCAATGGACAATTTTCAGATGGCCCAATCTATAGATTTTTTCCCTCTCTTTCTGGGTTCTGGTTTTACTTCAAGCATACGAAGAAGGCTTTTGCTGCCACTGTGACTATAAAATGATTTTTCTATTTCATTTTAGCAGTTTTAAAATTTGTCATTTATATGTTTAATTCACTGGAAATATATTTTTATATGGTGTGGCATAGAAGTATAGCTTTTCTTTTCCACCAAGTGGAAATATTAATTAGGTCAAATCTTTCTTCCTCAATGATCTGAAATGTCATCTTTGGTATATACTGAATTTCTTAAGGTCTTAAGTCTGATTTTTAAGTTTCTGATTTTTAAAATTAGAATCAATTTATGTGTTTATTTTTATGCAAAAACAAAACTGTTAGTTTCCTTAGTTAATTCTGTTACTTTATAATCACAAGATAGGATCCTATTAATTAATTAAATAATTCTGTAAACTTGTATTTTTTTGTTCATTCTCAAGTATTAACTCTTCCAAATAAGACTCA
This sequence comes from Macroglossus sobrinus, assembly GCA_004027375.1. Lineage (NCBI taxonomy): Eukaryota > Metazoa > Chordata > Mammalia > Chiroptera > Pteropodidae > Macroglossus > Macroglossus sobrinus. The sequence continues at coordinate 310,899 of PVKZ01000495.1, forward strand.
AATCCAAGTAATACTGGATTATCTATCCTCTTCTAAAACAAAAATAAAACAAGAAAAATCCAAATGAAAGCAACTACGTTGAGATTTAAATGAAAGAAAACCAACATCTTCACAATATAGTTTCGCATCCAAGAAAATCTCTCTCTCTCTTTATTCAGTCCCTATTTTATGTCCTTTAAGTAAAACTATTTTTTCATTCATATCTTGTACATTTCTTGTTAGGTCCACAATCAATTTCAAATGCTATTTTAAAAGAAAATAGTGAAGAAATTACACATAATACCTTTTCTAAAGCAAGATGTAGTTCTTTTTCATATTCTGGTGGCAGTCTTAGAAGTAGAACCTGACAGGCATCTTTTATCAGTGGAATAACACTGAGAAATATTAATACAGCAATAAAAAGAGAACAGACGGGATCAGCAATAAACCATCCAAAGTGTTCTATAAGAAATGTGGATACGATCACACCAATACTGCCAAGTGTGTCTGCCAAAACATGCAGAAATACACCTACAAGTAAAATATATAAAAACATTAAAAATTAAAGCACATCTAATAATTTAGTTCTTTTATCCATTCTACAAATATTACTGGGTACCTACTATGCACCTGGCGCTCTGCTAGGGGCTGGTACTTCAAAATGATTAAAACATGGTTACCACCCTTCTGGAATTCACAGCATTGTGGTGAGTTTTAAAAAGGTGAGTTTTATGATGGTGTGGTTTGTCTGGGACGGCTTCAGAGAAACTGAGCTGAGTTTTAACATTACCTAAATTATTTAAACAATCAGAATAAATAATATAAGTAATAAATACTTCCCCATATTTTTACAGTAAAATAAAAATCTCCTGGTTCTTCTGTAGTGAAAGTTCATAATGGCACACTTAAGTGTTCCCTGGCAAATAATATTTATGTAACTGTCACTATAAAAAGGAATCTATAATTAAAATAATTAATCAACATTTATGAACAAATGTGAGCATTTTGTACAGCATACTTCAGATCTTTTATAGCCACAGATTATTTTTCAAAAAATTGTACCAGAAGACCAATTTTAATATAAATAGTGTCAATTCACAACAAAGTTGAAAAGTAGACCAATATTTGGCAAGGACTCACCCCTCATGTTAGCATTCATGCCTCTGTGTCCAGATCCGTGGCTGTGACTGTGCCCATGATCACTGTGTCCGTGTACATGGTGTGAATGGCTGTGATCGGATGAGTGACAGCTTCCTTGAGAAGCTCCATGGGTATGGTTATGGCCATGGCTAAAGGCACAGATACCAATAAGGTTTACTATCAGCCCTCCAACTGAGATTGGCTAGCAAGAGGGAGAAAAGAAAATCTTTAAATTTGTAATTTAAAAAATTTGTTATTTAAAAGTTAGTATATAGTTATATATATATTTTTTTCTGTTTACAGTCTTGAAAGTATTCATAGTAAAACCTCATTAAGTTCATTAAGTAAATCCAAAACTTACAAAAAGTGAATCTGAGAATATTTTTTAAAATACCAAACAAAATTTTGACAGAGAGATTTGGAATTGCTTTAAATGATTAAAAATATATACTTGGTTCATGGCTTATGAATAAATAAATGATGCTTTTGTTTATTTAAATAAAGTATGAAAGTACTGCAAATATACACTATACCTGAAATGTTGTTTATAGTACTGGGTAAATTTCAATAGTTTGTTAAGGTAATAATTATAATTTACTAACTAGTGGATTCCAAATAAATATAGTGTTACTGTGTCTTTTAGTAAAATTTTCCAAAGTAAAAAAGGTGCAATGAAAAAGTAAACATATAAAAGCAATATCTCATTTTTTTTAAACAAATGTAATTATCTTGATTTTATGGTTTATCCCAGAGGATAAACAAAGTTACTTACCCTTGATTATCTCTTACAAAATGACTTTGAATAATAGCTTGAGGTGTTATTTAATTTACATATGTCTACGATTTCTCTTTTAGAGAAATCCATTTGTTTTATTAAAGAAACATAAAAATAAGGGGACTGATAATTTTTATTAATTTTAAAAGGTAGTAAGAGGAGGGATTTACTTCTGTAAACATGAAAGGAGCTTATTTACTTCTTCCTGTGACTCTTGTGTTAGATTTTAAATTTTCAGTTAGCTTTATGAGCTTGAAGATGGTTAATGAATTTTGAATGGAACCAATACTGCTTACAGAGACCTCTCTGCCTCATAAATTCTTCTCGTCTACTGAGAAATACTTCATATTTATGTATTTCATCATACAAATGTAGAAAATGAAAGCCCCCTATAATTCTACTCCCAATAGCCAATCCTAAGAGGATCGTGTATTTTTTATGCACATACTAATATAAATACATATATATCATTTTAAATCAATAACAGGTTCATATTATAATACTGCTTTGTAATTTTTTTCACTTAGTACATCTTGTAAATATTCTTCACACTGGTATATCTAAACTTCATTATTTTTGATAGCTGCATGGTATTCTATGAATGACCCATTTACTGAACTAGTCGTTCTATTGGTGGATATTGTTTTTTTTCCCACCATTGTCTCTAATGATACAATCAATCATGCACCTCTACATACTTGTGCAAATATTTCTGTAATAAATATTAAAGGCCAAAGGACATGAACATTTAAAATTCAAAATATATTTTCAAACTGTAATCTAAAAACATTTTACTTATATTTCCACCAACAAGGCTTATAATTGCTTTTTAGTCATTCAATTAATTGCTGAGTTCCTACTACAAGCCAGGTGCTAGAAGTTAAGCTTTAATATACATAATTCAGGTCCTACAAACACTTCACTTATATCTTGATTATGGAAGAATAACAAATTAAGTTATAACTCAACATTGCTAAAAGAACAATGCACAAAATACAATGGGATTACTAAGAAAGGGAAATCTAACAAATTCTGAGGAAGAGAGGGATTAAGAAAAGTAAGCCACCAGAGGAGACATATAAGCAAAGTCTTGAGGAAGGCTGAAGGTCAGATGTAAGGGAAGGGCAGGTCAACTACAAGAAACAGCCTATGTGAAGGTCTGGAGGTATAGATAAACATTAAAAGTTGCTATGGCAGTAATATAATCTATGGACTAAAGCCTCATAAATTATGTTTTTCTAATTCTATCTCTAACAAATTTCTTCAGGTATTTAAAAATGCATCTTCAAACGAAAACATTTAATAAGGCAGAAAGAAATTTGTATGTTTTAGAATGTCATCTAACATTCTGACTACTAAAATAGTAGAGAAAAAAATTAATTTCTAAAAATCAGCAGTGTAAACAGTAAGATAGGAATTCATGTTAATTTAAATAAAAAATAAAATATGAGCAGAAACTTAAGTAGATAATTAAAAAAACTTACTGTTAACATGTTTGTGTCTAATTCCGGAGGATCAATTAATCTAGCCACTGACTCCACAAACACAAAAAAAGCTATTACCATTAGAAAGAGTCCATTAATAAATCCAGAAAGAATTTCTATTCGGCCATACCTAAAAATGTAGGACATATTTTTAGAAAAGGGAAATGACAATAATTTTAAAAGTACAAACATTATTTATAAATGAGAAACAAGTCCAAATTTTCAACTGCCTGAATAGTAAGATGAGAAAACTACCAAGATTTTAAACATATCAGTAGGGTGGAAAGTACTTTCTAGACATATATCTGTTCAAATTTTATATATTTATTAATAAATAAATGTACCTTCTTACGCAAAATCTTTCCTAATTTCTTAGCAAGAAGTTATTTCTGCTTTAAGCCCTTGATGTGCTCTGTATCTCTGTCACAGCACACAAATTCCGCTTTGTACCAAAATCATTTGTATTTCTGGCTCACTGATCTTTAACAATATAAACAGTTCAAAATAAGAGCTGAATTTATTAATCTATTTAGAGCAGATCTTAACAAAACACCTTGTACAAATCAGGGATTCTAATATTGTTGAACTGAATTATTCACTTAATGAAAAGATATTTCAGTCTACACCATGCCACCCTGAACAAACCCAGTCCCATCTGATCATGGAAGCTAAGCAGGGTCAGGTCTGGTTAGTACTTGGATGGGAGACCACTTAGGAAGACCAGGTGCCGTAGGTGTTAAAAAAAAAACAATAAGAGACTGTAAGCTGACAAGGTCCTTGCAATCTGTGAGGTCAACCAAAGGTTGCATAGCCTAAAAAAAAATATTTCATGCACACTCTTTCAAATTTTGAATACTCTTAACAGCAAAGATGTGAACGACCATGCACATTTCAACGTCTCAGTGCTCAAAGTATAACTGATTTTTGTTCCCTGCCTATAAAAGGGATTTATGAGCGAGTATAATCTTGAGCTTACTGCCACTGTATTTATCAAATGCTTGGTTCATTTTCTCTTATCTATTTCAAATTAAAGGAAGTGAAGCTCTGAAAAATTATTTGTATTAAGAATACTAAAATTTTATTCCCTAAGATGGAATCTACAGTTAAGATTTTTCATTATGCTACATTACCTTGAACAGTCAGTGTACTTACCCATAGGAGAAAATCCGAGTTGCTTTCCATCTACTCATGAGGGCCGCAAAAAGTCCCATGACCAAAGCAGAGCAGTCAAAGAGCATGTGAAATCCATCTGAGATCAGACCCAGACTATTGGTCAACACGCCATAGAATAATTCCACAAAGGTAAAAAGCTAAAATATGTTTAAAAAAAATAGGGGAGGAGTGTATTGGGAAAAACTGTTTCAAGAGAGATTTATCAGAATTTAATTATAAGGATTTTAACTCTTAATTATACTCAATCCTTACCTGAAAATATAACTGCCTCTTTATTAACTGACACGTCTACTAAAACTTCATTTCACAAAAATTGTAAGAAACTAGGCTAAATTAGATATGTCCATCTCATAAATTATTTAAAAGGAGATAGTTTTATTTATATGTCTGTAGAACTCAATAAACTAAGCTATAAATGTTAGCAATCTGGTCTGTAGTAAGATCCTACAAGTAGATAAAATCTTTAGAAGCTACTCTGGTTACTGATTTGAAATAGCATACTAAACCAATGTTTCTAAAATGCCTCAAAAATTGTTTGCTTAAGTAGTCTAAATATTATCCTGTAATCTTTCTACTTAGAGATAATGTAATTTTAGCCCATCTCCAATTACAAGAAATTTAGAAATTACTAAAATTATAACAGAATTGTCAGAATTAAAAGATTAAGCTTTATAAGATATGCCACTAATTTTTAAAAATCTTACCAGATTCAAGCACAAGAAGTAAAAGATCTGTCTAGAGTCGTTTTCCTCAAGAATTTGTTTTAGTGATTCCTTAATAAATCTAGGAATTGATTGGGAGCTATGTTGAAAAGCATCACCCATGAAGTTATAAAGAGGCGTTCCTTCAGGAGAATATCCAATTAGGGTACCTTTCTGTCCTCTCTTAGAAGGAGATGATAAAATATTAGCAGCTAAAAACAGAAAAAAAAAAGGTATATTACAAAAGTTGAAAAATTAAGCTATCCCAAAACCAACACAGTATCTACTAGCACAAAATGCAAGCACTGAACAACTTCTCAAATGTAAGTAAATGACATGAACATCAGAAACCATAAAAAGAAATTTGCTAAGGAGAAAAACACTTACACAAAATGAAGAATATAGCGCTCACTACCACTCCTCCAGATAGGACGTGTTCAGTGCTCTCCTGGTGTACTGCTTTATTCATAGCCCGAAGTTGGTCTGTGATTGGATGCGTCCAAAAATTTCCAAAAAGTAGAGCACTAATAAAAATGGGGAAGGATCCATAGCGGGCACATTTGGAAACTTCCATTTTGACTGAACAAATGGAATCAACATAGAAATCCAGGATCATGACAAAAAAGATAACCGTTGTGAAAGGCATAATGAGAGAAAAACAGGACTCAACTTTACTCTAGAAATTAAAAAAAAAAATATTGTCAATACTATATGGGCATAAAGTTCACATCTTTTAAGATGTTTTAGTTAATCCCTTTATGTATAAACAAATATTCTCATGATTCAGTATGATTTGAAAATGCCAAAATGTAAGAACTATAAGATATTGGCACATTTCCCCAATATTCCCCAAAGTATTAAAAACAAAAGCATTATTGTTTAATAATTTTATAAATACTAGGTGACCCATAATCCTTGTGCCTAGCACATGGTAGGTATTGTTTCAACTGATTCCTTTGAGTCACAGGCATGGTAGGAATATATAAATGTAATGGTACTTAATTCAATTTTTCTATGAACAATAAAATTTACTCCAAAAATTTTTCAACAGAAGGAAATCTAACTATGGGTGGTGAACACACAATGCAATACACACACACACACACACACACACACATATATACATATATACATATAGACATATGCACATATATACACACACATGTACATATATATGTATGAATATATACGTATGTATACGTATATATATATATTTGCCTTACTGTTAAATTGTATACCTGAAACTTACTAGATTTTGTTAACCAATGTCACCATAATAAAAATTAAAAATAATAATGAAGTAAAATGGTTAACCTTAAAATTCTTTTTTTCAAAAACTACAAAGAAAAAGCAAAGATAATTTAAGCCACTTGAAATCTCTAACTGACATAAAATACAATGTACTGAAGTAACATAAGTAACAGCAATTCATTTTACTTATTACCAATGAATTCCTGGTCTTACCTCAGTTGTCACAGAAAGAACAATGACCCATGGGGACAAGAGAAGCACAGAAACAAGGTGGGATAAAGCCTGAAGACGTTTGGCTCCACCAACATCTATAGCGAGCTTTCTGGAAGCTGTATGAAAACCAACTTTACAACACAAAGCCAGTACTAGTAACAATACTCCACCCTACAAATAAAATTAAAAAAAAAATCTCATTAGAAATACATGCAGTCCCCAATAGTCAATCCTTAAATACATATTAGAAGAAATGGAATTAGTATGTTTTTCCATATCCCAAATTCCTGAACCACTTAAATGGCATTGTATTGTAAATTACTAATAACTTTTTAAAACACACTTTTAAAGTTCCAGTTACTGTAACTTCTCAGAATCTTTTGGGCACATTAGCAAAAGAGAAAAGAACATACCTTATGATCTGCCACACCTAAAAAGGCAATGGCTGTGTAAAGCATGTGAGTTAGAGCACTGTCATGATGTCCTTCAGCTAAGTGAACTGGAGTAAAGGAAAGAATTGTTGAACGCTTAAGTCTTCCTTAATTTTAGCTACATTATTTTAAGTTGACTACAGCCTAGTCTGGGGCCCCAAACCTGATTACCTTCAATAGTTTCCCTTAAAACAAAACAATTTAAAATTTAATTTGGGGGCATGATCAATAAAGTGGATAGTCTTATATTCCTTTTGTTGTCTCTAAAACAATTATAATTGTTCTTAAGAGATAGTTGTTAAATTTTAGTACTTAACCTCCAAAAGACATATAAGTACACATACAAGTAGAAGTGAGAGACAAGAACAAGGAACCTCCTTGGACTATTCCTATCCAATGGAATGAAGTTTGCTCTTTGAGAATGACAGTCCTAAATCTGTTTCTAAGTCATAGACCACATAACCCTCAGCAAAGGAAGCAGAAAGCAAATGAGAGTGATGGAGCATAGCTGTATCAATAGCAACCTGGAGTTCTGCGAAGTCATGGCACTCTCTTTCGTGTAACAAAGTAAATTGATATTAGCTAACCAAGTTTTAGGTCAGTGAGTATCTGTAACCAGAAGAATCAAAACTGGTGTTCTGATTTCTGCTAAATGGAGAGAGTAAAGGTGTATGGATAGAAAGGAACAAGGTATGTCTGAAGGAGAAAATAAGTAGACATACTTGACTGGAAAGTCAGGTTTGCATAAGAGAAGAATGGGGCTGAGTTGGAAATAATAATTTAGAGCAAGAGAGTGAATACCAAATTAAGGAATTTAAACTTTTCAGGTTTAAAGATACCAAATGTTCATTTAATCTAAAAAAAGTTTACATTTAGTAATTGCTACTGACTCTAAAATGAGCATTTAAACTGTTTAATTACAAGGGAGCAAAAAGACTAATTTTCTTAAGCAGCAAAACTTTTTTTTTTGTATGAGGACAATCTAAAATACTTTCATTGTCCCTAAATTTCTGATAGTTTAATTCAGTCACTCTATTTCCCATTGTGCCAGTCTTCTATTTTTCTGCAAGACTTCATAACTCTGATCTATTGCAAAAGGATACGGTGTTCAGCCATTTTAGCCATGAGATCATCATTGTCAAAAAGCAATAGGCAGATCACAGCGATAATGAAAAAAGCAGCCCCCCTTGTCTGAAAATGAAGAGAATAATCTAAGGATGGCTTTTTTAAGAGTTCATTTTTAAGACAAATGACTATACAAATACTAAAGAAAAATTTTTTCAAGTAAATATTTAAAGTAAAATAACATCTGACATTACAGCCTTTATACTATTGAATATAAATTTATAGTATTAACAGTAATATAAAAGTAAAGAGCTTCAACAAATTCTGCAGGATATTTTAAGGGCATTTAAGACACATAATGACAACTTCAATTGTCTACTTGCTAATATGGCTAGCCATGTTACCATGCACAAACTTAACATTTACAGAAATTATCTTTGCAAATGTTACATTGCTTCTGGTTGAAAAGCCTAAGTAGTTAAAGAATAATTAGCAAGGATTTATCTTATTCTACAACATATCAATGTTCTAGTTACCACTCTTTTAGGGAAATAGAACTAAGAGGGCACATTAAGAAAATTAGCTGATAAAACTTTTTATGTTCTCATTCCAGAGAAAGGATTTTGACACAAGAAAATTATGGAAAGGACATAATAGCCTAGTTTTTGCAAAAACTCCAGCATTTGGGGTATAGAGGCAACCCAAATAGCATTATTATACATTCTATGTTTACAAATGTACAGGTATAATACCAGATACTTCCATTAAATAAAAATTTAAAATGAAAAGTGATGAACCTATTCTATTCATTATGTGATTACCATTACACTTGTGGTAGGTAGCTGGCAAAAGTCAGTATAAATAAACTACATAATTTAAAATTTCATAATCTTCATTGAATCATGATATGACATCATCAAGAACACTCAGATATGAAGTTTAATCTTTTGTTAACAAAGAGGACAACTGAAAATTTTATAGTGTTTCACTTATAACTCAGAAAAAAATAAAGAGTCCTGGATCATTGCTGAGATTCAATATTGACACTGAGAAGATATGCAAGATCATACTCTCATTTTATTATTGGTGCTGCAAAAATTATTATTTTTTTTATGATTTAAAGTCTTTTGTATTTATTTTGTGAGTTGTCTTTCCCTGTCCTTTGTTCATTTCTGTTGAGGATCTTAAGCATTTTTCTAACTGATTTATATTTTAGAGAAATGTAAAGTTTTTATTTGTAGCAATTTGTTGTTTAGTTTGTTACTGCACAATGATTTGTTATATAGAAGTTTTATGAAGTCAAGTGTACTAAATTTTCCTTTTGTGACTTTTTATTCAAAAAACTTTTTCAATTACAGTTGACATAAATATATTAGTTTTTAGGTGTACAATATAGTGATTAGACATTTATATACCTTACGAAATGACTGTGTTTTCTCACTGCTTCTATGCTTGAAAGTTCTTCTTTGCCCATAGATTAATTATCCATCTATATTTTATTCTGTGTGTTTACAAATATCTTCCATCAAACTCTTCAGTCCACTTGACATTTTGCAGTACTCTTATGAGGGGGAAAAGCTTAAACAGTGACATATGCTAATGATCCAATGTAAAACCTACAGGCTGAGTAGTCTCTCATTCTGCTCTATTTGGTACATTATTTTGTTCATTTTATTTTATTCATGTGCCTCCATTACCTATCCTGAAGCCCTTTTCAGAACAGGGACAATTATACTTTGTCTTTATTTCTCCTTTCCCCTATAACTAGAACAATGTACCATGCACAAGATACATTTTCGTAAATAAAAATATTGTTAAAATTTGGAATTACAGATTCATGACTTGATTACTATAAAGGGATAATACTAAATTATTCAAGATGAATAGTATCGTCTAGTTGGCAAAATGTTGTATAAATGTTCATTTAAAAAGTGTTCATCAGACTTTAAATATAACAAGTCCTCAGGTATTTTCCAAAAATGATGTATAGAGATTAAAAATGAGGTGGGGAAGGGTTCAAGTACAGCATGAAGGAGATGTTTGTGGTGATCAGTAGGTTCTGTGCCTTGACTGTGGTAGTGGTTACATGAATCTACAACACACAGACACAAACACACACACACACACACACACACACACACACACACAAATGTATTTAAAACTGGTGAAATCTGAATAAGGTCTATGGATTGTACCAATGTCAATTTCCTGGTTTTGACAGTAGAAATGAGTTTGGTAAGAAGTTACTATTGAATCTGAAAAGGCACAAGGACCTTTCTATTATTTTTGGCAACTTCCTAGGAATATATAATGATGTCAAAATAAAAAGTAAAAAACAAAGTCTATAAAAAAAATTTTAAATTAGTAGGAAAAAGCCTCTGCATTCTTTTGAATGGTAAAAGATACTATATCATTGCTTTGGAGAACATTTCACATGTATGCTTTCAATTTTCAAGTAGCTAATAATGGAAAATTCTACCTTTGCTGGTCCTCCTCCAGAACTAGTGAACAAAACACTGAGTAGTGAGATGACAACAATATCACTGTGTTCAAATAGCAGCAAAGTCCTATAAAAATAAAACATTATAATTCATGAAATATATCTGATCTTTATCAAAAAGCATGAATTCAACTAGAGTAAAAGACAATAAATATTTCCCCTTGATTTGTACACTTTACAAGTGCTAGACTAAATGTTTATGTATCCTCCCCACCCCCCACGAATTCATATGTTGAACCCATTCCACCATGTGAGGGTATCTGGAGGTAGGGCTTTAGGGAGGTGCTTAGGCCATAAGGTTGGAGCCCTTATGAATGGGATTGGTATTCTTATAGAAGAGACCACAGAGCACTCCTTTGCCCCTTCTGTCATGTGAGGTTACAGTAAAAAGACAGTTGTCTATGAAACAAGAAGCAGTCCCTCATTAGACACTGAATCTGCTTCACCTTTCTCTTGAACTTTTCAACCTCCCAAACTGTGAGAAATAAATTTGTGTTGTTTATACAATAATCTATGGTATTTTGTTACAGCAGCCCAAATGGACTAAGACAAAAAGGGTGCATTTTATAATTTTATGATGTGAATTATATTTCAGAAAACTGACATAAAAATGAAACACATACCCACACACAACATGCATCAATATGGGAAAATCTCAAACATAACACTGAATAGAAAAAAGTATCCTCTAGAAAAATACATGCAATGTAATTCTAAAAAATCTACAAAGTTAAACATTAAAAAAAGAAATATGTTTATATATGGTAAAATTATAAAGAAAATCAAGAGACTAAAACACTTAAGAGGAAAGGGGGACATATCAGGAGGGTTTTCAAAGACACTGACTGGTAAGGTTTTATTTTGGGGTCTGGATGTTGGATACATGAATGTTCACTTTATGATTTAAATGTATTTACTTATATTTACTCTTTTATATGTATAAAATATTAATTTTTTAAAACATCACCAGCCAAACGAAGCTTATAGGATCGAAATAAACAGATTTTCAGCTGCTAATTAAATTTTTCATTTTTTCCTCTTTACCCAAAAATCTATAGTGAGAGCACAGCAGTAATAACTTTAATTCTAGTAATATTGGGAGATTACAATTTAAGAAAACAAACATATCAGTAGAATACTACTAACCTAAAAAGAAAGACAGGTTATAAAACACCAAAGGAGTCTTTCTAATCAAGAAATTGTGTTATGGCTTTACTAAGAGAATGAGAGGGGCAATGCTGGCAGAGGAGCTAGTATTGTGAGGGGTTTTAAGGGCAGAAAGTAAATAAGGAGCCAAGTAAGAATTTAAGAATGATTCCCTTTCCTGCCCTATCCTAACACAGTGATTTAGCAACATATGGACCAAAACATAATGTCATGAATAAGAATTTTAAAATGAAAAGGTAGGCAACACCATCAATCTTATTCAAGCATAAACTGAAAAGCTCTCCCCAAGGTGAGATATTTCAGCTAGTTTTCCCACCACTCTAGGATGCAACTGCTGTCATGTTCAGGGATGTGACATTTGGAATCATGCATATTCTTCATAAGACAAAGTACAGGGTTATTAAGCCAAAGGGACCCAAACCTATAAGTTGTCTCACAAAGCATTTCCCACCTATCCCTTTCTACTCTGTCCACACCACTATTCTGAGTGAGATTCTTTAGAACATCCTTCATCTTACTCCTTACTTCTTGTCTTCATATTCCCCCCTCATCAATGGCAAGGTACTTTTTCTTATACTTTTACTCAATAAGTAAAGCCCTTTAAAGATGGAGAACTATTAAAAGAATGCTAATGTAGTTACAAATGTTACACTTCCTATTAAATTAAGTGGCCCTTAAGCATTTCCCCCTCTAAACTGGCCCATTTGCATAAAAAGATTATATAGATCTGGGTAATATCAAATTTGTCATTCACCTTTAATCTGATGATTGACACACTAGTCCTAAAGACATTTTGTTTACAACCATATCTTTCAAGAATTTTCTGTGGGTACTAAAGTACTTTCAGAGTTGTATTTAAATAATGTGTGTGTGTGGGGGAGGGGTTAAATATTTTGTTCTCTTCCATACTGGTTTTTATCTATTACTTCAGGCCCTTCTAGTTTTTTAAAAGCAGCTGCTAAAAGGAATCACCAATAAATGATTTAAAAAAGCCACTTACGCTAAAAATGTTCAGAAACTTTGGACTCTAAGTAGTAAAATATCTTTGACAGATAATGAACAAAATGTTGATGGTATTCACCAAAGAACTAGTTCACAAACTAAACAGGTACTCAATATATTTATATATATTTGTTGAGTTATACCCAATGCTATAGAAACATTTGTACATAACTTGACACAAGTATCTGACATGAAATATAATGGAGTGAACTAATATTAAAAATGAAAAAATAAAATAAACATTCAAAATATGCACTTTCAATTACCTTAGTGGTCCGCAAAGAGTAAGGCCAAAAAACCACAAGAGTGAAATGATACACCCAGCAACTGCATGTTTACTTATTTTGATCCACTATAAATGGAAACAAAATATTAACAATTTTAGTCATATGCTTTGCTAAATATCTGAAAATCTTAAATAATACACATAAAGATAATAATGGTAACAATTATTTTAAAGGCTTAATAACTACATATTTTGAAATAGAAAATGTTAAGATCCCTTAATTAAATGTGAATCTGCAAGACAGTATTGTTTTCCATTTTCTATATCCTTGTCTGTTATATCTTGAAATCTTTTCCTATAAAGTATAACTTTTTAATTCTTTTTTAAATTTTTCACCAGTTTGCTAGAAACATTTAATATTTTAGTCTTTAAATTCTTTTCCACAAGACTATTCAATATTTCAATTATTTTAAAAGAGATGAAAAAGGTCATGATGAGGTTTAAAAGAGTAATCCTATTTTAAAAAATGTTCTTGGTCTCTATAAAACAGAAGTACTAAAATTTGTCATTCTAATATACAACATGGCACAGGGTTCCGAGTTGTGGCATAAAGCAAATGTAGTAGGGTATGACTACTGTTCAAATAGGTGATAATGTGAGATGATTATAAAGAACGCAGGACATTTCTGGTATGTATCTCAGATGCCTAAAGGGAATAATAATAATGATGAGGGTGACAGCTATGTGTATTGCATACTCACTATATGTCAGGCACTATTTTAAGAACCTTATATGTATTAGTTCATTTATTCCTCGCGGCTTCCTCAAAAAGGTAGTATCTCCATTTCATAGGTGAAAAAATTAAGGTAGAGAAATTAAGTAACTTGCTCAAAGTGAGATTTAGTAAGTAGGACATACAGACTATGAATTTGTCTGACTCCATAGGCCTCATTCATAACCCCTATGCTTTATCCACATCCATATTTGTACTAGGCTCTTGGGCATAGCTCCATGTCTGATGTAAATCTTTAAGAATAAGGAACCTGTGTGAGAGAAAATAATCATATGCATGCCTTAAAAATTTTCTATCCTCTTCTGCATTTTTAAATATTCCATTATCTCAGCACTTTATAGTTCACTCTTGAAGCCCCAATTCTGAATAGACTAGCTAACTCTGGAAATGTTATGCTTTGCACTTAAATCATTCATTAAGTAACTCTGATGAGAGAGCATTGTCTCTTGGCCTGCTGAAAGAGATGCTACTAGGAAAAAGGAATTCTGCAAAAAACTCACCTGGCGTTTGGTAACACTTTTTCCAGAAGAAAATGGCTTTTGAAACAAAACCATAAAAAATGCAGTCCTGTGAATATTGAAACATTAACATATTAATCTTATGTACAAGGTGTGGTTTTAAGCAAAGACACTTACTTTAAACAAATATACTAGAACTTGAAAGGTATTTACCCTCTAAAGAAATTATACTGGAGAACAATACTTATTTTAATAAGGCTGCCATCCCAACATTTTGGGAACTTTTCTTTTGTAATTGCCTTCTGAAATAGGTCACAAGCCAGAAAGAGAGTCTCAATATATTTTCATACTTTGAAATACCAAAAAAGATAATTCCAATCACCTCCAAAATTCAGTATAACACATCTTAAAACAGAAATGAAGTACTAATTATTTGTCTCCACCTTTCACACTCCCAAAATAGTTATATAAAAATGCATACAAATGAGCTTAAAATTTCCTTGTCAAGAATCTCTCACTAAAATTATACTCTCAGGAGTCTTTAGCAGATTTTCATTAACACAGAAGGTGGTCACTATCAAACGCAAGGTTCAGAGATCTTTATTTAGAGAGAATTTCTTATTATATATGGAATTATGTAAAATTTATACTATATGAGGATCCTGTAGTGTGAAGTGAACACAGCCCAGCATGGTTTAACTTAGAAAACAAGGAACGTCTGTGCCAAGACAAGTCTCAGGTAACATTCTATGTCTGCTCGTAGGTTGGATTACGTTAGAGGAGTATGGTCTGGGAATCCCTAAGACCTCTGAGAGTCTGTGAAATCAAAGCTATTTTTATAAAATACACTAAAACATTATTCACTCTTTTCATTCTTATTCTCTCAGGGGCACATAGTAGAACTGTTCAGAGGCTAGCTGATACTGCAAGAGATTTAATGCTAAAGCAGACCTGAAAATCCTGCTGTCTTCTACTAAGCCAGAAACTTGCAAAACCTCACTAATGCAAACTAAGGTGAAAGTCTATGTTTTGGCAAGCTATTAGAGTACAACAATCCTTTTTTCTTAATCAATTTCTTTGTACAGCTAACCTCAGGTATTCTATTAAAAAAAAAAAATTTAAGAACTACTCATCAGGAAGAATGCACAAAATATTCTACGCAAAACTTCCTAAAGATACTCAGATAAAACAGGATTCTCCAAGAAATAAAAACATTAAGGGAAAAAAGAAGCATAAACACTCACCCAAGTTTTAATATAAAAATGAACTGAACAATGTGAACTGCTTTTAGGAGATCATATGATTCAAAAAGTCCCACAGCCTTCAAAAACTTAGTGAAACATAGTAACACAATATATTTTGTTAATCTGAAAAAATAAAAGCAGAAACAAGTTTCATTACCATTGAAATCACAAGGAACTCTGTAATCTTTGTCTTCTCCTATTATACAGGTAACAGGAATCATTATAAAAACCACAAATATACATAAATGAAAAATGAAACAAAACCCCAAATATGAAGCCCAGAAGTTGGAGCCCACAGAGTCAAGCCCATGTCGCTTAAGTATGCTCTTTTTAACATGTTAAATAGAAAATCAAAGTTCATCTAAAAGGCCTTGAAGGTTCCCATCTTCTAAACTGTTTATAATTATATATTCACACTGGATAACATGAACAATGAAATCATGTTTAAATATGAAAGACAAAATGCATATTAAAATCTAAAATTAATTTAGATTTTGGCCTACTTAGCTAGAGAAAAGTCGTATAGACTTAGGTAAATTAATTATATTAATGCTAATTAAACACTCTGGTCATGGTAGCAATTCATAATTAGCTAGTAAAATAGTTGAGTGAAATCTTTTGTTTATTCAGCTCCTAATACAGGGACTTGCATAATATGTGTTCAACAAATGTTTACCAAATGAAAGAATGCTAACTCTACAATTATACTTGTGTGATACAGTAATATTTAGTGCCGCAATATATATTATACAGTATCTGGTACATAAGAGGTGTCAAGCTTCTGGCTGTTTAAACTATTAGCAACTCAGCCATAAATTCAAAATGAAAAAAAGAATAAAATGAAGTAAAGCTCAAAACCTTTGTAAGCTTTTAACTAAGTGTAAATATAAGGCAGCAGGATAGAAATAAGGATGCAAAGGACAACACTGTGAACAAGGCGAGGGAACAAGACCAGGAAAAATAGAGGTACAGGAGAAATCACAGCAGTCTGGGAATTCTTAATGTCAGCAAAGAGCCTTGTACGTCCCTCATGAGGCTATTTAGCTATTCTTCAAATATTCCTTGCACAATTTACTATATGTTAGATGCTATATGTGGCCAATGAAAGCTAAGAGAAGCCTGACAGGGTGGCTTCAAGTACAGCTTTCCATCTTCCTGATAAAAAAGATGGAGCTAGAACTAGTACTTTCACCTTCTTTCTTCTTTCAAGGGAGGACTTCTATATTAAACTTATCTAAAAAATGTTATTCATTTTAGAACAAGCATGAATATGAAAGGATGGCATTGAACAGAAGACAAAAAATCTGGTCTCAGATGGTATCACGAGGGGCTGAACAAATACCAGCAACCTCTGGTTTCGCTGAGGTCAGAATATATCCCTGTTTAAAGCTTTTGTAGTTGGTTACTTAGAACTAAACACATTTCTAAGTGCTATCCAAGACACTAAATGCATAATAGAGACCCTGCCATCAAGGAGTTGAGGTCTAAAACAAACAGGCAGGAAAACAAGAACTTTTGTGAGCCAAACATAAGTAAAAGAGTTTAAAAGGATTAATTGTGGAAACAACTACGTAACTGTTAACCAGGGAAGCAAAGTCTTCAGAGCTTGAGGTGTGTAAGAATGTATTAAGGACTAAGTAGGAATTATGAAGCAAGGAAAAAGAAAGGGTATTTCTAAGGGTATTTTGCATATGCAAAACGCTAGCACTAGGAAGGAGCCTTTGAAGAAATGACTGTATTTAAGCTTAGTTCAGATTATGCTCAAAATGATCAAAAGTCACCAAGGAAAAGGTAAATTATATTTAATATACTTGTTTTAAGAAGATGGGAACAATATGTACAATTATTTTAAATAATTTTTGTTTAAAGTATTAACAAAACAAAGAATTTGGCTCTTTAATGGCATGATTTAGTCATGTGGAACATTAAAATACTTCTCAATGTTACTATTATGATCTGACACTATTTGTTCCCTTTTTAATAAAAAAAAAACTGATTACAAAAGTAATTCTCGAATAGCTAGTTGTATAAAAGTTTTAAATAAAATCATTCCCAATTTCTTCCTCACAGGTGACCAACTGGGTACGTATGTCCTTCCAAACTTTTTCCTTTGCGTTTCCAATGTATGGACATACATATATTTAGATACATTCTAATAATGCTATGTGACTTTTAATGTAATATATATTGAAAATCTTTTGTTACCTTATTAAATCAGAAATTTTCTAACCTCAAAAGTTGAATACTTTGATTTTTAAAGTCTCCATGAAATTTTCCTGTTGGGCTAATGGTGACATACTAAGGCCAAGTAACCACACATGAGTAAGTAGACATTCCTAGCTCATACTGCAGAGGGAAACAATAAAGTTTCATTTACTAAGGGGGAAAGCTGAGAGTAGAGGAAAGAGAGTCTCTTGAACAAGGGCAGTGGCCCTTAATCCACTTGCTGATACTCTGGGCAAGTGATGGGGAGATAATCCACCTCTTCAACTTATAAATCATTATTTGCCATGAACTAGTCTCATCAAAGGTATCATTGGTCTTTTGTGTAAAGGGTTTAGAACAATCTCTGATTCTATAAACCTGGATTATTGAAATTTGGGTTTGGGCTCAAATCTAATTCTTGGGCTTTGCTCACTGCAGCAGCTCAGTTTCCTAGTTAAAAAAAATAAATCAGTGCATGCAATTCAAATACAATTCATTCAGTAAAGACTCATGTCTTCTATGTAGAAGGCACTATACCTATACACGGAGTTTGGGATAACTAATTCTCCGTTCGGTTATTAGGTGTGTGACCTTGAGAAAATTACTTAACTTTTCTACATCTCGGTTTCCTGATCTGTGAAACAAGATCTGTAGCACTGTGCTAAGGGTTAAGTGAGATGCAGTACTCAAATCATGTGGAACACAGGAGGTGCCTAACAAATGCTGGCTGTCACCCTCTGCCCTTTTCTGCAGAGAACTTATAGATGCCCAAATAGAAATATTTAAAACAATTTCACATTTGTGAATTCATGCATAAAAATATCTATATTAAAGGATTTATCAATTAGTTTTTTGTTGCAGATTATAACTACTATTCGACTTTTAGTCTTTATAAATGAAAATGCAAAATTCAACCAGTTCTGAGTTGAATTTGATTCTGCAATGAACTACAATAGAAGGGCAGCTCTGCTAAGCAAATGATGCAAATAAGATGGCAAAGGACTGTTTCCCCCATCTACCTAACACAATCTCTTGAGTAAATAACTTTAAACTGTTTATTCAAAAATAACTTCAATTTTACAGAAAAGTTGCAAGAATAGTATACCTTTTTTATCTATATTCCTTAATTGTTAATATTGTCCCATTTGCCTTATTATCTAAATACATACTTTACTTTTTTTCTAATTTATTTGTGAGTAAATTACATGCATTATGCTCCTTTATTACTAAATACTTGAATTTTCTAAAAATATGGACAGTCTCATAAAATTGATTACCAGCTTCAGGAAATTTAACATTGATATACTTTTTTTAAAATCTACTGTCCATAGTCTAATTTGTCAACTGACCCAGCACTGTCCTTTATAACATTTTTCCCCCTTTAGACCAAATCCAGACCAGCATCACCTATTGTGATTGGATTTACTGTCACTGTAAATATCGGATATGGTTATTCACAAAACGAGTTTCTCAAAATAGATTAGAAAATCAAACTTGTACTACAAAAATGTAGTTAAGCTCTGTTCCAGCATTTTGTGTTCTTTCCTTTTCACAAAAAAATTGTTGTAACACTATTTCTACAATTCCAAAGACTTTATCATGGTAAGTATTTAAAATGGAGAAAACCTTAACCTCATTAAAAATGAAGGCAATGAATACCAGTTCTAGCCAAATTGTTGGACCTTTTTTATGTATCTTTGGTACTATCTCAGAACTTAGGACAAGTCAAGAAGGACACGCACGAAAGTGGTTCCTGTATTTGCCTAGGGGTTAGTGAGAACATTGGCTGGGAGGGTAAAGAGGAATTTTCGCTTTTTACTCTATAAATTTTTGTACTGTTTAGATTTTTTGACTTTGAGCACACATTTCTTATTTAATAATAAACAAGGGACGGCAAAGAAAACTAGATGACGGCTGGATTCTTTATGTGTGGGTTTAACCTGAACATCTAAGTTCATCTGTACTTTGCTTTCTTCGTCAGAAGAGACGGTGACACCTTCTCCTAACTTAGGAGGGGAGACGTCAGAAATTAAGTAGTCGCTAAACTATTTTAAAAAGAAACAGTCAACGGAAATGTTTCTCATCGATCAGAAAAACCTCTCACGTTAAATCGCTGGCAGTTCTAAGGTTAACGGTCTACCCTGAAAGCCAGAGGTTCAAACGGAACCGTCCTGGATTTCAGAGCATTCATTCTGCAGCAGGGAACAGAGAAATCAATGAAAGCTAGCAGCAGCTTCGAAGCAGGGGGAGAGAACGGATGGCTCCAGGGCGCGTGCTAAACCAAACAGGCTGTCCGGGGAATGAGAAGGACGTGGCTCTCCGCGCCAAGCCGAGTGGAACCCAAGGCAGCGGCCGGAGAAGGTGTGCCCGCATCGGCCAAGCCGCCGTCCAGGTCCGCGAGTGAGCGAGATCGCGAGCGCAGGCGCGAGGAGAGGGCAGCTCCGGAGACAAGAGGCGGGAAGCCGGATCAGTCCCTTACCGAGCGCTGGGCACGTCCACCGGCCCGAGGCCGCTGCCGCCGCCGCCGCCGCCGGGGCTGGCTAGTACGTCCCCGCCGTATTTCTCCTCCATCTCGGGGCTCAGGAACCGCCGCCGCTGCCCCTGCCGCCGGGTCTCCTCATATCTCGCCTCTGCCGCGGAAGTGCGGGCGCAGGCGCATCACTCTCCCATGACAGCGGCCTCGTTGGGTCTCCGCAGCCCGGGCCGCCGCTGCCGCTGTCCCTGCAACCGGCTTCCAGGCATACGCGCTTCGGGACTAGGCCGCGAGCAGTCCCGGCAGCGCCGGGTTCCCGGGAGTCGCACCGATGCGGACGTTGCCAGGCCACGTCATCCGGCCCAGCAGCCCTCACTCTCGGGAAGTGGCCAGCCCCGCGCCTGCGCACAACACAATTCTCGCCTTCCATTGCTTCCTTAGGCTCCTCCCACCGCAGGGTGATTGATCAAATCCTTGTTCGCTATAAGCCCCTCGTATTGAAGCGGCCCCTGCATTACTTGTCCCTGCAGCCTCACCTATGGGCATTCAGGAATACAGCGGGTTCTTATAGCGAGAGGGAGGACCAGGCTTTATTAGGGTTTTTTTTTTTCCGTTGCTAAAAAGTTAGGAATGTGGACTCCTGTGTCTGTTTTGATTTGAAACTCATGCCTGCTACTAAGTAATTGTGTAACTTGGACTTTCTACACCTCAATTTTATTATCTGTAAAATGTAAATAGTAATATCTATTCCATAGGTTTGTTGGGAGGATATGTGTTAATATGTGAAAACTGTCTAGAATAACGAATGTTATACAATAATCAATAAATGCCAGCCATTATTAATACTCATAGGAAAATTGGAGGATTGGGATTTGGAAATGAAAATTGGCTTGGAGCAGTGTAAATTATGATTAGCTCATAATACTTAATCTGAATAGACATAGTCTTAGTAACATAAAACAATGAGGAATCACAGTCTGCCTGCTGGGGCTTTCTAATCTATTGTGGAAAACACTTACCGATGTGAGAGCAAGGGGTGGTTGGCAACATTTCACGTTAAAGGCACAAATGCTAATGTTTCCCAAACAAGATGTGATATATGTATAAGTAGAAAAGACCCATTGACAGACAGAACTTGACCTGGATCTCGGTAAGGTTTTGAAAATGGGAGAAAGGCATAGTGGGAAGATGCATTCTATGTGTAGAACACAGAGGAAGGCAGAACATTGAAAAGATAAAGATGCATATTTTTTTTATTTTAGACAAAAGAACAAATATACAATATTTGCTACATATTTGCTACATATTCCTCATATACATGGGGGTTGTAAATTCAGAATATTATATAGCATTATGTTTGTTTATTGAATTTATACAACAATGTCCATATCGTTTGCCTGCATCAGGTGATACTAATTGGCTCAGAGTGGGGTAGATCAAGTAAAGTCCACCAAAAAGTGACATTCTTGCTTCAGTTTCTCCAAATGACTTTTTTTGTACTATTTTTTTGGTAGCAATTTTTTTGTAAAATTCTTATTTTCAAATCAGAATGGCAGTGGAAACAACTAACTACCATGTTTCTAGAGCTAGTTCCAGTGCTAGTTCTAAAGAACTAGGTGAAATGTCATGTATAAATTGACATTAACTTTCATCCCAAGTGGAGCTTCAGTTTGGTTAATATTTCTGATTTGGCTAGAATCATGACACTCTTTTTTTAGTCAACATAAGTACATTCTCTACAAATGTGAGGGGTGTGTGTGTGTGTGTGGTGGAAGGAAAAGTGTTTATTTATCAACCCATTCAACCTGGCTTCTACATTCATCACTCCTCTGATACAGAAATCTCATGGATATTTTTCAGCAGTATATTGCCTCACCTCTCTACAGTTTTCAATGTATTTGATCTCTCTCTCCTTCTTGAAGCATTCTCTTTCCTTGGTTACAAGAACCCCACATTTGGTTGTCTCAAAGGAAGCTCAAGTTCTTTATGTCCAAAAATATATGCGTGATCTTTCTCTTAAACCTGATCCTCTTCTAATGTCCTCTATCTCATTGATTGACACCATTTATTTAGCTTAGCAAACCAAAACTTAGGCATCATCCTTAACCCTTCCTTTTCTTTGTGTTATATATCCATTTCATCACCAAGTTGTATCAATTTTTCACCTTTCCAGTATTTCTTGAATCAATCCAAAATTTTCCATCTCCATCACCACCATCAAGTCTAGGCTACCATCATCTTTTGTTCAGACCACTACAGTAGCCTCTTTACTAGTCTTTCCAAGTTCATTCTTTCCCTTTTCCAATGTGTTTTCCACAATGTGTGACAGTAATAGTAATATTTTCCAAATGCAAACCTTATAATGCACTGCACTCCACTCTGTAGCCTTCCAGTGGCTTTCCATTATTCTTAAGACAAACTCAAATCATTAACCTGGCCAACAAAATCCTATATAGGCTTGCCTCAACTTATATTTTCAGCTTCATCTCAATTCAAACTGCTTCTGGTCTCTGTGTTCCAGCCACCCTTTTTTCCCCTTCACTTGTATTGTTCATCGTCTAATAAAAGATTTTGCTCAGACTCTTTTCTGTGCCCAGAATATCCCTTATGTCAACCTTTGCTTATTAAAATTCTATTCACTCTTTACACTGCAGGTTCAGTTCTCCAGGAAGCAGACTTTGAGATGGGCCTTAGTGTGCAAGATATCTATCTATCTATCTATCTATCTATCTATCTATCTATCTATCTATAGGATATTTATTAAGGAGTGCTTTTGAGACCAACAACTGTGAAATGGAGGGGAAAAACCATAATTAAGCAGAAGGAGAAGTTGAGAAGTGGTGCAGTCCAATGAAAGCCTCAGTGGACCTAATGGAGCCCTCTGGAGCTACAGTAGTTCCTGAGAACTATCTTCCATGTTTTCCCATTAAAGTTCTGTATAGCTCCAGGATCCAATCAGTTGCATTTAACTGTCATGTCTTGTTGGTTTTCTTTTATCTAGAGCAGTCCTGGACTCTCCTTTTTTTCATGACCTTGACATTTTTGCAAAGGACAGTACAATTACTTTGCAGAATGTCCATACGTTTGGGTTTGTCTAATGTTTCCTCATGATTGAATTTAGGATATGTGTTTTTGGCAGGAATACCATAAATGTAATTTTATATTCCTCTCACTCTAGAAGACATGTGATGCTGATTTAATTACTGATGAAGTTAACTTTTATCACTTGGTAAGCTGATGTCTACTAGATTTTGCAATCTAACGTTAATAAATATTTTGTTTGGAGATACTTTGAGACCAGGTATACATTCTGGTCATACTTTCATTCCTTTATATTAGTGTCCATTTTGCACCTTGACCAAAACAATTATTAATATAATGATTTCAAAATGGTAATTGTCCCTTCTAAATTTAATAAATTCACCGTCTACTGTCAGTTAAAACTTTTCTGTTCCCCTATTTATCTAATTATTTATGTCAGTATGAGCTCATGAGTTTTTATTTTATTTACTAGGCTGTAATTAATTGCTGGTGAGAGCACCAGATATTTTCACATATCATCATTCTTTTAGAATTTTCATACTTTCTGGTACAAGATGTTCCAGATTCATTAAATACTTATCTTACCTTAGCTCTTGGATTAGCCATTACTCCAAGAAGCTCTGATTCCTTTAGAGGAAAATGGTATTTAGAAAGCAAGGTGTGGGTGCTGGGTATGCTCATTGCTGCTGGTGTATACACTGCTCCTTTGACCTCTTAGTGGACAGAAATGGGAATTATATATGCACACATACACACATCTAAGTGTGTGTGTACATAGATATATATTTCTATTTATCATCTATCTTTCAGAAACCAGGAGTTCGTACTGATTCCTCCAATTCTACCCTAACCTTAGGTGTTTTATCCTTGCCTTTTGTCTGTCTGTATTTTTACCTGTCTTCCCTGATAGTAAGAAACGTGGCTTCCATTATCCTCAATGTGTTGACTTATTTGCTTAGTCCTCTTGTATGTAAGCAATCTCCTGACCATATGGGCCGTCTTCTCGTCTTCAGCACTGCCTATTTATGCTGGCCTATGCTGGCTAGCCTTCTTCTTCATCCTAGCTATTATTTTTTTAAATCTAGTTTTGACTCATTTGCGCACAGTAACAAGCATGGAGATGAAACATTTTCTCTCAACTTAACTTTCAGGCAACTGGAAAATCAAGAAAGGAAACTTTTTGGGAGGTTACTATGTACCAGGAATTCTCTTGTTTTGTTTAATGTTTAGTGAGTGCTTACCATATGCCAGGTTCAATTCTAGGTACTTGTTGAGTTTCCTGGAAGCAAACTCTGAGATAAAGATTTGTGTGAAAGTGATTTATTAGTAAATATTACCAGGAAAAACTGGTAGGAGCGTGGGAAAATGGGATGAGAAAGTAAGATAAGCAAGGGTGTGATCTCAGGAAAAGTCTCACTGGGGAGCTTGGATCCTGTGAAGTTCATATCTCAGAGGATCCTGACCAGGGGCTAAGTATCTTAGTCCATCTGGGATGCTATTAAAAAAAATGCCATTAACTGGGGGTTTTATATAAATAATGAACATTTATTTTTCCTGGTTCTGGAGTCTGGTTAGACTAAGATCAAGGTGCCAGCAGATTTGGTGTCTGGTGAAGAACCACTTCCTGGTTCTTAGATGCCACCTTTTCACAAGGCAGAAGTGGGAGTAACTCTCTGGGGTCTTTTAAAATCACAAGTTGCCAATAGCAGTTTATTTTTTCAACATCCTGATCTGCAGCTTCCTTGGCCCTTTTTTCCAGGATGCCAAAGAGTGAGACATTATTCCTGGTCATGTGAAGACTGGCGAGCACCTTGAAGTTCTCCTCTGTGGTGACATGACCCCGGCTTTCTCCATCTTGTAGCTGTCTATATGGGCATGACTGGTCCTGTCAGCTGGGTAGCCAATTTGAGTTCCTCAGCAGAGCTGTCTCCCTTCTTGGGGGCCGAGGGCTTCTTGGGGAAGAGGATGAGCTTGAAGCAGTACTCCTTCAGCCATTGCATTAGCCTGCAGGGACTCAGTGGTCTTACTCCACCTCTTCAGATCCTCTGAAATCTCAGTGGTCCAAGTCACCTTCTTGTGGATGCCGGCCACTCTTACTTCCTCTAAGCTGAAACCACTGCTGGATCTCACTTTGGTATGGTACCTCATCGTGGGGCATCTCACTATGGGCTAGATGGGTTGGGACCTGGAGGCGGGTGATGCCCTGTGCTTTGGCTTGTTGGACCTTGTCTCTGCAGATCTTTTGGGGTTTTGGGGTCATGTCATTTCATTTGGGCACCATGGCTGTTGCCTATTGGCCTTCTCAGAGGGAGAACTGGAAAGGTCTGAGGCCATTTTCATAAGGGTGCTAATCTCGATCATGAGGGCTCTATCTGCATGACCTATTAACTTCCTTTAGGCCCACCACTTAATATCATTACTTTGGGTGTTAAGATCTCCACATATAAATCTTAGAGAGACATAAACAGACCATAGCACAAAGGATTTGGGAGCAGTTCTCCGACTAAGAGAGGAAGGCACTGTTTGTTAGGCGTGCTCATGGCATGTGTGAAAATGGGAAAGGGATGCAAGGGGGTATCGACAAAGGACTTAGTGATAATGTCCACTACAAAGCTAAATATATTTTTGTTATTTCACACATTATGTGTTCTACCTTCCCAAAGTTGAAACCAGAAAGCTCACATTTCCAGACTTCCCTATAGCTAGTCTAGCATGTGACCTGGGTTTCACCAATCAGACATATGCAGGTGTGGCTTGACTTCAGCTGACGAGGCAGCGTGTGGGGAACTGATTTTCTATTTGAGAGGAGGCATCCAGTACTTTGGAAGTTGGAGTGGCAGAGCTTCTGGTTTTCATTACTGAGCATCATTGGTGATGGCAGTGGCAGTGGTGTTTTTGTTCCTCTCTGGTCCTCTAAGAGGTTCTGTGAATTATCCAATATCCTTTAATAATTTCTGCATGAACTAGTCAGAGTGGAAGTTGTTGTTTGCAATTAAGAACACTGAATGGTACTGGTGATATGGTACCAAACCTTGAATGACAATAAGCAGCTCATAGATTTTGTAAGTGCATTTTCAGACTGAGGAGCAGTATAATGCTTGTAAAAATCAACTCTTAATATGTTGCACCTTAGTGGAGAAAGCTACTCCAAACTCATCAGATGACTTTGCCTGATGCCAAATATATTCTGATCCTCTATTTGAAAGCAGACAAGGAAAATAAGACAATGTTTAATAATTCCATATCTGCTCCGACCAGGAAGGAAGAAAAATGAGAGTGTGAGTGCTCTTGAATTCTCAGAGAAACACTGGGCTTCACACTACAACTACAAAGCTATAGAAGGAAGTCGTGGATCGTTTTCAGGGTTTGAGCTCTTAGTGCTCAGGGATTCTACTGATAAAGTGAAGAGGCATAAGAACTACACAAATTGACTATAAATATTAAAACAGGTGTTATTCAGAGCCTGAAATAAGCTGCTAGACACAGGAACCTGGGTGATCAGTCCTAAGGCCAGATCACAGGGAACTTACAGAACAAAGGAATATTCCTGCTGAGATTACTAACAACTATTTACCCATACCTTTAATGCTGCATACCCATACCATGAAAGGAAAACAGGGAAACAGACTTTAAGCTGTAATTTTTTATAGAAACTAAGAATCAGCTATAAACTTCAATTCTTCAAACACTTGGGTCTCATTCTCTGACTCTGGGAGAAGACCATGCTCTGGCTATGAAGTGTTATTTTTTCTCTAATAAACTTTCCTTTTGTCTCTAACTCTGGCACGCGCTTGAATTCTTTCCTGCACAGTCAGGACCTTCCCTCTCTCGGTGCAGGACTTGAGTCCCCACTCCAGGGAATTTGCCCCATCCAGCATCACTACTATGGGAAATTTCTTTCGCATGCGTTAAATGTGAACAGTTAATGTGATATACATATGATGCATTATTGAATTGTACACTTGATGCCTATTTGATTTTATTAACCAATGTCACCCCAGTAATTTTAGTAAAATAATATTTTGTCCCTCCCCAAAATGTGGCAGTTAAAAATTAAAAAAACAGTAATTATCTACAGGAACAATTAGGAAGATGAGAATGCGAATATGGAGAGAAATAATTCATATTTAGGCATCTCCAACCAGAAGAAGAGAATTTAATAGTGGATCTTGAAGTTTCATTGTAATTATGGTCCAAGTATTTCAGAAATTTATTCTTGCATTCATCCACCTAGCAGTCCAAAAGGAAATATTTATTGGGGGCCTGCTATATGCTAGTACCAATTATATTCCAGAGTGGAGGAAAATACAGTGTTATGACTTCTTCCCAAACTGATTAGAAACTCAACTGGTAGCAACATACTTTGGGGAAACAAATAGAAAAGAAGAATCTTGTTGGAAGACAATTCTCTATGGGTCTCTTATGTTTCTGCATGTCTTCTGAGCAGAGGCGTTGACAGTGTTTGTTCCAGACTATATTTTCAAAGATGTTTATTTAGCAATAGCTTTGGAAAACAAAGATAATATCTCCTTTGGATGGATGATTTATTTGCTGATCATCATAATAAAGATAATGCCTCCCTCTAGAACAAAGGTTGGGCAGGTTTGCTTGCAGAAACTTTCAATTGTATGGTTAACATCTAGCTAGGCTGCCATGCATCATAGGATACATGATTTGGGGTTGAGAGATTTGGAGGTAGTTCTGCCAAGGCAAAGTGATGCAAACATGAGGTTCATGCTGACTGCATGAATAACAAAGTCTTTTATCTCTGACCTAGGAGTCTTGTGACTTCTGTCAGCTTCCATGAAACTATGGCAGATTAATTGTGAGCTGGCAAGCAGGGGAAAATTTTAGTTTTCTAAAATTTTCTAATATGTACATGATCTAGGAATTTAACTTATAGATACATTGCACAAATGTGCAAAGACATAAATATAGGGATATTAACTATAGCAATAATTGTTAACAAAAGACTAATATGTGCTAATAATAATAAAATATTTATTTAGCTTTTATAAGGTTTAATGCACTTTTAAGCAACTTTCTATGAAACAATTCAATCTTCACAACATCTCTATGAGATAGTACTATTATTATCCCTTTTTTACTGATAAGGAAACTGAGGCACAAAAAGGTTAACTTGCCCAATGTTACACAGCTAGTGAGATTATTTCTAATAAATGATGGTATATTTATTCAGTTGAATACTATGCAGTTAAATGAGGTAGGTCTACTTGTAGTTCATGAAAAACCAAGAGGCAGAACAATGTGTTGTTTTATGCTTCTTTTTTGTGTAAAAAGAAATTAAGAATTTATTGATTTATGTGTATACACAGAACATGTTTGAAAGGATAAAAAGAAAGAAGTAGCAATGAGAAAAGGTAAAAAATAAAGGATGTTTGATTTTCACAATACATGTTATGTAGCATTTACACTTTTTTTTTTTGGCAATGTTCGGGTATTATTATTATCATTATCATTATTATTATTATTTTTAAAACTGTGTGTACTCTGGTTTCTCCCTGCATTGTAAGCACTTTGAGGGCAAGATATGTCTCATTTGTACCTTCATTTCTCTCTACCCCACCCTTCCCAAATTGACCATTGTGGTACCCAGCAATAAACAATAAACACTTGTTGAATGGATTCATATGGGAAAACCCTCCACAAAACCAAAACACACAATATACCAAGCCGATAACAAAATAAAGATTAATGAACCATAAGCTTACTAGTTTTCTTAGTAAGTAAGGTGTTCACATTTCGGACATGACAGATTGTAATTACATACAATACTCTGGAATAGAGACCAGCTTTAAACATTTCAACTCACTGTATTTGTTCTTATCAGTAAATAACTTGTAGTGATCATTTTTAGAACTTTTGCACTCTCAGGCACCACAAAAAGTTACATTGGATTTCTTTGAAACTGTACAAGAGGCAATGGCTAACTATATTGCATTATCTAATATAAAGGAAAGCCAGTTGACTAAAATACTTAACTACCCATTCTCCAAGGGTAGCTGAGCTAGGTTGTCTAGGCAGTCATCCTGTAGGATCTCTGTCATTATTTCTGGTCCATTTAACAGACATTTGGTAAGCACCATGTGTTTTGTGGCCCTTAAGTACTGTCCTTAAAAAAATGTATTTTTGAAACCACTAGAGGACGATATAATACAATACAATCCACCATCCCCTTGGGCCAAGCCTGTGGCTGAAGCCAGAAAAGGGAAGGAGGAGGCTTGTAGTCTTTTCTACCGTGAAGGAAAAATAGTGCATACGATTCTTTACAGCACCTATTTCACAGGCTGGTCATGTAGGACCTTTTCCAAAGTTACTGCATATTTGGCTTTTTCTTGCCTTTAGCAGATAATGCTGAACATTGCCTCCTTTCCAGATAAACTTCCTTTATTCCTTTACATGTAGCTGGATTTTGAGAGCACAGAGCCCAGTGTGTTTCATTATAATATACTTTGTTTTACTCAGAGTTAGAAATTCGGAGTAGTTCATAACTAATTCTTTTATCTTAATTAGTTTTTGAATGTGCTTTTCCTGCTTACTCATCTCTCACTCTTCTGTTTCCATTACGATATGATTTGAGTGGTGACTCTTGAGAATTTCTGCAGTTTTCTTTTGATGTGTTTTTGTATTCAAACAGAAACCAAAACATTTATCTTGATTTTTACAAGTTATTAAAATGATTTAGATGATTATTATAATTTAAAATGACCTGTTTTTGTATCCCCAGTGCTTAGTACATTAAAGGCTTGGCACATGGTAGGTACTCAATGAATGCTGTTGAATATTGCTTAGAAAAAGAGTGAACATGGAATGTATCAGAATGTGGTTTGCTTGTCCACAGGCTATATTACAAGCTTTATGTCCAGGGCCTCTTGCTGAGGGAAATAGCACTTCAAAGTTCCTTATTCATAGATAGCCATATTCTAAATCATATAACTTATTATTCTATCTAAGGACCATCAACCTATAGCTATTGGAAGAATGAGTGTGGGTTTTTTGCTAATCAAATCATAATTTTTTTTTTCAACTAGACTAGACCTAACATAAAAAAAGGCAATCTAGGTTTTTGTGTGGCATTTAAGAAAAAAAAGTCAGTGTGTTGGAAGGGTCTAGTTAACACCAACAGGGAGTGGATTTGAAGTTTTATAGATTCCTAATGCTGGGCAGTTTACCTGGAATTGAGACCTGAATGTAGAAGCAGAGCTATTTGAACCTATGAAGCTGATGTAAGCATTCTTTGGAGAGAAGCAAAAATTCCCTATGTATCGTGTAAATCTATAGCAGGTAAGAGAAAGAAACCAAAATTTATAGCTCCAATGAATAGTACAATTTGTCAGGAAGAGCTAGATATTAAGTAATTAGCTTTTAAGAAGCAAAGTATAAGTCTCCTTTAGCTTGGGAAGAAAGGGAGGAGAGCCAGAGACAACCTTACTTGATATACTGGCCTAAAGTTGTATACATACAAAAAAGGTTTTTTTTTTGTTCTTTTTATTATTATAATTTTTATTTTTTTAAATCAGGGAGGATAAGCCTTGTAGAGCTCCACACTCCCAGGAACCCTGAGGTAAAGGGTATATATAGTGAGGCAGGACACTTGGAATATGAAGGAGCAGTTGCTTTGGCACATGACTTATTTTGCTGTCTAAGAATGACAGATACAGTGAAGAGAAGTGTCACAGCTGAGATATAAATAAGGCAGAAGGCCAGAGCTGAGAAGGATGACAAATTAATGCACATAAAGCTCATGCATCACTAGAACTACTATACTTGGGTGTTCTGATTCTATGGCTTCAGATTTCTGTTTTTTAAAATTCAGAAACATCCTAGTTATTACACATTGCCATAGACACTCTAGTATAGCCCAGGATAATCAGGTAGGAGTAGCCCTGTGCTGAGTCTCACCTATAGGACGATTGTAGGAACTACACACAGAAGTTATCAAAGTCTAAGAGTCCTGTCTACACAGTGATTAGTCACGGGATTTCAGAGATGATGAGACTTTAAAAGTCATTGGAGCCAAGTTTCTACCCAAAGTTTGAACCATTTTAATAATATATTTACTAGTAGTTGTCTTAATTTCTGCTTGAATCTCCTCAATGAATGGAAACACACCCTCAGTAAGGAGGTCATTCTATTAATATTTTCACACATTTCTACTTTTCACTCCATGCCTCAGTACTCCCTTCTGCGGTACCTGGGCCTCCTCATCTTGGGCCTTTCCAGGATTCTTCCAGGTGAATTAATTGGCTTCATTATCATTGGCATTCTCTCTTTGCAGGCATTTTGCTGGTGGGTTCTGACAAATCAGTTACTATTTGCTTTCTGTCTTTCAAATTATTGCTTACATCTCCTGTCTACTATCTCTCCTCTCTCATTATCTTTATTTTTGTGGACTTAGACTTTTATTTTTAAAAAATTAATCTACTATCATTTTGGTAGGTTTTGGAAGAAGAAGTAATGAAAGCAAGAGGTAAAACCCACCATGTTTAATTAGAAGCTACTAGACTTGTTTTTCTGATTTGTTCTTAGGCATTAAAAATGTAAGTATAGGGTTTTACATTTACTCCACTTAAACTTTTTATTGTTAAATCTGCCTTGTCATTATGGCCTTTGGATCTTCACTATGCCATTCAATATGTTTGCTACCTTTTCCAGCCATCAAAGATGTAGAAAAGCAAGGCAGCTGTACACTGAGTTATTTACCCAATGAACAGGACAATGCTGAAGACAGAATCCTGTTGCATTAGAAATTCTAGGCTGACATTGATTCATAATTAGCATTTATCTTTGTGACCATCTAGGCCATATTCCACTATCTTGTTCACAAGGTGAGAATCCCTGTCAAATGTTGAGTTCAAATGCTCAGAGTGTTGACAGCTTTCTCTGATTTATTAGTCTGACAGTATGGATAAAAGGAAAGTGCTGTTAATTCATTAAATCATGACTTGTCCTTCCTGACTGCTAGGAATGTTTAAGTGCCCCCTATTCTACTCTCTGTGTTCAAAGTGATATTTAATAACCTGACTGAGAATCACATTGCCCATTCCTTGCCACAGTTTCTAAGATTATTTTTTGATAGTAAATAACAGCCTATTTGATCGTCACATCCTCTCAATAGTAAGCTGGGGTGGAGATCGTTGGGACCAGGAAGATTGCATTGATGTAATGAACCCAGGTGCTCTCTTATAATCTCTCCCCCAGTTTGGCTTTTTTAGGTCTCTTATCTGAATACTTGTTCTACTATTTTCTGTCCAATCTTTCTCTTTGGCGGAGATGAAAGATGGAAAAGAAGCATTTCATGAACTATGTATTGGTTCGTATTACCAGTCTTTCTCGTCCTTCTTCTAGTTACTCCTATATCATTTAAAAAAGTCATCTTGAACATTTCAAAGTTTATAGCAGAGCACTTGGCTTTACTGATCTTATTAAATGGCTTTTTATTGGGTTGCCATATTTTAGTCTGTGCTTTGTAGGGTTTCAAGTGGATAGGGTTTCAAGTGGAGCTCTTTGCTTAGCAACTCATGATTTAAACTCATATTTAGGGACAAAGAAAAATGTCTCAAAATTCCTCATAGCTTTAAGTTATCTGCCTTTCAAACACTGTATAGAATCTGAAGTGATTTGTCTGGGCGACGGTGCTGAATTTCTTCTAGATATGTTCTCCACCTTTTCCCCTACCGTTCTCTGCCCTCAGAGGCTGTCCCTGCATGGATATCGTCAAAGGCACCTTTGTTCTCTGGCTTTCTGCAGGAGCTGGGAGGAAGGGAGAAGGGACATGGGGTCAGGGCATTTATTTTCCTGGTTCCTTCCTGTGAGGTTGCCATAGGCTGTTGTGTCCCTCGACAGAAGGGTACAGTTCTTGTGTAGGTGACTCACTCTATGCTACTTTCTCTTTCTAGGTTCCGGCCAGCTCTGCATCTTCTATCCCTTTGGTGGCAGCTCCACTGCTGCTACTCTTTATGGCTCTCCTATACTTACTCACCCTTTTAAATTAGTCCTTCTGTTAGTCAAACCTCTTCAAAATTTCCTAACTTGAATATACCATCTGTTTCTGTTTTTTTTTTTTTTGGGGGGGGAGGGGGAGGCAGGAGGATATTGACTGATAAGGAAAGTGTAAAACAAGTTTGAAGGAAGGTTCTTTTATTATGTCAAGTTTTATTGTACTATATGATAAAATATTCTTAGACATTCTAGGAACTGGCCATTCGTAGAATTTTTGGTGCATCAGAGTCAAAGATAGAAAATATTTATATATTCTTTAGATCTGAAAATCAAATGAGATTTTTTTTTCTTATAAGAATGCTCATATAACTAAATTTTATACTTCAGAACCAATTACTGATATTTTGGTTTCCAAACTGTTCGGTAAAAAATAAAAAAATAAAAAAAGGCTGTTCAGCCATATCAAACAAATGAATAGTTTCCAGAATATATGAGACTTCTACAAATCAATGTGAAACAGACCAAAACAAGTAGAAAAATGGGCCAAGTCACAGATTGCAAATGCATATAAAAAGATGCTCAACCTCATCAGTAATCTAGAAATTGTAAAATAAAACAAAAAAGCACTTCATATGCGTTGGAATGGCAAAAATTTTTAAAAAGTCATATAATAATACCCTGTGGGAAGTGGGTGTGAGGATTTATTGATACACTGCTTTGCAAAATAATTTAGTATTATTTGGTAAAGGTGAAAGGAAGTATACTATAGGATTCAACAATTCTAAATATACATTAGTCTAGGAGAACTTTTTGCATATTTACACCAGGAGACATGTATAAGGATGTAGGATGTATACTGCAGCATTTTTTGCAAAACAGAAAAATTGGAAATAAGCTATTGTGAGATAATAGAAAAATGTATATCGATCTCTGGCACAAAGCTCCTAAAACCCTTGTAATTTCTTAAGTGATAAAACCATGAGCATCTTTTGTTTTAGTATTTGGTCTTTGACTCCGTTCCTGACACAGAGTACTAAATCCTAGGAATTTCCAGGGTAATTAGGAGTGTCTTTTGTTTTAATGAGTCAACTCTGGGTGGGCTCCTGGTGGCTCCTGGATGGAGGGGCTCTTCACCAGAAAGGACAACCTACGATTAGAAGCTTGGGATTTTCTGCCCTGCTGTTTATTCTCCAGAGTGGGGAGAGGGGCCTGCATGAGGAAGCCTCCATAAAAACCCCAATAGAACAGAGTTTGGGACCCTGCAGGCAGGTGGACTCATACATGCAGCAGGAGAGTGACACACCTACACTCTATGGGACAGAAGCTCTTGCCCTCAGGACTCTCCGAGACCTCACTCTATGTATCTCTCCATCTGATTGTTCATTTATATCCTATATCATATCCTTTAAAAAAAATAGTAAACATAGATAAGCATTACCCTGAGTTCTGTGAGCTGCTCTAGCAAATAATCAAATCCAAAGGGAAGGAGGTCTTGGGATCCTCCAATTTGTAATGTTAAAGAACAAAATTTGACCAAGTAACTTTGAAGATCTCATTGGCTTTATCAGGCAATTCATGACTCAGGAACTAGAAGAGTGCTTTGAGGGGTTGTATAAAATTGGAGGTTTTTACAAAGAAGGGTAGAGCAAAGGAGCTATTAACAACAAGAAAGAAAGGATTACTTTTAGATCAGAGCATCCTCTGGGTGGAAGGAAATGGCAAGGGTTTTTATCATGCAGATTGCCTTCTAGGGGGTTGGAGAAGTGGAGGCCCCTGTGATAGATTACCTTATTGGTATTGACTAGAAAATTCCAGCCTGGTTGATTAAGATTATCTTTATGGGGGAGGTTGAAACAGCAGTTAGGTCAATGATTAAATTTAGGTTTGGTATCCTGGGCTTTAGCATAAATAGCACTATTTGGGTCTGTAATTTTCTCTTTAACCAAGTAGCCAAGCCATACAGAAGTTGTGGGTATCCTGGTACCTACTACTTGTGATTGGCATCTAAAGTGGGAGGCAATCTTGTGAGACTGAGCCCTTAACTTGTGAGATCTGATGCTGTCTCCAGGTAGATAGGGTCAGATGTGAGTTAAATTGTAGGACACCCAGCTGTGTTGCAGAGAATTGCTTGGTATGGGGAATAACCCACACTTCTAGTGTCAGAGAGTTATGAGTGTCGTAGTTGTGTGAGAGTAAAGAAGACACACAGGAGGGAAACTGAGTGTTTTTCCCAACACATCTGTTTATCCATCAGTAGGGGAATGAATAAATAATTATGGTATGTTCATGTGGTGGAATGATATGGAGTGGTTAAAATGAATAAACTAGATCAATATATATCAGGAAACAATGCATTTTGAAAAAAAGCAAGTTGCAGAAGATTTATATAAGATGCTACCTTTTTTTTTCCAATGAGACTAAAAAACACAACAACAATAATATCTGGTCTTTACAAATGCATATATATGTAGTGAAACAGACTGAAAGACTAAACCTAATTTATGATAATGATTCCTCCAGAGGAGCCTGAGAGGCGACTAGGACACGCTACTCGGTTCCCTTCTCACCGCTCTTGGTTGCTGATCCAGAATTTGTCTGTTCTTCTCTAGCAGAGAAGTTCCCCACCAGAAGCACTCACTTCATTAGGGAGCCCAAAGAGTGGGTAGATAGCAAATTCTTATATTGAACTTACTCTTTTTCTTTCCTGTTCTCTTTTCCATCCTATTTCTATTTGCTTCCATAACACACCAATTTTTTTTTAACCAAACCTTAATGTCCAGTGTCTTATATTTAATAAATATTTCTTCCTACCTTTCAATGAGAAAGTGCAATTCCCTAATTTGCTTTTGAAATCCCACCCTCCTTTTTCTTTGTTACCTTAAGTCATCATATTCCCTCTCCCTTGTCCCAGCCCACCATTTTAGGTGATGTCCCCCGCCCCCGTCCCCCTTCCCGCCGCCCCACTCCTCCCGCCCCCACCGTGCTGTCTGCATTTCTAGGCAGAGTCTGTGATTTGTTAAAACCTCTTAGATTTGACTGGCTGCCTTGGTTCTAAACTTGAGAGGGCAAAAACAGTTTGTTCAAGAGTAAAATGTTCGTTAAAGCCAGGGACGTGAAGAATCTTTGTGACTTTCTTTTCAAAGCATCTGGGTAGTTGCTCCCAAGCCCATGGAAATGAGGAAGGAAAGGAGAGTCTTCCACTAGCTGAGATGGTGTTGAGAGCTCTGCTCCTTATCACCTCAGCACACTCTCACCCAGTTGGCCTTTTCTGAAAACAGATTTCATAGCATTTGCCACCTTATAACTCAACACGTGTTATTTCCTGTCAGTTTTAACTTCTCTAAACTTTTGTTAACAATAACCAGAAATTCTCAGAAATAAGAGGATAGTTCAACACTGCTCTTCCTTGTCACCATCCTGTCATCTCCCTGGAGTTCCTGAAACAATACACTAATGTCTCTTAGCAGAGGCCAGAAGTCAGGATGGGGCAGGAGGCCCTCCCTGCATGGCCTCCCCTGACTGGGATCCTGTCATTTCTTTGTCCTGCCAGTTCTATTATGAGTCTATTATTTGATACTATTAGTGTATCCTCTTTATGAGTGACATTTCCTAATTTTTTTTTTTCCCCAACAGGGCATGTTCTTTACCCTGTGGTAGCTCAAAAAGAGTTGCCTGGCTGACAACTGCTGGTGGGTTGGCCAGGTTAAGGAAAGAAAAGGTGGTGTCCTTGGAATAAGGCAGCCTTTTTCCACTTCCAGGGTGAACTGGACCTTTAAGCAAAAAGAGACCCTCACTCCCTTGTCAACTTGTCATGTTGGTGATTCTGCCTGAATTCCTGTAAGTGAAAATTTTATTAACGAGATCATGCATTTGAGAGTTGAAAGGCTCATTTTGTTCAATTTTCTGA
This sequence comes from Macroglossus sobrinus, assembly GCA_004027375.1. Lineage (NCBI taxonomy): Eukaryota > Metazoa > Chordata > Mammalia > Chiroptera > Pteropodidae > Macroglossus > Macroglossus sobrinus. Next base: position 348,091 of record PVKZ01000495.1, read on the forward strand.
TTTTGCAGATGAGAAAGAGGCCTGGAAACATGAAGAGATTTCCCCAATAACAACTGTATTATTTTATATTACATAGCTCAAAAGCACTATTGCCTCCATTTTATAGAAGAGGAAAGGGATGATCAGAGAGATGAGTTGACTGGCCCAGGGTAGCACAGCAAGTCAGTAACTTAAAGCCAGGTCTCCTGATTTCGACTATGATGCTTTTTGATGGACACAATGCAGCCTCTGGGCAGGGGAGGGAACTTTGGAAATAGGAAGGAGCCCCACTTTGTCTTGACAGATACTTGGTGATCTAAAACACTACTAAAAAAATCATGTGCATCGCAAAAATTAAATTGTATTTATTTGTTCTTCATTGGTAAAGCAGAGTGTATACAATTCAAAAGGCACAAAAGGTCATATGGTGAAAAAATTTTCCCTCATGCTCCTGTCCCCCAGCCATGTAGTTCCCTCCTTCTGCAGTCTCGCGTGGGTCTTTCCTTCATATATATGCAAACTTATACATACATAACTTTTAATAAAAAATAGAAACATACTCTACCCTGTTCTGCACCTTGCATTTGAAAAAAATTTATATGGTTTGGTTATTAATCCTTTTCACTGCACATAGAGCTGCTTCCTTTTAAGTGGCTGCAAGTATTCAAGTGAAGGATGTGCCACAATTTACTTTTCTTGTCCTTTCTTGATGGACATCAAGACGATTTCTTAGGCTATTGCTATGAAGAATGCAGCATACAGTATATATTTTTGTATATATTCGCTAGGATACCTAGCAGGGGTTTTCAAACTACAAGCTGTGAGCCAGATTCAACTTTCATTTGTTTTTATAAATAAAGTTTTGTTGGAACACAGCTACTCCCACTTGTTTACATATGTTCTGTGGGTGCCTTCATGTTATAGGAGCAAAGCTGAGTAGTGACAACAGTAATATATAGTCCGGAAGCCTAAAATATTTACTACATGATTCTTTAAAGAAAAAGTTTGCTTGCCTATGATCTACAGAATAAATTCCCATTTGAGAAATTGCTGGGTCAAGGTTTTGCGTTTCATACTTGGTAGTTAATGGCCCAATTCTCTTTGTAGAGGTTGTGCTGGTTTATTTTCCCACCTGCAGCATGTTTTTCCATGTTCTCACTAACGTAGTTCATTGAACATTTTCATCTTTGCCAGTCTGATATGTAGAAAAAAATATTTCCCTTGATTGGTTTTTCATTTCTCTCATTTTGAGTGAAATAAAGCCTATTTTTATGGTTGGAGGAGGGTGGAGCCTATGAGGGAAAAAGAAATGAAGGTGAAGTAAATACCAGTATTAATTCTTAGAGGTGAGCTGCAGAGTTTATACTGCCAAACGAGGTCGGTACTGACCCTACTGCGCATGCCAGCTTGGCGATCCCAGGTTTTTGGGTCACTCCCTTTCATCTGGGCCGGAACATGAATTCCGAGCAGCAACCACCTCTTAGCCTCGCTGGACTCCTGATTCGGCGTCGCGCACATTGTGAGCAGTTGCTAAGTGGTAAAAGTGAGTTCTGGTTGGAACTTAAATTGGGGAAGTGGAACTTAAATTGTGGCAAATTCCTACAGCTGGAAAGCTCTTCTTAAGGTGCAGGGTCCCTCGCAAACAAATGCTCTCAAGTGCTACCCTGTGGGGCGAAACCACCTTTCAGTTTGGGGACAGAGAGGAAAAGTCTTCTTTTCCCCTGAGGCTTTAGACTGTGCTGTCTTTGGGAATAAATGTTTGTTTTTGGAAGTGGTTCTGAGAGACCAAGAGCTCCAGCAGTTTCCTGCCAGACTCAAGAGGCATGTCTGTTCCTTTCACCAGTAAGGAGGCAAGCCGTGAGACCCAAAGAATTGAGGTTCCAAGTTAAGCATTTGCAGGTCCTTTTTTTCTAGTGTTTGGAATGGAGGTTGGCCCTTGATCTGGTGTTCAGAAGTTCGGGCTGTGAGTTAGGAGCCAGCAGCATCTTGATAGTTTATCAAATTTAAATTGCTTTGGGAGTACAGCTTTAGAAAGATAGCAAGGTACTAAAGTTTTGTAGCTAATGAGGTTGAAGGAAGGCTCCTCAGCAACTAACTAGATACTTAAAACGTGGCGAGGCATTAATTACATTTAAATGTGTAAAAATTTGATTTTTAAGTTCCCAGAGAGGAACTGTTGGAAATGACAGTGCTCAATTAATGATGGTAAATCCATTTAATGGAATAGTACGTGGCTCTTAAAAGAATGTGACAGATCCATATATACAGATATGGAATATTTTCCAAGAAATCAATAAGTGGAAAAGTCAAGGTAAGGGATGGTGAGTAAGTGCCTTACGTCAATATTTCTGAGAGCAAAGACTGAGACAGGGATTTTTGTGCTTTTAGTAGAGATTATTCCCAGGAGAAGGGGAGGAGGAGAACCGGCAGGGTGGGGAAAAGCTAAGCAAGGGGGTGAGTGGTTTCAATGCATGTCAGTTTTAGCCTGAACACCTGGTGGAGTCTGGAGTGTGAATTGCACCATTCATCCCACCTTTGAGCCATTGTTGGTTGCTGTGTGCCACGTGATTGGGGGGTGGCGTGTAGGTTTCAGTGAACCATTAGTAGCCAGCACCCATGGCGGCTGGGGGAAGGGTGCACTGACTGTACAGGGGGTCTGGGCAGAGCTCTAGCAGCACCTGCTGCAGAAGACATGCTGCCGTTTATAAAAAAGGATAGATGTGCACACGTAAGCTTTACATGCATGGGAGCTACATGAGCAGTTGCTCTTACGCTGCAGTCCATGGATCCCTAAGAGCTTCATGAGGAGAACCATATTTCAAAATAATGGTTTCCTTTGTGATTCTCTGTGTTTTATTTTACATATTTCAAGCATTATTCTGAGAGGGGCATCCCTAGGCTTCATCAGATAGCTAAGGGGTCCATGGTACACACACACACATAAAGAGGTACAAGAAAGTGGTATGAGAACTTGCCTGGTGGCGGGAGGGGGCGGTGAGGGAGAGGTGGATACTAGGGGCTGGGTCAGAATTTGGAAAGAGATTTTCCTATTCTTCATATGCCCTTTTATACCATTGCAATTTTCTCTATGTGTGTGGATCATATTTAAAAAGATAAACGAAAAAAGAAAATGTATTTTAAAGAGTTGCCTGCTGTTCCAAAGAACTAGAGAAGAAAGAAAGAGGAAGTGTGTATAGGGGGAAAGTATTCCTCAAATGAGGCTGATTTTTCCTGGGTTTTCTTTTAAGTCTCATTTCCTGGCTTGCTTTTTCTGTTTTCTACCATTCCTCTGATTGCCTGCTTTTCTCTTCAAAAAATCTTATCTCCCCAATGCCTGCAGTTAATTTCGAAGTTGTTTTTGCCCTCTTGGTTGGAACCCTGCATAATTATCTTTAATTTTTATTCAACTCCTAATCAAACGATAACTAAAGTCATTTCTTAGCATATATGCATATACTTGCAAAATACTTAAGTCTGCACAATATTTGGGTCAAAAGTATGCCTTAAATTAAGAAAATATATTTATAATGAAAATAAATTTTGGGGGTTGTTTCATGCTTAAGATTCTTTGAGTTTTTTTAATTAAAATTTTTCTTGATTCTTTTTTTATTTTTGCTTCTTTGAGGTTTCTAATCAGAATAGGTTTGAAAACATTTGATATCTCCTTTATTTATAACACATTTCCAAGAAGTCAAGATTTACTAAATTCTACCTTTTGGGTTTTTAAAATGAATGTATATTCACCACTTTTGTTGCCAAGGGAGCTCACATCTACCCTGGGAAATCTTCCTGTGGAGCGATATCAGCAGAGATAAATGAATAAGAGAACATGTGGTTCTGCAATAATAGTACAATTTGGCTAAAGGGTGACATCATCTTTTCACTGTTGTATTTGCCATCCTAAGTAGCAATAAGTCCAGATAAGCTAGAGAATGAATTACAGGGAAAGTACACTGGCAAGGGGGAGAAAGCATAAAAATGGAAAATAAAATTTAAAAAGAGGGCAGCTTGGAATATATGTAGTCCATAATATATTTTTTCTTATGGAAGGTTTTGATTTAATTACCACATCATAATGTGCCATCGTTTTGAATTATGTGGAAAGATGCAAAGCTTCTTTCCTAATGGCTGGTTTGCTATATATACACATGTGTACCACCAGAGTATAAATAGGGATGTTGGAATTGATTTTAGTCTTTAAAGGGCACATTTAAATGCTGGCAGATAAAATGCCTTTATCAGCTCAATCCACTCAGTGTGATTCCACACGCCTCACTGGTAGCACTTGAAGGGGGTTTGCTGGGTTTTATTTGAATAAGAGAAGAATGTCACTATCCTTTTTGCTTGATAGACCCTGGATACAGTTTATTTCTGGGGAGGTCAGTATGCGACTCTATTAGTTCTTTAGGGGCTGGGACAGTATTAACTCTTTACTTTTTTGTGTTTGTTTTCTTTTTAAGTAACAACTTTATTGAGATAGAATTTACATACCAATATATCACTTCTATTAGCTAATTTTTAAAAGTGCAACCAAAACTCCTTTTATCTTCTAATGTTCACAGGCATCAGATAAATTTATGCAAAGTCATTGATAAGGGAAATGAGGGATACATATTGCAGGTAGATCAAATCAAAGAATCAAATTTCAAAGCCAGTTAAAGAGTCACGAAAAGGAGGGAGAAGCAGAAATGAAGGAAACAAGATAATTACAGAAGTAAAATGTTCAGTTGATTATTAAAAAGCAATCTGCTGCTATTTGAATAGAGACCAAAGAGCTTTCATTGTTGGCTCCCTACACGGCTGTGTCTTTTTTTGAGCAGCAAATCCCAAAATCAAGAAACCAGAAAGAACTTAGACTTTGACTAATTGGTAGTGAAAATTTACTACACATCAGCAACAGATATACAAGGCCATGTCATTTCCAAAGCATGTTTGTATACATCACAGGTAAAATGATGTTTTCTCAAATATCATTTTTAACATAGGATTTTATTGGTAGAAGTTATTTTCCTGGCCTAGAGACCAAATGGCTCATTGAAACAGAACTTTGCTGATCTAGTTTCAAAGAATTCTATGATATGAAAAATTCTGTAGAACAGATAGGATCACAGGTCCCTGAACACAGAACAGGCATATTTGGTAATGAAAATGTTCTTTTGATATAGTATTATATTTTATGTTCTAAAAGTATTGGTATGCAAGGAACTCAGGCAGGAACAGAAAAGAGGAAGTAAGTAGGAATAATACTTTATATTTAAATAGGCTTTATACTTTCTAAAATACAGATGCCACTACTGATGAAAAACTCTCTTCTAGGAAGTGTTACAAGTGATAGCAAATTCAAGTCAATTGTGCACTCTCTCTCTCTATGTATATGTATGTGTATGTGTATGTGTATATGTAGGTATGTACGTATGTATGTATGTATGTATGTATGTATGTATCTACCTACCTACCTATCTATCTCCTTTCCCCAGCTCTCCCCTCACAGAATTGAAAAGTCTAGGACAGGATGTCCAGTTGATACCATCAGGGCCCAATTTCTATTGATAGCTCCCAGTTCTGTTTTCTTAATACATAGTTTTCTTCTAAGACAGGATTTCCCTATGGGGTGGCACAATGATTTTTAATAGCTCTAAATTTACATCCTCAGGTTAAATCCAGTAGAAAAAAAGAGAGTACCTCTTTTTTTTTTTTTTACAGCCCCACCAAGTCTAGATTGTGTCTCATTGCTTCTGACTGGGTCATGTGTCAACCCTGACCCAAGCACTGTGGCCAGGAAGCTGTTTCCTCTGATTTGCCCGGCTGTAGATAATGACTCCTGGCCTGAATGCAGGGAGAGGGGCAGGGGTGGCCTTCCACAGGTGAAGGGGGCATTTCCCTCCCCCAGTTTTATTGAAATATAGTTGGTATATAACATTGCATAGGTTAAAATTACCTAGTTTTGTATCTCCAGTGCAGTCTGTTAAACAGCTCCAGGGAGACGTCATTCCCATTATTTTCTATGTGGTTGAGCCCTTGAGTTGTGCATCTTGGTGGGCAGGCCGATAGAATGTTAGTCTGCTATGGACATTGTTTTTTTTTGTAATAGGATTCTAAACTTCTTCATGGTAAGGGTTATATTTTGATAGTTTTTGTGTCCTTATGCACAGTGTTTATCATGCTGATTTTCCTTTAATCAAAATTCAGAAAACACTTAATTGAGTTATTGAAATAGCTTTCCTGGTGAGATTATTAAATTAACTCATATACTGTTATGGAAGCAGCTGGATACAGATTCCTTATTCATCATGGTGAGGGAATGTAGGGGAGGATGGAGAATCCATTTTTATAAAGTTCTCCAGGTGATTCTCTTCAGAGAATTAAAAAACTATGCCTCCAGATTTCAGCATATAAATATCAGGAAACAGGTTGACTGACTTAAAACTCTTTAATGTACCACAAACAGCCAAAGAAGTGATGCTAAAGTCAAGGCTCATTAGAAATCTCTCTATACTAGAAGAGCAGAAAAGACTATAATTATAAAAACTCAAAAAGAGCACAATCAAGAAGCATTAAAATGGAAGAGAAAGACTGGTTAAATCATGTTTCAGTTACCTATCATTGAATAACAGATCTCTCCCAAACTGGGTGGCTTATAACAACAATCATTTATTATTTCTCATGATTATATAGGTTCCTAGGTTAAGCTGGGTGGCTTCTCAGCTCCATGTGATATAACTCATGCAATGCATTCAGCTGGGAGCTCACCTGGGGCTGGAACATCTGTCTAAGATGACCGTTTATTGTCCACAGCTTTTCTTCTTGTGATGTTCTGAACATCCAGTAGTTTAGCCCTAACTTTGTTACAGGAAGATGGCTAGCTTCCAAGAGGAGGAAGCAGAAGCTGCCAGTTCTCTTAACTGGACTTAGAAGTCTTAGGATATCACTGCTTCTACATATATTGGGCAAGATAAGTGACAGGGCCAGCTCAGATTTTAGGGGGAAGAAGAGAGGAAATAGATTCCTCCTTTTAATATAAGAACTATGTATGTGGAGGGAGTAATCGGTGGCATATTTGGGTACTGTCTATCACATATTCATAGTTACATCTGGTACACACAGAAGTAGCTATACCTTTGGGCCATCTAACTTAAGCTCCCAAACTACGGGATGCATACAGTGAAATGCTATTCAGCAAAAAAAAAAAAAAAAGATGAAATACCTGTACATTCTACAACATGGATACTCTTCAAAAACATCGTTCTAAGTGAAAGAAGCAAGACATAAAAGAACCACATATTGTATGATTTTATCATATGAAATGTCCAAGATAGGCAACTCTAAGGAGACAAGAAGTAGATTAGTGGTTGCCTGGTGTTGGTGGTAGGAATGGGGATTAATTGTAATTGGGCACAAGAAATCTTATTGGGGTGATAAAAATGCTCTAAAAGTAGATTATAGTATTGGTGACACAATTCAGTAAATCTATTAAAATTATTGAATTGTACACTTAGGAGTGACTCTCCTAGTATAGAAATTACATTTTAATAAAGTTGTTAAGGGAATACGGGGTGATAGCCTTAATTCAAGAGACAAGTTCCTAAACACACACACACACACACACACACACACACACGAGACAAGTTCCTGAAGCCTTGCATGATGCAAATCTTCACAATTTAAGGCTATTTTTCTCATAGCAATAAGTATAAAGTGGAGGGGATGTATTCTTAAAGTTTAAAATCCCCACACCTATTCTTAAAGTATTAAATCCCCACACCTATCATGGTCTATTTTTGCTTAACCTGCTTTTTGTTTTCTGAGCCTTACATCTTTCACACAGTCTTCTTTCCTAATTTAACAATAGGGTATACTGAGGTTGGTATCTGGACTGCGTTTACAGCTTTCTATCACATCTAACTTCCAGTCCAAAGTTACTGATTTTCCAGTGTGCTTTTCAGTAGTAGAGCTATTACTTAAATGAACACCTGAGTGATGCTGTTATAGACTACTGAAAAGATTTTAATTCTTAATAACTGTTAAGTTTAAAAAGAGCACAATGGCTACTAAAACCACTAGTGGAAGTCTGGATGTACATTTGTAATAGTACTTGCTTACCAAAGATTGCAGGTATTTCTGCTAACTAGTTAAGGTGACATTCTTATGGCATTAACAGAAACACAGTTTTCAAGTCAGCTCGCCCAATCTTGAAATTTTGCAAGTTTTGACAGATTTTTACATTTAAGGAGGTCGATATTATTTTAAATTTTGCTTAAAAGTGAGACTTTATTATATGTGTATCACTCTATTTGAAATTCAAATTCACATGAGATGCAAATATAGAGCTGTGAGGTTTAGGTGATGATGAGACCTTGCCAGCCTGGCCTTTTCTTACCTCTCCTATGTTGCTGATATGGGAAAACCTCAGCATTCAGCATGTGCATTCCAGGTGGCTCATGAGTCCTTACTGTTTGCTTCTATTCAATTTGTAAGGAGTTTGTGTCCCATTAATTTACATTAAGTTTCAAGTTAGACTCAATAATCCTAAATACCAAGTAAAATTCTGTCTGATCCATTCAGCTTCAGAAACTCCAAAATTGGCTTGGGTTTCCTTCAAGGATTTATGAATCAGGGCCAAATTTGAAGTTCATAAAAGGGCCCAGCCAGAGTTGCCTTCGTCTGGAATTTCAAAACAAGTGGTTTTTTCATTTCTTTGCATACACATTAAGCAAGTTGTTGTCTGTTGCATTTGTGTCCTGCTCTCTTTAAATGACTGGACTACTTATTTTGGATCTTTATTTCTTCATTGATATTATGGGTGGAATTGTGTCCTTCCCCAAATTCATATGTTGAAGTCCCGACCCCCAGTACCTCAGAATGTGACCTTATTTGGAGACAGAGTTTTGCAGAGGTAATCAAGTTAAAATGGACTAATTAGTGTGGGTCCTAATCCAATATGACTGGTGTCCTTATAAAAAGGGGAAATTTGGACACAGATATGTACACAGAACATCATGTGAACATCAAGGCAGAGATCAGGGTGATATATCTAAAAGCCAAGAAATGCCAAAGATCGTCTGTAAACCTTTAGAAGCCAGAGAGAGGCCCGAGTCCTCATAAACTAATACAATTAGTAAAATAATAATATAGACAAATAACATTTGTTTTGGACTTTGACTGAATTCTTTTACTGCATTATATCAGTTAATTTTTATAAGAACTCAGAAAAGTAGGCCTAAACTTCATTGTACATATGAGTTAATGGAGGCTGAGAGACTTGACTAAGATTACAAAGCTCTTTTCCTTAGCTGACACGGGGACAAAGAAGTCTGGTCTTGTACTTATTCTGGTAGGGTGTGGGAATTAAAGGCAGAATTAACAGAGATGATCTAATCTACATTATTAGGAGTTGAAATAGACAATAACAAGAGCTAATATTTATTAATCTCTGTGCGTCAGGCATTGTTTAAGGCTTTATCAAATTAACTCACTCATTTACCTTTCAGAAAACTCTATGAAATAAATGCTATTATTATTGCTATTTCATAGGAAATAAAAGTGAGGCACAGAGAGATTATGTAACTAAGGGAGTGTTTATAGCCATGTAAATGAGTTCCTGGGTGGTGGGGGGCGAGGTGGTGGTGGAAATTTGCCTAATTTCTTTCTGTGGTAATTTTAACTTATTTTTATCTTTTATATAGACATCATATATCAATTGTGAGGAAAAAAATTCATGAGATTTTTACTAAAATACCAGGTCAATTATTTTAACATTTCTATACCACCTTCTAGACTTTTCCTTATTCACATAAACAATCTTAGGATAATCCTAACATGTGTAAAAATTGATATTCTGCTTTCTTTCCACTTAATATCATGCCAGAAGCCCTTTCCTTGTCCTAATGTATTGCTGTGATCATGTTAATGGATATTTCAGAAACACTGTTAAACTTCAGAGGCTCCTCTTTTTGGGAGGGTTTAAGAGTAACCTGGCTAAAGCTGAGGAAAAGATTAACATGACTCTCCAGGTTACCTGCAATATTATATTTCTGTGTTTTGGCATTTAATTAGCAAACACCAATGCTGTTTGTAGAACATTTTGTATTCCAGTTTCTATTGCTGTATAACATATCACCCCAACCTTGATATAAAACAGCAACCATTTTATTATGTTCATGGATACTGCGGGTTCCAAAAGGAATTCAGAGTTAGCACAGTGGGCACAGCTTATTTCTACTCCATGATGTCTGGGGCCTCAGCTGGGATGATTTGGAGTTTAGGGGTCAGCTTGATGACAGTCTGAAATTGTCCAAAGACTCTTTCCCTCACATGTTTATGGGTTGATGCTCACTATTGGCTGAGATCTCAGATGGAACCTTGGCTGGAACATCTTGAGCTGGCTTCTTTGTACTTGGACTTTCCCATAGCCTAGTGGCTTCGTTTCAAGAGCAAGCATCCCAACAGAACCAGGCAGAAGCTGTGAACCTTTTGTGACCTTGTCTTGGAAGTATATAGGGTCCATTCCACCATTAGTCATAAGTCCTAATAGAGTTCAAGGGAGAGAACCTAGACCTCCATGTCTTGATGAGAGGAGAGTAAAAATTCCATTGAAGGCATGTAGGTTGGGAGTTATCGTGACTGGTTTTGAAAAATAAAACCAGCCACAAGGTACTAGAAGTAAAGTTCTACGTTTATTTGTGATCTGTTTACTTTCACAGATTTTGTGAATATACTTAAAAAAATATACCTGCACCTCTAGTTTCTTTAATTTAGATTTTAAATTTTGGCTTATTTTATCCCTAATAAATAGGTGCTGAAAGATTGAACTAAATCTGGTTTTACCTCCAACTTTATGACCTTGGACAAGTGATTTCTCTCAGCTTCAGTTTCCTCTTGTGTAATAACTGAACCTACTTTGTTGGGCTGTTGTAAGTGTTAAATACATTAATGCAGATAAAACAATTAGTATGGTGTCTGGTTCATAGTGAGCACTCCATAAACGATAATTGCTATTGTCATCATTGTGGTCAAGGCATGGATGGCCTATATCATTTTTCCCCACAGCAGCTATAAGAGGTGCCTTGACCTAGTGCTTTGATCAAAAAAAAAAAACAAAAAAACAAAAAAAACTCAATGTCACATTGTTTGAAAATTTCAAATACCTTAAAAGAAGATGTGGGATAATAAAAATCTGAATAAAAAGGGCGGCAGAATGAATTTAACTGGAACTTGAAGAATAGTATGTTGAATTGATGTCATGAGATTCTTGCAAAACCCAATGTGAAGGAACTCCAATGAATCTTAAGTTGAGAAAATGGGTTTTTTGAAGAGTTGATTTTATATTGAAATGCCTAGGGTATCACTTGGGACCCACATTTTCATTTCACCTCTTGGCTCAGACACATCTAGCACTCTTCGCATAACTCTTTGCATGTCCTTGTTCTTATAAGGCTGGGCTCCCTCGTCTCCACTTGCAAGTCTTTCCAGGGCCATCTATAGTTTATACTCTATAACTTTTTGGAACAAAACATTGCCTTTTCCAGCTTTTACAAGAAATTGAATCCCACCAAGGACATGTATCATAATTTTTATAGGTCTATTAAAGATGGACTGTGGGGAAAAGGTTCAGATTGTAGAGCATTTAAGAGATATTCACTTTTGCCTCTTCTTGATCCCTTGCTCTTTACCTTCTGCAAATGTGAACTCTAGATACCAGACCCTCCCAGGCTTGATTAGCCTCCTGGGAGGCATGGTTCAATTTATCATGTAGAGAGAATAAATAAGAAAAATTTAAACAGAATTTGGGAGAATCAGAACAAAATCTTCACCTATATAAAATCTAATGCTGTTTTCAATCATGGAAATGCAGTTTGACTGGAGTATGTTGAAATATGATTTATATACATTATCCCATTTCATCTTGAGACCAGCACTATGATGTGAGTACTATTATTAATCCCTATTTTGCAGACAAGGAGACTGAAGCACAGAGTAAAGTAGCCAAAGTTATTTGAAGCCATGATGTCTAACTACAGAATCTTTATCTTTAAATATTATTCTCTTTTATATTATTGATACTCTGTATGGTCTTTCCCACTGGTGGGCTAAGAATTTTTCAGACTTGAATGGTTTTAAGGAAGAGTTGTATGTACCCTATGATCTTCAGGAGTCTTTTTCACCTATTGTGGGGAGTTCTGTGAGCCCCTTTATTGATAAGTTGGTGCTCTCCCAATTTTGTCTTTTCAAAATGCTTTTTATATACTTAAAATATTTTAACAGAGAAATCACCATTGTGCAAAAGTTACAAATGAATCAATATATTGTAAAAGATGTTTATTATGAGGATATGACTTCCCTAGTTTTTTTTTTTTAGCGATTATTTTATATTTCTGATTAATGATTTCATTTGGGCCATTTTAGTGTTCAGTGGTCTTCATTTGTTAGTGTTGATTATAGGATTCCATGCCTCATTGGAATCTGACTGTTTTTGACCAACAAATGTGAATTAAAATCAATAGAAATGGCATTAGCATTTCAATATCATAAAAGATAGTATAACTTTTTCTCATGCATTCAGTTTATTAAAATTTGCTAAAGTGTAAAATATGTAGGACAAGTAATGATGTTTTAATCTTTCACCAAGGTTACAATCGAAAGCTGATTGATTCCATTCGGTAATTATAAAATCAGAATGATGGAAGATTGTAATCAAGTAGGATTCATTCTCTTACTATGTCACTCCTCCATGCGAGATAAAATTCTAATTTGCATCATCTCTTTTATCTGAAAAGAAATCAAACTTCTATTTGCTTCACTAAATCCAGGAGATAGATAATAGCCTTTCCGGACTCTGGAGGGGATGGCAAGGCGGCCACTGCCTACTAATGTCAGAGAAGAGAGGACAGTTCTTTAAGACTAGATTGTTTCTATGAGAAGGGCCAACTCTGCTGGGATCTAAATAGTCAAACTACAACATTGCTCCAACTTTTGCATGACCTATTGAGTGAAGTAGGGGCTTTGTCTATTATAGTTTCCTCTGCCTTGCTTTCTTAAGGCAACCCTGGGTGAATGTAGCTGCCCAAACATTACAGGCCTGCAGTCAATTGGTTGGTAAGGGACTAGGGGAACTTTCTTTGTTCTAAAAAGCATTGTGTTTTCAGATATGAGAAAATTATCCTTAGCCCATGGACATATAGTTGTTAGGCTAGGTGTAGAGTGGGGAAGAGAAGAACATTGTGGGCAGGGGAAGGGAGGCGGTTGAATCAATACTATTAGACTTAAAACCTAGAAATTCAAACCCCAGAAAAGAAGGCAACTAAAGAATCAGCAGGTACCTACAGTATTTTTGGTCAGTTTTATTGAGAAATAATTCAAATAAATCACTGTATAAATTTAAGGTGTAAGAAAGATGGTTTGATTTACATGTGTTGTAAAATGATTACCATGCTAAGTTCAGCTAACATACATCATCTCCTATAGATATAATAAAAAGAAAAAAGAAGGAAAAAAGAGAAAATACTTGTGATGAGGACTTCCAGAGTTTTCTCTTTTAACAACTTTCCTATATACCACACAGCAGGTGGAACTACAGTCACTGTGCTGTACATCGCATTCCTAGTACTTAAGTATAACTGGAAATTTTTACATTTTGACCACATTTCTCCAGTTTCCACTTACCCCACTCTCTGCCTCTGATAACCACAAATCTGATCTCCTTTTCTACGAATTATGGTCCTTCCCCTTCCAGATTCCACATATAAGAGAGGTCATACAGTATTTGTCTTTGTCTGACATTTCACTTACTATAATGTCTTCAGGGTCCATCCATATTGTTGCAGAATAGAATTTCTTCATTATTTATTGTTAAATAGTATTTCATTTTATATATATATATATATATATATATATATACACACACACATACATACATACATATATATATACATACATATACACATATATGTATGTGTGTGTGTGTGTGTGTGTATCACAACTTCTTTATCCATTCATCCATTGGTGGACACTTAGGTTCTTAGGTTGTTTTTGTGTCTTGGCTATTGTGAATAATGCTGCAGTGAACATGGGGGTCAGATATCTTTTTGAGTTAGTGTTTTCATTTCCTTAGAATATATTCCCAGAACTAGAATTGCTGGATCGGATGGTAATTCTATTTTTTATTTTTTTGAGAATTCTCTGTACTGTTTTCTATAATAGCTGCACCAACAGAGCATAAGGGTTCCCTTTTCTCCACATTCATGCTAGCATTTTATTGCTTTTCTTTTTGATGATGGCATTCTAACAGGTGTGTGGTGATAGGTGCTTGCAGTTTTAATGGCTCATATCCATCATCTCACAGGCTTGGTTGGTGGCTATGAAGATGAGGTTGGAGAGTAGACCACATCTAGCCATCATTGTTTGATAACCCAGAAGATGCCATCAGCTAACTTGTGAACACTAAACTCTTACTGAGAAAATAAAATTCCTCAGGAATTTCTTTACTGTACATGACTTTCCCCTACCTCCCACTTAGATCAGGCCCTCTAATCCATATGCTGTCAAAGAATCCTGTGCTTTTCCTTCATAACACTTTTCACAGGATCATGTTTATGGGATTATTTGATTAATACCTTTTATCCTGAAAGCTTTGTTAAAGCAGGGGTTGAGTGTGGGTGTGTTTTTCATTACCACTGTGCTTTGAATGTGGTTGAATAAATGTTCCTGGAGTTTGCCCACAGTCTCTGTTCTCTCTCAAGGAGGAGCCTGATCTACATAAGAACTTCATGCTTTGTTTGAAAGTATTTTTCCTAGGACATAGTTCCATAGTGTAGCAGTTAGGATGTCTGCTTTACATGCAGAAGGTCCTGAGTTCACACCCCAGTGGAGCCATGGTTCATGGTCTATGGCCATGCCACCCTAAGAAAGCCCAATGTTTGATCTCAGAAACTAAACAGGGTCAGGCCTGGTAAGTACTTGCGTGGGAGGCCACCTAGGAAGACCAAGTGCTGTAGGCATAAAAAGAAGTATTTTTCCTAGTTGACTCAAAAAGATGTCCATCTGTCTCTTGGAACTTTCAGTTCCTGTTCTATTAAGTCATACTGATTAAATATCTATAGGACCTAATTATACATGGTTTAGAAATGACCTTGTAACACACAGATTAATTGGCAACTATTTTCATTTTCAGAGGACTTGGAGGCTCTAAAGACTTTTCTTTAATGTAGTGAGGATGTGAAAGCTAGGACTTAAGGATGCCTTTCTCTGGTTCTGGATGTTAGGAGACAACAATGGGCATCATTCTGCTCTTTGTTATATAAATATCTACTTTTATTGTTTTGTTATAGTTACTGATCTTCCGATAGATCTTCTGTGGGCAGTAGAGCATTGTGGAAAGATAATTATTTTTTTGAGCCAGACAGACCTGAATTTGAATCCCAGCTCTAACAGTTACTAGTTATGAGGCCTCTCATCTGTGAACTTGGGAAAACAGTGTTTGTTTTATAGGGTTGTTCTATGGGTTAGAGATACTATATTTATAGTGCCTTAGATGGTGCCTGATGTATTGTAAGGGTTAAATATATAGTTGGTTATAGGAAGAATTATTAGTGCCAAATTAAAAAAAGTGAAAACTGATGGCCACAGAAGTCAGATAATATACTTAAAAAATTCACAACAAACTGAAATAGTGTTTAGGAGAAATAGATATTGCCCTTTTAAACTCCATGGAGAACAGACTTTTCAGAATTCTGGAGAAAGTTTAATATTAAGGAACATATGAGATTTGACTCTACTTTCTCCACTACCTAAGACGTGGCTTTCCTGATGAATAGTATATTATAGAACCAGAAGAGCTTGGCACTACAACACATTCCCTTAGATGGGGGTGCAGAGATTATTAGTATAAGTTCCGAAGTGGTGATGCAAACCTCAAGTTTAAAAGAGCACTTGTTTGTCAAGAATATGGTGAGGTTTTTTTTTTGCCCCTGGTAGGACCCTTGCTTGCTAGGGGAATGTCTGTACCAAATACAAGCCCTAAAAGGGAAAGAGAAAAGCCAGATAAAAATACATAGCATCTACTGATATTGTGGGTAGAACACCCCTTTTGTTAAGAATTCTTGGCTGACAATCAAAACCACAAATTAGGTACCATCTCACACCTGTTAGAATGGCTATCATCAATAAGACAACTAATAACAAGTGTTGGAGAGATTGTAGGGAAAAAGGAACCCTCATATATTGCTAGTGGGAATGTAAACTGTTACAGCCACTATGGAAAACAGTATGGTGGTTCCTCAAAAAATAAAGAATAGAACACCATAGGACCCAGCAATCCCTCTTCTAGGTATCCCCTCAAATTTGAAAACATTTATTCATAAAGATATATACATCCCAATGCTCAGTACAGCATCATTCATGATGGCCAAGACATGGAAACAACTGAACTGCCCTTTGATAGATGACTGGATAGAGAAGATGAGGTACATATATATGATGGAATATTAGCCATAAGGAAAGATGAAATACTACTATTTGCGACAACATGGGTGGATCTTCAGATTATTATGCTAAGCAAGTAAGTTAGGAAGAAATAGTTGAGAACCTAATGATTTTACTCATATATAGGATATAAAACTTAAAGCAACTAACGAACAAGACAAACAAAAATGCATAGACACAAAAGTTTAGTGGTTACCAAAGGGAAAGGGAGGAAGGGAAGTAGATAAAGGTAAAGTGGTCAAATACAGAGTGACAGAAGGAAATTTGAGTGGTGAACACACAATGTAGACTGCATATGGTGTATTATTAAATTGTAGACTTGAAACCTATATCATTTTATTAACCAATGCCATCCCAATAAAGTTAATAATATAAAGAGAATTCTTGGCTGAAAAAAATCAGGAATGTAAAGCAAGTCTGTCTGTGGTGCTGTCTGCTGCTATGAGCCCTCTGGAAACACTGTAGTCCCTCAGCCCAGTGGATGTCACCCTGGCCTCGTATTAGAGTCACCGAGGAGTGATTAAAAAAAGACTGATGCCTGTTTTTGTACCACCCTACCCCCCAAGAACAATTAAATAGAAAATTTTGGGGAAAGGGTCCACACATCTATATTAAAAAACAAAACAAAACAAAAAACAACAAAAAACAAAAACAAACAAACAAAACCTCTCTAGGTGATTTGAATATTCCAGGGTTGAAGATGACTGCTGACCAAAATTTTTCAATGCTAATCACACTATAAAATCTCAGGAGCTTACATATAGGGCATCAGCAAATAGAAGAATGAATAAGACATAAAAGAACTTCTGTCTTTGCTATGGTGTATTTGGTTGAGGCACTATCTGGGAAATTGGCCTTTTGCTAATATCACTTGGAATCAAAAGCTCAATGTTTTTTTCAACCAGTAAAACCTCATAAGAGGTGAAGTGATGGGTTCTGGGAATGAGATGTCAAGATGTGTCATTTTAAATGTTGAATTTTTAGAAAATGCTCTTCTTAGAGCATCTTCATTGGGCCTGATGGCTTGGCAGCTTTATCTCCAGCACTTAGCTGCCAATTCCACTGGGGATCCTCCCTCTGATCTTAGAGAGCTGAAGATAACTTTATTGGCAAAAGCAACTTTTAAAGCCAGCCCCTACAATGAACTGCTTGGCTGTTATCCCTGTGCAGGTGAGGACCCTGCCAGGTAGGCACCCATCACATGGGTGTTAACTGAGTAGGCGGCACCCATTTCATAGCCCCTATGAAGGAATCATGATCACAGTGTATTTACTAGAACTGAAGGGACTCGAGAGATGTGTTGGGTCACTCCTCTCAGTTGGGAGGCTCAGACGCAGAGAAGTAAGCCAAGGCCTAGCAGTGAATTTTGAAGCAGCTTGTCTATAGAAAATAGCCTGGGTCCTTATGCCCAGGTGAGGCTTTTCCCATCTTTTATTATTTTCTCCATTTTCTTTATTCCATTGTTTTCCTGGCTTTTTCTTTTCTTTCTTTTTCTAGCTTCCTTTTGACTGTCTCCAAATTAGTCAGGGATCTCCAGAGGGGAAAAATATATAAAGAGATTTTATATTTTATAATTTATACAGGCTTCTAGTAACCACTAGCCTGTAGTCCATGTCCATGACTCTGTTTGTCCTGCTCATTTGTTGCTTTTAGGTTTATATCCCACATATAAGTGCTATCATGTGATTTTCACTTTTTTCTGTCTTATTTCACTTAGCTTGATGTCCACCCATCAAGCCATTTGTTGTCGGAAATGGCAGTATTTCATCTTTTCTTACGGCTGAGAAATATTCCATTGTATATAGGTACCACAGCTTCTTTAGCCAGTCAGCTATCATAGGACACTTTGGTTGCTTCCATGCCCTGGCCACTATGAATAATGCTGCTATGAACATCGGTGTGCAAATACCTTTTTGGATATGGGTTTGCATTTAAAGCACCTCGGTAGCTAGATATTCAAGTCTTTGGGGTCAATACCCAGTAGAGGGATTGCTGGATCATATGGTAGATCAATTCTTAGTTTTTTAAGGAACCACCATACTGTTTTCCATAGTGGGAAAAATGATGCCTCTTAAAATGTTTAACAGGCTGTAGTGGACATTAGTTTATTTTTGGTGTTCAGCATCTATTCACTCTTTGCAGAGTCTCACCTTCCCCATGCTCAGATCATATCGTTAAATGTGGCTCTGTTGCCACCTCCAGGGATGGAGCATATGACCCAGGCTTAAGCCACTATGCACATAGCATTCTCTTGCCTGTAGCTGTTGGTTTGAGATTAGCATGTGACCCTATAGAGCTAATGAGACTGCTGAGAGAGAAACATGCACTATTTTGTACTTGAACCTGAAAGGACATGAGCTGTAGCCAGTCATAAAGGGAAAACCTACTTGAGTGTGAAAAACACAGAAGATAAAACCTGATAGGAAACAGAAAATATTTGAATATAATCAGAGGAGATTTAGATAATTGGACAGAGTTTGAGGGTAAATTTGTGAAAATAAATATGGATACAATAGTTCCTCCCAAAAGATATGTTGAAGTCCTAACCCTTGGTACCTGAGATGTGACCTTATTTGAAAATAAAATTTTTGCAGATGTAATTAAGATGTATGTTAAGGTGAGGCTCTACAGGAGCCTTAATCCATCCTGTAACAAGAGAAGAGATTACAGAGAGAGACAAGCGAGGAGAATGCCATGTGAAGACAGACGTATACAGGGTAAAAGGACATGTGACCATCAAGGCAGAGATGTTCCTGAAAGCCAAGGAATGCCAAGGATTGCTAGCAGACACTAGAAGCTGGGAAGGGCAAAGAAGGATCCTTTCCTAGAGCCTTCAGAGAGAGCATGACACCTTGCTGACACCTTGATTTCTGACTTCCAGCCTCTAGAATTGTGAGACAATAAATTTCTGTTGTGTCAAGGGCAATGGGAGAGGGGAGCACAGGGATGGGTCAGAGATCCTCTGTAAAGCCTTCACATCTCCCTTTGTCCCATATTCAAATCCTGCCCTTATAAAAGAATAAGAACCTCTGTTACCCTAAGTTTGTAATTATAGTTTAAAACCAATCAAGTTCATTTTAATAGGGGTCTTCCCTTAAAACTGAGATGGGTTCTCAAGATGAATGGCATATATATTTCCTTAGTAGCTAAGAGCTGAATGTACCTGGTCTCTTACATTGACTTTAAGGCAGATACCCTCTCATGCCTCCATCCAGCCTGTTCTTAATACTTGAGTAAAGAGGCATCCAGCCTGCACTGCTGCTTTTCACCATCAGAGGGCAGTGAGGGCATGAGTGCCTGGGAAGGAGAGGGAAGGATGCTTAGCACCTGGGGAGTGGGAGGAAGTGTCTTGTGGTGTTTGCACTTAAAGCACCTCGGTAGTTAGATATTGCGTTGAAACAAATGATGTATTTTCTTCTAAATTTTATGTCAGTCCAAAGAGGCAAGAAGTTTGATCTTAATTCATTTGCCATGGCTACCTATTTTACTATTTTACTATTGGAAAACGAAGAGAATGGCAAGACGTTTAGATTGGCATGTCCCCATTTCTTTTTGTTGAATAGATCTGGTACATGTTCTGAAAGAACACGGTGTCATCTGGAGTGGGGCTCTGTTTTCTTCCTATTATTCTAAAATAGATGTACTTCTCACACGCATGGATAAACCATTTACCCCTGATTTGTATCTCAGGGACAAATATGGTTTGTTAGCACCGTTATTTGTAAACTGCTAACTTGGTTTCCTGTGCTGTTGTAATGCTATCTTGATGGGGCGCTGTGAAAATGTGAAGATGTCTGTCAGGCAGGAAAAATTATGTAAAAATGATGTGGGTATAGAAAATGGGATCGACAAAATGTAATAACCTCCTCCTGGGCTGAAGAGCAGAGCTGCATATGTAATGAAGTACTTTAGGATTACGTCACCTTTTATATAACATCTGGCAGTGACTTTTATTTCAGAGCTAATTTGAAGAAGCCAGGCGCTTTTCCCCTCCCCACGACTGCCTTTATCTGAAAGAAGAAAGAGAGAACTGTTATATCTTGTATGCAAAGAAAGCCTGAGTGGCTAGATTACTCCCTTAGGGTAATGGAAAAGGAAAGAGAAATTGAAAAAGGTCGGGTTAATACAGCAGAAGGGATGAAGAGGTGTGTGTGATTCTTAGTGAAATTGGACCTGTCTAAGCAACCATACAGGTAACCTGGGTGGCTTTACCCTTCCCTGTACTCTCCCCTGCCTCTGTAGACCTGAACCAAGAGTGCTCTGGAAAGAATTTATCCTTAAATATTTTGTCAGAAGTGAGAGAGATCAAAAAAATTATTGAGATAATTTAGAAAAATTCTAAAATTTCTTCCTTTGGCTTTTGAGAAAAGCTTTCTCTCAAACCAACACCTTTCTTCCCCAATAATATTCCTACTTTTTTGATCTATCACAAAAGCTTATTAAGAGGGTCAGCTCACCATTTAAATTTGTCTGTATAGACAATGGGGAAAGGTCTTCAGTGACCTTGAATGGGACTTCACTTTGAAGCCAGGACCCAGGAGGGAAGAAGACCCTCTTTGTATCTTCCCAACCCTCTCTCACACCTTCCCTGCTCATGCTCACCCCTGTACAAGCTGGACCTTGTCAGCTTCATAATGTAATTTTAAAATCTTCCATTCTTTCTCAACCCTGGAAACGCCCTTTTCTGAATTTCAAGGCCAAGCCTACAGTTCAGAAAAGGCAGTGTCTTACTTTAGTATATCTAATGGGTTTCCAACAATGTATCTGAAAGTTAGTTGGATGTTTGAAAGTTAAACAATGGGTTTGCACGTTGTAAGGAAGAATTTGTTCTCAGGGAGCAAAAGTAATATAATGATATCTCTAATTATGGTTTTTGACAGTGCCACCTCCCTCAGGCCTTGGCAGCCCTGTGGGTGGGCGAGAACAGGCACATGGGCTGGAGTGGGTGGCAACTGCCAGTTGCTCTGGGCTGGGAGAGTGGATTCAGGAATCTTGTCTTCCAAGACTTAGCTTTCCTTCCCTCAGGCCAGCCTGAAAGGGCACAGGTTACAGTAAGGGATCTGGTTCACACCTCATTTCATGAAGTGGTGGACATGGAGTTGGTGGGCATGTGTTTGGTGGGGCATTGGAGTGTATGGGGCTCGTAAAAGGACACCCTAAGGGATGGTGGCCCTGTTTGAGCTGGCAAACTCTAGGTTCTGTAGTTCATGATTTCTGGAGTCCTCTGTGTCAGAGGGTGGCCTTTCAACCTAGCCATGTAGACTCATCTCTAGCACTGTGGGAAGGAGGTGCTGGGGGAGGAGATCCTTCTATTGTTTCAACTTGGACCTGACTTTCTTCTACTAGCCGTGGATGCCTGGCATGAGATAGTTCTATCATTTTTTAAAACAATCTAAGAAAGACCGAATTTTGAGTATGAAAGTGTTGAAGAGGTCAGTGTTTAATATAGGCATACCTTGGAGATACTGTGGGTTCAGTTCCAGACTGTCATCACCATAAAGTGAGTATTGCAATAAAGTGAGTTGTACTCTTTTTGTTGGTGGAGAGCCTTACCTTCAATTTGTAAAAAATGCAACATCTGTGAAGTCCCCCATGCCCCCCCAAAAAACAACAACAACAAAAGCAAAGCACAATAAAACAAGGAGGAAGCTGTTAGTTCTCTTAAAGACTGGACTCAGAATTGGCATAGCACCAATTCTGACATAGTCCATTGGTCAAAGGAGTCACAGGGCATCCAAGTATCAAGGAGGATAGAAATAGATCCCACCTCCTAAGGAGAGGAGTGTCAAAGAATTTGTGGCCATTTTTAATCCACCACAAGTGGGTCGCATAAATGTAAACCATGTGGAAATGAAGCAATAAAAAATATATGAGGAGGAGAGATGTTCCTTTGTCTTTGCTTCTTAACTAGGAATCAAGGGAAATGGGTTCATTGGGAGCACCAAGCTCACCTTTTCTGCTGTCATCAGAGGAAAAGGAACTTCTGCTAAACCAGGGCAGTACTGAGATTTGTGTCAGCTTTTGTGCTTTTTGGTCCAAAATAAAACTCTTGTTAAAAATGCTTAGGAACACTTATAGTAGGTGTGTTGGAAAAACGTAAGTGAATAATGTCTCAAGGACACTTGGGAGATGATATCGGCAAATTTCCAAAAGAAGAGTTGGGAATGTTTCTCATTTTCTCCACTGTAATACACAGCTGTGTCACTGACTAAACAAGCAGTGGATTATGCAGGTTTTGAAAACTTTTCCGATTTTTCTTTTTATGCTGAGCACAGGAGGGCAAAAAGAGAGAAATGTTTTTTTAGTCTAATTTAACTACATATAATTTCTTTTGTCTATAAGTTCAATGCAAGATTCCAGCAAAAGCCTCAGTAAAAAATGATAGCAATACTGTGTTTCTCATTATTGTAGGTGTGATACAATACTGGCAGTGTCATGAGGTTCCCTTTCTGACACTCATTTAATTTAACTCATTAGTTTTGAAAACATAATATGTGCACCTAGTACAAATTTTAAGGGAACAAAGGACATAGAATAAACATTTCTTCCACATTCCTATCCTTGAGGTCCCTTTCTCAGAGGCTGTCACTTGTGCGTATGAGAGACTATATGTAGAAATGAAATGGAATTGTGGGGTTGAGGGGTATGAACATTGTAATTTTGGCGTCAATTACCAAATGACCCTCCATAGAGGTTCTAGTAGTTTACATTCCTCCACCCCACTTTTGTTTTAGATTCTGGGAATTGTCAGTGGAATTTGTGTTGAGGAGGTCACAGGTGAAGAAAAAAGCTGTAAGATTGAACAATGAATGATTGACATTTGTGTTTTTAAATCAGCCTAATTTTATGAGACTTCTAAGTAGTTTAGAAGTATTTTAGCAAAATAGACCAAGGGTCAGGCAGTCTTTTCTGCTAGGAGGCCTGCCACATGGAGGAATGAGAAGATTAGACATGGAGTGATAAGAATATTTCTAGTCTGATATTGCTAGTATTCAATGTGGGATTTTGATTAAGCCAATTATCCTTTCTTTCACCTTGGTTTTCTTATTTGTCAAATGAATATTTGGAGTAAATGATCTCAGAAGACTCTTTGGATCCGAAATTATTTGATTCTATGAAACTCTCTTTACTTTTTATAATATAATAAAAATCCCTTTACGGGAACAGCTACATGATTTGCACGACCTTGTGTAAAATAAAAATGTAGGGCCCCTTGCTCAAAAATTATTAAGATGATCAAGATGATCACAGTGAAGTACTAAGCGAAGTGTGGGTCGTTTAAGTGCAGGGACCCCATGCAATTGCACGGGTCATAAGCCTGTGAAACTGGTCCTGCTCCCATAAAAATTATTGCCTCCACATTAAGGATTTATTTCTATGTTAAGTATTTGGTGGCAGTTTGGTATAGATATCTGCTTTAGACACTCACCATTCTTTCCTAAAGAAAGCTGCCTTTGTCTATAGTCCCTTGCTAAAGGAAGCTGCCCTATCCTGTACTTTGTGCAGTGGGCACCTGCTGATTGGACCAGAGGTAGATACCTGACTTGAGGGCAGTCAGTTCATAGACTGGTGAGTAGTTTGTAGGGTGGCCTGATAGGAAAGGCTCTGACCAATGAGAGGTAAATATTTACATTGGTAAATACACTCTTTCTGGAATTTGAACTAGGAAATATGGAGAGGATCAGCCAGCTCAGTTGGAGTTCAGCGGTTGGTAAGAGTGGGGGTAGATAGGTAGAGAAAGGAGAAGTCACACATATTACCTTGTAACTGAACAGTGAACCCTCATTACTTGAGGTAGCCTGAGCAAAATTATTTCTGTTCTTTGTAACCCAAAGAGCATAATTAACCCAGTGTTATACTGGAGCATAGCTTCAGCCTATTAATACTTAAGTCATCTAGGGAGTGTGGATTAAGAGCAATTAGAAGTATGGGAATAGAAAAATTACTCCAAAACCTCACCTTCTCCTTCGCCTGCCAGGTACTGCATTCGAATCAGCTGGTGGATAGCCTGTGTTGGCCAGGTGAGAGGTGATGCAAGCTCATTGAATGCTGTCTTTCTTTTTCCTGTTTCATTTATTCATGTCTTAGCCAACTTTCTTACTTATCCCTAGGATTGTTATTTTTTTTCTAACATCTTCTAAGTTATTCTTGACATCTTGTTCTACTTCCAGTGGAGCAGTCCTAGGAAAAATGTAGCTGTCAATTGTGCAAAAAAGACATGCATTTTCTTCATATATATCTTTTTCCCTTCCGATGGACTGTGCTAATGGATCCCTGGAGTCCGCAGCAGGCCGAGGCAGGAACTACACTAAATGACCTCTAGACCTTTTGTGTGTTAGCCACACTAAGGAAAGGATTTCAATATAGTCATTTCCCAACCCCTAATTATAGAATGTCTATATAATCATTTTATGCTTTTCCCATTCCTTCACGGTTCAATAGAGGCTGCGTTTGTTAGTCTCCAGATGAATACCCAATTAATTTGGTCAGGAATGTCATATAACTTATTATTGACAGTAATTTGCTTTCTAGGATGCATTAAAATCTGTGGTGTGTGGGTGCATTACTTGTAACATGTACTGCACGGAGTGGCCTGTTTAAATGAGGCATGCACGGAGCTGCACTATGCCAAATGGACCCCGATTCTTAGGAATCACTCCATAGCCTGAATACCCTGGATAAACATGAGATAGGACTCAGAGGGCTCATCTTTCTCACAGGTGCCTTTTGGCAGGACACAGTTTAACTATTTTTAGGGGTAGACTAGGAGAATCAGTTATTTGGTTGGCATTAAATGTGGAGGTAGGGTCATTTCTTTTTGCCTTTATGTTAAAGCACTGCTTCCAAGGTCCTGCCCTGAAAAGGCTCAGGTCCAGAAGGTGGAAGGCCCCGAGTTCTGTGTTCTTTCTTGCCTGGGCCATTAGCTGTACCCATTAGCAGATATTTCAGAGAGCAGCTGAACATCAGTGTAGGGACTAGCTTGAGCCTGTGGGCTGTCTGGTTAATTGTTATGGGAATATGCTACAGCCATGGGTGGGCATCAGTTTTGTGCATAGGAAAGGGAAAAATGAACCTTGTGGTATTTCCAGGTTCAGATTTTGCTTTTAAGTCTGAGAACCTAAGCCTTTTGATATCTGTTTTTTCTTTATAAATGGAGATGCTAACCATTGACATTATTTGTAATGCTGAGACATAAATCCCATATATATCATTGTATACATCTTGTTTACATAAGGTTTCTGCAAATAATAAAGGTTTAAATTAGGTTTTCTTAGTAGAAGAAATAATATTTGGGGAAATCTGACTGATTGAAAGGTAGCTCAGGAAGATCTATTTATGTATCCCTTGTCTATCTATCTATCTATCTATCTATCTATCTATCTACATTAAAAAAAATTTATTAAGAGACTACAGTGTTAACAGAAAAGTGGGAGGGGTAGACCAAGAGGATGATATTTAGGCATTTAAAGTATTGTCGGTAAAATATCTCTCCAGAGTTTATAAACTCAACCTGGTAATTGAAGATGTGAGGGAAAGAACTCTCATGGATTAGAACGTGATTATCCCGAGGAAATCCAGAGGGGACATTAATTGTTTATTCGTGGGATGCAGAGGAATTAATGGCAGATTACCACAGTGATCTCTGCTAGAAGCAATTTGGTTTATTTTATCATTTCTATTTCCCATTTGATTATGAGAACATGCTCATTAACTTACATATTGCACAGCCCACATGTTAAGTTCTGAAAGCAATGTCATTTAACTTACAACCGGATATAGACCTGTCATTGAGCACTACCCATTTATGCAGAATCATGGTTTCCTTTGAAGAATCTTCAAGGAGAACAAAATCAATTGCATAAACAGAACATAGAGTCAATGTCCCCTGTTTTTATATGATGCTGCTATGACTTTGGAGTTGGTGAGTAATGCTGCTTCCTGCTTCTACAAGGCAAAGATGGCTGCCCACAGGAACTCACAGGCTCTGGTGTGGACTAGGAGAGAGCATGCAATTTGTGGATTAGATGAAATGTTAGTGAACAGTATAGAAATTAGGCAAAATCACGAGACATTCCAAAGGCCAGAAAGAATGAGGGACTTGGGCAATACAATGCAAAATTTCCTTAAAATTTTGCCCCACTCCCATTTATCCTGGTTGTAGAATGTTCAAACAATCTAAAAGAGTATAGAACAAAAGGTAAACATCCCATCTTCTCACCCCTCCTGAGTTTTACTCCTCTTCTGAGAGTTAACCAGTGTTTGGTGTTTTCTTTATGTGTAAACCTTTCATACCCAAGTATATGTATATATTAAAGTGTGTAGGTTTTTTAAAAAAAGTAAATAGGATGATATTATATATGTACCCATTGTCTTGTCATTTAGCAATATGTCTTAGTATAAATAGATCAACTGCATACTTTTAAATTGTAGTACAGTTCTTTAGGTGGGCATTAGACTTCTTTACTATAAATAATACTGCAATGAATATTTTTGTTTTTTTTTTGTTTTTTTTGCTTCTTTGCGTACAGGTGCAAACACTTCTCTAGAATAGCGGTCTACTGGTAGAATTTCTGGGTAGAACTGGGCATTTACAATATCAACAGATGTTGCCTAATTGCCTTCCTAAGAGAATACCAATTTTCATTCCCATCATCTGTGTATAAGGGTATTCATTTTTCTTATATCCTCGAAAACTCTAGATATTATTGACCTTATTAGTTTTTACCAATGTGATGGATAAAGAAGAATGACGTAGTTGTTTTAATTTGTATTTCCTACATTAGTAAAAGTTGAACATTTTTTCTGTACTATTTGATGATTTGTACTTCTTCCTATGTGAAATATCTGTTCTTGTCCATTGCACATTTTTTTCTATTGT
This sequence comes from Macroglossus sobrinus, assembly GCA_004027375.1. Taxonomy (NCBI): domain Eukaryota; kingdom Metazoa; phylum Chordata; class Mammalia; order Chiroptera; family Pteropodidae; genus Macroglossus; species Macroglossus sobrinus. The sequence continues at coordinate 375,425 of PVKZ01000495.1, forward strand.
GTTGTTTGTTATTTTATTGACTTACAGTCACTCCATATGCATTTTATGGATATTAATTACTTGGATTTTATTATACTTCACATATTTTATGTACTTTGACTTTTGTCTTTTTTCTTCATCCACAATGTCTTATTTTTTCCAAAGTTTGTGTAGTCAAATTTGTCAGGCGTTTCCTTTATGGCATAATGATTTTATACCTGCTCTAAGACTAAATACTTTGTAGCTTAAAAAATTATTTGGCCCTTTTTCGATTCTGATAGTTTTGTGTAATGTGTTACATAAGGAAACTTTTTTTTTCCTGGAACAAATTCTCATTTCAGGCATCCTCACCTCTGATCCATTCCACTTATTTCTCTGTGACACCTTGGATTTATGGACCCTTAGAACATCTGCTGAGAGATCCCCTGAAATTGTATGCATATTTTTTTGTGATGTGTATAGGTGCATTTTTTTCCTGTGGAGAGAGCCTGGAGTTTTCAAGTTTCATGAAAGGATGCCTGGTCCAACAAATGTTAAGAGGCCCTGTGTTATATAGTCTCTCCTCCTCATGCCATCAGGAAGTCCCTGTGGGCATCCTTGTTTCTGTGTCCCTTCTCAAACTTCCTCTTCCAGTTTTAAAATTCATTTAGCATCAGTAGCATATTCCAGTTTATTCAACAAATGCTAAGTGAGCAACTACTACATTGCACATAGTATCAGCAAAGCTCACTAAGACCTAGAAGCTGCCTTTAATTGGCTGATTGTCTGGTTGTGGGAGACAGACAAACAACTCTCAGTATATTAGAATACAGTATAAGTGTTAGCATAATGCAATGTGTTGAGTGCTGTGAAAAGTTCATAGGAGAAAAGAAGTCCTAGCTTCTTCTTCTTCTTCTTTTTTTGTATATGAGTCATTTCAGAAATGTCATTCTGGCATCAGTTTGGAGAATAAAGAGAAAACAAAGAGACCAGTTAGGAAGCTGATCTGTTTCTATGGTGGACAAATGGGAGAAATATCAGGGATTGAACTGAAATAGTGTCAGCAGAGGGAATGAGTTTGAAAGGTTCTGGACATTCTAAGAAAGTAAAATAGACTGGAATTATTTATTGTTAATATGGGGACTAGTAGAGAATGAGAAGTCAGGAATAATTCTAGGTTTTTGCTTTGGGTGACAGGTTGGTTGGTGGAGTCATTGCTGAACTAGAAGATGTAAACTGGGTACCAGATTTAAAGGAAAAGTTGAATTTAGTTTGGTGCTTTGCAATACACCAAATGAACATGTTCATTGTAACTGAGAGTAAAGACAGAGCAAAGATCTGGAGAATGCTACTGTTTTAAGAATTCATGGAGAAAGGAGAAGGTTATAAGGTTGAGAAAGGGAGGTGAGAAAAATCAAGAGAAAATATCATAATAGACATGGGAGGAGAATTTCAAGAAGGAGGGAATAGTCAACAGGGAGAAATACTGCTGAGAAATCAGCTGAGATCAGGATAGTAAAGGGCCCACAGAGTAAGCAACCTGGAGATCAAACAGAGCGCTTTCAGGGGAGCAATAGGACTAGATGCTAGTGGGAGACAAGAAGGTGAGGTGTTTAAAGTAGTACATGTAGATAGGTCTTGCCTAAAGCTTTGCTTGGATGGTTTGATGGTAGCCAAAGAAGTATGTGGAAAAATTGCAATTTATTTCTTATGGAGTGATGTTGTAAGGCTATTAATGAAGCGCCGTTGAAGTTAACCCCAAAGGTAATAAATTCAGTTATCTGGTAGGTGTGTTTTATTCTTGAAGGATTTGGCACCTGAATGTGATAAAGATTTTCTTTTACATATGTTAAGAGTGTTAAATATTTAATCATTAAGATGGCTTGGTCACCAACCAATGAAAATAAAAGCTATAACCTATGAGAACAGATGCTGACTCTAAACAACTGTCAGGCTGTACTAATGACAGTGCTGCTCCTGTGGACCATCTGGCTATTTATATGGCTATCTTCCTCAGAAACATCTTGATCAGGACCGATTCTCAAGATTGGATTAGCAGGACTTCTAGGCCCCCAAAAGATCAGATCACAGAAGTTATAACTAGCACTGCAATATGTATGCGAACTCTTCTGCTAAATATGATTGGAGGCCACATTTGTCATCAAGAGCTTTGGGGGCAAAAGGACAGAAAAATGAAAAGGAACACTGAAAAACTTTGTTTTTATGTCCCTAAAAACTAAGATTAACAGTAAGTGACAAGGTATGGAAGAACAATAGAATGAATGTAACATATTCCAGGTTAAGAATTAGAAGAATAAGAAGGATTTTCGTTTGATGTGGTAATTTCATTTTGAGCTATAAGGTTAGGGACAAAATAGACTTTTCTATGGCAGAGTACACATGATGGGGAAATTTTCTGTTTCTGCTGATGTTCCCTCAGTGACCAGTGTTAGTGTTGGGATTAAGATGATAGGAGCTTGTATTTTCTTGTATGTGTGTTCTTTGTTTTTATGATATGATGGTCGTGCAGGGGCAGAGGCCTACAGCTTAAAGCAAATGTACTTCATCATTTTAGCTCAAGACTCCTCAGTTTTTTTTCCTTTGGTAAGTGTATGATCTTGCATTATCCCAGGAAATAATTTTTCCAAATAGGAACTGTAGCATATTTTTTTTTCTTTTGACAAATGCCATACAGATCAACCTCTCAGCATAATTGGCTCTCTTTCAGAGATTTTCATGTGGAGTATTTATAGTGGAATATAAGTCTGTCTGGTATATAAACAGAGTTAATTACAGCTATTATACTCACTTTTACACTTTGCAGTGATTGCTTAGAATGTCACGTCTCGATATACTTTTAAGAAAATTGGAATTTAGAAGTTCATTTTGAAAAGAAGGCAGAAAAAAATGATAGTTCTGTGGGATGGATAAAGTGCTTAGTGTTCTTTTGATGAGTAGAGTCAATAATATTACCTTTCTTGAATAAAGAGAAAGAAAAACTGTTTGTTTACCTGAATTTTATGTCTGTTGTCATTTTTTTGTTGTTATTGAGTTCTTTTATTTTAGTCGTGTGTTTCTAGATAAAATAAACCAGAAACAGGCTTGATTGGTGGCACCTCTTAGATAGGCTAGAAAAATGTTCTTATTAAGGAAGTATAAGGAAAGGAAGAAATATCCAGAATCAATATTTAATCTGTAGATATAATACTGTTATTTGGCAATGTTTCTAACTCTTTTTTTAGGTCACATCAATTTGAGGGTACAGGCTTTGAAAACCAAGGTGAAGGTGATGGTTACAAATAAGTTCAACCTTGAGCACTTACCAGACAGAATCATTGGAACCTCAACCTTTCCGTCCCTCTTCCACCTTCCAAGCTCACTCCCTATCTTTGTCATGGTCCTGGTTAATGCACATATCTTCCATGGAGACCATCAACCTCTCAAACATCTGCCCTGCTGTTAACAGTGCTGATCTTTGTTTTTGAGCTCCACTGGGAGTTCTTGCCTACCACCTTGGTGACTTTGTTGTATCTGCCTACTGATGTGTCTCACAGTGTTTCTTTACCAATGTTACAGTTCTCTAAGTAAATAACATCCCAAAGTATTGTCTGGATCTTTCTGTCCTTCTCAAACTCTTTGTTTTAAGTAGATTTGGATAACCAGCCTCAAGGATGGGTTAAGGACATTTGAATGGCACCACACAGTGCTACAAAATTTTGCCTTTTTATCAGCATTGAACCAATGACCCAGGAAGATGTCCAGGTGCTTTAGTAGCCTCCTACTTCAGTAAGGGTTTTCTGTCTTCCCAAACACAATTTGGGTAGAGTTGGGGGTACAGAGTTTTAGAGACTCTGCCAGCTGGTCCTCTTGGCCAAGAGACCCATAAATTCCTCGGTACAAATCGATTCATTTATGATGTTGCTTACAGAGATGGTCATGCAAATGAAATCCTACTTCTGAAGACCTTTTGAAGCATTTAAAAAAGAGAAATTCTTCCACAAATGTGCTGACCTGATATTTCACTTAAATATCTAGAGTCTTAATTAAAACAATATTTCAGCCATTTTCTGAAGAATGCTCTAGGGATATCAATAGATCTCTCTCTCTCTTTTTTTTTTTTTTGCGAATGATAATGAGGTCATGGAAATTAGACTGTATGGGAAGCCTGAGCACATCTCTAGTTCTAGCACAATCTTGCCCTCATCCTAACCTTTTACTTTGCATTAATCAGAAAATCCTAGGTGTGTAAGTTGTTTTTTTGCCATGGCATTTCTCAGTCAAGAGCATTTGTTGAGAACCAACATGGCTGGTACCAGTACCATAATTATCATGAGTGTCTGCTTTTAAAACCCTTGTAATGTAGTTAACACTGTTGGGTCAGGTACAGGCTAGGGCATGGTCTCTTAAGACATCAGAGGCCATATGTTTTGTCAGTCCAAGAGGAGATAGAGACCTGCAAGATATACTGTAGGGGTTTCACATTTCAGGAGGGAGGTTGTATACTATAGTCTTTCAGAGCATGAACTTTTAGGTCAGATAGACTTGAGTCCAAATTTTGGCTCCACCATCCATTAGCTATGTGCTCTTAGGCAAATTTCTTAAACTCTCTGTACCTTAGTTTTCTCTTCTGTGAAAGAGAAGTGATAATATAATATTTACCTTATGTTGACTTGTCTTGAGGGTCAAATGAAAAAAGAAAAGGCTTAGCCCAGAGCCTGGAACATATTAAGTGCCTAATACATCATAGCTTTCATATTAAGTGGCCTGTTAATCTCTTCTTGGAATCTGCTTGTCCCAAGGAGAACCCAAAGGCATAGATAACTGCAGAGATATTGAACATTTAGACTATACCAAGGAAGAGGTGTATTTTTTTCTACTGAGGGCTGCTAACTCCCGACAGAACAGGATCAATTGAAGTCCTTATAAAAAAACTAATTTGCTTTTTTCCTCTCAGGGAAATATAAAATATTGAATTTACCTACTTTTAAGAACAAGGAACATAGCACTTTCCTCATAAATACCTTGGATAGATTTTTAGAACTTTAAGGGACCTCAGAGACCATTTATTTAATAGATGAGACAGCTGAGGGCCCAAAATATAAATTGATTTTGTCATAATTACCTACCTTCATCGTGACAGATCACAGGAATAAAACCTTTACTTCTAATGCTTAGCATCTTCCCACTATATTAATGTGCCTAGTTGTTCAGTAAAACAATAGGAAAAGGAATGAAGAAAGAGAAAATTGAAAAGAGAGAGATAGGAAGAAAAGGAGTTAGAGGGAGGGAGATACATATGGAAAGAGGAAGATACAGAGAGAGAATAAAAAAAGGAAGAAATAAGTGGTCATTTCCAACAGCTGTATGGTTTCATTAAATGTACATCATGTTACATTAACCTTTTCTTTTTCTGTGGAGTTTGTCTTTCTGAATGAATGAATAAATGAATGATAGACCCTCCTCACCAATTGGGAATCTATGGCATGATCCAGATGAGAAATATTAATAATTTGGACTAGGGTGGCAGCAATAGAGATGGTTCCAGAGGTTGGATTTGGGATATATTTAAAATTTATGTCATTGGATTGGATGTTGGGAGATAAGTGAATGGAAGGGTAAAGGATGAATTTTTAACTTGAGAAATTGATGGTAGTAACCATTTACTGAGATGGGATAAGCCTTTGAACGTGTTATCTTTGATTGCTCAGGAAAAATTCTTAGTGTAAAATTGGATATTTGTGTTGGGAACTTAGGAAAGAACAAAGCTGAATATATAAATTTGGGAGTTGTCAGTTTAAAGGTATTTATGGGACTAGATGAGATTAATTAGAGATGGAATGAAAGTAGAAAGAAGAATGCTGAGGTTTGAGTCTAGAGTACTCCGTCTTTTGGAAGGCCAGCAGAGGAAGGGTGCCAACAGATGAGACCCAGGAGTTATTAGTGGGGGAAATGCTGAAGATATGGGTGATTTGAGTTTTAGCCAGTAATTTAATAGAATCATTTATAAGGAAAGAATGGGGTATGGAAGAATGGGCCGGATGGTAGTACCGTTAGGTGGGTTAGGACTGTGTGTACCGAAGTCGTGTTGAGCAATAGATTGGTGGGAACTTGCAGATCTTGCCCCTGCCTCATGAACCTGGTTGAAAAACCTCTTGAGTGGCAAGAATATGTCAGATTTGCAGTGATACAAAGATGAAAGATAGTTCCCACATCAGATTTGATGAGCAGGTTTTGGAAGACATGACAAGCCAGAGAGGATGCTCTGTGTCTGTTGAGCTAACCCAAACATGGGATGAGGAGAGCCTGGCTATGGGAGTAGAGGATAGGATGCTAGAGATGTTTGACAGGAAGAGTTGGCAGAATTTTGTGACTGATTGGATATAGGTGATGAAGGAGAGGAAAGAGGCTCAACTGATTCAAGGGTACTATGATTAGTTTATGTTTTTAGTGTAGGAAAGAAGATTAATTAATCCAACATGAGCTAGTATTCCACCCTTATGAGAATCATTAGGAACTCTGATCATTTGTGAATGTATACAATTGGTTCTGTATATTGAAGGGATAATAAAATTTAGTAAAAATAATTATAGCAAATTGGCTCTTTCAACCTTAAAAGATTACTAATTAACCAATTAATGTTTCTGTTTGCATAAAAGCTGGTAGCTGAAGCGAAATGGTATCAGTTCAGACTTCACTTTTTGATAGTTTGCCAGTTGAATATTGATATGACTTTATTTATTTATGAGGTTGCTGATAATTTGAATTGCCCAGTGAGGGCTTGAGTTATATCACAGAACTATTTTCTCCTGCTTAACTAAATGGCATTAATCTTATTCTTCTGAAAACAGTGATTTCTGGCCAACTGGATATTTCTGTCCTGTACTCAAGATGCTCATAGTGATTGGAATGTGTGAGTGCCATGCCTGAATGGCCTGCAGCTTTCTCCACACCGCAGAGATTTTGCTAGGCTCCCGAATGGTGTTTGCAAAGCAGGAGGCATGTTCAGTTTTCTCATGGGGAAACGAACCCTTCTGAGCACTTATTTATATAAGCACTCATTTATATGTAATTGTTTTTCTACCCTAGTTTGAACTCAGGCATGTTCTTGAAAAGAATGAATATTATTGTTTTAGAAACTCTCAATTTTTGACCTTTCTGGTACTCCCTATGAAACAACTTCAAGTTCACAAGTTTTGCTGTATATGCCATTTTGTGCACTTTCTGCCTGATTTGCTTGTGTAAGAATATCAGCCACTTAAACTGAGATAAGAGTTTCTACCTCCCCTTGCCAAGTTCTGAACATGATGACATATATTTCAATTAGTTTGATAAGTATTAGAATAGTAGGAATTTAGCACTAGAATAGAAATGAGATATTATCTAGTCTACTTCTTTCCTTTTATCAGAAGGAATTGAAGTCTAAAGAGGTGTGTTATTTGGTCAAGTTTATATACCTAACTAGTGTTCTCACTATATCCTATAAGGTGGCACATGAGTTAGATTTGTTCCATTCCTGGTGATGTTGGTGATGTTAACTTTGATCATTTGATAAAGGGGGTATCTGTCAGGTTTTTCCACTGTAAAGCTATTCATTGTCCTTTTGTAATTAATAAGCATTTTGTGGGAATATACTTTGAGACTATGTATATATTTAATTTCTCATCAAACTTTACCAACTATTATCCATTGATGTTTTCTTGACTAAATTTATTATTGTTATGATGGGTATCAAATAGTGATTTTTAAAATTCTGTCATTTCTCTACAAAGATTAATTGGCATTTTACTGTAAGGAAAAGCCCCCCCCCTCCCCCATTTGGAATTATATATTGCTTTGGACTCATGGATTTCTTTTTTAGCCAATGGTCTATAATCAGCTTCTGTTACTACTTATTTTGATGTTCAAATTATCCTAGATGGGCCAGTGGGGGATGCTTTGAGTGGGTTTCCATGTCCTTTTGATACATTTCCACCATTTTACTTTTTTTATTTAATTTTTTAATTGTAGCAAAATACATGGGACATAAAATTGATCATTTTAACTATTTTTAAAGTGTGCCATTCAGTGACGTTAAGTACATTCATGATATTGTGCAGCTATCCATACTCTCGTTCCAGAAAATTTTCATCATCCCAAATGGAAACTGGTTCCATTTAGCATTAGGTTTCCATTCCCCCATCTTTCTAGCCTCTGGCAACTGAAACCTACTTTCTGTCTCAATGGATTTGGCTATTCTGGATATGTCATGTAAATAGAATCATACAATATGTCGTTTTTCATGTGTTGCTTCTTTCACTTGGCATAATGTCTTTGAGATTTATCTGTGTTGTAGCATGGATCAGAATTTCGTTATTTATGGTTGAATAATATTCCATTGTATGAATATAAGACATTTTGTTTATTCAGTCATCTGTTGATGGACATTTGGGTATTTTCACCTTTTGGCTATTCTGAATAGTGCTGCTGTAAAAATTCATATGCAATTTTTTGTTTGAACACTTGTTTTAAATTATTTTAGGTATATACCTACCAGTGGAATTGCTGGATCATATGATAATTTTATGTTTAACATGTTGAGGAGCCTCCAAACTGTTCTCCACAGTGACTGCACCGTTCTACATTTCCACCAGCAGTATAGGAGGTTCCAATATCGTCACGTCTTTGTCAACACTTATATCCCCTTTTAAAAATTGTAGCCATCCTAGTAAGCATGAAGTGATATTGTGGTTTTGTTTTGTATTTCCACAATGACAACTGATATTGAACATCTTTTCATATGCTTGTTAGTCATTTACTTATCTTCTTTGAAGAAATGATGATTCAACCCTTTATTTATTTATTTGTTTGTTTGTTTGTTTGTTTATTTTACCATTTTTAACCTATTTTTAAACTGGGTTGTTTCTTTTTTTCTTGTTGAGCTGTAGGTATTCTTTCTATATTCTGGGCACTAGATTCTTATCAGATATATGACTTGCTAATAACTTGTCCTTTTCTCCAAGTTGTATTTTTGATCTTGATAGACACTTTCTTTGAATGCATAAAACATTTTAAATTTTGATAAAGTTTAGTTTATCTTTTTTCTTTTGTTGCTGTGCTTTTGGTGTCATATCTAAGAAACCATTGCCAAAGATTTACTCTTATGTTTTCTTCTAAGAGTTTTATAGTTTTAGCTCTCACTTTTAGGTTTTTGATTCAATTTGAGTTAATATTTTTATATATGGTGTGAGGTAGAGGTCCAACTTTATTCTTTTGCATGCAGCTACCCAGTTCTCTTAGCACCATTTGGTGAAGAGACTGTTTTCCTCCCTGCAACCCCCATTATTTTTAGTTATTTCTTTTCAGGCTTTAGAGTTTTATTCACATTCTTTGTTTTTATATTTTCATTTATTTTTTCTTACATACAAAGCCTTGTTTTCCGTTTACATGTTTTCCATTTATATGGTAGTTTTGACTCTTTTGTTATTTTTTTCAGCTCTATTGAGGTATAATTTACAAATGTATAAATTTAGGTGTACAATGCTATGATTTATATATGTATACATTGTGAAAGAGTACCACAGTCAAGTTAATTAAAACAGTTATCACCTCACGTAGCTACCTTTGTTTTGGTGTGTGTGTGTGTGTGTGTGTGTGTGTGTGTGTGTGTGTGTGTGTGTGGTGTGAACACTTAAGATTTACTCTCTTAGCAAATTTAAAGTATACAATACAGTACTATTACCTATAGTCATCATGTTGTACATTAGATCTTCAGAACTTATTCATTTTATACTGAAAATTTATACCCTTTGAACTACATTTCCCCCCATTTCCTCCACCCCCTCCAGCCCCTGGCAAACACCATTCCACTCTGTAAGTTCAACTTTTTTAGATTCCATATACAAGTGAGATCGTACTATTTGTCTTTCTCTGTCTGGCTTATTTCACTTAGCATAATTCCCTCAAGATTTATTAATGTTGTCTCAAATGGCAGGATTATCATCTTTTTCTTGCCTGACTATATTTCATTTCATATATATCACATTTTCTTTATCTATTGATGGACATTTAAGTTGTTTGCATATCTTGGCTATTGTGAATAGTGTCTCAGTGAACATAGGAGTGTAAATATCTCTCTGAGATATTGATTTTCTTTTCTTTGGATGTACACAGAAGTGGAATTGTTGGATCATATGGTAGTTCTATTTTTAACTTTTTAAAGGAACCTCCATACTTTTTCAGTGGCTGTATCAATTTACATTCTGATGAGCCTGAGCACTTCTTAATTTCTAGACTAACAACAGATATAATCCAGGCTTTCCCTACCCTAGCCTGTGAAATAGCCATTTCTCCAATAAACCCTGGTCCCTTTTAGAATAGTATTTGAAAACCAAGGTTTGGGTACTAGTGTGCTATTGTTTTCAGTGTGTTGATTCTCCTAAGCCCTTTCTCACTGGACAGAGCTAAGTACATATTCAAAGTACCCACCCATATTGAAAACCATGACTTAACACCAATACTTCCAATTCCAAACCATCATGGAGTTCACTCTAGTTTCCTCTCTTTATATGTAACTCCCTTAATCTGTAATTCTCTTCTCTGACAGAAAAAACCTGGCTTTTATTATTCTCAATATATTTACTCGTAATAACCAGTCTCTCCACCACCTCTGTTCTTTCCCTGTGCTGCCCTGCTCCCAAGATGATGTCTTCACTTGACTTGGGCTTTGACATTTTGTGCTGGTCTACTATTTGTCCGTCTCTTGGGTGGACACCCTCTTTTCTTGCTTCAGCTTGGACAGCCATACTGTACTGCACAGATGATCTCATTTCGCTCAAGCTTCAGCAACCTATGCTTAGCGACTGCTACTTTCTTCCCCACAACTCCCTGATATGTACCTCACTTGGCCCCACCTAGTAGATTTTGAACTGAGTTATTTATTTTTGTAATCCTAGAATTTTTCTCTGTGTTCAGTGTACCTCTTGCTGATGTATATCTTTAATAATTATTTTAATGTCTTTGGCAGGTAAATTAGCTGGCTATAAATTCTAGTTTAACAGTTTTTTCCTTTCTCTGTACTTTAAAAAAATAAACATTTTTTTTTAGGGAATTATTTTTGATCTACAAAAAATTTGCAAAGATAATACAGTTTTCATGTACTCCTTACCCATTTTCTTCTTTATGTTGACATCTGAACTTTTAAGATACTTCATTAACTTCTGACATGTATGTTTACTAACTAGAAATCTGCTGTCAGTACAATTGTCACTTCATTTTAGATTCTTTGTCTTTTCTCTCAGATCAGTTTCTTTACTCTTGACTTCTATGGTTCCATTTTAGTGTGTACAAATTTGATATTATTTTTATTTATTCTGTTTAGTATTTTGATTGAACCGATTTGATGATTCATCAGATTTTCTTTTCTTAATTCTGGAAAAATTACCAACACATTTTTTTTTCAAGTAATGCTTCCCTATCATTCATTTTGGTTTATTCTTCTGGAATTCCTATTCATTAAAATGTTGGGCTCTTTCAGCCTATCTTCTATGTTTCATAATTGCTTATTTAAATCTATCTAGCTATCTAGCTATCTTTCTATTTGTCTAGAAGGGAGAACAATACAGTTTTGTTTATGATATTTTTAATTCAAATGCTATATATTTCTTTTCTTAGTTTCTAATTACTTCTTTTAAATATCCACCTATTCTTGTTTCATTTTTTACTTGTTGACAATTTTTGTATTCTTTTTAACTGGAGGTTATGCTACATTGTTTTTTTCTCTCACTCTCACTTTCTCTTTTTGCAAATGCTCAGTTTCTAATTTAAAGTCTTCATTAAGTGGTTGTATAAAGTTAATTTTCCAGAATGAATGCATGATTATTTATTTTGTTGGTTAGCTTTCTTAGCAACCAATTATTGTTTTTGGAATATTGGTTTACCACTAATTTTACAAAAAAATTTTTTTTGTTTCTCTGTCTTTCTCTCATCTGCCAACATCTGCCTCTCTGTCCAGCATTTTTGCGGTTTCCTGCCCCACACCGTTTTTCAGATCCCCGCTCTTTAGTCAGGCTTTCAGTTGCTTGTTGGGGTTCCTGCCCCTTGGTAATGGCAGAGGTACCCAAGAACAAGTCAGATGGCCAGACAGCCCTTTGACTCAGTTGTTTTTGGCAAGGCTTTGGGTTTTAAAGATATAGCTCATTTTCAACTTGGGTATTATTGTTCCCAATAAGGTGAAAACTGATTCTTGGAGGGCAAAAAAATCTTAGATGTTACAGTTGCCCTTCAAAGCCCCTAAAAATGTTTTTCCTTAGTATTTAATTTATCTTTTTAGAGAAAATGTAAATGACAAATTTACATTTTACATAGGGGGATAATAATGAAAACAAAGTTGAGAAACAGTGCTATAACTCTAGGCAGAAGTTAGCTATGTTTTGTTCAGCCTACTTTCTTGAGTAGTGAGCCTTTCCATCATCTATGAAGCTTTTTAAACCCTGACTCCTAAAGAGCAGAGCTCCTGGCCAGCAAAGCTGCAGCCTCAGCTTGCCTCTCAGTTTTGCATTTCTGTTTCATGGAGATGTATATCTCGTTTTTGAATCTGGAACCTTTTTCTCCTTTTATATTTTATCACATATCACTATATATTTGGAGCATAAAATGGGTAATCAAAGCATGAATTCATTACACCATTTTGACTGGAAGTCACTATTTTTTTATTTACCAACTACTACTCTAATGTCTTTAAAGTATTTTTCTTAACTTATATAAGACTTACAGTACTTATATGACATAATACAAGAATATCCAGTTGATAGATATAAATTGCATTTAGTCAGTTATCTGTGTTTTACTTTCTAGCTTAGCATTTTGAGGTTTCTGTATAATGTTGATCTTTTTTGGTTAGACCATCTTCTCTGGGAGATTCTGGGCTTTTGAGGTCTCGCTGTTTTGCAGCTGGAAATTAATGGCTGAATCACTCTAGGTTACCATTAATATATTCATGATCTGCTCTCTGCTAACATTTGCAATAATACTTTGAAAGTTCTTTCATTGTTTTAATCTGGGTAGTATACCTCTTCAACCATTCATGTTCCATATGGCAGTATAGCTTAGTGGTTTAAGGGACAAACCACATGGTTTATTGGGACCTCTATATCTGTCTCTTGGATTTAATGAATTAGTTTTAGGAAGAGGCTCTCTCAGACTTTAGTAAGGTTTGCAGTGACTGACAAGACAATGGAATTATTATTTTTTTGATCATAGAAAATTATTTCCAAAAAATGTTTGATTGATTTAATATATGCAAAATCATGTAGAAAAATATTAGAAAATACAGACAAGTAAAAATGAAAGAAAAGTCATTCACAGTTCTGTCACCTATTTTGGTGAATACTCTTTTAGGCCCCAAGGTGCTACTACTATATGTTTATAAATAATATTCTATTATAAAAGTGATTATACTATATCTGCCACTCTATAAAATACATATTTTTCTCATTTATTCAGACAAGTGAATATATTCCTGGGTCAAAGAACTGTGGAATACACATTATGTTCTATTATATCAATTACTTGTTTTAGACAGTTTATATTCTTTCCAGTGTCCTGCTATTTTAAACATACAGAAGTGAACAAGCTTATCCATATAATTTTGTTCATTTGTAAGTGTTGGAGATGGTAATCAAGCATACATAACCACTGGTTGACTCGTGAGCCAAACCCAGGCAATCAGAGGCTCCACACCCCCAACTCCCCCAACCCCTATCCTTGGAATGTACATTGTGCCCACTTTTCCCACAGTGGGAGCTGTTTCCAAGGATGCAGCCTTGAGAGAGGAGAGTATTGTTAAGACCATCTAGACAGTGTATGTGACTAAACACAGTTAAAGCCTCTATATAAATTTTTAAGATTCTGGTGGGCGGGTACTGAGGTCTACTTGTTTTACGGCCTCCCCAGACAAGCCTCAGAAGTATATTCTCTTGCTTATTAAGCCTGCCACCTACCAATCTGGAGTGGCCTGCCTCTTTCTTCAGTCTTTCCTTGCCCTCTGTATACTGGGGCCAGTTTGTGAAACAACAAGTAGAATCCTAGAAACAAAGTTCTAGAGACCCTTTGATAATCTTTAGTCAGAGGAGATAGAAAGCTAAGGGAAGGGTTTTCTGACAGTACCCCGAGAAGTGCCACACATGTTGTAGGACCTGGGTAAATGTTTTTAAATGAACAGCGTGTCAGAGACAACGCTAGGAGTTTGATTAGTTGAATGAAAGAACAAATAACGCTGACGATTCTAAAGCGACAACTGGAAACACAACTTTGTGTCCCCAAAGAAAGGTTTTGTGAAGCCCGACAACCTGAAAGTATGTTTTATAGCAACAAATTGTGCCCTTTTATCTACTTTAGTCCTGAAACAAGATAAAGTTTTATTTTATGATTTGAATGAGTTCAGAATACATTATATCCACTCTTCTGTCTGGAATCATCTTTATCTCCCTTTATTACATTAGCTCTAAATGAACTTTTCCAGTTTTCCATCATGTACTTTTGGTCTATTTTTTTACTCTCTGATTGAAGTTATGGAACAGGGTTGAAGTGAGGAGGTAAATATTTGAAAATTTGGAGCAACTGGTCAGCTCAGAAAGAAAAAACAAAACCTTCCTCTTGCTCTTTTTTTTTTTTTTTTGCTTTTTTACTTTTTATTTTTGTTCTTTGCTGTAGTCGTGTGGTCCTCTCAAGTCATGCACTCATTCCTTGAGTGACTTGGGGTCATTGGAGAGTTCTTATTTTAAGTATAGTTCCAGGTATGAACTGAGATGCAGTGAAAGATTCAACTTCTGAAACATTGTTTTGAATGCTCTACGCAGAACATAGTGAGAACCAGGAAGTGAACTGACAAGACTCAGAGCAGCCAAAATAGGTAGCATCAAACCGATGAACCAAAGCGTGGGCATTTTTCTCATGGGAGAAGCCCTCAGACCCTACTGTTACTATGCACTGAGACCAACAAGTTTTAATCATTGGATTCTGAACACCAGCAGATTATTAGCAGTGGATTAGAAAAGTGAGCCAGGAAGGTTGGAGGGAAGCAGAAACAGTGAGTTTTCCAAAGGAAATGAACAGAAAAACTAAAACCTCAGAAGAGAGAGCAGTGTGGGGCTAATAAGCTTTTGTGCAGAGTCTTATCCAAGCAACGGCTCCCACAAAGGCAGGCAGTCACTGATGTGCATGAGGATGAGTCATCGAGAAAATATTAAATTCAGTATAATCTATCTAAGAAAGCAGCGAGCATAGACTATAATGAAGAAAGATTTTCATTCAAATCCATGAATGTGTTAAGTTTTGATGCTTAAAGAAATAGGACCTGCAGTCATCTAGGAAGTTTGGCTTTTCCCATAGTGTTGAGAATGGCTGAGATGTTACCAGGTGATTGACATTGATTCTTCTCCTCCCGGTTTACAGAGCTTAACCCACTAAATGTTTGGTGAGATATGAGGGTATTGGTCACTTACCAATGAAGTCATATATGACTGAGTTGTGTGGAAAGAAGATGAAATGGAGTGTAGGGAAACGAGTTGTACAAATTGCTTGAGTTTAAAGGAAAATGAAGTGGTGTCTGATGCTGGGCACAGAATGAGTGTTAAATGCATATGTGTAGAATTGAAGGGAGCTTCTTTTAAGACTGACTCTTAGTGCTTTGACTGTCACACCTACAGCTGAATATTATGGAGGATAGTTGAGGGAGGAGAGAGAAAGTCAGACTGGGGAGCATAGACAGGCCCAGGCTCCGAGTTAAGGGTTCCTGAAGTGGAACCTGCTTGTGGTAGCCCATGTTGCCTGTGTTGGGCAGTTTTGTGTGGCATTTTAATTCTGGAGGTGCTCTCACCAGGTGAGAAGCCTGGATGACCTCCTAGTGGTGTTGTCTGGGTCTGCCTCTGCCCTGTCTAGGGTGTCCTCACTGGCATCTCAGCAGGTTGGTGAGGAGTTTCTTGTCATACCTGGCCCTTCTGGGCCACAGTGACTATGTGAATGCAAAGCAAGAATAGCCCTGAGGTTACTATTTTGGTAAGTCTAGCCCCCATTCCACTAAAAACAAAACAAAACAACAGCAAAGCAAACAAAAAAAACTGAACTATTTAGGTTATTGATATAGATAGGTTTCTTTTTCTTTTCTTTTGAATCATCCGTGGAGAATTATTTCATAGTAATTTACTGGCTATAAGATAAGCACAGTCTTAGTTTTTAAAAGAAAGGAGAAATTTGTAGTTTTAAAAGATACAGATTGTACTGAAATTTCTACTATTAGTTGATAGGATATTATTCCCTCTAAAGTCTTTGTTATGAAAACTGCATAAAGATCACATAATCATTTAGTGTATAATTTAATACCATTATTATTTATTTACAAAACTTCTTATTGGAAAAGTTTAAACTATTTTTGAGAGTCTTTGAGAAAACCAATATTGCTCTTATTTTATAGATAAAGAAAAATTAAGCCCATAGGATTGAAATGATTTGCCCCAAAGATTACCAGAAAAGGAGTAAATGTTCTGAAAGAAAACTCCTCTGTAGTTTTATCTCCCTTCCCAGAGATAACAAAAGTTGACATTTTGATGTATTTTCTCTAAGCTTTTTTCCTTTGCTGCAAAAGCAAAATATATCATTCTCTTGTGTTATTCAGGAGTCTCTGAAAACTTGATTTTTAATAGTTACGTGATGTTCCTTCATGCAGAAGTCCCATTGTTTATATGACCACTCTTCCCTTGTGGGGTATTAGGGTGCTTCCTATTTGCTCTTGTAAAGCATACTGTGAGAAACATGTTTTTACACAGTCTTTATAGGCAGAGAAGCCTAATTTATGCAGAGATTGTCTGAAAAACCTAGACAGGTAGAAAGCCACCATCAACAAGCATCTAGAAATCACTCAAAATTTGCAAAAGACTCTCCTAAGCATGGGGAACAAAGATGGAAAAGACTAACTGTAAAGAGTTAACACTGATTACTACTTAGAATATACATGAATATACATGAAAGATTACAGGACAATAAATCCCGAAGGCATGGAATGAACAGCACATAATGACATGCTGTGCAGAGAGTTGATACTCAAAAATGTTGATTACTTTGTTTTGGTTTGCAAGAGTGGAGAGTTTGGACCACTGAAGATGTAGAACTTGAGTTGGGTCCCAAAGAACTGTTAATGTGGTGTGGATGTAAAATAAAACATCTGGCTTCAGCTACTAGCTCTGCTAATTACTACCAGTAGGAACTTGGACCAGTTACTTTTCGTCTGTCATCTCAGTTTTCACATCTACAAAATGGGAATAATAATATCAGTGTCACAGAGGATTAAATAAAGTAATGACTATGAGGGATTTTCTAATGTTATTAATTAGTATAAGTAGAAACCTTTCAGAAGAGTGCCTGGAATTTTGATATCATTTCATGGTTGCTGTATATTGAGAATGAGACAATGTTCCACATAGACAGAAAGTATCTTGCCCTTTAGTATTTGAAGCAGCAGAGCAAGAAGGAGTTTGGGGCAACAGTAAAATGTTCAAGAACTATTATGTGGCAAAGTGGGAGCAAACTAAAAAAAAATAATTATAGGAGTAAGTCAAGTGCTGTATCTCATTCTTCTTTTGAAATGGTTTTGCATCTAGAACATTTGCAGGTCAGTGCTTCAGGGAAACTATATGGCCTGCTGGCAGCACAAGATGTTGGTTTCACAGTGGTCTGTGTCCTCCAGGGCTGGTGAAGAAATGTGCTCATGCTTGTCCTAAGAGATGCATGTTCTCCTAGATAGATGGAGGGTAGTGCCTCTTTCTTGTCCAGAATCAGATTGCATGAAATTCTTCATTCACTGTGCAAGCAGAGAAGCTGGAAGCATAAGTAGAATGGAAAAACAATCTTTCCTTCTTAAGGTCCCGAGGAAGAGAAAAATCATTGTTAGGGGAATTAAATGAAAGATTGAATTTGCCAGCGTGGAACAGGCTTAAATGGGTTGGGTGGTTAGAAAAATGGATTCCCATATTTTATTTGCGAAAGGTTTATGTGTAGAGAGGAGGTCCTGAGAGAGGGTAAGGGAGAATGGGCCTGACAGAGGTCCAGGAATCCTTGGGTTGGAGTGTGCTAGGATCAACATTCTGTGCCAGGCTGCACAGAGGAGAGGTTAGGCTGGAGCCAGGGAAGGCCATTATTGTGTGTATGAGTGTGCAACTGTGTGTGAGAAAATGAATACATGTATGAATATGTGAGGTATATGTGAGTGTGTGAGAATGTATGAATGTGTGTATAGGAGTATAAGAAAACGTGTGTGTTTGTGAGAATGTAGGAATGCATGTGTATGAATATGAGAATATATGAGTGTTTGTGTTTATGTTGTCCAGGCAAAAGGAAATCTCACGTTTGATGCTACTAGTAAAGGGCTTCTCCAAACTTTTAAGTAGCTTCTTGGATTTCTAACTTACAGTACTGTCTGATATCAGCTCTGTGGGAGAAACTTTCTCTGGGGTAGCCACATAGCACAGTGTCAAGTGCAGGAACTCTGAAATCAACCTGTGTGAAGTTTTGTCTGTAAACCTGGGCAAGTAACGTAACCTCTTTGTTCCTTATTTTCCTCTAGAATGTGGCAGATGGGAATAGTTCCTACCTCATAAGAGTCATTGGGAGGGTTAAATAAATAAGTTAATACATGTAGGGCATTTAACATAGTGCATGGTGTATACTAGATACTAAATAAAAGTTAACTGTTACTAAAATGTTGAGTAACGGAAAGCTTCATGCCCATTCGGACTGTCATTTAAAAAACTACTTAATGTTTCGACTAGTTAAAACAGTCACATCAAAAGTCAAAATACATAACAAAGTGAATTTCTTCTCACCTCTGTCCACCACTCCTATAGTTCTCATGCTCCTATAAATGTGTAGCAAGTGTTACTAGCTTCTTCGGTAACTTCAGGAAATATTTTACTTTATGCATTTAGAAGCAAATATGATATGTGTCCTTTTTATGCAAATGATAGTATATGATATATATTGCTTCTGTAATTTTTTCTTTTAAACTTAAAGATATGGAGATCTTTACATGTGGGTATAGAATGAGCTTCCTCACCTTTCCCCCACCTTTAATTCCCCTCTCCCCCCACTTCCACTTCTGAAGTATGGATGTCACTGTTTCCCCTTGAGAACTGGGTCTCTGAAGGCGGGGTGTCTCCTCCCACACGCTTGCAGCATGCACCCAGGGCCTGGCGCAACTGGGGGCAGGGTGCTGGCGCACCTGGGGTACGGTCCATGGCTCCACCTGGGGTGTGAACCCTAGGACTTTCTGCATGTAAAGTAGACATGCTAACCACTACACTATGAAGCCAACCCCTCCTTACTTTTTTTTTTAAAAGCTACATAATATTCCATTATTTGGATGTACAATAATTTATTTTCTCATCTGCTCTTGATAACCATTTAGGTTGTTTGCAATCTCTTCCAAACTCTCTGATGTGATATCTTTACATCCTGAATACTGGGCAGAGCCCTCTGCATGAAACATTTCTAGAAGATTATCCATGTACTATGGCAGAGAGGGGAGAAGGTTCTCTGTTTAGTATATTGTAAACTGTAGTCAGGCCAGCTGAGAGGGTCTTATGGGATTTGAGTTTTGTACCATCAACCGTCATTAATTCATACCCTTATCTGTTCCTCCTGTGGATAAAACCTTAGCTGATTGGTAATAACTTACACATTTACTACCTGAAAAGGAGGACATGGCCCCTCAGGATTGGCTACGGTGCACAATCCAGAACAGGCCCTTTCCTAGCAGAGTGTTAACTTGCCAGTAGAGGGCTCTCTTCTTTTGGGAAAAATAAAAATGTCTCTGGGAAATGTTTTAAAACTTAGTATCTATACACTGAGTGTGGTGTTTCTCTTCCTGTAGTTGATTGGTGTGTCATTCCTCTGAATATTTAGGAATTGAATACTGCTGTTGTCAGTTTTTTGGGTGTGTTTATGGGGAGGAAGCATGTCCAGAATTCCACAGGGGTTTTAGGGCAAGGCCTGTGATCTGACCCAGACTGGGGAATTATAGCTTTTCCCTTCTTCAGGATGTGAGGTATCCTGGCCTTCTGTATTTCAAGATTTAGGAAGCACACATTCCTATACCAGGATACCTGGAATATGCTTATGAGATCTGTTAACAGTGCCTTTAACCTTTATTTATAAAGCCCTGTTTATATAACCCCTGGTGGCTGCTCTTTGAGGCTGATGTTCTCAGCCAGTTAGGTAAAAATCCACCTCAGCATTTTGAGAGGAACAGGAAAGGAGCCAACATTAATTTATCATCTCCTGAGGTGGGTCTGCTGTGGTTATGCCACTAGGCCCTATATCTCTTCATTCTTGCCTGGTGGATATTATTCCTGCCCCCTGCCCCCACCAAAGCAATTCAGGAAATTGGCTCAAGAAGGTGAAGCATATTGCCCAGAGTCACACAGGTAGTCACTACTATTTAGGAGCCAGAAGTTCCTGGCTAGAACCGCATGGCTGGCCAGCATGGCTACAGAGTCCATACTTTGCTTTCCAGAAGAACAGTTTCTTCCATATAGGGCAAAAGTGGCTTAATCCTGATCTAAGAAGGTCGAGGTCACTGACTTAGGCCCAGTGAAGACATTCCCCTCTATTTCTGACCTTTGGGCCAGTTTGAGAACCAACTCAAAATCATATTTCTTTTTCAGATAAAAGTAGGACGATGACCATGAATTTCTATTTTCCTTTATTCCGGGCATACCTAAGCTAATATTGAACAAGCTCCAAGAAAATAGAAGACATGAGGAGTTTGTGAAACTGAGTATAGAACTTATTTCCTGCAAAGTGGCCAAGTCTGAACCCCAAGTCATCAGGTGCCTGTGTCCATGGGGCACATGTGCCTGGATTCTTCTCTCCTCTAGCCAGAGGTTTTCCAGCTAGAGGGAATGGGAAGGCCTCATGCTGGTGGGCTTTTCCCAGGTCAGTGCTGGCTCCTCAGTCTTATTTTGGTTTAAGAAAGAAGCAGCACAGAATGAAGGGAAAGGGTGAGGCAAATGCTAGTCAAATGAACCCTACAGGTGCTTTTCACAGTGTCCCATGTAATTTTGCATAAGTAGGGAGCAGTCTAACGGGAGCTGATTAGGTATAGCTAAGGTAGGTAAACACAAGAATACTTGGTACATTGCTTTTAATTCAGTCTTATTAGATTACTTCACAGAATTTTGAGAAACTATTTTTCACATTACCTCATTTCCATTCACAATGCTTCACACCTGTCAAGCATGTGCCAACAATGTTTATTTGTTCAAATCTCTCTAGAGTTACAATAAAATTCTAGCAGAAAAGGAATTTTTTTAAGGAATGGATGTTACAAAAGAGTTTTTGCTGACCCATTTTTAAAACTTTAAGAATCTACATTGATGTCCAGTGTTTTTCATACTTGAGTGTGTGTCAGATCATGTGGAAGCCTTGTTAATTAATACAAATTGCTGGGCCCTACCCCCCAGAGTTTCTGATTCTTTAAGTCTGGAGTGGGCCTCAAATTTTGCAATTTTTAACAAGTTTCCTTTTAACATATTTTGAGAATTGCTGACCCTGCACTGTAAGGTAGAAAACTCAAGATAGTAGAAATATTGCTTCACCCCTACCCCCACTCTCCCGTATCTGTTAGGAGAAGGCAGTGAAGTGAGAAGCTTTGGATTCAGAGAATTAAGTTTGGATTTTTTCCTCCAACACTTTCTTTCTTTCTTTTTTCTTTTCCTCCAACACTTTCAATTATGTGATCTTGGCTAACTTATTGAAGTCTCAGCACCTCAATTTTCTCATTTGAAAAACAAGAATAATAACTTCTAGTCTACAGGGTTATTATGAAGAGTGAGACAATATATCTAACTAGTTTAGAACATATTCTGTATTACATAGACAAATAGCACATATATACCAAGTGGTAGCTGCTCTAAGAGTTTTTACATATCTCTGAAGTAGCTTATTAGGTTTACCAAAAATAGAACAAAATAATAATTAAATATAAGGCTTGATAACTTTAAATATGGGAGAAGTAGTATTTTGATTTTTTAAGAAGCACTAAAATCCACATAAATGTGGTACAGTTCTGGCCTTATTAACTGTTGTTATTACCTGAGGTCAGAGGAAAGCCTGAGACCTCTGAGGTCATCAGTACTGAGGCGGTGGGGAAAAAGTTAGAAAAAAGATCACAAGGGCTTGTAGCTTAAAAAGTGAGATGTAAAACCTTCTCGGCTGTAGGAATAGGCAATGCTGTTTAAAAATGTTAAATTTGGTCTTGACGTTTCCACCCCTTGCAAAATTGCCTCTTTTCCTAACCTGTCAGGGTAATGGAAATTCCCACTCCTCTGGTTTAAGGCTGGGTGTGTTTAGAATGCAAATTGTATTTTCTAGGAGTAATAGTACATCAATCCAATTATACTCCCCAACTCTCTCAGATTAGATTATATTAGATTAGCTAGGTGTTACCTTGGAAAATACAGTGCTTTGCCCCGAGGGAATAGGGCACAGAAGAAGCTGACTGAAAGGAAAGATCTAGAGTCTGAGGCAAAGTGGGGACTTCGGGCAGCCAGTGTCACTGGGGGGCAGAAGAGAACTGCTGGTGACCGATGTAGCCGGTCGCTCCTTCTGCTGGGGAGAGTTCCAGCCGGGCCTCCAATTCCTTGGAACCTTTAGGTCTTACACAGTTTATTCTAAGGCTGTGTTTTGGAAATTACTGCTGCTGCTTTTGTTGTGAAACTCAGGAAGATGGTTTTGACTGCAGAGTTCTCAGCAGCCTCAGGAATATCATGTCGTCTCCCGGCCTCTCTCCCAAGCTTTTCTAGTTTGGAGAGCCACTCACCCTGAAAAAATGGAAAACCCAACTTGTTTGAGTCCAGCAAAGCAGTTGCTGCTTTGGGGCAGTTAGGCAGAGATAAACCAGTGATTTTTTTCCCTTCTCCACTTCTAATGATGACTAAGTCACCTGGAGCAAATGTTATATAAGCCTTACCTAATTATCATGGGAAATCCTGAGATGATGGAACGATAAGACTTACTGAAGAGCAAGCTATGACTTTGTTTCATTTTAATAGCTTCTGCTGACTGGGGATCTTACAACAAATTCCACTGGATGTTTTTAGTGACATTTTCCTGGCTCACCTATCAGGTGGAATTAGAGCACAAGGCTTTAACAGTGGCACATAGGCTTGCTTCACCTTATGAGAGAAGCACCATGCATCCCATAGCCAACTGTAAAGCTGGGAGGCCAAAAGTTTCATTCTGTCGCCCCTTTTAGGTCCTTGAGCTTTGCTGCAGGCTGGTTCTCTGTTAGGGGTTCTCTGTCCTTCCCCAGCTTGTGGAAGCCTGGAGGCCTTCTATTTTGAATCTAAAGTAAACAAAAGTCCACCTGCAATGCCCTTTGACAGAATGGTGCTGCCAGATGGGGTGATGGGACTAAAGGGCAGAGGCAGGGCCAAGTTCAGGTCTAGCTGGTCTGGTTTCAGACATCAGCCCTGCCCTGTCCTTACTTAGCAAATGGGGAGGGCACAGAGGAGTTGTCATCACTGTGGCCAGTGTCGTCAGCCCGTATCGGGTTTGTATTTAGAAGGTGTTAGTGCTGTGGCCTGTGGAAGGGGCCCAGGGGAGAGGGAGATGGGAAAGAGGATATGTTGTGACTATTTAGGAAGCTAAGTGGCTTGGCAAGGCCCTGCTAGGTTGTGTGCATATTATAAGGATATGTTAATATAAAATATGGACATTCAAAAATAACAATAGAATAAGAGGGTTAGAGAAGTTGAAGTCATTTAGTAAATACTGGGCATTTTCTAGAAATATCTTACCCAAACCCAGATCTTTGTAGAGAAGCCCCACATTAGCTCGCGGAGGACGCTGATAAGTGGGGTTAGAGTTGGAGGTTAGACCAGGCATCCTACAAGTTTCTTGCTAGCTCCTAAGATTTTCTGAATTATTTCAGACTTGTAAGGTGAACATTCCTAAGTGCCTTTTGCAGGTAATTCTACAAATAATATTGTTCACAAATGCTACTCTTCTTCCTTAGGAATGGCTCTCTCTGGGGCCTAGAGTCACTGCAGAAAGGAAAATGTATGGGCTTTCTTGGGTAAATCTTTTAGAGAAGCTGTAGGTGATTTGGTTGAAGTCTTTATGCACTGTGACTGAATGGGACCCTTGCATGGTAGTAAGGGTCAGGCAGAATGTTATTGTCCTAATTCTCCAGGAGCAATCTTTACTTAAAGCAGAATGGTTCCTAGTTTGTCAGAAGAAACATGTTATATAAGTCTGGCAGGAGGAAAAGCTCTCTGAAATGGCTTTCTATGTGCTTCTTTGAATCAAAAGACTTGTTTTTTACAGAGGCTGAATTCATGAGGATTGGGGAAAATAGGTTTTCAATAGGAATATTTTATTAAATGAAAAGAAGGAGATCACTCCAAATCCAAAAGCTTGTCTTTTAGATGAGGGGTCCCCAAGCCCTGGGCTATGGACTGATACTGGTCTGTGGCCTGTTAGACATTGGGCCATACAGCAGGAGATGAGTGGTTGGTGAGCGAGCTAAGCCTCATTTGTTTTTGCAGCTGCTCCCTAGCGCTAGCATCACTGCCTCAGTTCCACCTCAGATCATCAGACATTAGATTCTCTATTCCCATAGGAGCACTGGTCCCTGGTGCCAAAAAGGTTGGGGACCGCTGTTTTAGAGAACCCTCCCCAGAGACCATCTATCTTGATATCAAAACTTCTTTCAAATGCTGCAGAATAACAATAGCCATTCAGACTATTTTATGTTAAGTACTGAATCCTCAGAGGACCACTTTGAGGTGAATTTTATTGACTCTTTTGCAGATGAAACTTAGAGAAATATCTTGTCCAACAGCCACAGCAGAGAAGTAATAGTGTTTCTTCCCATGCCCCCAGACTCCTCTGATATTCCTTTGGCTCTGACTATTCTTTTTTCTCCCACCATCTCTGGCTCTTACCAGCATAAATCTGTTCCTTTAGGCAAACTTCTTGCTGGCTGTGGTGATCCTCCCAGACTTCTGTGTTTTCAGACTTTGTACCTTCATCTAGCTGCTGCAGGAGATAAGCAACTTTTCCCCAATTGCTTTGTGAACTTTCTTGTCTGGGACTCAATTTCTCCATCTGTACAAGGGGGACATTGCTAGGAATCATCTTGCATGTTACCCCACCTCTCCTACCTCAGTCAGATGTGCCTCCTTGCCAGATACTGTGAGCCCAGCCTCTGGTACACCTCCAGGGCAGGAAGTATATGTGGAGCCCAATGTGGAGCCCAGGGCTCAGGAAGCCTTTGTTCCTTATTCTTAAACTCTTTTCTTGATGTCTTATTGTTGCTGATTCAAAGTAATTGTTAGTATTCTTGGCTAGAGCTCCTAGCCTTCTTTTGCTTTGTCTCCTAGTCCCTGAATCTCATCTTCTCCAATTAGCAGCTATATGACCTTGGACAGATAATGTCCCTTTTTTGAGCCTCAGTTTTCACGTCTGTAAAAAATGGGTTTATAATAACTATCTTACATGGATTAGTTGTGGAGTAAACCAGTTGTTATCTTATAGGAAAGTACCTGGCAAATAGCCACTTGGTTCATTTTAGTTTCCATCTTCCTTGATTTTGGCCTTAGAAACAGTAACCTTTTAAACAGCAGCTAATCAGTAATCTTTTAAACCTAGTCTACCCAGATACTTCTTCACATTTCTACCTCCATGTGCTCATGTGTGTCCTCAGTCCATATGGCCTTGGTCCCAGACTATCAATGCTGTTGAGGCTACTGGTTTTGGTGGCCTGCCCCCTATTTTTGCTACACCTTTTCTTGATTCTTTGTGACTTCTAGGCTTGCCTTCATGCCATTTATCTATGCCCTTCTTGCTACCATAGCCAAGTGTTGACTCTAATATGCTTTGCATAACTCAGGGATTGTTGTGAAGATCAAAGGGGAGGATTTATGAAATGAAAGTACTTTGAAAAGTAAGATGGGGATGCATTCATATGCATGATGATGATGATGATGATGATGATGATATTCGACTCTCTTCAGGTGACTAAAAATATCTGTGTAACCTGGACCTTCTCAGCATAATCTTATCTTTCTTGGACCTCCCCATATTGGCTTAGCAGTCTGACATTTTAAGCAACTTGCTGGTAGATAGCAGTGTTGGGGGTAGAGAATGCCTGGATAATGAATTATCTTCTTTAGGGTCCCAATGGGAAACCTCACTTGAGTGAATGCTTTAGACCCAGCAAGCATTTCATTTGCCCAGGCAGCCCATTGTGATGATGACATTAAATAATCATTATCATTACGTGGAAATCCTGTCACCTTGGGGATTTAGAATGTGTTTCTCAAGTTACATACACATAGGCAACCAAGATGAGCAGAATGTTCATCTAGAAGAAAGTATCTGGGAAGACAATGTTTGTTTGTAATTGTCAGCATTTGGCAAAGGCAGGAAATGAAAGAATGAAATGAACCACAGCTTTGGATTCCTTCCAGTGTTTTTTCCAATCCCAAATCTTCAAGGTGAGGGTGGAAAGTCTTCCTGTCGCAGATGGTGAGCTCTAGGGAGGGGAGTAGGAGCCTTCAACTCCTGCACCCACTCTGTCTAGGAAGTCATTTCTAAGGGAACTGCCTTTGGGGGAAAAGCAAGAGCCCATTGGTCAATATTTATTTATAGTCTTATACCCTGTAAATTTGTCTTCTTTTTAAAAATCAAGAGCAAAAAATATTTTGGTTCTCATTTGTTTGCATCACCTCCAGGCAGCCGTATCTGTTTTCTTTATTTCTGTGCTGGTTTCTCAACATCTTTGGTCTTGATGGAACTAGGCCCTTCCTTATTATTAATGTTTTTATTATTGGTTAGATCTTCTATGTTTGCAGTGTCCTTGACAATCTTTTTTTTATTAACTGTTCTTTACAACAATGCAGGAAGATGGATCAGTCTTACTGAATATTTATCCAACAAATTGTCCAACATTTTCTTTTGTTGGCTTTTGTTGGGATTTACTACAGCCGTTTTTTTCCTTCTAGAGTTACCCTTCTGCAGGAAATGTATTTCATGTTTGTTCTTGTGAGGCTATGTGAGCCAGGGGCTTGTGTCATCTGCTTTCAATTCATGTTTGGTTTCTTCCTTCTCTGCCTGGCTTTCACACCCTTCTCAGAATTATTGTTGCCTCTTCTATTCATGCAAGTAAATGATGCTCAACTAATACAAGGCAGTTTTCAGTAGAGGGTTTTTTTTTTTTTTTGCTTTCTTAACATTTAGGCACATTTCTCTGTGGCCACTGGTAATTGGTTCTTCAGCACATGATTTAATACCAAATAATCAGTCACTGCTACTATTTCATGGTTGTCATTGCTGTGGTTGGGTGTATATTTGTTCTATGGTGAACCATTGGACTGTCTAGCTATAAAGAGAGATGTTTCATGGATGGCTGGAAATTTGTACTTTAAAAAAAAAGGTCATCAATTCTGATCAATCAAGAAACGACCAACTCTTTCAAAACTTACCATCATCACCACTTCTACCACCGCCATCTCTTCTACCACAATAGCTTTCACCCCCAAGTTTTGCATCACCATTAAAAATATTTTATTCTGTTTCTATCTATGCACATATACCACGATATTCCTGATGTCTGGGAATTTATAAGTAAATAGAACTCCCCCAAATATCATTTTAAATTTTGAATACTTAACATGCCAGTTATCTTCCTTCTATCACTACACTTTTATATTTCTCTGTTACACATATATTGAATATTTATAGTTGACTTGTCTTTCTTACCTACTAGACTCTGGATTTCTAGAGAGCAGACACCATGTCTTATTCTTTATGTACTAAGTACTGTGCTAGGTACCAGGGAAACCTATTAAGGGATTAATAAATGTTGAGTGAATATTAAAATGCTTTGATTAAATGAGAAGATGCTTTTGTAAACTATTAAATGTTTTATAAACTAGTGAAGACTGTTCAAATACAACTTCTTTTTATTATAATTGCATTTCATTACTTTGTCTATACAGTAGTAAAGGGTAAATATGAATGCTGTGGAAATGGACAAGAAATACTTATCTACTCTATAGAATAAGAATGATGGCAATTTGACTGAATTTGCAAAGGGTTAAAAAGATCAGCCACATTATTTGACTAGTTTCTGATGTTAGGCCTTCTTGGTCACCTGTGACAATTGAGAGAGCCCAGGAATTTATTTTTAAAAGTCTCTGCTGCACAGATAGGTATTTTAGAAAATGTCCTAAGTTGTACTTGGGTTCTAGATGTAGATGGTTCTGAAAAGCTATGAGTTATTCTGTGTTGTACCAGATTTAAGCCAATGGAATAAGAGTTGCCAAAGCAATCAGTGTTGTTAGCAGTTTGAAAATGGCTCAATGCTTCAGAAGTCTCCCTTCATGGAACTTATCTTATAGGCTGTGAAGAAGAGAGGAAAGTGGTTCCTCCATCCATTATCTTGTGGCATACTGCTTCAAAAAATGGACCAGAAATACCTGCCTCTCAAACATTACAACTAGTGATTAAAAAGTAAGTTCTATTTTTGAGTCTGGCACATTTCAGGTACTTAGAAAGTACTCAGTAAATGAATGAATTTAGCCTCCTTATCCTAGCTCTCTCAAGTGTTCAGCATTTGCATATAAAAAAGGAATGGCTTTATTGGCTCTTACCCAAGTGTACCCAGGGATCAGTCAGCAATAGCCGAAGAACTCTGAGTTTGGGCCAAGTTTATTTACAAGAAGCAGCTTTTAATAAAAGTTTAGTTCTCCTGTCTAGGTTTCTTAAACTCTTTCTGTAGCTCCGCAAACTCTTTTTGAAAAGCAAATGTACTGTGGTCAGAAGCTGAATTGGAAAGCCACAGTTCAAGTCCCATTCCCAGTTGGACAGCAAGGTGTCCCAAATCAACCCTTTGGTAGATTTTGGGAATGGATGTATAGAAACATTAGATTTGTTGCTAGAGGTAAAAAATTAGTCTATTCGAATTTACTGTGTTAAATGAAGTTTCCAGGAAGCTGCACTATCAGATTCTGGCTTTTCATGAGTTATCTTTATTACTGGTAGCAAACACAACAGGATCTGGTAATTCTCTTAAATTAATGCCTTAAAGGCCACAGAGACACTTCTTCTTCCTTATTGCCTTCTTTTCTGTTCCTTATATTTACCATTGATTTTGGTTTCTTTCCCTCATACACTGATCTCTTTGGCAGGAACTGACCATCAGAAGATATTTTTGTCTGCTTAGTTCTTTGGGTGCTGAAGATTTAGCTAATTGGGAATTGAATGGAGGAAAGAATCAAGCAGAGAAATTTGTACATGAAATGGATTTTTTGTTCTTCTGAAGATTTGCTGTAAGCTGATATAAAGTGTCTTTCTCACTCAAAGCACCTCCAAGCACAAATCAATTAGTCACTGGCAGAGAGAGAAGAGGCAAAATAAGCCATGTGGTGACAGCCAGAGATGCTGGCTGCTCACTGTCTCAGGCATGCTGTCCTTGATCATTAGATAACCACAGTGACACTTCAACCCCTGGCGACTGTTTCCATTACAATCAGAACTTCAGAGGGAGGGTATGGCTTTTGAGTCTAACTCCATTCCATTAATAAACAAACACCCACAAGGAGAGACTGGGGAAAAGGGAGAATGGCCATCTCTTTGAGACACAAAGCCAAGAAAAGGAAACAAAAAGAAATAAATCTTTTATTTGCTCACTTTGACTCCAGAACACTTATGTATTTTCTGGCACGTTCAGTCGTTGACTAATGTGGAACCCGAGTGTTTATTAGACAGACCAACTGAGCACCACAAAAGAGTCTTAATTCTAAGAGGATGAGACTCTTGATAAAGCCCTTCTAAGCTTACAAAATAGGTGCAACCTGCCTCCTGCTAGTTATTCAGCAGGCAGAGCCTAGGACACATGCCTTAGGGGCCTTCGAGGTACAGAGTGAGGGCAGAATCTGAAGAACACCTAAAAATATGTCCAGCTGATCTGTCAGAGGAATTCTCATCAGTCACTCTGCAGGAACAAATAGAGTTTCTGAAATGCACACATCATTTTAGGAGCATGCTTTGAACTTTTGAGTTCCCAGCTTGTTGATAATAGGCAGAGAGGAGGGGTAGAGGTCACAGGATGGGAGAAGAGGGTGACCACTGCAATAGGTTCCAAAGAGTAAAGGTGAACCCCATCCTTTATAAGATTTGGAGCTTTTCAGACTACTCAGCAAGCCAAGTGGTTGGCAAGAAAACTGCTTCTTATATAACAGCTGAGAGCTCTTATCTCATTCTTGGGAACAAGCTAGGGGGTAGGTGGCAACTATTTTGGTCTTCGGTTTCACAGTTGGCAGAGCTGAGGTACAGGGAAGGGAATTGGTCTGTCAGCCCACTTAGCCAGATGTGCAGGTGAAGACAGTCCCTTTGATGCCCCTCAGCAGTTCTGCAGCACTTCCCCATCCTCCATCAATGCCATTTACAACCTCTGCTCAGAGCCCTTTGAAGCCTCCTAGAGAGGGGAATTTGCAGCATCATTGAGGTCACCGGACAGGCTAGGAGTCAGAAGACCTGAGCTTGAATTCTGGCTCTTACTAGCTCTGTGACCTTGGGCAAGTTTGTTAATATCTCTGTAGTCTCAATTTGTCTCTTTTTAAAATGAAAATGACAATAGCTGCAGCACAGGCCATTGTGAGAATTAAAAGTGTTTGAATTCATTTAACCCAGTGCTTTGAATAACTCAGTAAATGTTAATTGGATCTGAATTTAAGGAAGAAATAAAATGAGCCCAGATTTTCCTTCTCTGACAAGTAGGCTCCCACTTATTCCAGCTCACTTTTTTCCCCACACCTGTGACTCTTGAAGCTTGGTTTCTGGACAGGAGCGTCAGGGGCACCTAGTAATGTGCGAGAAATGCAGATTCTCAGACCCCATTCTAGACTGAATCAGAAACTTAGTTGTGGGGAGGGAGGGCAGCAATCTATATTTTAATAAGTCTCCCAGGTAATTCTGATGCACACTCAAGTTTGAGAACCACTGCTTTATATTAACTATAATGGCAGGAACCAAACACCTATGGCAGCAACTAACAAATCATCTTGCAATGAGTTTGACAGCTTGAGCTCAGGCGTATATTGGTGGTACCACTATATCTGTCCTGTCTTTGTGCATTTGTTGAGCGAAGAGAAAAGAGAATTTGAACATCTCTCTGATATTTTAAGACATTCTGCTGTGTGTGTGTGTGTGTGTGTGTGTGTGTGTGTGTGTGTGTGCAGGGAGTGGAATTGACAGAACATAGTGGGTCTGCAAAAGCACAGAGCTGGTAGAAGAAATTGTCACATACAATCCACAACCCCCACAGTCCTTGTAATGTTGGAATCTGCAGAGACAGAACACTCCTTGAAATAAAACACTAAGGGAGGTTCTGTGTTCTGATATATAAACTCTAGGAGAAGATGCCAACCTTTACTGCTATTCAGAAGGATGTTTAGAGTGTTGACACGTATTGAAATGATTTCGAAAGCACTTTGAACATTGAATATATAATCTAAAGTTTGGTTATTTTAGAGTTGTGAAGATCAGCCTTTCTCTTCATCTTTCCAGTGAGGGGTAGGAAGTTGTGTCACTTAACTGACTCCTCATTTATTCCACATAACTTCTTCATTGTGGCTTTCAGAGAGCCTCCAAGTAAGAATGGCTGCTGGCCCCTTCTCCCTCTGTGCCCTGCCCTTATTCCTTCTCCTTGATTCCTTTCTGCTCCCTACCCTGCTTTTTAGGGGAAAACATTGGTCTAGTTGCCTTCGCAGCACTTGAAAGCACAGAATATTTAAATTCGAAGGCTTCTTATCACTTCTTAATTCAACACAATCATTTTACAGGTGACAAAATTGAAGTACAGAGATGGAGTCCCCTGGCTCCAGGTTCAATCCTCTTTAACCTCCTTGCTAATGGAAGTGTCTCCACACAGTCTGCAGACTTAGTAGTCATGGGGTGTAGCACGGAAAAGGCGAGTGTCATGGAAGCCCTTTTCTCCCAGTTTTTCAGATATCATACCTGTTAAAAAGGTTAGTCTACATGTGGGTTGGTATAGTAATTTTCCCCTTTGTTTAAATAAATGAGGAATGTGATGCTTGATTGGTCCATTTTTAATTGTAGGTACTAGGGAATGGGTGGAAGTCAAAACCAAATGAGTACCAAATAGTTTCTATTTATCTTTTTGATGGAAGAGCTCATCATTGGCAAGCCATTAGCTTTTAATTGCTGCCAGAGTCATGCTGTTCACTTAAATGGGGAAGAGAGGGTGGAACCCAATTCTCCATATAGTATTAGTAGCTTTTGCTCACAACATTTGAATTTCCAGGCCCAATCACTATTTTCTCCCTGTAACGTTGCTTTAAAATAGGAACAAAATTCGCCTTTTTGTCTTTGGCACGACGAATATCAGATGTTTGCTTAGTATTCCTTAAATTTTATTTGGCGTTCTTCATGCTGACATTCTGAAATACCCAGGCAATAAGTCAAATTATTTTGTAGATATTCAGGGTTTACTACATATAGTCAGTGAATAATTTTTCAGGGCAATGAGAGAAAGTCTTGGCCTGGATGACTCCAAACCAGAGAGATCATCAGAATAAACAAAGGTGTGTGTGTATGTGTGTATATGTGTGTGTGTTTCAGCATTATTTCCTTTTGACTCTGTGGTAAGGGCTCATATGAATATTTATTGTATTTCATCAAAATGATAGTAACAGACACTTATTTATTGACCACTTATTATGTACCAGGTACTTGTACGTATAATATTTATTTCTCACAACTATCTGTGGAAGAAATTTTATCCCCATTTTAAAGCCTCAGTGAAGTTAAGTAATTCGTCACAGGTCACATGGGAAATAAATGGGAAAGTCAGGATCAGAACCCAGACTGTCTGAATTAATACTGTTTCACATGCTTTTTGAAAGTGTAATCCTTTCCCAGTCTTCCATTGGCACCTAATCTTTGTGTAAATGACAAATTGTTGGTCAATTACATGAGGAAGAAGCTTGGGTTATGTGTCTATGAAAGAGCCAAAATCTGAATGGTCAAAGTAAGGGGAATAAGCACTTAAGGGAATGAAAAGGAAAGGGATGTTTTAGGAAGGGATGGCTGAAAGGGTGGACAAAGTCAAGAGATTCTAGGGGTTAGCCTCTCCGAGAAAGTTCTGGGAGAACTACTTAAAACTTTGAACTACATTGGCTTTTAGCTTGTCTGGGTGCAGTCCATAACACTCAGGAGGTGGAACTCTGAGGTGTGCTGTGTGCAGTCTTCCAGAGGTCCCTCATGAGACTGAGCCCTAGATGCCCACAGTGGTAAACTGCCCCCCCAATATATCCTATGCTGCCTTCCTGGCTCACTTTCTGGCTCTCTTACTGTGATGCTTTCAAATAAACTTCTGGCATTCAAATCGTTGCTCATAGCCTGATTCAGGGGAACCCAACATAAGCCAAAGGTCTTGTTAGACTGGCCTCTGCCTACCTCTCCAACCTCATCTAGAGCCGTTTTACCCCACAAATCGTGTTTTAGCCACATTGCTGTTCTTCGTGTTTTCTAGAACTTTTAGCTTCTTGCTGTGTGTTGTTCCTACAACTCCCAGAATTCACTTCCCATCAATTAGGACTTAGCTTTATTGTCCTGCTTTAAGAAGCTTTCCCTGATATCCCAGAAAGGTGCTCGAGGTCCTGGAACAGGGCCTCAGGCTCTCTTGGCTTTGTCCCCAAATGGTGTGAAATGCAGGACAGTGTGAGTGGTGGATGGAAAGGCCACATTTCACCTTCCCTCACTGCTCCTTGCTTGACCTCCTGCCTTTTCCATATCCTTGTTTTTAGGTGTGGTGGTCTGTATTCATTCAGGTTTGGACTTTTCTTCACTTGATCTTAGCCAAAGTCTGAGAAATAATAGTTTGTACTTTTCTTGAGCATTCCTGGGTTTATCTGTGGCAAAGGGTGAAGACAGAAGCTTAAAACAGGAGAGTGACGGCCAACTTGATGAGAGAGACTGAGGGGGTGGTGAGTATTCTGAAGGTCTATCTAATACACATCAGAAAAGACTTTGAAATTATGGACATGTCACCTGAATTTAATTCTCAGCATCTTCTGAGGGCCTGTTCATCAATAAATATCCTTAAAATCTTTTATTGACTTTTCTCACAAATCTCTGTAAGGGGGCAGTTCTTTAAAGTTGGCTTTTCATTTCTTTAAACTTGGTTTTTCAAGTAAGAGAAATGAATAAATTATAGACCCTCTTGTATCTGTGCTTTCCATTCTCTTACCAGATAGGCTAGTACCCGAAGGTACATTTTCATTGAACTGCTGCTTTTCCTTTCAAAGGAGCCCAGAGAATTCCTTTGAACTGAGAAGAGGCTGCCCCTCTGGGTGGAGGCTGCTTTGCCTATGCCTAGTTGGCAGCCTCTGCTGCCCCTCCTGGTGCGTGGCCCATCCTGTACAGCGTAGGAGGGAACCTTAGTCTAAAGATGGGTTTATGGTGGCCCCTCCACAGCAGTTCTAGCTTCTGAGAAATGGTCCTTAGATTTAATGCTAATCCCAGGTACTGTATTTTGTCATTTCCCTCTCTTTGAGCTTGATTGGATCATGAAATATCAGCACTAGGAGCTCTTGAGAGCAAAGTGCCAGCCTCTCATTTTACCCATGAGGGGACTGAGGCTTACAGCCATTTAATGACTTATTCAAAGCCACACTGCTGAGGTGTGGCACATTTGAGATGAAAACAGGCTGAATGTCAAAGGGACATTCTTTTAAGTTGGTAATTGTCTAAAAGGTTCTTGTAATTCTTAGGAAATTCAGCAAAGAGTCTGGTGGGCTGTGAGGACATTTTAAGAAGCAGTGGCCCCAAGGGGAGGTCCCTTTGTGCAGATGTTTCCAGAGTTGTGGTGATTACTTTGAAACACCGCACGGTACAGATGTGAGGTAAGAATTGATATCGACCCTTATATCTTATTTTAGATTAATACTGTTGGAGCCCTCAGCTTGCTGTCATTTGAACATTTCTTTCTTTTCTTTTCTTTTTTTTGTTAGGGCCTGAAATACGTCAACTGTTAAGGAATTTCATTGAAAAAGAAAGAAAGAAATGTTTTATCGTTTGGAATAAATTAATCCTCAGGAAGTGTGGTAAGATGAGCATGGGTTTGGGAGTGTAGGACCATTTATTATTAAGTAATGAAGAATGAATTCACCTTCTTTGGGTTCCAGTGAAATTGGGATTCAAATCCCTTCAATGACGGCACATCCTGCTGCCCACCATCTACTGCTGCACACTGCTGAAACATCGTCATTGCCGTTTCGTTTAGTTAATCATCAAATACTCACTGAGTTATTACATTCTATAATTTCAGGTAGAAGAGACTTTAAGAGCTTGTATGCACCAACACCTCATCTGTAGAAATAAAATGAAAAGAATATGGCATCTCAAATGAATATGAAAATCACCTTTCATAGAAGATGGCAAATTATGTTTGTTGCATTGTTTTTGTAATGGGTCTGATACTTTGTGCTGAATAGTTCATGCCATTTCACCCAAGGCCCTTGAAGGCACTGGCATATCTCTGAGGGACAGCTGGCTAAAGCTAAGGTACATCTTGTTGCCGTAGGCTTGAATATTGCCAGATAGGCTGCTGGGATTGCTTTGGTAGGACAACATTTGAGTACTGGGCATGGAATTAAGCAGACCTGGGTTCACATTCTAGCTCTACCCTTTGAGTAAGGGAACTAATGTCTTGCAGTTTCACTTTCCTCATATGTAAAACAAAGGTAAAAATTCATCCTTATTGGGATCTATACATTTAGTGTTATAGGAACCAAATGTTCATTTTTTTTTTAAAAAAATGAAAGCTCTTTTCCAAGGAGGGTGGGTCTGGGTAAAGGGAAAGCCCTTTTCCTGCTTAGAGCCTTAGACTTGGTTGTGAAAGTCTGGGAATAGGAGTTGGGGGATAGGTATGTCCTGGGAGAACTTCACTAGTTTTAGAAGAGGGAAAAGAATGGGGCAAGGAGGAGAGACAGAAGAAGAAAGGCGAGAGGAGCCAGCAAGAAGGAGGGAGACGGGAATGCAATGAGGCCAGTGAAATGGCAAAGTGATGGTGGGGATGGGCCAGAGGACATTTTAAGAACTGTGATGCTCCCTGATTTATTAAAATTGTATGTGTGTTGCTGTGATGGTCTCCATTTTTCATGTCTTCAGCCAGTCTACTCGCCTTCCTCAGCTCCTGGCCCAATCTTTGGTAAAGTCTGCTAAGCTCACTAATATTTCATGGAAGTTAAGTTGTATGTTTATAATGTAAATTGGCAGGGAGGCTGGGTTTTCTTTCAGTGAAATGGCACAGGTGCCCTGGAGGAAGAGATAATGAGCATGGGAAGCCCTTGAAAATTTGCAGAAAGTTTGTGAGAACTTTGGATTTTCATAGGCTTTGGTGGTTCTATCAAAGCTGACCTAGATTTTGAGAGGGCTTTAACTGCTATCTGAATATCAGTAGGCAATATTTATTGAGCTTTTACTCTGAACCAGATCCTGGTACATGAATATCATATGCATTATCTCTTTCCATTCGCTCAACAAATACTTATTGAAGGGCTAATTTAATACTCACAACAAGTCAATTAAGTATTAGAGTACCTTATAACCCCATTTTATAGATG
Organism: Macroglossus sobrinus; assembly: GCA_004027375.1. NCBI lineage: Eukaryota > Metazoa > Chordata > Mammalia > Chiroptera > Pteropodidae > Macroglossus > Macroglossus sobrinus. The sequence continues at coordinate 412,066 of PVKZ01000495.1, forward strand.
AAGAAGCTGAGCATGAGGGTAGTATGTAACTGGCCTAAGGTTCTCTGGCTAATATATCTATTTTAAACCCAGATCTTGAGATAAGGTATATCTCATTTCAAAGTCAATGCTGTTAATTGTTATGATACCTTACCTCCCACCATTCTGTATTGCTTATGCCATGAGGATTGAATAATGATTGGTGTTTAAAGATCTTGGCACATAGTAGGTGATTTAAGTGATATTCCTTAGAAGCAGAGCCTGAGATACGAATTCTTGTTTAAGGGATTTATTGGGGTAGTGCTTCTAGGAGAAGGCATATGAGAGAAGAAAGAATAGGGCAGGTGTAATGGTGAATTTTATGTGTTGACTTGAGTAGGCCACAGAGTGACCAGACATATAGCTAAACATTATTCTGGCTGTGTCTTTGAGGGTGTTTCTGGATCAGATTAACATTTGAATTGGTAACTGAGTTAAGCAGATTGCCTTCCTCAATGGGCATCACTCATTCATAGAGTCACCAGGAGTCAGAACTGACTTAATGGCGCATAGCACAGAATAATAATATAGAGTTTTTAAATTATTAAAAATATAAAAGTAATAATGCTAATTGTGAAAAGTCCCAACAATATAGAAAGATAGTTTGGACATTAGTCTTCCTTAGCCATTTCATGCTAGTCTCCTCCCTAAATGTAGTCCCTATTAGCACTGAGTACCTTTCAGAATTTTGATTCTCTATTTATATATACACTCATACATGCACATATACACACAAACTCCAATAGGTTTAATGGGATCTTATCTCATACATTGACCTGGGACTTGTATTTTTTCACTTAACCATTATATCTTAGAGATCTGCTCATGTAAGTACATATAGGTCTTCCTCATTCTTCTTAATAGAGCTGCAAGTTTTGCTAGCATGTATGTATCATAATGTATTTAACTATTCTATTGATGATGTTTAGGTTTCCCATTTTTTCTTTCATAAACAAAGCAGTAATGAAATAGATAAAATATTGTATTCTGCTTCTTACACTTAACTCTATGTTGCTATGCAGTCATGATTATTTTGAAATTGCACCATAATGATCTATCATGTTGATGTATCATCATGTATTTAATCATCTTCCTATTGCTGGCTGCACATATAGCAAATGTCTCTGTCTGTCTGTCTCTCTTCCTAGCTATATATATATATATATGTGTGTGTATGTGTGTGTGTGTGTGTGTGCATGTGTACGTGTGTGTATGTATATGTATATATATACATGCATGCACATATACATACACATACACATATGTGTATGTGTGTGTTTATATATAAATTTTTTCTTATTCTGAATTATTTTCTTACTCTTAAGAGTTGGATCAGTAAATCAGCTCTATAGAGTTTGGCTTCCTTGGTGTTATGCTAAGCAATCTGCTAGACAGCCTCTGCATGACAGAATGTTGTAAAGATATATACATTGCATGAATTGCTGTATTGCATTAATAATAAACAGGTAACTCTGCTATGAGGGGCAGTGCATCCTCAGGAAGTAGTCCTAAAGTCAATGAATGAGAGGTAGAACTCTCTTTCCAAGGCCTGTGCTGAATAATCGCAAAGCGGCATTCTTATTACCAGGTGTGTGCTTTGGGCATTTGCTGTTCACACATGCATGTTCTTGTTGGTGGAAACAAAGAAACAAGTAAGTAAAGATGAGGAGATTTGAAATATTGGCATTTCTCAGATAGAATCACTTCAGTCATGTAGTAACAGTCCATGTGGTGAAAATTAGTAACTGTTTGTAAAAAGGAGTAATTTATACAGACAGTCATAGCATAACTAGTGATTTCATACATTCAATAATAGTAATAATAATAATAATAAATATTGCATTATTAATTACTAATATTAATAATATTAATATAGTTACAATTATAATTATTAATATTACTACAACTAAAATTTAAGTGCTTATTTTACTATGTTCCAGACACTGTTCTAAATGTTTTACTTAAATTTACTTAGCACACATTTAGTCCCTACAGCAATTCTTTGAGGTAAGTCCTTTATAGATGAGGAAAATGAAGCACAGGCAGATAAGGTAACCTGCTCAGGTCTTCCAGTTGGTGGGTAGTAGAACTAGGATGTGGCTACACCTATTCTGTCACTTGACCACAATGCTCAACTGCCTCTTGATAAAGAATAATCTAATTACATTTGATTTTCAACAAAGTGGCCATTCCTCAAGGGAACAAATACTAGATAAAATTAAGTTAAATTCAGCATTATAGCTGAGATTCTACAAAAAGAAAGAGTCACTAGTTGAACTGCTTTGTAGATGATCTGTAGGACTCTGAGGCTGTCGACTTTGAGGAGGAGTGGTCACAGAAGAAAACTTATGGGTTTGAAACTTAGTTTAGTTCTTAGGAAAGCCATAAAATTATTGATGTGGCTGTACATTCTTCAGAACAGATAGTTAGATAGTGACAGATTTCTGATAAAGAGACTTAAAAGTTAAAAATACCAATTCTGCAGTTTGCATTCCTTGCATGGGAGGGAGATTTCTGAAAGAGCAATATATTTCTTCATCACTTCATTACAGATGGTTGCCTGTATGGAAATGAGCAGGTTATGGTGGCTTGTTATGGCAAGAAAAACCATTGAGAAGAGTAAGAGAAGGTAAGAAATGGAGGAACATGTCTATTAAAAATAATGTTGATACTCAGTGCTTCTATGGTCACAGAAGGATTATTTTCTAGGAGTCATTTGAATCTGGAAAAGGACAAGGCATTGCTATACTTTTGAGAGATTCCAAAGAGCGAGCAAAAAAAAAGTATCAGCTCCATAGCCACTGAGTGTGAGGTGTGTATGCTGTCACATCCCATGTAGGCTTGAGATGTCATCTAGAAATGTGGGAATTGATCTTATTAGGACCTCTTCTCCAGTTGCAGTTTCTAGGTGCCCAAAAGAAGATTTATTTCTGACAGATGAGTGATCATATCTAAAGTCATTAGTAACGGTAGTCTAAAACCCTGAAACGCTTCTTGAAAGATAGAAATTTAATTAGATGCTCTCCCTTCTGTAGTTAGGGACTGATTTGGGCTGATGGGCTGCCAACCCAGATATCCTTTGCTTCTTTTCCTATAACTATAACAACACTCTAGTTTCAACATACCCAAACTATAACTAGGCCCCCAGGGAGTTTGCTACAAGAGAAAAATCCATCTATCTTTTAGTTATATGTGGTTCTATTATTACCACTACAACCACCACCACCAGATGTATCTGCCAGTCTGGGTTTTCCACTAAATGCCTTGTGAAGATCTCGTGTAATCTTCATATGCTCATGAATGAGGGAGCAGCTGAAGCCAAAGGCCCCAGTGTGAGTAGGGAGTGAGTTCACTATCTGGTGTCTGTGCTCATTGGTTTGAGGGGAACTGGCTCAGTGAGCTGTTAGAAAGGGTCACTTTTTGTTTCTTTCCAATGTGCATCTTTTTGATGTTTCCCAGGATTTATGTTTAAAATTCTAGCTGTTCACTAGGCATTCAAAATTATTTTTTAAGGATTGGGGTTTCAAACATCACAATTCCCATAAGCACACATCCTTGAAGGACTTATAGCTCTCTCTGAGCATTTGAGGTATTAACAGAAGGGATTCTGGATATTCTCTTTCTGGTTTACTCAAAGACCACAGATTTTCAGTAAAGACAGTAGCTCTTGAGTTAAGAAAATCACTTAGGGGTTGTCTCTTCTACAATGGGACAGTTTATCTCAGTGTCATCTTGTGTGTATTCTGCAAAAAACTAGGCCTGTGAAATACTTAACAACAAAGAGGCTCATGGGCACATACATGTTGCAAGTATCTCAGTACACAGACCTAATTATACAGGGAAATATCATATTTCCATATTTTTTATGAATCAGCCTGATTATAACTCTTATCTACCATTCCTCCAGATTGATGGGAAATTTCACCTTGGATGTACTTAGAGTTCCATCCTCTTCTTCCAAGTGGCTGTGTCAAGATTCTGTGGTTTTACAGAGTGCCTCGGGTCTGGGGAGATGCTCACTATACCAACCTGGGTGTCCCCTCAGGTCCCCCACTGTTGCTCTCCGGTGCTTTGGGCATGGGGTCTTGGGTGAGGTGGGAAACCCCACTGAAAGACCTGACTCCAGAAGCTGGGAGGGAATAGGGAGCATGTATCCCTGCTCTGGGGACTCCCAAATCTCTCTTTTCTTTAACCCTGTTTGATTTGAAAATGAAAATCAAGAAGCCCTGCCTCTCTCCTGAGGCAAGAAAGAGAAGAACCTACTTTTCCTCTAATGGGGGAAGGGAAAAGAAAAAGGACAGGGAGAAAACATGAACTTGTATTTCACAAAATCATTTGATGTAAGTTTGGAAAACATTGCGTATCTTGTTCTTTTCTTGAGTTTCCACAGTCTATATTAATATATCAAAGTTTGTGAGAAGTCCTGTAATATGAAAATGTGTTTACATTTATTTCAACTAGCAGCTCCAAAATTTATTTGATTTTGAATCTATGAGATCCCACAGAGCCAAGTGTTCTGGAAGTGTTGTCTAAGAAATCTTTAGTAGTTCTGTGTGGGCAGATTGCTCTCCATGCCTAGGAAGCCATAGAAATAAGTTCTGGTGTCTTCTCACAGAGGGACAACACTCATTTCTGTCCTGTGGAGCTCAACTCTTCTCAACCCTCTGCTATCCCCACTCGCACTGCCTTGCCAGTGTTCTACAACTGTGCCTTTCAACATTCCTAGAATGGTTATTCTTTCCTTGGGGCTTCTCATGGGCCTCTAAGTCACTGCAGTTCTTTCGTTAGACATGAAGAACACAGTCAGATACTTGACATTATCCATGCAAAGAGCCCAGAGGCACTAGGCACTTGAAATATTTTCCTAGAATTCACATCCTGTTCATATATATGGATGTTTTAACCATACGGAGAGATTCACCAAGTCTGGGGTAATAACCAAGATTAGCAGATGAGAACCAGAATAGGCCTGACCGAACTGCATTGGCCATAGCACTACTGGGACATGAAGTCTGTTGAAGCGCTTTCTTAGTATAGCAGACTCATAGGACTTTTCATTATTCAATGAACTGAGAAGAGAGACAAGGTCAGGCCATAAGAATAAGACAGAGATTACTGTCTGTGTGTTCTAGTATATTCTTTTAAAGGGGACTGAATATTTTAGTTCTTCTCTACCTTTTGGACTCTGCTTCTTTGCTGCCAAGGCACCCAGTGACCACTTTGCCCTGTCCTTGTTCTCTGCCACATTGCTTTGCCCCAGAATGATTTCTCACTTAGGATTTTCACCCCCATCTGAGTTCCCACTGCTGTTGTACCCTTAGCTAGGTAAGGGAAACCAAACTGGATAAACAAAACCACCCAGAGATGTGCGATTAAAATGATTGAGGGCTCCCTTTGCACTTCTAAGGTGCATGTCTCTCTAGTTAGGAGAATTTCAGGGGAGAATTTTTAGGCAGGAGGCTTTTTTGGGAATCATGTCCCTTGACATTTCTCCCAGCATGGGTCTGGCCTTAAGGAAGTGGTAAGAGAAAGTTGCAGTCACAGCCTTTGGAAAACTTGCCTCTGGCGCCCTTCAGTGCAGGAGGGAGGAGTTAGTCTTGCTTCCTTCCTTTTTGTTTTTCTTCCTCTTCTTTCACAAGCTTTTAGTCTGAAGTCTGAGGTTTGAGCTAATTTTGTTGACCTTTTTTTCCCTCCACAGATGGAAGAAAACCCCACTCCTTAAAGGAAACTGACTGCAGCTGTGAACCTCAGACGTGTCAGAGTTGGGACTCCCCGGGAGGTGGGATGGGCTCAGCTGTCAGCATGGGGTTCCCAGGAAACACAAGGCAGCGGGAGGCTCTGATCACCAAGAAAAGCTTCCTCTGTTAGCTGATTAGGGGGTTTTCAATTGGGCTCACTTCTTCCTCAGCTGACCCTAGAAATCTTGGCTTAACTGTAGAGCTGTATCAATTACAGTGATTTACATGAATTATTTACCAATTATCCTTAATTACTAGGCTGCATGATAATGATTATGTATATCATCAAATGTGTGCCAGATCAATGTGGTTGTGAGATTTATTTGATTGCAATACTAATTGTTGTGCACATCTGCTTAGTCTTTGTGAGTTGCTCACATAGTATGGACATTTTCTCAGACCCTTAGGACAACGGAGGTCACATTGGAAGCACTTGCTATTTTTACTGATGGGTTGAAGGAAAGGAGAAAGAAAGCAGTGATAATTAGTATCTGCTCCCAAAGCCAGTCAATCTAGATGATTAGTTTTGAAGGTATAGCAGACTCATAGGACTTTTTGTGATTCATTAGAATGCAAGTTTCTATCCTTAAGGGCAGGAACTTATATCTTACTCATGTTTCTACCTTAGTCTCTAACGTAGTACAAATTCAATAAATATTTGTTGAGTTGAGTTGAACTGAATTTGAAATGGCACTAGGCTTTACTTCATGGTCAAAATATTAAGGATCATTATCACAAAATAATATACTGAGACTGTTTCTTCTACTATCCTGAAGGTTCATAATATCGTAGAATGAAACGCAGTCATGGTGTGCCTGGAGTTCATTACATATGTGGCCCATGTCACTCTACAGAGTTAACATCACATTTCATGAGAAGGAGTTGAGCTTGTCAGCTGCTTAAACACATGTGACAATGAGACCATCATTAGTGAAAAAACTATGTGTAGATATTATCAAGTAACCCGTATTTGCTAAGTAAGTTGTTTGAAAAATTATCATATGAGAATAACATTTTTATGTGGTATAAATTAAAACTGTACAATTTAAACTGCACAATAGTGAAAGGTGAATCTTGCTCCCACCCCAGGCTCTCAGTTCCACTCTCCAAAGGCAAATACTGTCAGTAGTTTCTTTTGATTTCTTCTACAAATCCTCCATGCATATATTTATAGCAGTTTTGTTTGAAAATTAGGTAAATAGTAGTTAGTTAATATTTAAGACATACAAAAAAGTATGGAGAATAATGCCTCTAACATAAGTATTCCTATCCTCCAATTTAATAAGTCAAGCCCAAAAGTATAAATGCCCTTTATACTTATGCATCTTTACCCTTACCACTCTTGTCACTCAGGCATTTTAATGCCCCTTTTCATTCCATCTCCCTCCAAGAGGAAACTGCTCTTCTAAATTTGGTTCCCATGCTCACTTCTTACACTTCTATGATACATTTATGTATATTAAGTAATATAAAGTAATGCTTTTAAAATATATGCTTGAAAAATCATTATATACACATTCTGTTGTCACATGATTTTTTACTCAGTATTATAAAAGTCATTCATATAGATGTGGATAGCTATAGTTTATTCATTTTCATAGCTGTATGGTATTTCATTATATGAATATATTACAGTGCACACATTAATTCTCTTTTTGACGGATTATTTGATTATTTTTAGTTTTTTCAACCACAAACAATACTATAATGAGAGCAATCTTGTATGTGTCACCTTACGTAAATGTGCGAATTTCTCTAGGGTGTATACCTAGAAATGAAATTGCTCAGTCATGGGATAGGCATATTTAAAATTTTTCTAAATATTGCCACATTGTTCTCCAAAGTGATTTTATGTATCCTTTTAGAATTTATTTTTAAGTAATAAAAAGGACTTGTCCTAGGGTGATATATGTATAATAGGCAATCAAAAGGTTTTAGAATTGTATTGATTTATCAACATCCATTTGTTTCAAAATATGTGCTTCTGGTGAGAGGTAGGGCTGGGGTTTGAACCTAGGACTTCTACTTCAAACTCTATGTGCTTTCTTTTGCTTCATATTCTGTCTCCTTTTTATTGAAGGCATCCAGCCTCCTTGTATGTGTGTGCCTTTCAGGAACAGAAATTGGAGCCCCAATAAAAGTATAAGTTCATGTGTAGCTTGGTTTGTAAGTTGTTTAGTGACTGTAGAGGAGAACCTAGTTCCTTGGCTTCCTTTGATCTTTGCTGCATTGAAGCATTTCTTCTCCATTTCTTCTTCTTCCTCCTCTTTCTTCTAAAACTTAACTACTTTTTTTTTTTTTTGAGACTCAAATAATATGTGTCCCCCATTTAAATCTTCTCATCCCATTCTTATTTTGCTTGCCAGACTGCCTCCAACTTTTGGGTGGATATTTTTTTCATTTTCTTGTGGGGACATTCTTTGAGATTCTAATCCTTTTTTTCTCATCCAACTTTCACTTGATAGTTTTAACATTCATTGGTGATTATTGCCTAAAACAGTTATTATTGTGGTGGTTGCCAATTAGTGATATATATATATATATATATATATATATATATATATATAATATATCTATATATATATAATCTTATTTAATCTTATATATCTATATATATATAATCTTATATATCTATATATATATCTATATATATATAATCTTATTTAAACCTCAAAATAACCTCAAGAAATATATTTTATTATTATCATTGTGAGCAGAGACAAAGCAGCTAAGGAATTAAAGAATTTGCAGGGTTACTTGTTATCATCTAATTTCCTAATCCTGACTAGATATACAAACCCCCTGTCGCCAAACAAAACAAAACAAAAACCTCATTAGAATTATATTAATCCACAATTACAATGGGATAACTGGAAGTATTCAAATTAAAAGTTGTAGAAGGGATACTAATGTCTCTTTCTGCATCTTTAGGATGCAGAATATGATTATGCACAATCATAAGAATATAATTGTGTGAAAATTTAAATACATATGAATTTTATTCTGTACCTATAAAAAATGCAGTATAATTAAGAATAAAATTTCCCCTGCAATTTGTACTTCATCTGAAAGAATTTATTTGCTGAAGTTGCCAAAAAAAACTTCTTTTAAGAGGTGATCTGTGGCATAAAGGCCTGTAGGCAGCTTCTGGACCCAAGATCCAAACTAAAAAAAGCATAAGTTGATGTTTTATTCTAATAGGACCTGCAGGGGTCAACTTCTCCTGAAAAGGAAGGTTAAAATTTCGCTGTGCATCAAGAAACATGTTCTTGCTTCTAATCTTCATGTTTAAAAACATGTATATCGGGGAAAAGAATGCTTCACATCCTTATCAAGTAGGGCATAACATAATTGGAAATTGGTTCATGATTTATGGCACCTCTGGCGACACACTGAAGTGTGTTAGTAAAATTAACTTTTGGTATATACAATAGCTGCTTGCACAGCATGACTAAAGAAAGACCCTGTGAGTAGGAGAGGTTGCAGATGAATGAGGCCAGAAGTGGAAAGCTTCCACTGGTGCAGGCAGCACAAATGAGTGTTGTTAGCATTTGCTAGCATTTGCATTCGATCTTTGTGGCTAGTGGGAACACAGACTCAGAAGGCCCTGAAGGTCCTTCTCTCTTCCTTCCTCTAGCCACCTGGACCTATGAAAGTCCTTCTCATACAAGGGTCTCTTTGTCTGTTGTCAAGTCAAGGCTGCTGCTGGTCGGCAAGAAGAGAAAGTCAAGCCTAAGTCCAAACTACAGTTGCACAAGACCATATTGTTGCAGTCTCAGGCCTGTGTGGCATTTTGGCGAGTGGGACATTTTGAACACCCACAGGAGCTCGGGGTTGTGGACATAGCCATGGATAGGGAAAATATTTGATAGCAGAGCCCTTTCTGGAAATTCCCATGTGGTGAACAAGGATGTGCAGTGTAATTTTGGTTTCATATGAAAATTCTTTGAAGCAGGCACTACAACTATATCGGGTTCTCAGATCTTTCCCTTAATGAAATGGCCAAATGCAACACTTAAGTGTTAGGATTGCATTGCAGTAATATAAACCAAAAGGGGGCTAATTTACATTTGTGCCCACACTATTAATGTAAATTGGTTATTAGCTATTTATGCTAAAGAGCGGCCATATAAAACATAAAGGTAGTTTTATTAAGTACATTTGCCCTCTGAAATCTGCTGTGCGTGGAGTTTACAATCAGTGAGTTTTTTTTCCCTCCATGCTATATGGCATTTACTCTTCCTAATTAACATATTTATTAACAAATTACTGCCTCCTTTCTGCAATTTGCATTTTAGAACACATCACTACAAAGAAGTTAATAAGACACTCTCATGCTCTGCATTTGTGATTCTGCTGGAATGTTGCATTAGCCTTTTTGTCTCCACTTGCCTTCATTTCTCTTTAGGAAGGGGTAATTACAGAAAAATGGCATTTACGAATGGTGATAATGCAGCAATAATGGGGATGTAAATGAGTTTTGGTCATCACATCTTTTTTTTTTTTTTTTTGAGACTATGGGCAGGTTGTGACAGCAGGGATGTGGAGGCGGGTGGGGAAACTAGCCTTGCCCTCAACACCATCTCTTGCTCACAATTTGGGGAAACACTCCTACTTCTCATTTCTTCTCTCATAATGATCACTCTAGGATGTAGAAACCCTAAGAGAGAACTCAAGAGCAAAAGGAATGTGGGAACAGTTCTTGAAGTTGAAAAAAAAGGCTTAGTATTTAAGTACACATCTGCTATAAAAAACTTCCAGAATTGAGTTTCTCAAACTTAACAATACTGATGCGTGGGTATCAGGCATGAAAATTAAATGAAACTTTGTAGGAGTGGGTCCCAGGAGATTCCAGTATGTAGCCAGGGTTGAGAACTGCTGCTCATAAGTCTTTCTAGAACAGGAAGTCTCAAATTTTTTAGTGTGGAAGCAGGCTTTTCTTTGTTTATTTTTTATACCAGCCACCTAAAAGTATGTGAAGTTTTAAAATTTTATTCTTAGGATTAAAGTTAAATAAAATATATTTAGTTTTGAGAATATGGGGTGGAATTTAGTAGGAGGCTTTGAAATAATTAGAGTCCACATGTAAGAGTCGTCACTTCTAGGCAGGGACTTGTCACTTATATGAGCATAGGTCTTATTCTTTCACAAGTAGCTTCACTTAAAATTCCGCCTTCAAAGCAACATTCACAGTAGGATTTTCCAACACCTTATGGGCCCAGGAGGATAGGTCGCTTTCAGCACACCTGTCGGTTTCACCAGCTTGCCTCCTTTGAGTTCCCTTGTTGCCCTGTTTCTCTTATTCCATGCCTAGAACTCATTTCTTGCCTTTATCTTTAATGTTTCCTGGCAAACAGCTTAAAACACCGTAAAAATATAATGTACATAACCATAGTCATTTAGAGAGATCTGATATTTAAAAGGAGAGAAGGCAGGGAGCCCGTATTATGCATATGATATTAAGGAATCTTATTGGTGATAGCTGTGCTTTTTCTGACAGCTTTTCCTGAGGAATTTCTCATCCTTAATTTGTCATTGTTTTAACCTGGGCTGAGAAACTGCTGGAGCAGATGGGCATCATAGTCATCTGTTCTCACACTACCCCTTTCTGACTCTTATCACCCATGGCTTCTTCATCAGTGACTTTAGTCCCTCTGCTGAAAGATGGGTGTGAAACAAATGCCCACAGAGAAGGCAGAATCCATTTATGGGTTTCCACTGTTTCTTGTTTGTTTGTTGGTTTGCTTTTATCGTCACGTGTTTTATTATAGGCATTATTCTGTTTTTTCTTTATACCTTTTGACTCTTTTCACCATTTCTTTCCCTACTCTCCGCGCTCCGGCATCTATAAACTTGTTTTTATGTTTTTAGATTCCACATGTAAGAGATATCAAACAGTGTTTGTCTTTCTCTGTCTTATTTTACTTAGCATAATGCTCTCGAGGTCCATCTATGTTGTTGCAAACAGCAAGATTTTATTATTTTGTTTATGGCTGAATAGTATTCCATTGCGTGTGTGTGTGTGTGTGTGTGTGTGTGTGTGTGTTTCTCCCATTTATATATTGCCTTTCATCTTGTCTGTGATTTCCTTTGCTGTGCAGAAGCTTTTTAGTATGATATAGTTCCACTGCTTATTTTCACCTTTGTTACTTTTGCTTTTGTTATCAGATTTAAAAAAGTGCTAAGACCTATGCCAAGGAGTTTACTGCTTACGTTTTCTAGGAGTTTTATGGTTTCAGTTCCTATGTTCAAGTCTTTAATACATTTTGAATTTATTTTTTTATATGCTGTAAGACGGTAGTCCAATTTCATTCTTTGCATGTGGCCATCCAGTTTTCCCAACACCATGTCCACAATGTATGTTATTGGCTCTTGTCATAAATTAGTTGACGATATATACATGTGTTTACTTCTGGGCTTTATTCTGCCCCATTGATCTGTGTGTCTGTTATTATATAAGTACCATTCTATTTTAATTACTATAGCTTTGTAATACAATTTGAAAACAGGGAGTGTGATACCTCTATCTTCTTTTTCTTTTATCAAGATTGCTTTGTCTATTCAGGTTTTTTTTTTTTTTTTGTGGTTCCATACAAATTTTAGTCCTGCTTGTTCTATTTCTTTGAAAAGATAACATTGAAATCATGATAGGGATAGCATTTAATCTGTAGGTTGCTCTTTGTATTATAGACATTTTAACAGCATTGATTCTTCCAATTCATGAGTACAGAGTATCGTTCCATTTATTTATGTCTTCAATTTCTTTCATTAATGTCTTGAAGTTTTCAATATATAGGTCTTTCACCTCCTTGGTTAAATTTATTTCTAAGTATTTATTCTTTTCAATTGATTGTGAATGCAACTGTATCCTTTATTTCTCTTCTGATAGTTCATTATTAGCATATAGAAGTGAAACAAATTTTGTGTATTGTTTTTGTATCCTGCAACTTTCCTGAATTTGTTTATTAGTTCTAACAGTTTTTAGATGGAGTCTTTAGGGTTTTATATATATGATATCATGTCGTCTGCAAATAGTGGCAGTTCTACTTCTTCCTTTCCAGTTTGGATGACTTTTATTTATTTCTTTTGCTTAATTGCTCTGGCTACGACTTCCAACACTATGTTGAATAGGAGTGGCAAGAGTGGGCATCCTTGTCTTGTTCCTTATGTTAGAGAAAAGTCTTTCAGCTTTTCACCATTGAGTATGATGTTAGCTGTGGGCTTGTCATGTATGGCCTTTATTACATTGAGGCACATTCCCTCTATACCCACTTAGTTGAGAGTTTTTATCATAAATAGATGTTGAATTTTGTCAAATGCTTTTTTGCATCTATTGAGATGATTACATGATTTTTTTAATTGTATAAGTTCGGGTGTATCGTGTTTTTTATCTTCCATTTTGTTAATGTGGTGTATCATACTGACTGATTTGTAGATGTTGAACCATCCTTGAATCCCTGGAATAAATCCCACTGGATCTTGGTGTACAATTCTTTTAATATATTATTGAATTCAGTTTGCTAATATTTTGTTGAGGATTTTTGAATCTATGTTCTTTAGGGATATTGGCCTGTAATTTTCTTTTCTTGTGGCATCCTTGACTGCTTTTGGTATCAGGATAGTGCTGGCCTCATAAAATGAGTTTGGAAGAGTTCCCTCCTCTTCTATTTTTTGGAAAAACTTGAGGAGGATTGGTATTAATTATGAATTTTACCAAACAGTCAAAGAAATTACCCTGATACCCAAACTAGTAATCAGTCTATTTAGATTCCCTATTTTATCACGATTTGGTATTGGTTGGTTGTGTGTTTCTAGGAATTTATCCACTTTTCTAGGTTGTCTAATTTGTTGGCATATAATTGTTTCTTGGTTCTGAAAGCAGCTCCAGATGAGAAGTGCCAAACTTGTGTAATGGGTATGAACTGGCTACATAACACCAGGTGTAATACAAAAAAGGCCTATTCCTTTGTATTTTAAAAATCAAATTAGATACAGCTCATTAAATTTGTTTCTTAAGTGCCTATAGTATCTTTAGCCATTTGGAAGATACTATTACTGCACTCTCTGTTCTTGGGGCCAGGCAGCCTGGAGCACATGAAGCATAAACTCTCCGTACATGAGTCTTTTCTTCTTCCTGCCAGGTGTGCTTAAGATGAGTTGGATAAGCATCAGGAAAGGACATCAGGAAAGCCTAATTCATCAGGGTAAAATTTAGATTCTCAGACTAGTGATAATTCCATAGAGCATTATTGTGTCTCTGAAAGCTCATATTTGGCTAAGAGTGGTACTCAGACTAAAGTCCATGGTCCAACCATCTTGACATACCCCAGTATACACAATAGCATTAATAAGCAATAACCTATATTAATTTAGCACTTCTAGGAAGGAAGCTAGATCATTTAATTTAATTTATTGTTTTTTAAAAACTACTTTATTGAACTATAATTGACATGTAAAAAGCTATTTAATTTATACAACTCAGTGAGTTTGGGGTTATGTATATACCTATGAAAGCATTACCACCATCAATGCCATAAACATTCAGCTCCTAATGTTTTTTTTCCATCTTTTTTATGACTGTGATTATGATTATTAGTTCTTTTTGTGGGAAGAACACTTAACATAAAATCTATCCTCTTAGCAAATTTTAAGTATACAATGCAGAATTGTTAGCTATAGATACTCTGTCTCCAGAACTTATTTTTGTTGCATAACTGAAACTTTATACCCTTTGACCTTCACCTCCCCATGTCGCCCTATCCCAGCCCCTGGTAATCACCATTCTACTCTCTGTTTCTATGAGTTTGACTATCTCAGATTATACATGTAAGTGAGATCATACAGTATTTGTCTTTCTGTGTCTGGGAAGCCAATTAGTCTTAATCCTGTGTATCAAAGAAAAAATTACCCTGAAGCAGATTTCTTAGCTTAGAATTAGTTCATAGGTCCCCTAAAGATCTGGCTGGGCTTTGATAGGTTTGTGAACTTACTAAAATTAAATTAAAAAATTTGAGCAAATTTAGGATAGAGAGTTTGGGATATTTACTAGTTTCTAAAGGTGATTTGTGGTCTTAAATAAGTTAACCAATACTGATTTTGGAATTTACAATTATAAGAAATGTGCATTATATAGGTAGGGCGGGACCTTCAAGATAAACTTCTACATGTATAGCCACCATAGATGTGCTAAACTATAGAAAACTGACTCCTCAGTTCTAAAGCCCTCTCTGATTCTTGTTCCTTTTGGTGTCAGGTTACCCAGAATAGGGACCCAAATGAAGCCAAATGAATACAGGGGATACATGGAACCAGTAGGAAGGCAGTCACTTCCAAGGTTTGACTTATCCCATCTGCAGCAGAACCAGACAACTGGAGTGAAGCCGAGGGGCTGGGTGTCATGTTGGAGCTGGAGAGGCAGTAGCTATGGGCATGTGATGACATTGGATTTATTTCCCTGTTGGTTCAGGTGAATGAATCCTTAGTCCACTGACCTGGAAAATGGAAGCAGTGACTACAGGTTTCTTTATCCCTGTAAAATAATAAAGTCAGGGGTTTCTTTGAGGAAATGGATCCACATGGTGCTACATAAATTTCATTACTATTATTATCAACACTCCTATTTTAATTTGATTGAAAAATTTTATTGGTCCTAATTGTAGCAGTTATGAATGCTGATGTTATTTTCTGCCATTTCTAATTTCTATAAAGAGTATAGATCTTTCTTGTTAATAATTGAAAATGACTTCTGCTTAATGGATTCATGCATTTATGTGGAATTTCAATATTTGACTTTGACGTTAAGAGTTAGTTTGTATTATCAGCTCCTTTAAAATTATATTGTTTTTTAAATCAAGTACTGTGTATTATGTATGATCTAGTAGTCTGTTGTTGTTCTTTATGGAGAAAAGTTAGTCAACTTGGAAAGCAAAGAAAGCTAAATAAACATTTTTATGTGCAAAAATAAGAATAGTACTTAATGATATTTTGCTATTGGCTTTTGCTAAAGATTTTTTTTTCTTTTTAAATCTAAAGTAATGTCAGATGGGGATCTTTATAGATAAAGGGTAAGAGTGTGTGTTTGACTTTGTAACAAGCATGCTTCTAGGTCCTAAAGAGTTAAAACATATTTGGACTACCTTTCTTAAACAGGCTGCTGTATTAGGAAGACTTGTATAAATATGCAGGAAAGGCTTTGTGAGAGAATGACCTGCTGCACTCTATTTGTGTCATGGTCACCGTATGCATAAGCTAATTTTAAATATTAAAACTTTAATTATAAAAGTCCACTTCCCTGAAGGGCAGGCCATGTGTGGAAGAGCAGGGAGGACCTGAAGGATGAGTCACAGGGCCAGATGACTGAGTGGGTGAAGGTGATAACTGGCCAGTGCATAGCATCATTTCTTAGGTTGTCCCTGTAGGGAGAGAAACTCAGACTGGGTTTGTTCCTCTGATTGTAATTTGGAAAATAGTACTTAGATGGAGTTCTTATGCATACCTCACATTTTGAGTGATAATAAGCTGCAATTTTGACCTTGAGGCAGGAAAGTCCATTGAGAAGAACCCTAAATGAGTAATATGGGTGTACATTACACTAAGTAGTCTGTGGTTCACGAGCAGTTACTGAAGGAAAAGAGATTTGGGGCTCAGCAAAGCACTTTCATATTTTTGCTGAGATTCTTGGAGTCAGAATCCTTTATGCCTTTGACTGATCCTGTTTGTATTTTTTTTTTTACTCATTTTCTCTAGCTCCTTGGTTTTTTAGTAAATGTTGATTGAATCAAACCACTTACCTCAAGTGCACTAAGGGAAAGCAGCATAAGGGTGTTGGTACTGGATTGGATTTAGAGAGGAATGGCTCACATGGGTAATCCAGGTCAACTCGAACTTAATTCTGTCTGCTTCTTTAATTCCTCTTTGATATGTGACATAACATATTCACATGTTCTGGGGAGTTGGACATGGATATCTTTGGAAGGCTATTCTGCCTACCAAAGATGGAAATATTCTATATAGTGCTGTCTAATACAGGAGCCACTAGCTATATGTGGCTATTTGAATTTAATGAAAATAAATAAAATTAAATATTCAGTTCCTCAGTCACATTAGCCACAATTCAAGTGGTCAGTAGCCACAGGTGGTTGTTGGTTAGCGTAATGGACAGTGCCCCTCTAGAGAGGTAGGAAGTGCCAGATACTGTAGGTCCTGGTGCTTCTCAACCTCTTTCATTAAAAAACCCTTGAAAGTAGATGAGCCCGCCTATATGGTACCAGGGAATGTGTGAAAGCCCAATGAGACCTGATTCAAACACCAACTTTTTTTAGAGACTTGCTAATTTTTATTTTGTCCAATAATATATTCAAGTTTATTTTATTAAAGAAGTATATATATATTTCCAAATCTTTAAGTAAAAACAGCATTCTGGAAAAGTCATATGTTTATTCCAGAACTCCCCAAGCCCATTGCCACATATTCCAATGCTGATACAGATACCAACAGGAGAAGCCCTACTGTAGAAATTTCTGGGCAGAGGAGGAATATTGTCAGATTTGAAGAGAGCCCCTAGGGAGCAATAGGTGGGGGCTGGCTTTGACAGAAAGTAGACTAAAGGTAAGGAGACCAGCTAAGAGGACAATATAAATATCCTTGTCCTCTTAACTCAGGTGATATTATGTGACTTACTTTGGCTAAACAAACATGAGCCAAAGTGACACATGTCACTTGGGGCAGAAACTTTAAAAGCCATTTCCTGCTTCATGTGAGCTTAGTGATACCTTCTTCCCCAGCACATGAATGTTTCAGATGATGGCTACTCCATCAGCCTCGACACCAGATTGAAGACACTGTGGAAGAGAGCTACAGTCGACCCATGATGGGCATATAGTGTGAGCAAGAAATTATATTTTTGTCAGCCACTCAGATTTTGGGATTATTTGTTATTACAGTAGAATTTAGCCTATCCTGATTGATACAGAGATGGTCCAAGATAGTTGGACAGAGGTCTTGGCTATATAAAATGTCAATTAAGAGATATGTGCCTTAGATTGTTCCAGCTCATAGGTGATCCTAAGCTTTATGCTTCATTTATGCTGTTTGCTGGTCTTTATACAACAGCCATTCTCTTTTTGTATTTCAAGTTAAGTTTTTTTAAGACAAATTATATAGTGCTAGAATCATTTAATGAGAATAGTCTCTTTTTGGATTTGGTTTTTAAGAACAGAGCATGGGAACAACTTAATGGAGACACAAGATTTTTCTGTTAACTAGAATTGTTGGAAATTAAGGAGATGGCTTTGCATCTTTCAGACGACTTTTCTTCCTGCTTTATTCCATTGAGTGTCATTGGTTTGAGATTGCTCTTACAACTCCAAAACCAAAAAATTGATGCAATTTTGGTAGCTATTTTTATAAAGAGTTGAGCACTAAAAGCAAGTTAATGGTTGACTTGGATTTTTAAAAACTTTTCTTAATCGGTAATAAGTGATACTATCTGTTTTCTCAGAGCGATAAGTAATGGCACTATTATATTTGATAAATAAAATATGTTCCAGAGGCTAAAATTGGAATGCATATCCCAAGTGTAATTGGCCTTCTGAAGTTGGAGATTTTAATAGTCAGGAGAGACTCAGAAGCAGCATGGAAAAAAAATGCTATGAATCACTCACAGTAATTATGTCATTTTTTTTGGGTCCAACTTTGAGCAGTTTATATTATTGTTACTTGACCTGTTTGTGTGCATAAATGAAGGCTTGGAAAGAGAGTAGAGTTATGGGTGGGGGAGGAGAACAAGTATATTAAAATAGGTGTCGTGAGCCAGAGGGTTTATAATGACTGGACTGAGGGCCACTGTTCACCTGGATGAGTTTGTGTTTCCTTCTTTTTTGTTTCCTCTAGTACAAAAATACCCTTTGTTGCTTTTTCTTGGCCAAAAGTATGAATCTTAAAAAATAGGGACGTCACAACCTGTGTGCTTTTCATGGACCCTGATGTGGTAGTGGTGAGGAGAAAATGAGGGCAACCAGGTTTGATGTGTAACTTTATCAGGACTCAAAACCCTGTATGCTCTTTGCTTCTATTGACAAAATTCTTCCCTTCTCAAGGGGAAAACTTTCAGGGAAGAAGATGTATTAGGTGTTATCTTTGTTCCTTCTTGACATTTAGGCTGTTTTGGAAAGGGACAGGAAAACTTTTATACATTTCTAGAGGAAAAGCTATG
Source organism: Macroglossus sobrinus (assembly GCA_004027375.1). Taxonomy (NCBI): domain Eukaryota; kingdom Metazoa; phylum Chordata; class Mammalia; order Chiroptera; family Pteropodidae; genus Macroglossus; species Macroglossus sobrinus. Next base: position 431,035 of record PVKZ01000495.1, read on the forward strand.
TATATTCAATTTAATAAACCATGTATTTTTGATATGTGTTATTATATAGCCATTCTGCACTCAGCACCTAGAACAGAGTTAACATTTTTCCCCCAATGAGGTGAGAATCTTATCAGTAGAAGCTTTTCTATGCAGCAAGCCAGAAAACTGCAAAATAGAGTGGCAGTCTTTAAGTAGTTGGAGATGGGTTAAATGTCTTAAAGATATGAATTATGTTATTTTTTTCAAAATAAGTTTACTTGAGTTCTAATTATTATCTGTATCAGATATTTTGGGAACTTAACAATAATTCCAAAGTTGTCTTGAGTGAAAAAAAATAGAGAATGGCCAAATTCTTTTGATAAAGAATCCTAATGAAAGAACACTTGTACTATTCTATATTAAAATGTGTTATACCACTTCACAATCATTAGGGTGGCTGTGATCAAACAAGAAAACAAGTGTTGGTGAGAATGTGGAAGAATAAGAACCCTGTGCTTTACTGGTGGGAATGTCAAATGGTAGAGCTGCTGTGGCAAACAGTAGGGCAGTTTCTCAAAAGTTAAGCATAGAACTACCATTTGATTCAGCAATTCTACTTTTGGATATTTACACAAAAGAATTTAAAGCAGGGACTTGAAAAGGTACCTGTATACCAGTGTTTACAGCAGCATTATTTACAATAGCCAAAAGGTGAAGGCAACTCAAATTTCTATTGACAGATGAGTGGATAAACAAAATGTGGTATATACATCAGATGGAATATTATTCAGCCTTAAAAAGAAATGAGATTCTGATACATGCTGCAACATGGATGAACCTATAAGACTTTATGCAAAATGAAATTAGCCAGACATAAATAGACAAATATTGCACTTACAAGAAGTACCAGAATAGTCAAATTCATAGAGGTTGGAAGTAGAACAGTTGTTGCCAGGGTAGGAAGGAGAGGGAGTTGGGTGTTATTGTTTAATGGTAGAGAGTTTCAGTTGGGATGATGACAAAGTTCTGGAGATTGATAATGGTTATGGCTTTACAACATTTGCATGTACTTAATGCCACCGAACTGTATATTTAAAAATAGTTGAAATGGTGAATTTTATGATGTTATGCATATTTTACTACAATAAAAAATACCTAAAAACTGTATTGCAAAGTTACACTAGGCAAAGTAGCAGAGTAATTGCTCAAGATTGGTATTCAATTCAACATAATCACCTACTCAAGAAACTCTATTATGTTAATGAATTTAATATCTGATATAAATAGCATCATAAATAAATAGAAAGAATAATTCTTTAATAAACACTGAAATAGTTAGTGAACTATTTTGGTAATCTTAAATATACTAAGATTTTATTATAATCTAAAATACCAGATGCATCAAAGTGAGAATACTTGTCTAATTTCAGGATGGGGAAAGACTTTCTATAAATAAAAAAATAGCATTACAAAGAAAAATTTGACAGGTTTCATGCATAAAAATACTTCTGCATCTGAAAACTATCAAAAAAATCAAAAGGCAAGTGATAATTAGAAAAAATATTCATAGAAAAAGGTTTACTAGCATCATCCTATACATATTTATGCAAATAGAGACAGTTTAAAGAAGGAAATGATAAGGATTGATACTAATGTTCAACCTTGCTAGAAATCTAAGATTTGCAATTTTTTCTGGCCTATGAACAAAGTTATCATTAAAGATAATTCCAGTGTTGTAGGGGCTTGGGGGTAGGTGGGCACTCTCATTCACAGATTATAAGGAAACATTTTTGGACAGCCTTTCAGGAGAGCTATTGTAGGTCTTTATTGTGATAAAAACTAAGCTTAAACAAAAAAAAAGGATTTTTTTTTTACTTATGCAACCAAGCAGTTGAAGGAATGGAAGTGGCTTTATGCAGAGTTGGATCCAGTAGTTCAAATGATTCATTCTCTGTCGCTACCTTTCTGTCTCTCATTTGCTTGCCTCTGTATGGCTGTATTCTCAGATGCCTGCTCTACTTGGTAAGGAGATAGCTGCTGGCTGACCCAAGTTAATGCTATTGTTACTGCTTGCCATCTTAGAGAAAGAAAGAGAGTGAGAGCAAGCATCTTAAAAAAAAAAAACAGCTTTATTAAGATATAATTTATGTACTATCGCAATTCACCCATTTAAATCATACAATTAAATGATTTTTAGCATGTTTATAGTTGTGCAACCATCACCACAATTTGTTGAGAGCATTTTCATTATCACCAAAAGAACCTCATACCAATTAGCTGTACTCCTTATCCTCCCACCCTCAACACCTCAGCCCTAGGCAACCGCTACTCTCTACTTTCTGTTTCTGTAGATTTGCATGTGAATGAACATCTTTTAAAGTATCTCCAGTGAAACTCCTGAGGAAACTTCAGTTAGCTGGCTTGAGTTATGTGTCCATCCCTAAACTGGGTCAAGGTGATGTCGTCCTCTTACTGGCGGGGCCAGGTCACTATCTCATCTCAGGGATCAGGGAGCTAGACCAGCCCCATTTCAGTCACATGTTCTGGGCAAGATTATTATGAAAGGGGAAGGGGTCCTTCAAAGTCAGGAGAGCTGGGAAGGCAAAGGTATGTTCACATCCAGGGCAAATTGGCAATATGTACCCAAAGTCTTTAAAATATAAATATCTCAGAGCTCAGCAACTCCAATTTTGGAACTTTATCGAAAAGTAAGTTTCAGGAGCAAACTTTCACTCCTGCTATGCCCGTGGTAATGGGGTGAGAATATGTATGGGGTGAGGAGGCAGAGAAGAGCAGCCCCCCTGTTGGTGGAGAAGGGAGCACACAGCTATTGGTGAATGAATGAAAGTGGAGTCTCTGGACTTCAGCTTCCCCTAAGGGCACCAGGAGGCGTGATGGCAACACCCCAGCTACAGGGTGAGTAATATTCTCCAGCTAAATTACTGCAGTTTTCACCCCAGGAAGCAGGTTCTTCATCAGCACCCAGTGTAGTGGTTTGTGATGCTTTCAATCCTGTCCCAGACACTTGGGCAGTGTTGGAGCTCTGTCTCGTGCAGGTCAGGCTACAGGTGAGATCATTTGAGTCGGATGTAATCAGATGTAACAGTGTAAGTGTCAGGGAGCAATATTGCCTTGGCCTTGTCTGTGCCTGTTATCTCTTCCCTTTTAAACTTGCCAGGCCTGGAGTGAGGGGGCATTGGCGTTCTCTTGAGTCAAAAAGAACCACTATTCTGTGGCAGATCTTGCAAGAAGATTTTTGTGTAGCCTGCAGACTGTCTTTTAACTGAGGGGTGGAGTCCAGCTATTGCCAGCACTGTGAATTGTCTGTGGCTGAAATTTCCTATCAGTGACTGGAGGGATTTTCTCCAAGTGCTTTCTATGTTACCATGCCTTGTTAATGTTAACTCTTTTTAGAATTTTAGTTTTAGTTTTTATAGAAGTAGCTTAAGAAGCCATGATAAAGTTAAATGATCCCCTGCTTTCCTCTGACCCTCTCTTCCGAGGTGATGAGCTGAATGTACGAACGGGAAGTTAGAAGAAAAAGATGATGTTGGGGGGGTTTTTAGATACCTTAAACTTTGAAACTTTTCTTATTCTCCCTGTGTCCCAAATAGTTTAATTTTAATATAAATAATATGACATCACACTGGATTATAAAAGGCATGTGATTTTGTTTTTGTGATGTATTGTCTTCTGTAGTTTTAAAGGAAAAGAAGTGTTAATGTGTATCATCCTATCTTGCTTTTGAAGCCAGGGTAGTTGTATAATTTTTTTACCAGCGGTGCTAACCTGAATGTGATCTGGTTACCTTGGAAATGCAGGAATGTACTATAAAATAAATTGTGGACTGATTCTCATTAGAGGAAACATCCTGTAATCACTCTGAATCTGTAAGATGGATAAAGAAAGGGGAAAGATTATGATGCCAATGATAATGATGATGAAGATGATGTTACCTGTCACAAGTATATTTTGGGCTGTGGGAGGAGGTGGCTTATTCAAGAGTCTAGAGTCTTTTATTTAAGCACAGATTTCTTCCTTTTCTACCCACCACCAAGACAAAGCTGGGGATGTCCATCTGGCTTCTCAAGGGCCCCTCACTTACCCTTTTATTATTCCTTTTCTCCTCTAAGTGTCTCCTTAATGATTATTCAATTTGGTTTCATGTCAGGGCAGAGGTGGTTTTATTCATCTCTTTATCCTCAGCACATAGCATGGAGCTTGACATGAGGGGACAATTATTGCCTACTGAATTCAATCGGATTGATTGTCCTTAGCCCTGCACAGCTTGCCCTCAGGGCTGGATTACCTTCTCATTACATCATAGTTTGGACTATTTTTCCTATGTCTAACCTTGGGTACCATTGCAGTAAAGGAGAGGTCTAGATATCAGGATTCCTTCTCCCTTAATCCTTTGCTTGCACTGTTAGATACTTTACTCCTGCCGCATTTTATGTAGAATTACATCTAAAAGTGGAAAAACATTTAAAGAATAATCACTCACACTATTTATGGATACACTAAATAGGTCTTTAGTGTTTTGAAGATTTATACCTGAACTCTTATTTCCACATTTCCATGTCTGTACTAGTGCAGAAGTTTTTCCTACTTTGAAATCAACAGCAGTTAAGTATGTATGGGCCAGATACTGGTTCAGTTTGTGTTAAGATTACTTAATACTAACCTGTGCTAGAGTTTGTGTGAAGATTGCATTAGTGCAGTGCTTTCAAACTAATGTTCTAAGGGAATAGTGCTGTTGTATAAGTGAAACCACTGGTTCATGGTTAAGGTCAAATAATAGTGATATATTTCTACTTTAAAGGAAAAGCACATTATTGAATGGAATGTTTTCTAAATTTAAAAATTTCTTGCATCTAAATATATTGCTTTATTGGTAGTGAGGGCTAGCTAGTTAGTAAATTATGCATAAATAGAGTAGAAAACACATATCTGAAAAGTAATTCCTTCAAATTAAATGTGTAATTATTTCTTAAATACAGAAATATAAATACACATCCTTAAATTATATTTAATGCTCGTAAAATTATAATTTGTGTGGTGGAATTAAATATTTCATGATATTTTGCCATAACTCTATTACGAGTCTCTTCATGAATAAATTGGAGGATCATTGTAATCATAGTTAAGTGCTCAATATGAATTTTTGTTCAGTGAATTTCTAAAAAAATGATTTGAGTGCTTACTGTGTGGCAGACACTGTGCTGGGTCTGGGTATATGCAGTATGATGTGACTAAGAATCTCCTTAACGAACTAACTATATTGATCATGTTCTCTTCAAGACAAATGATAAGAGTTAATCTATGTTTCATGCTGTTTATCTTAATGGGGGAAAGATCAAGCAGTTCAAACCAATCAATTATCATGAATGTGTTTACAAATACTCAAGAAATGCTTCCGGGGTAGAATTCGGGAGGGCAGCAGTCAACTCTCCTCAATTGCTCAGCAGACTGGTTCAGTGGCCAGTATCGGCCACCTTGCTCTGAGTCTAGAGACTCAGATATATTGAAAAGAGACTCAGATTTATTGAAAAGATTTACTGTCTATTATGTGACCTTGAGAAAATGCCTGGTCTTAGCTTCTGTTTCTTCATCTGTGAACTAAGGGATATATCTCAAAGGTCTCTTCCAGCTCTTAAGCTATCAGGATATTTTTACTGTTAAAAAGGTTGGTAACATAGTTGTAGGAAGCTCGAGGTGAGGTTTCTGTTGCTATTATGATAGATTTATGGCCAGGGGACCAGGAATACCTAAATCACTTACTGGTCATCCCCTCAGCTTTTTCGCTGAGGGAGCTATTGAAGACCAGTAGCTAAATGGATATTAAAGCCCTGCTGTGTTAATAGCTGGCCAATGAATACTGACCTCCAAAGCATGGCTCTGGTCAAAGCTGGTTGGGAAGTCCAGCTAAGGCTTGAAGACTTGCAAGAGTCTTTGGCTTCTTCCTTGAATCTAAGATGGCTGTCACCTCCCTGGAGCAGGACCTGGCTTAACCCAGTTGCAGGAAAAGAGGAGACTAGACAGAAAGAGAGAGAGAAAATCTGATGAGGCCCATCTCCTCAGACAGGCCTGGACCTGCAACAGGGAGGGAGTTTAGGTCCTCAGAAGCAGACCCTGGGGCTGGGTACAGCTGTAAGTGATTTCTTCAGGAAGTGCTCTCAGAGGAAACCTCAAAGGGAGTGAGTGAAGGGAGCTGGGAAGGTGAAGCCAAGCAAGGAAAGGTACCATTCCAGGAGAACTCACAGACTCAAGATGTTGTGGGGAATTCTGAGTATAACAGACACCTCAGAATTTGTTTTATCTGAGATGAGGAAGCTGTGCGATTACACTCCACATTAAGTCACTGGTTAGGAGCTGTCCCAGGATGGGGCAGGGGTGGGACAAAAACTCCTGCACCCATGGCTCTTAGAATATCTGGGTGAAGTGGCTCCTGCTAATCCTTTGAATAAGGTCACAGACTTAGCCATTAAGAGCAAAGTAGCAGACAGACGCTGGATGGTACAGAGAACTGGTGCAGCGATCTGGATGGAGCTCTGACAGTGTGTCCTCAGAGAGCAAGAGAGAAGACGCTGTCTTAGCTGGGATCACCACATAGGTCTAGGAAGTGAAATATGAACCTTACACAGTGCTCACCTTTCACTGCCTGCTAGTGAATCATCCTCAGTGACTGCTCTGCTCTCTGACTCCTGTGATTAGCTATTTTTCCTCTTTTGGAAGGAGGGAGCTTTGTGGATGAGAGAGAAGGAAGAGAGGGAGGCAGAGGGTAGAAACAGGGGAAGGAGGGTGGAAATGCTTCTCCAATAGTCATTTCTACCTTCCTCAGAGAGCCTAAAAAATCATAAATATAAGTATACTCTGGAAAGTATAAAATCCTAACTAAGGTAGGCTGTTGTGAATAAGTGATTTGCCTAAGTTACATAATTTTGGCAGAGGTCACGTTTAGCGACTGAAAGTTTAAGGATGTTTTTCTTGGATTACGTGCTCTCCTTGTAGTTAGCCCTATTCGTTGTAAAGTAGGATAAGGAAAATAAACTTTCCAGTGGTTATTTTATGACTTAATTCTATAGCTCCCCCCACCCAAAGACTAAGTAGCCTCTCAAAAGCTTTAGGTTTCACTGCTAATGGTGTAACAGTTTTGGCAGAATATAAACAGCTGTGTTTTTAAAAAAATTATTATTATTAAATCTGGCACTATGGGGTTTGGGACTATTGAATGTTAGAACTAGCACTATTCCAGGGACAGGGTGATCAGGGCAGAAGATCTCTGTTTTATGATTGGTGGTAAGGGTGGTGTCATTAGTGACACTGGAATATATGACACAAGAACCAAACTTTCTGAGCAAAACATTAGATCATATGGCCTGATGGTAGAAGGATGATTATATAGAATATTTGAAATTGGAACTAACTTAGGATATACATCATATATAAGACCCTTAAATTGGTGTTTAATCAAAATTTTTTTTTTTTTAAGAACTACAACTTATAGCAGAAAATGTATTTAGAAGAGGCAGGCTGGATGTAGCTGACAGTGCCTTCTCAGAAAACAAGAGAGAAGAGAAAGTCTTAGCTGGGCTCACCACACAGATTCAGAATGTGAAAAAGTGAACTCAGGCCATAGATTCTAGGGCTGGATTGCCTGGGTTCGAATCCCGTCTATTACTTGTTAGTTGAACCATCACAAGTACATTACTTAAACTCTCTGTGCCTTAGTTCATTCAACTCTATAACTGGAATAAAAAATAGTCCCATCTCATTAGATGATATTGAAGATTAAGTGAATTAATGAATGTCCCTGGCATAGTCCCTTGTACATATTAAGCATTATGTGGATGTTTGTTAAAAATAACTTTACATTCGACCTGGTACATATATACTTTTACACACATAATAGCTGAAGCAAATTGATTATGTGTGACATATTTTAAATTTTTTATTTTATACTATTCTGTTTTAATAAAAATATATAGTTCACTATCCTCTAATGGATTTGAATTATACTTCAAAAATAGTGTCTTATATACAACTGTCAGCATTCCTTTAAGCTAGGAATGCTACCAATAGGGGGTTTTGTTCAAATGTTTATGATAAAATTTACTTCTTCCTTGATAAGTTAATGAACTATTAAGACTTAGAGATCAAAGAAGGAAATAGGCTAAGACTTAAGGTCTCAGTGTGTTACACTGGGTATTTGAAAGGTGGAATTGATGGGACTTAGTTATTGGAAATTTGGGTTGGGTAATTCTGAGGGACTTGAGAGGAGAGGAAGAAAGTGAGACTTTCCAAGATTCCTGCTGTGTCCCTTGAACTTCTGCTCTCAAAAAGTACAACTAATAATATCATTCTCCAGTCCCTCTGTCTCCTGTCCTTTTCTGAGGAAATATGTTGTTGGCTGGACCTCAGTGAGTTGAAATGGTGGATAAATGAAGACCTTGTTCATGTCCCCCCTCCCCTACCCCCTGACCTCCAGGTAAATGGGTTAAGTGCAAAAAAAAGTGCCTTTGTGTTTGTTAGGATTAGGTGATTTGTTTCCAAATGGGAAAGAGGTTATGCTTTCATCTGGGAAATGTCTTTCTATTCTCTTGATGATTATAAGTGTATCTGGAGATGAGGTGAGGCCTATAAACCCAATTCATAAACAGTGTGAATCCACAGTACAGTTATATACGTCTTTAAAAATGGCCTCCCTTCATGTAATTGCCTTGATGCAATATATAAACTTCTGACTTGAGATGTTAGAGTGAAAAGAAAACCTTGTCACACTAATTGAAATGTGTTAAACTGATTAAAAACGAATTTCTAATGAGAAAGTTTGCTAGTAAAATCATAATTAAAATAGTGCTTTAGATGATCAGGACTTGCTTTTATTTTATATTTTGTGGCACAGTATTTCCCAGAAGGTTATGACTACATATGGCAGAGATGGAAAATGGAGACATGAAAATGAGGTCATGTCCAAGTGGGTGAGAGGCGATCACCATCAGCAGCCAAGCCAAATCTGCTTCCTATGCAAATGACCGCCCAAGGGCTGGCTAGAGAGTCATTAAGGTCTTTGTTAAGTCCTGACTCATCGCCATCTGCTCTCAAGTAGTACTGTACTAAATGGGCAATGTCGTAACATCTGGGGTAGAGATTTTCTTCAGCATATTCTGATTTCAGGTGGTCAGACAGGTTCTGTCTGATAAAAAAAATGGATCAAAGCTTTTTTTGCTCATCTCTTTAACTCCTTCTACCCCCCACTCCCACCCTGCTTCTTTTCCTATGCAATTAAAAAAAAGGTTTGCTTGTTTTTCAATGGAAAAGGAGGGTGGTTGGGTGATGGTCGTCAAAATTGAGATAGAAATTAGTATACAGTTTATAATTTTTTTTGTTTCTATTATGCATCTAGAGATTGTTTTGGGATTCCTTGTGCATTCATTCATTTATTCATTGTTGATTTATTCAACACATTTATTGATTATCTACTTATGTGTTAGAGATTGTAATGGAGCTATAGAGAATTATTGGTGAACAGAACAAAAAAGGCCCTGGACCCCATGAGGATATTCTAAGTGGGGAGAATGGAAGATAATAAGCAAACACAGTTACGTTTAGTTTTGCTGAATCTATGAAGAAACAAAATAAATCCTCCAAGAGAGAATTTCGGTATAGCCGAGGTCACGGGTAGGGTAATGGCTGAACTATTTCAGACAGGCTCATCAGGAAGGCTATAGGTCAGGTTGCTAAAAGTCAATTAATTGAAAGCCAATTTGCTGAAGCTAATTCATTGCATGGCCAAATTCACTGAAGGACTAATTCACCAAGCTTATTTATGTTGTCTATACTATTTAGTTTTGGTTTTCATTTTGATTTTCTAGACTTTCCGACATTTTTTTTCCCTACTCAGGCTCAAATTTGAAGGACAGAAAGCAGGGGAGATTAAGGGTCGATAGTGCTCTGAGGACCACAATAAAAGTTATTTATAAGGATATATTCTTGAATAGGAAGAATTATTATAAAAGTATTTTTTATTAAGTTATTCATAAAGGTAATATATTAATATGAACTCCTCACATTTAAGAATATATGGAAGAAGGCACTATTTATAAAGAATATACTCATAAAAGTATTTTTATTGAATATATTCACAGAACAATATATTCATAAGGAGAATGTATTCAAGAGAATATATTCAATTTTTTTTTGCCTGAGCTCCCTGCTGCTGCTGCTGGAGACTGAGGGACAGAATTAGAGGCAGAGAGGGGGATACTGAGGCATAGAGGGTGAGGGAGACTTGTTTCTAGCTCAAGTGTTGGCCTGGGGAAAAGATGTGTAAACATTTCTTAAAATGGTATTATGAAAGCAAAATAAAAACCAGTCAACTAAACTAGAAGGTTAAATGACATAATTACATTAGGTAAATTGATCATTTAGGGAATGGGTCATTCAAGTTATTTGGGAAATTAGTAGAATGACTATCATTTATCACCTAAACTGGGATACTTTTGAGAATGAAAGAGATATTATTAATTATTCTGAGACAATAGGTATAAACTAGAACTGTCTTGGGCAAACTGAGATGTGAGGTCGTCCTGCCTCCTGGTCCAAACTGGTCTCTGGTAGCTGTGTTTGAGTACGGTTGGGCATGTGTAAACCTGAGGGACAGTCTGGATCTGCTTGGTTTTGTAATGTGGATACATGGCTGGATTTGAGATTGAATAAATGGATTGTTTCTCAACATGAATACCATCTTCTGTTTGGAAGATGCAAAGCTGTGGGTTATTAGAAAAAGTTTTGAGGAGAGTTGTGATTTCTTGGATGGCATCCATGGCAGTTATTACCTTTCAGTGGATGACTTCCAATTCTAGATCTCTAGGCCAAGCTCCAAACTCAGATTTCCAAATGCAGGCTAGACATCTCCCGCAGGCACCTGAAATCCAACATGTCTCAAATCGAATTCCTAGGTACAGTGTAGAGAGATAAAAGAAGACCTTTGGGAAGGATTTCTTGCTGTCATTTGTTCTAGCTATGCTTGGTTATATTTTTAACAACCCAAAAGGACTTTCTTTGTTCTCTTTCTTACTTTAAAACATACCTGCCCTGTGGAGTCCAGCTCATCTTTCTGTGGTGTCATCTTTACAAAATAGCAATATTTTTTCTCCCTTATCTAAATTACCAGTTGTTTATGTATGATAATAACCCTGGTGGTTGTAAGTAAGGCCTGTAACTAGTACTATTTAGTTTGGAATTGCATTGTTTTCTAAATGTTTCTGAAGTGTTAGATATTTTTACCAAAGCACTTAACACATCCCTAAGCAGATAACAAGAGCTTATTCATTAATGAATTAAAAAAGTATTTATTGAGTATGCAACAGGCATTATTCTACTTTCTGGAGACAGAACAATCAGTAAAGCAGAGGCTCTGATGTACAGGAGGTTACATTTTAGTAAAAAAGCTGGACAATGAACAAATGCAGAAGATGAAGAAAGTAAGAGCTTACGAAGTAAAGGGATGTGCCCAAGGACACAAAGAATCTTGTATAGGAGTCACACTTGAAACTGATCTGTTTTCTAGTATGGCATTATTTCTTGGCACAACAAACCAATTTCTCTATATAACGTTTTGGAGGATGCAGTCTATGTGCTATGGGAGTATTTTTGCCTGTCCTTAATTTCATTTTGAAAATTTAAAAAGTGTATATATTTTATTGTATATGTGTATTTACATGTATGTATATCCTGATGAGGTAGATGGGACAATTTCCCAAAGAGACTAATCCCGTGGGCCAGTTGAGACATTTGCCCCAAATCATCTAATAAATTGATGGCTTAATTTGGACCCTAGGCTCTCATGTCATAGGACCAGGCTCTTTATAGCATAGCACGATGCTCAAGTATGATTCAAAACCACCTGTGTACAATTATAAATGAGAATCAGGAAATGAGCTGAAAGGATTCTGTGACCAGAGAATCTCTGCCCTTTCATAGCTGCATTTCCGGGTAATCAAGAAGGAGCCAAGTCCCACCTGTTTCTGGTAAGAAGCTGCTCCCTTGGCTTTCCACATCTCCATCTGCAGGAGTTAAGAGAGAGCCCATGAGCTGTCAGTGTTCCAGGTAACAACATAAGTGCAGCAGTGATGGTAGGGTCCCAGAATTCCATGTGCTCCTGGTGACCCCCCCAGTCAGCTCTCTTCCCACCACTCAGAGCTTAACCACTTTTTGTCTTGAGAGCCTCAGGACAAATCTTATCGTGCACCTTTATTTCAGTTTCCATTAGTCACCACACAGAGCCTATAACTAAACAGACTCTTTCTTCATTCACCCTTTTGAACCCATCATTCACTTGTCTTGTGTACATTTTAATGCTTTGAAAATTGCTGCAATCAGAGGGAATCTGCAGAATTCTACTTTATTAACAGCACAGCCAGGAGCTAATCAGAAGTCTTCATTTGTCTGACATAATTCACAGCCCATGAGGAGCAATTGCTCCATCACTTGCCTTCTTCCTTTTTTTCAGCATTGTTTCTCATTCTGATTCGGTAGGATTTTCTGCTACTTACAGGATCCGTTCCTTTGAGTTTTCTTGCTGCATTTACACACATGTGCTTGGACTATTTTGTCTTACTTGACCATTATTAAGTTAATAATCTGGTCAAAAACAGTAAATCCTTTTTTTTTCTTTTTAAACAATACTAAATTATCTGATTGATTTGATTAATGAATTCAATCCAAATAGTCTTAGCCATTAATGGTGATGCCTTCTGTCTCAAAGAGATTTACGTTTTCTCCAAACTTTTCTTCATTTTCTTTTTATTTAATGCCTTCTCTTTTGTTTCAAACTGATCTCAGAATTCCTTTAGAGTTATGGGCTTTTTGTGAATACTGGGACAGCTTTTATGCCCTAGATTATATTATAGACTCCTATGGCTTGAAGGGATAGCAAGCGTTTTCTTGTTTCTAGACCTCTGCATAGTAGAATTGAATGTGGTAAGTAAAGCAAACAAAGTGTGTATGTATTTGTATATGCTATTTACATTCCTAAAACTTTTTTTTGTACCTTTAAACTCCATATGTTTTCATATAATAGTTCAGTTGGTCTACATAATTTACTATTGGTAAACCTTCTTTTCTTTTCTTATTTAAAACTGGTTATGAGTTGTAGTAAGATATGTTCCATAATATTTTCCCCAAACCCCATTCTACACTGCCCTTATATTTGATATCAGTAATTACAAGTCATATTGTGGTATCACTTCAGAGTTTGCATGTGGAGATATGGAAAACCCTTCAAATGAAATTAAATCAACAATAGTGGTGTTTATAACCATTTCCTGCTTCTGTTACTTATATCTTTCCTTTTCGTACCTCCCTTTCCACAAAGAGACACAGATACACAAAATGCATGCCATACCTACGCTTTCTTGATATTTCTAAGTATTTCTTTAATTTGAATTATGTATTATACATTGTGTTGTACATCATATCACAGTATTACTTCAGGAGCATGGCATGGTTTGGCATAAAATATTTGGATGATTGTTGTTTTGGATAACTTGATTTAAGTAACGAAACCTTTTTTCCCCTCAACTTTTTGTTTTAATTGGGAAATTTGTAAAATTTGTAATTGAAGTATATAACATATAACTAAACCTTTTTTTAATATTAGGTCATCCATTAAAGAATGTTGGTGGCCTATATAGGCAAATGATTTTGGAGCTGGCTTTCAATTCAGTCAGAACTCTTGGTTGCAAGCAACAGAAATGTACTTTGGCTTATTAAGGCTGGAGGGTACTCAAGCAGTTGTAGAGAGGGCTGGAGGCTAAACATCCAGAAATAATGCCCAAATATAGACTTAAGATCTGGTCCTATAATGAAAGTACCATTTCAGTGACTGAATAGTGGGTAGCAAAGTTTTAAAAGTAGCTTCTGTTCAGCAAAGAAACCATCAACAAGACAAAGAGACAACCAACTAAATGGGAGAAGATATTTGCAGACAACACCTCCAATAAGGGGATAATATCCAAAATATATAAATAACTCATACAACTCAACAACAAAAAACAATCCAATTAAAAAAAGGGCAGAGGACCTGAAGAGACACTTCTCCCAAGAAGACATACAAATAGCCAACAAACATATGAAAAGATGCTCAACTTCACTAGCTATTAGGGAAATGCAAATCAAAACCACAGTGAGATACCATCTCATACTTGTAAGAAAGGCTATCATCAACAAGACAAGTAATAACAAGTGTTGGAAAAGTTATAGGGGAAAAGGAATCCCATACAACGCTGGTGGGAATGTAAATTGGTACAGCCACTGCGGAAGACCGAGTGGAGGTTCCTTTTCCGGATATCTTCCCCCAAATTTGAAAGCATTTATCCATAAAGATATATGCACCCTGATGTTCACTACAGCATTATTCATAGTGACCAAGACATGGAAACAAACAAAGTGCCCTTTGATAGATGATTGGATAAAGAAGGTGTGGTACATATACACAATGGAATATGATTCATCCATAAGAAAAGATGAAACACTAATCTTTGTGACCACATGAATGGATCTTGAGATTACCATGCTAAATGAAATAAGTCAGACAAAAAATTGAGAACCATATGGTTTCTCTTATATGTGGGATATAAAACTGAAAGCAACAAACAAACAAGACAAACAATACTCATAGACACAGAAAACAGTTTAGTGATTATCAGAAGGAAAGTGGGGACGGGGAGATAGTTAAGGGTAAAGGGGGTCAAATATATGGAAACAGAAGGAAATTTAAGTGAATACACAATGCAATATACATATGACGTATTATTGAATTGTATACTTGAAACCTATATAATTTTATTAGCCAATGTCACCCCAATAAATTTAATTAAAACAAAACAAAACAAAACAGTAGCTTCTGTGCCAGAAGCTTTGGGTTGCAGTTTTTTTCTGTTGCCACTAGCTTTAGGGAGAGGAAGAGAGACATGAAGAGAGAGAAAGAAAGATTGAGAACACTCAGCACATCAGTTGAGTGGAATACTTAGATTGGCAGAAACCTTGCTTCATGGATGTGATGTTGAGGGAATAACTAACATTTTCAGCTCCTCTAGGTCAAGATTGTTTTTTCCCTATACCAACACTCATAAAGTATGGAATTCCCCAAACAAAGAAATGGGTTATATCTGAAAGCCAAGGTAATTGTCAGATGCCCACTTTAGGTTAAATATATAATATTCAAGGACAAATCTTGGCACTTACTTCCTTGCATATGCCCAGATGTGAGCCCAACTCCTTGTTTCTTTCTCAAGAAAATAGCATGCAGCCTATGTAATTGCAGCATAATGTAGTTGTCTTTTTGCAGAGTCAAAATTGAGATTTCCTAAGGTGTTTTCTCATCTTCAGTAAAACTCTTTAGTGTTCTTATCACTGAAGCTTGGCCTCTTTGGCACTGTTAATATAAATATATTTTTAACATCCAGAACTACTTGTTCTAGTTTCATCTACTTGTTCTAGCGTCATCTTTTTGAATTTCACAATTTTTATCCCTAGACTATTAAAGACAGGTGGTGTTTTGTGACTATATATGTAATCGGGCATCTTGTTTTCTGGATTTCCTAGTGCCAGATAATTGTGAAATTTAGAATTCTGGATATATGTTAATTCAAGTTTACCATTGTCTAATTATGAAAAAAGTGGGGCTAGAACTCAACTTTGTGATTCTAGATGATTGCCTTTCTCAGCTTACTTTTCTGTGAGTGGATGTGGTATAGCTTGTTTGGACTCTTGGGTGCTAGGAGAGTGGCTGAGATGATGGGTAAAGAGAAGAAGCAGAAGTGCAGTAGGAACTCAGAACCTCTTGACTCCTGTACACTGTGGCCCTGCTTCTTTTCTTCAAAATGAGCAGAAATCAGACTGCTTTCGCTCTTGGCTTCCAGCCCTTTCAGTATTTATCGTACCTGTCCATCAGCTAATTTTATGAGTTTTAGAAGCATTGATAGTAGATTTTGATGGAAAGGAAGAGAAGGTTTAAAAGCATTATGTAAAATTAAAATGCTCTATTTTAGAGAAATGGACTGGGTGCAGACCCAGGCTCTGCCATTAACTCTCTAAGCCCTGGCAAGTTATTCAACCTCTCTGAATTCCAATGCCTTTCTCTGCAAAGTGGAGATAATAATGATTGTTTTGTATAGCCTTTGAAGGTTGAATGAGTTAAATACATAAGTTGCCAGTTATAAAGTACTCAGTAAATGTTAGATCCCTTCCCCTATGGAGTTTATGCACACTGATCCTGCCCCCTTTGTGATGACTTTATTATCTTTTTAGAGAATTGCTGATGGTGGAGCTGTCAATCCAGAGTTTGACAGCCTCTCACTTCAGTGTAAGTCAGATGTCACTCCTGAAATCATAATGAATCTCCAGCTTCTTTTGCATGATTTGATGGGGTTTGGGATTATGACTGTTTTGGAAACATTCCAGCATAAAAGCTATATATTAGAAGAAATGAAATTCTGGCAAGCTATTTCCTCTAGAATTAATTTTGTCTTTGGAGGACTACCACCTATATTTTGCTTTATGTTGTATTTCTTAAATTATACTTATTTCTTTATTTTTAAGTAATGCAATAATTTAAAAGAAAGCACCAAATCTTAGCTTATAATTTTCCCACAGATGATAGCTTTCTTCCTTAGATGTCTCATATAAAAAAGAATATTTGTGCTTTCTCTGCTAACCTTCCAAAAAATTTACTACTGTGCAGAGGAAGAGGTTGATAAATAAAAAGTAATTTGTTCATAAAATTTATAAGCTGCTGGAAATAAGGGCCCAGGAAGAAAGTGCCAAGTCAGCTTTAAGTAGGCGATAATAATCAAAATAGCAAATGTACAAGTGCATTATGGTTAAGAATAAATCAAAAGGCAAGCCTTGATGTGAACAATATGGAAAAAACAACTAAGTGAAGAAATGTCAAATGAAGGATTATCTTTATTGGTGAAAAATCTATTCAAATCATAAATTCAGCACAGGATTTCTGCTTTCTAAGACCTCATGGGCTTTACTGAGTAACAGCAGCAGCAGCAGCTGTGGTAGCCTTGGCAGCAACAACTACGACAACAGCAAAACTCTTTGTTTTCCTACCAGCTCCTCATAGTTTTGTGTCTGACAGACTTTTCATTGTATGCTTAACCCTGAAAGAAAGGCTCCTGCAAGCTCTGCTTGGGGCTGGAGGTATATATCATCAAGTAGACTTGTGTTTGCTTTTTTAACTTGCCTTTGCCATAAAGAGCATTTGTTGACCATTTTAGTCTTGACCTCCTAACGTAACTATTTTATTGAACAAGCATGACTTTATAACAATGAAATAGCTTTATTATTATTTTTCTTCCACTGTCCCTTTACGTTTATTCTATGGAGCTAGTTCTTCTCTGTCCCTGGATAAAAGATAAAATTTAGGGCAAATCATAGTAGCTTTCTGGCCCCTTTCAGTTAACAGTGGTCATCTGGTTATTATGTCCAGGTCAGTGTGATAATTGAATCAGTATATTTCATTGAAGGTTAGTGCTTTTCCTTCTTCAGCAGCTCAGGCCAGGCTATTGGCATATGCAAAAGGGGATTTGGTTTGCTTCTTTTCCCACAATGTGCATCATACCCCTCCTCCTCTCATTTTGAGATGAAGGCCACTATTTTGGATCACCTTCAAGGTAGAAGGTGGGTGGGGCTAGAGATAGGGGGAACGGAGCCGGGTCTTACTTGGTCTCATGCTGTCATCAGATGGCCACTGACTATATTGTGGGGCATTTTTGTGGGTTCTCTGAGTACCTGTATCCTTGAAGAATTCTCACTTGCAATCCATCACTAAATCTGTTTTGCCTTCAAAAAATACCCCAAATCTAACTATTTTGTATCTCCTCCACTGCTCCCCACTCAATAAGCTACCACCAATCCTCTCCTAAATTACAGCAGTGGCCTCCTCCTGACTGGTTTTCTTGCTTCTGCCTATGTTTCCTAGTCTTTTTTACATGCAGTAGTTAGCGGAACCCTTTTAACATGTAGTCCACATCATGCTATTCCTTTGTTCAAACTGTCTGGTTGTTTTCTATCTCACTCAGAGTCCTTTGTTGAACTATAGACTATATGGTTTACCCTTCCTGATCATACTTTTGTGATCTTCTACCAGTCTCCTCAATTTTTTGGATCACTGCAGACATTCTACCTCAAGGCCTTTGCTTTTGTTGTTTCCTCTGCCCAGGATACTTTACTTCAGATGTCCACATGGCCCACTCACTTTGTGCAAATATCTCTTTCTTAATAACCTATTTCCTGACCATTCCTTTGAAAACAGAAAATCTGCCTTTCCCTAAATACTCCCCTATTTTCCTTCCTTTATTTTTCTCTATAACTTTTATTATTTTTTTGACCAGCTATGTATTTTACTCATATACTTTATCTTCTCCTTTAGTATAAACTTAATAAAGGCAGAATTGCTCACAGTTTTATTCCTAGCACATTGCTCTTGACATGTAGTTGGTGTTCCATAATGTATTTTCAATGAATGAATGACTGATTATATTTATCATGCTTTATTGTATTCATCTGTTCACACAACTTTCTTTTTAGGCTGAGAGTAAGTTTAGGATCTTGGTCATTTTGTGTTACCTATATGTTTAGCTCAGTGTCTGACACAGGATAAGTTCTCAAAAGACATTTCTTTAATAAATTAAGAATAAATGAATAAAAAAAGATTGATGGAGAGGTGGAAAAAAGAAATGGAGTAAATGATCATGGAAGATTGAGGAGGAGAAAGTTTCAAGGGAAAGTAAAGTGGTCAAATATTGAAGAGAGAGGAAGCCATGAAATTTGAAATGAGGTAGGGGCTTTGGGACCTTTGAGAAATGGTGGAGTGGAGAGTAGGAGGCAAGTTGCAGTGGCATGAGGCGTGAGATGAAGATGACTGAGCAGAGACTGAGATGTGAAGGATGAAATGGACTTTAGCCTGACGGGAAGCTGGTTGGGGGAATACATGTGTATCTATTAACATATAAGAGAATTTATGATGTTTGTAAGTGAACATCTGGTGGAGAGAGATTAAAAACTCAATAAAGAAGTGATAGATGTTGGAACACATTTGAGAGGAGATAGGAGGAAATGGGATAAAGAGGACAAGAGAAGACCCAATCCTGGGAAGGTTACCTCTTCCCTGAGGTAGGAGATATTCACTGCCTCTGGCTTGGATATGCAGGTGTGGAGTGAGGGAGGGAGGAAACTACCTACCTATTTATCTCTCTATCTGCATACTCATCCATCCATCTGTTCATCTATCGAATATTCCATTTTTCTTAGAACTCAGCCTCATTTCCTTGGTCCTTATGATTGCTTGTCCCCAGAGATTGTGGGGAAGCCTGTGGTGTTCTGAGGTGGGGCCAATATATAGAGAATTTTTCTCAAGATACATGCAGACTTCTATGGTAAGTTAACAGTTTTGAATTCCCCTGTACAGTAATTTCTCTAGCTCAAAGATCACTTTGAGGTTGGATATATGAAATATATATGAAATATGAAAAACAATAGCTTACATATATTTAGAACTTTATACTTTTCAGAGTACTTTAAGATCCAAAATCTTCCAGCTATTTGCTTATTTCCACTGAGTTCTCTGCAGACTTGGCAAGATGATTATAGGTAAATAATTCCTACCTTTCCCTATAATATCCAGTAAAAGAATTGAAGAATGCTTTTTTCTTCCAATAATTACTACTTCTATTTATGAACAATGGAAGGGAACAAACTAAAGAGTAAATGAAAGAAATGAAAAAATAAATCCACCTTGACTTGACACTCTGTCCAGTTAATGAACCCTACAGAGGAACTGCATTAACACTACCACCGTTTTTAATGATGGAATAACTCAATATGTGCACTCATTCGGGACATTTATAGGTTATTAATTACCCATACACAGTATTTGAGCTATGAATGTAATTACCCAGAGTCTGTCTTTTCTCACTAGCCCAGCATCTTAGACCCATTTCCTGAATCACTCTTGGGTGTGCAAAGCCCCAGACATACTTTGTGCTTATTGGAATCTTTTTGACCAAGTTCCCCTTGGCCTCAACCTGTATTGATTTGGCAGGCACCCTATGCTAAGTGCCAGCTTTTAAGTATTGATTCTCAGGGCAAAGATATTATGATGACAACACCCCAAATTATGCTCATGTTTGCCGATGGGACCTGGGAAACAGATTATAGAGATTGATTTATTTCAGAGACTTAGGGACATTCTTGTTGCCTTTGCCTCAATCTATGCTTAAAGACAGTTTAAAAATAATGAGGGCTGTTAATTGGGGAAAGAGACATGCTGAGCAGATGGTCCATTACAGGCCAAGAGCCCGAACTGATGGTAAACCAGGGCAGAGGTTTGCAAACAGAGGCTTCCTTGGGGAAAAAAATATTTGTCATTCCCAGATATAGAGTAGTTATTTCTCTAGCAATAAGGGTGACCTAAAAGAGGGGCCAATTCCTGACATGACTCAAAGCTCAGGTGTGTAGAGCTTTGCAAAACAAGGTACACAGTGCTGATCTAGTTTTTGCCCTAGTCCCAGTGACTCTGCCTTCTCTAGGGACGAAGGAACACAGTCTCTTTTTCCCTTGCACAATGCATTATTATTAATAATTATTCTGATTATAAACATAACATGCTGATTATAAAATACTAAAAGTTTTAGGTAGAAAGTAGAAAAATCTCCTTAATTCTACTCTATGACATAATTGTTTTAATTTTTTGTATACTTTTCAAGGTTTTTCTATATATCTATAAACCTAAGTATCAATATATATATATCTTTTAGATAGACAAAATCATATGAGACCTACTCTTCCATAAAATATTTCCTGGACCTTTCTATACTAATAAATGTAGATTTACTTGTTCTTTTCAACAGTTGGGAGTATTGGTTATAGGGCTATGGCAAAATTTAATTGGTAATTTAGATTAGTTTAAAATTTTAATAAACAATGCTGCACTAAGGAATGTACATTAATTTTTATTCGTTTATTTCCTTTGGGCAGATTCTACAAGTTTAACAGGTAGGTCAAAAGGAATACGTATATAGAATTTGGGTATATATTGTCTAGCTTGTTACCTCCAATAAGTTATTACCTCCAACAATATTATTATTCTGTTTAATCTTTGCTAATGTTAAAGTAGAAAATGATATTTCATTGTTCTTCTAATCTAATTTACCTTTCTTTGGTTACTAGACTGATTATCTTTTCACATGCTTTTTGTTGTCAATTTGTGTTTTATTTGTTTGTTTGTTTGTTTATTTACATATTTTAATTTTATATTAGCTTCAAGTATACAATACATTGGTTAGACATTTATATAGTTTATAAAATGATCTCCCCAATTAGTCTCTCACCCATCTGGCTCTGCACATAGCCATTACAATACTATTGACTATATTCCCTATGCTTTACTCTATGTCCTGTGATGATTTTTTAACTACTAATTTGTACTTCTTCAACTCTTCACCTTTTTCTCCCAGTATCCCAACCCCATGCCCCTCTGACAATGACCAGATTGTCCTCTGTATCTGTGAGTCTAGTTTTGTTTAGTTTGTTTATTTCATTCCTGAGATTTCTGCATATAAGTGAAATCATATGGTATTTATCTTTCCCTGTCTAACATATTTCACTCAGCATCCATGTCATTGCAAATGGTAGGATTTCATTTTCTTAAATGACTGAGTAATATTCCATTGTATATATGTACTGTAACTTCTTTAGCCAATCATCTGTTGATGGGCATTTAGATTGCTGCCATATCTTGGTTATTGTGACTTAGTGCTGCCGTGAACGTAGGAGAGCATAGATCTTTATGAATTAGTGTTTTGTTTTTCTTTGGCTAAATGCCCAGAAGTGCAATTGCTGGGTCCAAAGGTAGTTTTGTTTTTAATTTTTTTGAGAATCTCCAAACTATTTTCCACAGTGGTGTACCAATTTGCATTCCTACCAACAGTATATGAGGGTTCTCTTTTCTCTACATCCTTGCCAATGGCAATTTGTGTTGTTTCTTCTTTTGAAATTGCCCTGTTTATGATTGTTCTAACTTTTGAGGAAGGGGATATTACTTGAGTCTTTTAAAAATTGATTAGTTAGACTTTTTTATAAAATAGAGGTACTAACTGCTCTATATGTTACATATTTTCTCCCCAAAATACATTTTACTGCTGCCTTTGTTATTTTTTTAACCAAGGATCCAATAAGGTTCACTGATTGTTTTTGGTTGTTAAGTACCTTTTGTTTCTTTTTAATATGGAATAGTTACTCATTTTTCCTCCAGATAATATTAACTTTTTAAAAGAGATTGTATATTTTGTACCAGATAAGTTTCCTTCTTTTCTTAGTTTATTCATAGGTTTAACTTGGAATGAATGTAGAATTTTATCAACTGCATTTTATGCATTTATCAAGTGGATCATTTGGTTTTTTAATTTTAATCTGTTAATCTAGTGGAGTACATTGATAGATTTTATAGTGATCCATCTTTGAATTCATGAAGTAAATCCTAGTTATAGGTGCTATATTGTTCTTTTAATGTGTTGTTGGTTCTTTTTTGTTAATACTGTATTAAGTGTATGTATATCATATTCATAAGTGAATTCGACATATAAATTACTTTCCCTCCACTATCTTGGCCATTTTTGATATCAGTGTTATACTAGCATTGTGAAATGTGTTCTTAAAAGCTTTACAGAACTTTCTTATAAAGCCAACATCTGAACATTTTTTTAAGGATCTGAGTTCACTATTTCATTTTTTATTTTAAATTCAAGTAGTTTCTTAGAAAATCATTGATCTTTTTTTGGCTTTCACATTTTGGGCATAAAGTTATAAGTAGTAGCAGTCTATTAAAGACGATCTCTTCTCTATCTGTAGTTATATTTAATTTTTAATTGCTGATGTTTAAGTGTTCTCAAACTTTTTTTCCCTTTTCCGAGATTTATTAAGCATCTCTTAATGCTTTATTTCCCCTAAAGAACTAGTCTTAGTTTACTTAACAATTCTAGTTGTCTTAACCTTTCTAATTCATTGGTTTCTTTTGTTTATTTTGTTGGTCTTTTTCTGGCTTCTGAGTCCAATGTTCCAAAAATATTTATTCCAGACTTTTTTTAAGGAAAAAAACTTATTTAAAGATATGATTTTTCTCCTGAGTAATATTTTGGTTACACTCTATGAAATTTTCCATTCAGCATTTCAACAAATGTTAATTTCTAAATAATTTATAAATTAGTTTTTATTTACTCTTTGACACAAGAGTTATTTAGAAGACTGAGATTTTAGCTTTAATTCCATTTTAATCAGTGAGTTGTCCTATAAAAATCCTACTTTAAGAAACTTATTGATAATTTTTAATGCCTATTCAATGATCTTTATATATATTAAATAAACATTACATAGACATTTGAAAAGAATGTGTCCTCTCCCCTTTTTAGGGAGCTCATGATTTGCCACGAAGCCAAGCTTATAATATGTATTGTTTATATCGTTTATATGTATTTTTTGGTCATCTCAACATGACAAATTTTGGGAGTGGTTTGTTAACCTTTCCCACTGTACCTGTGGGTTTGACAATTTTTTTTTTATTTATAGCATTTCTTTTTTTACTTTTTGGAGTGAGTATAGTAAAACGTTAAGAGTCCTGATGTTGGTCCATCTGCCTGTTTTGAATACCAGCTCCACCCTCACAAGTTGACAGACCTCGAAAAATTTTCTCAACTATAAAATCATGTCATTTATTTTGTAGGGCTCTTGGGAGGATTATGTGAGTTGCTTTATGTCAAGAGGTTAGAACTGTGCCTGACATACTGTGAGTGTTCTATTACTCTTTACGTATCTGCTGCCATGATTTGAGAGTGAAAATGTTCATGGTTGCTATATATTTTGATAAATATGTTGATCAATATGGAGTAATTTTCTTTGTACCATGTAGGTCTTTTTTGTCTTCAATTCTCTATGAGATAATACTAATATATCTGTAGTACTTTCTTTTTGTATTTACCTGGTGTGTTTTTTGGATCTGCATATTTTTAACCTTTTTTTATTTTATGATTTCTTTTAAATAGCATATACCTGGAACTCATTAAAAATTAGTCTATTATCATTTAATAAAGGAACTTAACCTATTTAAAATTATTGGGATTACTGATATCCTGTCATCATTACATTGTCTATTAGATATATTCCTAGATTTCTTGTCAAGGTTGGATTATTGCTGTAGTTAGGCTGGTGTGGCTAGAGAAAACTGCTTCTCTTGCTTCAGAGTAAGAAAAACCAGAAGCTCACCAGGATATAGCATCTGAGGTCATACTCCTTTTAGTATCCTAGAGCTGAGTTTTCCTATAGCTATTGTTTAGTGAGTACTTAACATAAGCCAGGTGCTTTTCTAGACACTTTTTATGTATATTGCTTCATTTAACTCTTACAACAGCCCCATGAGATGAGTATTATTATACTTACAGATAGACTAGTTAAAGAAATCAGGGGGTACTCCAGAGGAAATGAAGAACATATAATCTGTAATGTGTAAACTCCCTCCCTTTCCTACATGTATGTGTGGGGTATGGAGTGGGGTAAGAATTGGGTTCCTGAATAGACTTTTATTGAATTTCTAAATGAATAAGCTGCCAGTGCTTCTGGGGACAGTGGGGCTTCTTCTGGTTTACCCATTTTTCATACTGTTTTAAGTTTCCATTCTATGTTGATTGTTCTGGAGTGGATAATCCAGTCTAGTAATCTTTTCACTACTAGGAGAAAAAAAGTCTTAACTCAGTGGTATGTACCATATCCTGTCTTTTATCCTGTTTGTCTTTTTTCAGGAACTAGGTCTGGAATAAGTGGGATCTGCACTTGTCCTCACACAATTCTGGAGAAGAGAAGGTTCTTGCTTTGTCCATCCTTCTATATTCAGCACAGAAGAGAATGCTGGGTCTATAGGAGGCACGGTTTCTTGAAGTAGCCTGAGCTCAGCAGAGGGAAAGTTGTTTTATATGAACATTTAAATTATTAGGATTTAGAAGAGGACACATAGAATAAAAGTGTGTTTTCTTAAAATTATGCTTTCTATAACTCCTACATGACTATATATAATGCAATAAAAAGAAAGTGTGTTTATTACTCTTTCAAGAGCTTACTTTGGACTAAAGTAGATGTGCTTTCAGTGAGAGAAGGTTCCAGTTGCCACGGGAGGGTGAATGACATTGACATAGGAATGACTGTTTGCATTGGTAATGCAAGTGAGGACGTCCAACTAATAAAAGTACTCCCAAGCCAGCTGCTGGGGAGACATATAGCCCTGATCTCACAGGGATTCCACAGTTGAAAAAAAAATAGCAACCCAAATGAAAACTCCCCGCTTACATCAGGGAAATACTGCTGCAGAGTTTTTAATGAGATCCCTAGGTGAGTCAGTTTTTATATGGGCCTGTTTGACTTCCACAGATATCTGGCTAGACCTGATTGATTGTCAGGGTTTTTAAGCAGCATTGATTTTTACTGCTGCAACACTGAGATGATGAGGTCATTGTATTTTGCCATGTTATTGAAGTTCTTGTTAAAGCAACCTAGAGGTTATAAGTACATCTAGGCACTGGCTTCTTGCTTGTGCAAGTTTGAGAGATGAGAAAGTTGAGGTAAGTAAAATGATAAAGGCCCCCCAAAATTTCTCCTCTAGTTGTGAGGGGACATTTCAGAGTGTTATAAATTGAAAATATAATCGGTAGCTATTAATTATAGCCGATATTTATTTTCGTTATTAGCCCTCATTTATCAAGCATATAAGTACACAGGCCCGGGGACTATCACAGTGCTTTGCACACAGGGGCCCTTTATCCTCATTCCACCTGGTAGATGAGGAAGCTGAGTCTCAGAGAGGTAAGAGTTGCTCGCTCAGGGTTAACTAGTCAGTGAAAGAGCTAGTTTTAGCTCTGTGTCTGACTCTGAAACCCATGATTATAACTACTAGTTTTTACATGACAAGTATGAGTAGTTAGAGATTCTCCTTGGGTAAGATCAGAAAGGAATATTTGAGGTGGCTGCATATGTGACACCCTTTCTTCCCCTCTCTCCCATATGGACCTGGGACCTGGGGGAACTGGAAATATTACAGTGCCTTTGGACATACCATCTTAACTTTGCCCACTTGCAGAAGGCGACCACCTGAACTTCCCCTCCACTTGAGTGAGGCTGTGCCCATGAAGGGGCCTGAGAGGGCTTTGCGCATTCTGGGATTCCTCTAGCTACTGCATATTGATCACTGGCTGCCAGAAGCTTTAATCCAATTAGTCTGTAAAACTGGTTTCCATCTTTGACGCCTGACTCAGGTTTCAGAGCAAGGGAAAAAAGTATGACATCATCCCTGCTTGCATCTGTGCTGGGTGGCTAATGAAATTACGTGATGGATTTGAGGACCATTAAAGTCAATGTTGATCCTTATTATTATTAAGAGTACTTTCAAATTTACTGCACCATGGGGCAGGCTCGAAAGCATCATTTTTCATAGGTGTGTTCATTGCTGTGGATTTTAGTGCACCAGTCCGTGGGGTATGGAGAATGCTCAAAGCACAGAGAATCAATTCTGAAATCTGCAGGATGAAAGTGCATGTAGCTCTTTTGCTGGAGGGGGGAAAAGGTTCTGGGATTTTTCCATAATGAGGCATCCTGGTGACCTTTGATTGAAAAGGCCTAAAATGAAACAAAACAAGTTCATCAAAGAAATATGAAGTACCACTGTTGCCATCAGCATATACAGTAGTCTTTTCAAAAAGTTTAAATGTTTAGTTTGCAAAAAGAGTGTTTAGTTTAAGTCACCAACAATTTGCATAGATATTGAGCATCAGAGATACACTATACTGAGAGGAAAGGCCATGCCTGTTTTGTTCATCAGTATAACTCCAGGGCCCAGCTAAATGTCAGGCAGGCAGAAATTATTCATATGTAACATAGTGGGAAGATTTGATGAGGCAATCCATGTAAAGTACTTAGACCACATAGTTATACATTCACACATACACATATCCATGTATAACATACATATTGTAAAGTGCATAGGTCTTTACAACTCAGACAACAACACACATGTACACCTGTGAACTACCACCCAAACTGAGACATAGAACATTTGCTATATCCTAGAAAGATTCCTCTTGCCCCTTCACATTCCTCCCACACGGAGATAATCACTGTTTTAACTTCTTTGGCCACAGATTAGTTTTGTGTATAACTAAGATACTTCATATAAATTCATATAAGTTGAATCTTCAGATAAATGGATCATATAATGTTTTGTGTCTGGCTTCTTTTGCTTATCTTTATCTCTGAGATGGCTTCATGTTGCTACATGTAAGACTGTAAAAGTACTTCTTTTTCTTGCTGTGTAATATTTCATTGTATAAATATTCTACCACTTATTCACTTTTTATGATGAGTATTTGGGTTGTTTCCAGTTTTTAGCTATTATAGACAAAGCTGTTGTGAGCATTTTTATACATGTCTTTTGATGGACTTTTCCATTTTTTTTTTTAGGCATATATGTATGACTAGAACTGCTGGGTCATGTAAAACATTTTTGTACTTTTGCATTGAAAAATACAGTTCTTTATTTGGCTGTAGCCCACTCAGGCCTTGTAAAAGACCCACAGTCACCTATCTCATGTGTTCTCAGTGGAAAATAATTCAACGATTGCAAAGAATTAAAGAATATATACAAATCACTCATTATTTAGTTAATAAGATGACAATATAAGCTTAAACATGTTGCTTTATGGTTAAAAATAATGCTGAAAAGCTTAATAATCCAGTAATTTTTTACACCAAAGTGTATATTATACTGCATATGTAGTATAAATTCATAGTTAGCAGATCAGTTCATTAAAAAAAATTATTGTGATCCTATGTATATCAGGTAGGCATAGGGCTATAGTAGAGAACCCACAGGTAAGAAAAGGTCTCTGCCCTTTTGAATTTTAGATTCCACTGGAACAGATAGTAGATACCAAACAAATAAATATGTGCTATAAAACGTATCACCAGTGAAATGTATAGTGTGAACAAATTTTAGCAGAATTATAGATATGTGTGCTTTATCAATAGATTTATAGATGAGTTGTATTTGAACTTCATCTATACATAAAATCCAATTATTGGAAAATTAGAGGCCTAAAGTTCTATTCATGCTCTTAGTAATAAAGTAATAATAATAGCTAACTATGTGGTCTAAGTACTTCACATGGATTATCTCATTTAATCTTCCCACTAGTTCTATTATGTAGGTACTGTTCTCCCCATTTTAATGGTGAAGAAACTGAAGTGTAGGAGTTTGAATAATTGGCTTAAAGTCATACAGCTAATCTATGGTGATATTAGGATACAAACCAGGCAGTCTGGATTTACCCTATTCTGTCTTCCAGGTGGACAAATATGCATTACTCTACACTGTAAGGCTATCCAAATGATACATGATAAACTAAGTTGATAAAGATATTATACTAATGGTAATTTATGATGCAAAAGCAAAACTCAGATGGTAGTAGTTGAAAACCATGACCAATTGAAGATGGCATCAGTGATACAATATTCACAAATTATCTTTCCTGAAAACTGCTGAGATTGTCTTGTATGCTTATGTGCAATAAAAGTTTTGCAGTATTTCCAAAAGAATGGCTGCCACAGTTAACAGAATACTGAATTAAAGATTCAGTAAATTCTATTAATGCGTTCAACTTAGAAACTACTACTAACTCAGTAGGTTATTACTAAGTAACATTAAGTTAAAAGGCAATGGAAAGTTTGTCACTTACTGTCAGTATGAAAAGAAAACTTTTCTGGGTCAGTTCATGGCAATTGAAAGGGCCCTCCAGAGGACACAGAATCACTGACTAAAACAACAGAAGATATACAAAGAATACTTCTGAGCAACATTCTGAGTGCTGTGGCTAGTGGTGTATGTTGTGGTTAGTGGGGCCTAATAAGTAGCCCCCTGTTTACCTATAGAGTTCTGAAACAAGAGATAATCACAAAGTAAGAGATAAAAATATTGCTGTTGTTGCCAATTAAACTAATAATGGAGAACTCTGGAATTAGACAGATTTATGTGCCCAGGCCCAGGCAGCCCTGGACAGACCAGCCTTTCCAAGCAGTAGCACCGTGTGCCCCTTACGGTGTCAGGGAAGCAGGAGGAACATGTACTCTGTGTGGGCAGTTCGCTCTCAGGAATGGGAGTAGTAAGCCTACTCCAAGTTGCTTCTTGTCCTGTAGAAGGAGTAAGTGGCAGTAGAGAGGGGCCAACAGTGTCACGGGTGGAACTCCCTCCACGTGGAAAGGAACACTAGGCTGGGGGAAGAGGCTTTTCCTGCCCCTGCAAAATACGTTCAGTATTTGTGCTACGGAGGCACAAAGAAAGGTGCACCTAACTGGAAACAGGAGGAAGAACTCTGAGAAGATACTTGTGCTGGAACTTGTGGGAAAGCCAGGACCTAGCCAGATGGAAATTGAGAAGGGAGGATGCTTTAGCCCAGGGTTTGGCAACTGTGGCCCGCAGACCAAATTTGGCCTGCTGCCTGTTTTTGGAAGTAAAGATTTGTTGGAATGTAACCACACTCATTTATTTATGTATTATCTATACATTTGTGCTATAATGGTAGAGTTGAGTAGTTGTGACAAAGACCATATGGCTCATAAAGCTTAAAATATTTACTATTTGGTATTTTTCAGGAAAAGCTTGCCAACCTATTTTAGGCAGAGGGTAATGCTTGGGGGCATGAAAGAGGATGGTGGTGTGCTGGGGATGCAAGGTTTGGCATTATAAGTGGGTTGAGATATGAAGGAGGAGGAGGAGGTTGCAGGGAGTAGGGGAAGGGGTAGAGCTGTGAAAGATAACAACATGTTCAGCAGGGCAATGCCATAGCTGGCCATGAAAGGAAGGGAGCCTGGGAAAAGTGATTAAACAGATGGACTCCTGGTTCTCTAGAGCTTTCCATTCTTCTGCAAAGAGCAGTGATGCAGGCAGACAAGTTAATTCTATTAATTATATGCAGACAAATGAACATTTAACAAATAGAGCTTGAGAATTCATAAAGTAATTGCATCATATACAAGATAATGTAGAAGGTGAAGCTAAGCAGTAGCATGTTTAGAAAGGATGAAATTGGTCACTTCTCTTTGGGGGTCTTAGAGAAGTGGTTCAGGGAAGAGGCAAGAGAGCCACAGCTGTGGAAAAGGAATAGAAAGGATGAATTAATAGAGGGAATGTATTTCAGGAATAGAAATGTAGAGTCAGAATGAGAAGACTGAAGTAAGTGAACCTGAGTCTCCTTGCCTGGGAGAATGAATGAGAAGGGCATGAGAGAACAGAAGAGCTCTATGCAGAGAATGGACTAAGATATTGGGACCAATCTTTTATTATTATTATTATTATTATTATTATTATTATTATTTTAAGAATAAGACCGTTCCCTCCACCCTTAGCTATTAAAATTAAAAAATTATTAAAGAGCGTTTCTCTTTGTCCTGACCTATTCTGCTTCCAAGGGGGATTAATTTAAGTTTTTTGTTTCTAGGATTTAGTTAGGCTGCTTAGGATAATAGAAGAATGCTGAACTAGAAGAAAGAGATCAGAATTGAGAAGAAATTGAAGTACTGGTGGAGGAGGTGGCAGAGTGACTGGAGAACAAATCCAAGCAGGTAGGGGAAGGATGGGAAAAGACCACAGTTAGTATTTTGGGCAAGGCTGAGGAAGAGAGAACTTGGGGGCTTTAAAGAGAGAAGGAAAAAGTCTTTGGGGCCAGTTAAAGGCATCTGTGGAAGGTAAATAAGATGGTAGCATTGGCAAATGGATTTTGCTCTCAATTATGAATTAGATTCCATTTGATGTTTCTCAGGTGCCTCAATAATGATGAACTGTTTTCACTTAATTTTTTGCTGCTAAACAGTTGTTTAAATATGACAGTGCAGAGACTAGACAAAATATGATTAATTTTTCTTCCTAAATATATATTTTTATTTTTATTTGAACAGCTTTATTGAAGTACAAGTGACACAATAAACAGCAGTTTTTCAAGTTTTGACATCTAAACACAGAATCTACTCTTTTTTTTGGGGGGGGGGTTTGTGGTTTGGCTCCTTTTGTTCAGAATAATTATTTTGAAATTTATTCATGTTTTTGCATGTATTAATATTTTACTTTTTAATTACTGAATAGTATTCCATTGTGTAGGTATACCACAGATTGTTTATCTCTTCATTTGTTGGTGGGTATTTAAGTTGTTTCTAGTTTTTATCTGTTATTTTACCTGCTATGAACATTCATGTTCATGTCTTCGTATAGACACATGCTTTTAGTTCTCTTGGGCAAATACTTAGAAATGTCGTGGCTGGATCACATGGTAGGTATATGTTTATTGAAGAAATGGCCAAACTGTTTTTCAAAGCAGTTGTACCATTTTACATTCCCACTAGAAGTGTATGAATGTTCCAGTTTTACATCCTCATTAACACTGGTATGTGCAGTTTTTCAAATTTTAGCTATTCAAAGAGTGATTTCAGTTTTTATTTCCCTAATGATTAATGATGTTGAACATCTTTTCATGTGCTTATTTGCTATCTATATATCTTCTTTGGTGAAGTGTCTATTCAAATTTTTGTTCACTTTTTTTTATTGGGTTGCTTGCATTCTTATCAAATTTAAGAGTTTTAAAATATATTCTGAATACAATTCCTTTACAAGATATTTGATTTGTAAATATTTACTTTCAACCTCTGGTTAGTGTTTTAGTGACCTTAGCAGTCTTTCAAAGAATAGATGTTTTTAATTTGATAAGTACAATTTACTGATTTTTTTTTTCTTTTGTAGGTTGTGCTTTTGGTGTTGTAGCTAAGAAATCTTTGTCTGACCCAACCAAGATTGCAAAGATTTTATCATATGTTTTATTCTAAGAGTTTTATACTTTTAGGTTTAGGTTTATATAGTTTTAGATCCTGAACCTAATTATTGTATAAATGTGAAGAATGTATTAAAGTTCTTTTTTTGCATATGGGTATTTTTTCAGCATCATTTATTGAAAAGGCTATCCTTTCTCCACTGAATTGCCTTTGCACCTTTTTTCAAAAATCCATATATTTGTAGGTCCATTCCTGGATTCTTTATTATGTTTCATTGATCTATTTGTCTGTCTTTACACCAAATAACACACTGTCTTGATTACTATAGCTTTAAAAGTCTTGAAATTAAATGCTGTTAGTCCTCCAACTTTTTTTTTTTTAATCAGAGTTGTTTTGTCTGTTCTGTTCTTTGCATTTTAGAATTAGTTTGTTGATTTCTGGGATTTTGACTTGAATTGCATTCACTGTCTAGGTCAATTTTGAGAGAATTAGCATCTTAACATTATTGAGTCTTCCAAGTCATGAATATGGTTTTTATTTAAGTCTTTTAAAATTGGTGTCAGCAACATTTTGTCATTTTCAGTACAGGCCTTGCACATTCTTTTGTCAGAATGAGTCCTAAGTATTTCACTTTTTTTAGAATGGTATTGCAAATGGCACTTAATTTTTTCAATTTGTGATTCTTTGTTGTTAGTATATAGAAATACAATTGATTTTTGTATATCAATCTTGAATCATAACCTTGCTAAAGTCATTTTTTAGTTGTAGTAGCTTTTTTGTAAGTAAATAACTTTTAATGAGCAAACTGAACAGGCCCATTTCCATAGGTGAAAGAATACCATCTATAGCATTGGTCTTAAGTTGGTTTTTAAGCTGGTCTAGGATTCCCTCCATGCTCTCTGGGAATGGCTGTGTGATGCTTCTTTCAAAATGAAAGGTATCTCATGAAGAATGGGTTAGGGCAAAATCATAGTAAGTGGTTACTCCCAGACAATATGTAGGCAAGAATAATGAAGATTTGAATAAACCTGAAATGTCCGAGGACATTTCTAACATACCAAATGGTGGTAGGTCTGCAGGAGATGGCTTACCTATCCTTGTGGATAGGTGTAGGAATAGTATGAGGGAAAGACTGCTGTGACAGCAGTGTTTCTTATTCCTCATAATGAGAACATTCTTCTTTTAAAATAATTTTTTATTTTTCAATTATAGTTAACATACAATATTAGATTCGTGTGTATAACATTGTGATTAGACATTTATATGACTTACAGAGCAATCACCCTGATGAATCTAGTACCCATTTAACACCATAGATGATTATTACAATATTGTGGACTATATTCCTTATGCTGTACTTTACATCTCTGTGACTATTTTATAACTATCAGTTTGTACTTCTCAATCCTTTCCCTTTTTTTGCCCATTCTCCCAAACTCCCTCCCATCTTGCAACCATCAAAATGTTCTCTGTATTTATAACATTCTCTTTTGTTTGTTCATTCACTCTGTTCTTTAGATTCCACATGTAAGGGAGATCATATAGGATTTGTCTTTCTCTGTCTGACTTACTTTACTTAGCATAATACCCTCAAAGTCCATCCATGTTGTTGCGAATGGTAAGATTTCATCCTTTTTTAGGGCTGAGTAATATTCCATTTATGTGCACTCACACACACACACACACACACACACACACACACACACACCAATCTCTTCTTTATCTGTTCATCACTTGATGGACACTCAAGTTGCCTTCATAACTTGGTTATTATAAATAATGCTACAATGAACATAGGGGTGCACATCCCTTTGAATTAGTGAGAACATTTTTCTGAACCAACCCTGAGAGGAAGGGCTGAAGTGAGAAGAGTGTCGGTTATGTCTATGTGATAGTATATATATAAACAATAATGGAAAATTTAGGTAATGCACTGGAAGTTTATTTCAATTTCTGGCATATTGTTATTATTTAGGTAAGATGAATTATTGGGATGCCTTTTTTTTTTAGCTGCTTATTTTATGACATGGAGGTACAGTTGTTGAAAAAAAGAAACATCAGATTGTAGCAACAGATTGGTTAAGGTAAAAGAAGGATTGAAATAGGCTAAATAGAACTCCAGCTCTTCTTTTATGGGATTTTGATGATATTGTCTGTAGTGAGAAGAAACCCTGGCATGGACAAGGAGATGTACAGATAAGGCTTACATTATGTTGAGCTAGGCATTCAATTTTAAATAAGACTTTGTGGGATTGATCAGATGATTGATGTTCTATATCTGTTCTGTAGAATCCCTTTGTTCCAAGGAGATCCTTTGGGGGCACTATGAGAGCAAAGATAATGGATAAGCCAAGTGGGGAGAGATCTAGACCCTCCATCTTTCTCATTGCTACTCGTAATGTTTGCATTCCATCAGAGGACCTTTCCCTCCTTTTAGAAAAAAAATCTGTATTATATTAGGATTCCACATCAGAAGTTTTCTAAAGAACTCTGTGTTGTGTGTGTGTGTGTGTGTGTGTGTGTGTGTGTGTGTGTGTGTGTTTAAAAACCACTGGACTAGATCAATGAAATTGATCAGTGATAAATGCCTTCCTCACAGACAAGGAGTGAAATGTCACACATTATTTGTGCTCTTTGCAAATTTGAAGAGAATCACTTTCTTCCAGCCTGAGGTCCTGCTAAAGTGATAAATTACTGGTAGCCCAATGTTAAGGTTGCCAAATATTGCACGGGGCATACTTGTGCTAAAAATTATTCAGTTTATCTGAACTTCAGCTGGATGCTTTGTATTTTTTAAATCTGACAATTCTAATAAATGCATAATTCATAGCAAAATAGTGAGTGGATCCTCCCAGCATAACGATTTTGTTAAACATAACCAGAAAATTCTCACATCTTGGCTATGTGCCTCAGAGCGCTGCAGCATGCTAAGCTTTTGGCCTGCTGTGAACCACTTTCCCAGAAGTCAGCAGTCTTCATTGCTGGAATGGGGATAAGGAAACAGGTGTTATCAGTACCTTTTTAGGCCAGAAGGACCTCACTTTCACCAGGACACTGAAGACAGAATTAATCCAAATTTTGCCATTGAAATAATTTTTCCAGTTCTTGTTATTTGTTCTTCAGTATCATTTCATCTTTGAGATTTCAAGTTGAAAGTTTTTATTAGAATATCAGTGGTATCTTGGAGTACTTCATTTGTACCATAGACTTTTTCCTCACAGACATAATTTAAAAAATTATTTTTGTTGTTTTTGATACTTCTTTGCAAATCTCAGTTTATTTTGTATGTTATATTGCCAAGAACTTGGCAGTGCTACTAAAAGCAGCTTGCTCTGGTCCTGTGTACTTCTTTTCTTCTTTTATAAATGCCCATTAGAGATCTGAGCTTATCAGAGAACCCCCTGAGTTGCTGCATTGGTAGTTTAGATGTTGCTTGCTTGTCTTTCCCATTTAAGTCCTGACATAATAAATACCATTATAAGAAAGCTTTCTAGACAGTAAAACTAAATCATGTTTTGATGATCCATTATATGAATGGTTAATAGCTACTTTTAGTATGTGCACTTATCATTACATTCAGTTCTCACAATCCTATTAGATGTTATAGCTTCATTTTATAGAATAGGAAACCAAGACACAGAGAGTCAAAGCAACTTGCCCATGGTCAACCAGCTAGAAATCTGTAGAGCTATGGTATAGACCCATATCTCTGATTTCAAAATTATTGCTTATGGCTATTGTGTTATACTGGTCTACCTTCAGTTAATTATGTTCAATAATAACCTGATAGAGTGACTGCCTATATTATAGTCACTTTAATAATAAGAAATTGATTGTATGCTTCCTGGATGGTGAGTGAAAGAAGATAGGTGAGCTCTTCCTGGTAAGTTTATTTTTCTAATAGAAGTGGTTTTTCCTTAGTAACTCCTGTTTTTCACCTAGAAGAACTAACAGCCATCTAATTGGATGCCATCTCATATTCTAAATAATTAATTTAAAAAATCTATATACAACAGCATCTAGTGAGAAAAAGGGGGGACTGTATGTGTTTGTGTATTTATGACATTTTTTTTCCTTGCTGGGCTTAGTTCCCTTTGCTTGTGGGTTTATTAAACAGACGCTGGATGTTGGCATTCTTTCTTCTCCAGAAACTTCAACCTGAAACCTGGTTTCTAGCCATGTGTTAATTTTAGCACCATTTTAGTTCATTAAAATAATTGGCAAGTTCCTTCAGTTCATCACAATGGGAGTTTACCTATTTTTAAATGTTTAAAACTTAATGTGGCGGTGCTATTTTTACTCAGAACATAATTCTTCATAAGTTATTTCTGAAAATTTTTTTCTATAAGAGAGGTCTATTTAACCATTTTCGATTCAGAGTGGAGAGAAAGCCAAGTCTCCGAGAAGTTGAATAATCCATAAGGGGTTTCCTGGAGCCCAGTCAAAGCTCTTCAGTGTTGGGACCTGCTTCTGTCATTCTGTCCTAGGGAACAAAAATGATTCAACCCATCATGTCTATAGCTCAGCCCTGCATTCTGCTTGTAGCCAGTCACTGATTTTTGTAGCATGAAGGACATAAGTATCATAAGTCTGTGACCGGACTCCCCTCCTCTCCAGGATGTGCCCCTTATCAAGAAATTTGTTCAACTATTGGCTTGCTTTTCTCTCATTGCACACTCTATTTGGGGATGGCCTAGTGAGGAATATCTGGGAAAGGCCCCCAAGGTGTCCACCTCTCTCTTCTACTCCCATCCCACAGTGGCAGTCCTCCTTGTTCTGCTGGAGTGGCTTCTTTGAAAGGCCTTTGGCTGCTGGCCAAGGACAGTGAACAGGCCTAAAGGAGAGGAAGGAGAGCTCATTGATATTCTACCAGTGCTTTGTCCTTCAGTTGATGTTGAAGGAGAATCAGAGGCAGTATCTTCAGGAAGTCTAGGTAAAGTGCAAATGTGATGTTTGAGAAGGGTAGCAAAGCATTTGAAGTTGGGCTCAGTCCTGGGCCCTTTTCTCTGTCTGCCTTCACATCTCCTGTGACTCAGAATGCCACCTATATGTAGATGACCCCCAGCCTCTCTTCAGAACTCCACACTCTGGTGGCCAGTTGCCAGCTGGACATTCCAGTTCAATTTATAAAAGGCAGATCTAGCCTAATGTATTCAAAAAGACTCTCAACCTTCCTCTCCAAACCTGATTTCTCATTCTTCTTTCTTGATGAATATCCACTTCAGTCTTTCAGTTACTGAGTCCAAAAATCTGGGACTTCTCTCTCTCACTTTTTTCTTTTACATTTTATATCCAGTCAGTCCTCAGATCCTGTCAGAAGTACTGTCACAACATGTTCATAATCTTGCCACTTTTCATCACCTCATGTCTATCACCTTAGTCCAAACTGCCCCATTTCTCTCCTAGATTACTGCAATCATTTCCTCCTTGCTTATTCCCTTGCCCTGCCATCTCTTTCCCACATACTGGCTAGACCAATAGATTATAGTCCTCTTCTGTTGAAAATCTTTCATTGATTTCCCATCTCACTTGTTATAAAATTCAAGATCCTATCTGATCTGTCTCCCCGCCCACCCAACTCTGATCTCATCTCCAGCCTCTTGCTACCCCTGCAGGCCAGTCAGAATGGCTTCTCTGGACCTTGCCCTGTGAGCACATGCTGCTCTGGTTCCTGCGTCTGCCAGGAACATTCTTGTCCTAGAAACCACACGACTTCCTCCCTCCCTTTACCTCTCTGCTCAAACATTCCCTTATCAGAAAGTCTTACCTGACCTAGATAAAATAAATGCTACCTCTGTCAGAGAGCAGGCCCTTTTTTGCTTTGGTTTATTATATATCCCCATTACGTGGAACAAGGTAGACAGTAAATACTTGCATTCAGTAAAAGAAATAAATTCATTATTTTCCAGGCAAGAAAATTAGTTTTGTTGCTGTTTTTCCTTGAATGTGCCTCATTTAGTGTTGGGTTCCAATACCATTTCGATTAGTATCTTATGTAATCATGGGCAGATCACATATCCTTGTTTCTTCATCTGTAAAATTCACAATTGGACTAGGTAGTATGTAAAGCAAATTTTAACTGCCTTTTTCTGGTTTTGTAAATGTGGGATCTCTTCTGAGACCCAACGATAGACACTGAGGGTAGGGGGCTCTTCTATGGCCCAACATTTGTGTCTGAAGTGATGTAGACAGTCTGTCTTCCACTTCCTGTCCACTTTGTGAATCCTTCCTACTTCTTACCATGAAGCACTTTATGCACTTGTGCCATCATGGCACACATTGTGCAGAAGCAGTTGTGAGGTGGGTTGCTAGATACCAGTTGATAGTAACAGATCATGAAAATTTATATCGAGGTTACATTGAAAAGTCAGTATGGATTAAAGAGTATCTGTAAAATGACCTTGCTCATCTACATTCTGTTATGCTTTCTTCAGTGGGGGAGAAATAGTAGAGCATAGTAGGAATTATGCATAAACCAGTGAATGCCTTTGGGGAATGTCCTGTATGTGAATGTCACCTGTTTTATGTGTTGCGGTGGAAAAATAAAAGGTTTAGAGCCCCTGATGTTGCAATGCTTGAGATATAGAGGTAGGAAATGTGATCTCTGCCTTCATAGAATTTATGGTCTAGATTATAAAATAGGACATATTTGACCTGTAAAAAGGTGTGTAAGTACACAGATTAGTATGTGTGAGTGCCAGGTGTGCAGTGCAGTTTGTGCTGGATGTTCAGGGCAGTATTCTCACGGGCCAAGACTGTTTGTGGGGACTGGTTCATAAGAGAAGAGAGATCTGAGCTATATCATGTGGGGTCTTTCCTCTCAGGTAGCCAGTTCTACAGTCCTGTCCTTCCTGTGGTCTAGGGTGATAACAGCTTCATTAGCACTATCAGGTTTCTGCACGATTCCTTTGGTCCCCCTACATTCACACTGTTATAAAGAGATGACTTTTGAATTATACTAGTTCAAATGGGTCATCTCTTTCCTGTTGGGATCCTGACCAGTACTGTCATATAACAGGTTTTCTACTTAATAGAAACAGATGAGACCACCAGATTATGACTATTTTTCTTTAGCGATATGCAGCCTCACAGAAAGATAAGCTTGATATCTCCACCAAAGAAAGTAAGCACCATTTCTATATCCCTAATCTGCTTCAAGCTTCTTGATTTAGGTATCCTGTTTTTGCTTTGACACATATGCTACCTTGGATGAAATTTGGTCTTGGTACTCTAAATACATAGATTGACAATATAATTTATTTTCTAAACTGGAACACTTTTGAGAGTGCAAAGGTGTATTATAAATAATTAGGGGCAGTAGGTGTAAGTAAGGATCGTTGGAGGCAAACATGACTGAATGGTCATTCTACAGATAAAGTAAAGGGATGATGTAACTGGTTTTCATTAATCTGAAATCACATTTTCAGAGAAAGTAAAGAGCACCCCTTCTTTTTCCTGGAGAATCTCTTTTGGTCATTTTCAGGGGCCCTGTTCTGGGCTTAAGGGAAGACCTTTTCGTTGTCTAGCTCAATTACTAAGTGAAGGCCAGCTCGGGGGCTCAGGGCCGTTTGGATGATTGAAGATTCTCACTGCTGGGCAGAGGCCAGGTGGCAATACGAGTAATATCTGGGCTCTTCCTAGCATTGCCTTTGATAAGGGAATTAAGGTCATGTGATGCTCTTTGAGAAGTCTGTCTCTTAGTGTCTTCAAATTATATGTCATTGTGATCAAAAGAACTGAGGCATGGTCTGGCCCAGGGAAGAAAGTGATTTTAAGTCTGGCAGGCCCACAATACATGAGAAGGATGCAGATCCTCAGAGACGAAGGGCAAGAGCACTTCAATCAGAACTAGCTTTGTGAGCAAAGGCCAAACATCAGGGTGCCAGCTGCTACACAAAGCAGATTAAAGACCTGAGCTATATCACCAATGCACTCATGTGTGTGCAGGGCTAGGCTTATTTAGGGGGATACATTTTCTTTATAAACCTTTCATCAACTAAAAATGTGAAGAGATGCTTCAAAGCATCAGACCTCCCTAGTAGCCTGGTGTGTGAGTGGAAGCTGATGTTCCTCATTTGGCTGTGTGCTGTGAGCTCAGATGCAGTATTTGGGATTATCTAGCCAATTAGTACATTGGTACTCTGTCTGCCTCTCAAGGGATTTCTGTAGGCTCTCTAATA
Source organism: Macroglossus sobrinus (assembly GCA_004027375.1). Classification (NCBI taxonomy): domain Eukaryota; kingdom Metazoa; phylum Chordata; class Mammalia; order Chiroptera; family Pteropodidae; genus Macroglossus; species Macroglossus sobrinus. The sequence continues at coordinate 471,096 of PVKZ01000495.1, forward strand.
GAAACATTTTGTTTTGCCTAGAAGAACAGTTTGGTCACCCTCTGGGTAACCATCTCTTGTAATCTGCACTTTTGTATTTATTTCCACAGTTTGAACATACTCTTTTCTCTTTGTTGTTCTTAGTACTGGGTGTTCTTGCTGGTAATTTATGGGGAGCACTTTGCATCATGTTCTCCAGCCTGGTGGTCATCATTTCTGTTTTTGAAAACAAAGGTATACCTTGCAGTGGCAAATTCTTTGTGTGCACTCACAAATTTGTATCTGTATATTTTAATTTCATGAAAGTGCAGAGAGCTGCTGTGGTTTGTTGGAAAACCTCTTTCAGTATTAAATGATATTTTTATAACAGCAAATCAGAAGCTTCTAGCATTTGGGGCCTATTTATTATTTATTATAAATAAAATTGACACTTAGTTGAGTTAGAATTTCAAGTATGCAACATAGATAATAAATTATGCCTACAGCTTTAGTGGCTGCCATAAGGTGAAAGACTGTGTTTGAGATTATATGACTAGTGGCTTGGCTCTTCTTAAGTATGGTTGACTTAGAGAGGTCAGGTAGGTGAGCACATGCCTTCAATTCCATTATGCAATATTTGCAAGGCTTAACTATGGAAGTAATACATGGACAAAGACTAAAATGGATATGAACACCTGTGTATAAGTTGGCATCTCTGGCTTTCTCTCAGTCACTACCAATGAATTTTTAAATTTTTTTTTTTAGTGTGGGTTTGATTTTATTTATTTATTAAAATTTATTTATTTAAATTAGTTTCAAGTATAAAGGACATTAGTTAGACATCTATATAGTTCATAAAATGATCCCCACTGATTGCTCCCTCCCTCTCCTAGCCTCCACCCAGCCATTATATTAATGCTAACTGCATTTCTTCTGTCATGCTCCTCATCCCCGTGACCAACTATTACCTGCTACTTTGTACTTCTTTAACCCTTCATCCCATTCTCCGAACCCCCAACCCCCCTCCCCTCTGTCCATCACCAAATTATTTACTATATTTATGAGTCTATTTTTGATTAGTTTGTTCTTTTTGTTCCTTAGATTCCACATGTAAATGAAATTATATAGTATTTATCTTTCTCTGTCTGTCTTATTTCACTCAGCATAATAACCTCTAGGTCTATCCATTTCATTGCAAATGGTAGGATTTCATTTTTTTTAATGGCTGAGTAATATTCCATTATATATATGAACCATAATTTCTTTATCCAATCATCTGTTGATGGACATTTAAGTTGCTTCCATATCTTGGCTATTATAAATTATACTGCCATGAATATTGGAGTGCATAGATCTTTACAAATTATTGTTTTGGTTTTCTTTGGATAAATACCCAGAAGTGCAATTGCTGGGTCAAAAAGCATATCCATTTTTAAGTTTTTGAGAAACCTTCATACTGCTTTCTATAGTGGCTGTACTAATTTGCAATCCCACCAACAATGTATGAGGGTTCCCTTTTCTCTGCATCCTTGCCAACACTTATTGTTTTTTGATTTATTGATAGCCATTCTGACAGGTGTGAGGTAATATCTCATTGTGGTTTTAATTTGTATTTCTCTGATGGTTAGTGACCTTGAGCATCTTTTCATATGTCTATTAGCCATCTGTATGAACTTTTTAAGAACTCTCTTCCTAGATTAGAAAGCTCAGGCTGCCTATATTTATCTGTGTGTGTGCTTCTGGACCCTTCCCTGAAATGCTCCTGCAGGTGAACATTTGGCTAGCTACCTACCCTCATCCAGTGAAGGCATTAATTTGCCTCCTTACACTTTCTAATGCAGTCTAAAGTGCAGTGACAACTTGTTGCTTCTTCCTGGTCAAAAATAACAAAGCCTCATGGGCAGTTTCTCTCAGTGCAAATGAAAAGAGGAACTCAAAGAACACACACTGGAACTCACTCAGGAAGATCCTAATCAGGACCATATTCCCTGTGGCTGTCATACTTATTCATCTACATTCATTACTAGATTCAGAAACTTATGTGGTTTCTAGCAAAGAAATAGCATTCAAAAGGAAGATTAGGAATTCATTGGAGTATTGCTACAATAGAAAGAACTTTGATTTTCCATGGGAATAATCTCTGACCCACTTCATTTAATTTATTCATGAATTCATTTGTTCATTCCTAAAACTTTTATAGAGTTCTTGCTAGGCACTACTTAGTGCTAAAGAAATTGATATGAGTAATACTATTTTTTTTTGGCTGATGATATAGTAGTATACTCAAAAAATCCAGGAGCCTTTAGTAAAAGCTTATAAGAATTAATACAGTTTTTATGATGACTGGATTCAATAGTAGTTGGAAAAAAAGCTTTTTTTTTCCTTCTACACTAATAATGACACCTGTAAATGGAAGTGGGAAAAGTATATCTTTAAAATAGTGATGTCAAATTTTAAAATATTAAAAAAATGAAGAAATATTTAGAAGTGAATTTAGCAAGAAAAGGTCCTATGTGAAGAAATATGGAAGAAATCTGAATAGAAGGGCATACCACATCCCTAGGTGACAGACATTATAGTGTGTCAAATTGCCTAAAATTATTATATAAATAATAGAGTCACAAATCATTTTTATTGGATGAATTCATGTCAGATTTCACCTATAAAAGTAAGTGACCAACAAATGGTAAGTATGAAAAAAACAGAGGATACTTTTCTTATTAAATATTATTATATTCAACTAGTATGGTAAAAAACAAGGTGATATTGCAAAGAATAAACAAATCAGTAGACTAGAATATAAAATTAAAAATATATTCAAAATACACAAAAAATTACTATATGATAAAGATGGCACTTGCAGTCAGTGGGAAATGAATGATTTATTTAATAAATAGTGCTGATATAACCAGCCATTTTTCTAGAAAAAAAAGTGGGATGCTATTACACAAAATATACAAACATAAATTCCAGGTAGCCTAAAGATTTTAGTAAACAATAAAATAATTATAAGACACTCTTAAGAGACAATATGCAAACAAGGAATAGGAGAGATCTTTATAATCAACTCAAGAAAGCCTGACACCATTATATATGCTGTTATAGATGACTTAAATATGAAAAAACTATGAAGTCAGGAGAAATATGGTAGATTTTGAAAAAATATTTGCAACAAGCTTTGTAAAAGCTAATTATTTAAAATACAGAAGTAGGGTTAAGAATGAGAAAAACCAAGTGACTTCCCCCTAAGTTTTGGTCAAGAATATGAATAGGCAACACACAGAAGAGCAAAATCTGAAAGTTCAACTAATTAATCAATGAAGAGATGCTCAAATTTACTAGTGGTCAGAGAAAAGAAAATTAAGATAACAGTGAGATGTCATGCTATACATTTTAAACGGTAAAAATTAAAAAGAGTAATATTACCAATTGCTGCAGGGAGTAGATGTTCTCATATTACTGATGGAAGTAAATTGTTACAGTCTTTTTGGAAGCATCTTGGCAGCATCTATGAAAATTAAAAAATAATAAATGTGTACCTTTTAAACTTTTGGTCTTAGTACTGGGAAACCTATAGATATAATAGCATTAAGATACAGGTAAAGAATGTTTATTGCAGTATTGTTCAAATTGCAACAAAAAAACCAGGAAACAAAATTAATGGACGTCAAAAGGGTAATGTTGAATTCATAACGATTTATCTTAACCATGAAATATTACACAGCAGTTAAAAACAATTAGAGCTAACGGGGTTGATTTTGGGAAAGATTGCTATGAAGTATGGAGGAGGAAGAACATGACTCAGAAAGGTATAAATAACATGAGAGCAGCAGGGATGAGCATGGGAGGTGAGGAAGAGAAGAGGCAGGCAAAGAAGAATACAGTGTACTAAAACAATGCATGGGTGCGTGTTTGCATGCATGTGTGTGTGTGAGAGTGCGTGCGCGCGTGTGTGTAGGTACATGTGTAAAATAAATTGTAAGTAAGGTAGAGTTTGAGCTACATAAACTAACTTGTTAGTACTGTGGAATTTAAGGCATTGGAGAGGGAATGGATTCTATATAAAGACAAAGAACGAGATGTGGCCATAGTTGGTGAAGAGTAAAGGGAAGCAGAAGTGAAGGTCCTTGGATCCTGGGAGGTGAGGCTCGGCTCACAGTTTGTGTGGATGTGTTAGAAGCTGCTCATGCAGAAGGTCTGACCTGACAGTCAGCATTGAGACCGTGATTCAGAAAGAGGGACACATGTAGGTTTTGAGGGTCCTGAAACTTATACAGTTCTTGAAGAGAATCAAAATCGTGAATACTAAATCAGGTATAAAAGAACATTTATCTAGAATGAGAAAAGAATCACAATCAATTACAAATTTGAAAGAGTTGACCCATACCACAAACATCAAAAATAAATTCTTTCTTCAGAATCTTTGATTGCCTCTTCATATGACAATTTTGTAATATCCTTTTCATAGAATATAAAGGTAACTCAGTTTTATTTTTATTTTTAGCATGATTACAGTTATTTTTATTGACAGTTTAGAAAAGTTTATTTTCAGTGTCAGCTCATTAGGTTCATATCACAGATTTTTAGAATTGTTGTCAAATTTGGAAAAATCTTTATCCAAGAGATTTATTTTGATGATACATCAAATCTGAATATTTTGCTTATCTTTTAGGAGATCTGATGATTGGAAGAATTTTCCATAGGTTAGTTAGCTTCTTGTTCTGTATATTTTAAATCTGGCTTCTTCTCGACTACCCAACACACTCCTGGTGCTGGACCTTGAAGCATGTGTTCATATGGAGATTGAGATATGATCTCTTACCCTGTACCTCAGGGTCTCTCAGGGGCCATCTGGGTGCTTCAGGGAGCCGTTGTTCTCCTGGGACACTAGCAATCATGTATCTGACACAAGAGTGACCAAGAACCACCTGAATATATTTTACTTTTCTACTAAATCCAAATGAAACATATCCTCAACTCAGTTTTCTCTTAGCTGGATCCTGCACATGCTCATAGCCTGTCTAATGCCATCTAATACAGGAGGGAAATTGAAATAGACACAAAGAGAGATCACTCTTAACCATTTTGGTTAAAATAGCTGATTTTTGCAAATTTTATAAAAACCTCTGACTGTGTTTCTAGGTCCCCTCCCAAGGCCTTGGAATCTAGGCTTCATTAGTTTACGATTATGATATGTTCCTTTGTTTATTGGTAATGTCTTTGGTGTTCCACTGAATATAGTGTTAAGCTCACTGCCAGTGCATGTGTGCATGTGTGTGTGTGTTCACAGTTGTGTTTGAGTGTGTGTGTGCGTACACATGTGTTTATAGCATTTCTTAATTTGTTGCAAATTTTTTGTCACATTGCAGCATAGGTCCAAATAAGTCAGCCTTGCTTTTCTGACTTCAAATCATTTCTTTTAAACCCTGGAATTCCAATACAGGAACATTAAACACTATGACTGCAGTAATTTTAGAGTCAGTGTATTGAAAATGAGAAATTCTGATGAAATGATGTACTGCACAACATCATTTCCAGCCCCCTGCACCACCACTGAAGCTTTGCATACATATCTTTCCTTCATTTTCATATATATTATATTTACCATCAATCTTGTGGCAAGTTGCGGAGCAGGGAGATTGGGTGACATGGTTCTTTGATGGGGAGATCAATCCACAAATGGTCCTTTCCTGCTAGGATGAAAAAATTTGAGAACACAGCATTGCTACTCATGGTTCTTTCTTTTAACCCTGGTAGGAACTTCAGTCCTGGTAACAGTAGCAAAACAGTTAGCCAAAGGTTTGAAGAGAAAAACTAATCAAGAGGAAAGAAGAAAAACCGCAAGAAGTGATTGGTCATTTGGGGACAACTTTTGATGAGTTTGATATATAAATGTAAGAATCCTGGAAATGGCAAAAGGAGGACTTGGATAAAGTACTCAAAGCCAGATTTATCTATGGGAAAAATGTTTTTATTTATTAATGGCCTATTTTTTAATGTTTCATGTTCCTCATAAGGTTTTTGTTCCCTGCACATATATTTCCCATTTGAAATTGGAAAGCTTAAACCTCGGACCCAGGCTATTTTTCTTCTCTTTTTCTCTTTTCCAAGAGATGTCATCATATCTCTATCCAAACACTGCGCCACCTGGGAGAGAAGTGTGTGTCCGTGGGCCTGTTTGTATGTTTACCATCCCCTCCCCCCATCAAACTTTGGAGTAGAATGCACTGCAAACACACACACACACACACACACACACACACACACACACACACACACACACACACGGTTTCGACATTACTGGTTTAACCACACTGCAATTGCAATAATGAAAAGCAGAATGGGCGGAAGCCCAGGGGCTCTGGGTATGTTTTCCAGAATGGATTACAAAAATTGGTGGGAAAGAAATAGCTTCTTGTACAGAGAAGAGTTTGGAAATAAGGGCATCAAGAGCCTTCTGGGAACAAATGCAAACCAGATGGAGGAACCCAAAATTAAGGATGATGATGAAAAGAAAGAAGTAGCTATTTTTTAGAAGCAGTAGGAGAATAGGTCAATTGTCCGTTACCTACTTGTCAAGATAATAGTGTGGAGGAAGGATGGTGCAGTGTACATTTTGGATTTGGGGCTCTGAGGTCCAAGGTAATGTACCTCTCCAGATATGTCTGGCCCCAGACTCTGGGCCCTGGCCTCTTAATGGAGAACCTTTTGCCATCCTCCCCAGAGTGGGGGCCTTGCTTATGCTCGGTTCCATCATGCTCACTGGGCAGAAACTGCAGTAACCCTACCCCTTGCCCTTTCTTCCATGTCCAGGCTTAAAAGAATGGTTGGAAAGTGGCATGGGATCTGACCATCCTAGTGGCTGAGTGGAGAGGATGGGTAATACTAACACACTCAGAAGTGTACAGGGGTCCTTTGACCAATGAGGAATAAGAGATAGAAAGGAGCTGTAGGATAAATTCTGCATCCTCTCTCCCTCAGTGGACTGCTCTGAGCTGCAGGGGTTCTATGTGGCCTCTCTGGAGATGTCCTGCATAAAGAAACCAGCTGTGTTTACTTGCAGAGCTGTGGCCAGCTCAGTAATAGACCACCTTATATTTGCTTTCCTTCTTTTCCTGCCTTCCTTCAGGAACTATGGCGATTATTGATTATCTTAAATATTATGCCATTAATTAAGTATGCGACACCTAAGTGGTAATTTAAAAAGAATACAATAGAGAATTATCAGGCTGATTATAAACAGTTATAATTTGAGATAAGAGATGACTGAATTTTAAAGTCACTACTTTGTACCATAATTAATATAATTTATTTATGAATACTTGAACATATTCATTTAGAAATACAATGCAAACTGATAATAAAACTTTTGTAATTAGTTTATTAAGCATTATGAAATTGGTAGATGCACAAAATGGTTTACTTTTCTTCCATTACTGCTATCAAATGTATACTGTTGCATCCCCTTGTATTAGTTTTTCATTGCTGCATTACAACTGACCACAAACTTAGTGGCTTAAACATTTATTATATCATAGTTTCTGTAGATCAGAAGTCAGGCATGGCCCAACTGGGTTCTCTGCTTAGAATTCAAGGAGTTGGCTAACTGGGCACTTATCTGGAGGACTTCAGAAGAGCCTACTTTCAAGCCCATTCAGGCTGTTGCCTAACAGCTTTGTGTGGGAGGAAGGGTGGTTGTAGGACTGAGGTCGAAGTTCCCTGGCTATCAGCAGAAGGATCACTGTCATCTCCTAGATGTTCCTTGCCAGGGACCTTCCCACAGGCTTTCCACAGATCCTTTCCAAACATTGCAGTTGGCAGTAGGATTCCTTATTTTAAATCCTCATCACCCTTCTAAATTGAGTAGTTTAAATATGTTGTGTGGGTACAAGCAACCTCATTCAAATCTACCTACATGCTGCAGGATCCACATGACCCGGGGGAAACTCATACACTGTACTATCCAAAAGATAAATGTGAGTTTGTGTGTGCCTGTTTGTGTGTTTAACGCCCCCAAGAGTGTAGACTGTCCCATGGCTCCCCATTTTAGGGAGTTTCCCATCTCTTTGCAATTCTCTTCTCTTGATGCTAAAATAGGTATAGAAGTCCAGCCAGTAAATCTACTGCATAAACAGATTTCCAACAGGGGAACAAGATTCCAATCTACTTTTTTTTTTTTGTTTTGCTAGCACCCCCAATCTCTGTAAATGATTCTATTACTGGGTCCTATAGGTGGATGACTAAAGTTCTGTAAATGGAAGGAGTGACCCTGTGTTAGTCCAGGTCCTCAGAGACAGATGTCAAGACGGGTTTTGATGTGCAAGGAATTTTTTTTGGGGAAATATTTCTAAGAGGAAAGGGGCAGGAGTTGGAGAAGGTCGGGAGAGCTATGAGACTGTGATGCTGATCTGAACCCTGTGAAGAAGGCATGGGAGGAAGGAAGGAAGGTCTTAGACTTCAGTGCTGTTCTAGAAGTTTCTCAGGAATAGGTCTGCTTTAGTGTTCCTGCTTCACTCCGTCCTTGGTTGGGGAGCAACCAATGGAAAGCTTCGTCTTAGCTCAAATGTGATGACAGATTGTAATGTGCAGCAGCTGAGGTGGTAATTATGCAGGAGGAAATCTGAAAGGTACATGTTCATGGACTTCCCAGCCATAAACTGTGGCACTTTTCCCTGAGACCAGACAGAAGACTCATCATAAGATTTTTTCTAAGTCTTCTGCGCCCACAGTTGTCTGCTTGAATAAATGAAGAGGTGTTGGGGCTTGGCAGGGGTACGTAGCTGAGCCAGTTCAGCCTTTTGTCTTAAGAAGCTGACCCCTCCTCTCACATTTTGTCTTTCTTTAGGATGTGATATCTTTATGGTTCTTTGTGATTCGCTTCAGGTTTGGTAGCTAGTTTGTGGAGCAACATGAAAAAGTCCTCTCATCCTATATTACATCTTTCAACAAAAGACCAATTAGAAGTCCCCCAGCATATTTCTTAGGTGGCTTAGTTATTCTTTGAATCTTTAGCATGATCTTTTTTCTTTTATTCTTTAAAAATTTCTCTTCTGGCATAAAAGAGATATGTTTATATTAAAGAAAAATAGGAAAATACCAAAAAAGTAGAAGGCCAAAAATTATAGTGACTTATAATCCTAAAATAACAAAAATTAATAAGTATTTCTTTTCAGGATTTTTTTTCCCTATACGGTTTTATATTCTGCTCCCTCTTCTCCCCAACACTATGGCATACACCTTAAAATTTTCTTTAAAAAACAACTTTTGGTGATTATAGACGTAGTACTGCTTTGATGTGGAATGCTTGATAACATGAACTCTGACTCCACAATTGAGTGACAACCATTATTAATATTGTATTTCCTTCCAAAAAAATACATACAAACAAACCTAAGATAATTTTACTTGTTATTTTACATCTATTCTTTTTAGTTAACATATGTGAGCATATCCTCCTATTACTCACTAATCTTAAAGGTACAACTGCAATAACTGCATCATTTCCTCTAGTATGGATTCTTCTATTATATATTTAGATGTCTACTTCTTGAATTATTTTAAATAATTCAATGACATGCATATTTCTCCACTCCCCCTCCTACTCCTCCTTCTCCTCCTCCTCCTCCTCCTCTTCTTCATCTTCTTCTTCTTCCTCTTCCTCCTCCTCCTCCTCCTCCTCCTCCTCCTCCTTCTTTCTTCTTTTTTTTTTTTATTTTTAGGGTTGATGCCTAGAAATAGTGTTACTAAGTTGAAGGTAATACATATTTTGAAGGATTTTGATGCATATGTTACCAAACTGCTTTCCAGAAATGTACCAGTTTACACTCTCATAAGCAGTGAATGAGATAATTTCCTTAAACCACTTCTCTCCTTATCTTGGTCTTAACTTACTGGTAATTTCTCTCATGTATCCCACTTCCTTTATCCATGTGAGGATGTTTTGAGCATGTTTTGAGGGAGATGATATTCAGTGAGAAGAGATGAGATTTAGTTTCTCTTACTGTCTTTAGCATCACCTCTAGCAGTTGCCTTTGATATTTCTTTAATTCAGGTTCTCATCTGTGAATTTAGAAGCTATCAAGAAGCACATAATTTTTTTGCTTCTATAGAACATAGAAGCTTGAATATGCCTGTATCTGGCTTGCTGTAATCATAGGAGGCTTTTCTGATTTTGTTAACTTTTCATTTTTCTGCTTTCTCCAAAGTTTTTTTTTTCTATCTATTTTTGGTAGCCCTGGCTACTTTGTTCCAGCAACTAACTTCTTTAGAGACTGCTCCTGACACAGAATTTAAAGTGACAGCCTCCCTTCTAACACAGTAGAAAATTAAACAGAAAATTAACTGACTTCATTATGTTCTTAGTTGCAAAATGTTTGGCTAGGCTTACACATTTAGTCTTTAACTATGGGGTAGAATTTTCCCCTGTGGGAAACTGCCTCAAGGTTTGCCCAAGTTTGGCCTCATTGGCATCTGCTCTAACCAACAGGAAGTGCTAGCTTTGCCTGGAAAAGACTTAGGGACACATTCATGGTTTCCTTTGAGATTTGGTTCTGTACCTGGGATTTCCAGACTTGGATCAGTGAATCATGGTAGGAGTGACAGTGGAAACTCTTGTGGTGGGGTGACAGACTTTGCATGCAGGAGTCAAATCCAATCTCCACTGAAGTCTGATGTCTGCCTGGGCAGGCACATGGGCTCTCCTAATTTATCAGGACCACATAGCCATAGCTCTTGAGTCAGGACACCAATTCTCTGTGATGTCAAGTTCTTCTGTGTTTCCTCAGGCTTTCATATGTATCTACAAGGATGTGGGAATACATTTTATTGTAGATTTTAATCTAAAATTTGCTACTAGTCTGATATATGAAGCAGAGAACGCATTGCCCTGCATTAAAATTAAGGTAGTAGTGTAACACCAGTTCTTTATAACTGAGGCCACAGATCTTATTTTGGGAAGCAGAGTCGTTTGCCTGTGGCTATAATCTGACATCTGGAGGGAAGCCTGGAGAGAACCTTGGCAGAGTTGGGCTCTGCTCAAGGACCTGCTCCCGCTGATGCTCCATGGGTGGGCTCTCGGCACCATCTACTCTCTTGTAATCATGAGACCCACACAGTTGGTTTCAGACATGGTCACATCCATGTTGATATAAGAATATGTTCACATAAGCAATCTGTAGTTTGGAGATTTAATTAATTCCACAAAACATTTTTTCTTTGCTCCCTGCACCATGGCTTTCTGTGAGCGAAGTATGCTATGAAGATCTTGTACCTGTGACATGACTATAATGTCATCTGGAAAAACTTTCCAGGGCCCAGCTAGACCATCCTCTCTTTTGCTTGTATCAGCCAGACTGGAGAACGTGAAAGGGAACTTCTTTCTTTTGCCCAAAGAACAAGAATAGATTTGGACCTATATTTGCTAAATGGGAAGTAAGGGATAAGGATTAGGACAAGGGACTGGAAACCTTGATTCAAGGTTCTGAGGTATTCTATTCCTATTTTCAGTCTTCTCCCTGTGTAAGTGAATACAGGCAAAGCAATGAGAAGATTAATAAGGGCTCACAGAGTCATAGCAGTGTACATAGCCAACAGGGAATATTTGGTTTCAAGACTGAAACATTTATTATTTTCAATTTCTCTCCTTTCTTTCCCTCTCCGTTTCCCTTGTAAATGGAGGACAAAATTCACTTCAGAATCATCCAAAAAAACACCAGTGTTATGGCCTCTGGTGAAACAAGCCTGTGGGTAGCTAGATCGTAATTAGAAACAAAATGAGTGTAATAAGAGGGAAAAAAAGAAAAAGTTGAAATTTGGAATGGGCAAAATTTGGATCAGAGTATAATACTCTGGTGGATATCAGATTGGATAATACAAAAAGGAGGACAGAAGGAAAGAAATAAAATGTTTAAAAATACATTAATTGTAGCCACATACAGATCCGTCAGCAAAATTAGAAGCAGCCTGAACCAAGACAGCATAACACATTTCTAGATTATTAGACTACATCCAACTTAATGGCTATGCAAGCCAGGGAAGCAATACAATGGTGAGTCATTTAAAACGAAGTATTTTTTTTTGTGAAACAAAGACAGGAGAACAAAAGGGTAGAAAGCCTAAAATGAAGATAAAAAGTTTAAATATGTAGGTCCAAAGTCCAAAGGAGACTAGAAGCAATCCAAAGCAAGACAAAATGAATAGTGAGAAATAAGAAGATTGTACTTAACAAAGAAATGTTTTTTGTTTGTTTTATTTTAGGCTTCACAAAGGAACATAAAAGACAAATACCAGGAAAAGACATAATTCTATGGAAGTAAAGAGATAGAAACCAACATGACCTAAATGAAAATAACTGAAGATAACGACCTTTTCTTGAATAATACCTACACATCACAACTGGGAAAGTGGAAGAAGCAGAATACTGGTAATTATTGCCAAGAGACTTAAAATATGTATTTAGGCAATGATTATTTTTAAATTTACAAGTAGTCTCATGAACACATTTTGTTATAGTAATTGTAATGATACAGTCAAAAGAAAGGTCCTTCTTTGGCCTCACCCAATCTCGCTTTTCTTTCCCAAGAGTTTATAAAAAAAAATGTAATAGAAATAACAAATCTGGATAGTCCTCATTTTCTCATTATGAAAAATGGTAGCTACTTTTATGTTCACTTTTGATCATCAGGAGACTTTGCTTTGAGCATAAAATTTCTAGTATTTCTATTTCCCTTTTGATTTTTGTGGTGCTAAAATGTTCTTGAAATTGAAATGTTCCACCCCTTCCCACTCTTCAAGTCCCCATCTGTTCTTTTCTGAGTACAAGACCCACACAGCTGGTCTCAGAAATGGCCACATCCATGTCAATATAAGAATATGTTCAAATAAGCGATCTGTAGTTTGAAGATTTAATTAATTCCACAGAACACCTAAAAAGTGCCAGGCAGTGGTGCTAGGAGTTGGAAGGACAAAAATAAATAAGACAGGGTCCCAGCCTTTAAGAAAATTCTGGAATAACGCTAGAGAAAAGTCATAATATTTTAATCTAGCAAAAGCTGGAGTTGAAGTGGTTAATGCCCAGGCCCAAGAGTTATGTAGACTTGTGTTTGAATCCCAGCTGTCACCTATTATTGTATAGCTTTTAGAAATTGATGATATTAATACTTAAGCAATACTTTTTGTTATGCTTTGCCTTTTCATATCATTCCACCGTACCCCAGCCCACACCTAATGGCAACTGATTCTATCCCTGTGGCCACAGAGGTGGATGAGAGAGACCAATCATAGTGCTTATTACCCCTGGCCACAGTGTTTGGTTCAGGGATGGATACTTGATTTAATCTGGGTCAATCAGAGTACTTCTCTGATATTTTTTCTATCTGGAGCTAGCAGATAAGAACTTTTTATTATTTTTTATTTTTTTATCTGATGATGAAGCTGTAAGAATGTAATTTCAGAAGTGCCTGCAGGATTGTTTCAGTATTGTGGAAACAGACTATAAAGCAATTTAAAAATATTATTTAATTATGTATTACTTGAAAAAAAAATCCCTTCTCATGCCTTTTTTTAAGAGGTAATTACTATCCTGAATTTTGTATTTATCACTCCTTTGCTTTTAATATAATTTTATCACAAGTCTATGCATACCTAAACAACTTATTCAAAGTTTTTTATTTTGAAACTTTATAAAAATTATGTCATAACATATACTTTGTCCTTCATTCTACTAGATAGCTGAAAATGAAAAAATATGACAATCTCAACTTGTCGATGAAGTTTGAAGTAATGGGAACTTATGTATCTCCTATAAAAATTTAAAATGGACCAACCACTTTGTATAAAGAATCTGGCATTATCTTGTGAATCTGAACATGAATGTAGTTTAAGACTCTGCAATTTCACTTCTAGGTGTATACTCTAGAGATATGGCAGAATAGTATGCAAGAGTGAATATGAATGAACCAGAAGTACATGCAACTACATGGATGGATTTAGAAGCAATATTGGGTGAGAATAAAAGCATTTTAAGGAAACAGTTGGACTCCATGAAGAGTTCTGTACGCTGTCCTCCTAGTCCTTCGTTTGATAAATGGCCTTGACAACAGCAGGGAGCAGAGGCTGAGATGGGCAGTAGCCATCATTACTCTGGCCCACCACATTAGTCACCCCAGGGGCAGAGAACAGTAGGGAGGGAAAATGTCCATCTTCATAGTGAGGGTGAGGACACCCTTTGCCTGAACATCTGGTCTCCTAAGCTGAGTTGCTAGAGGAATCAGGGAATATAGGCAGTGAGGAATCTTTCTTCTGCTTTGGTAGAAGAGACCTGGGACAGGCTCTTTGCATGTCTTCTCTGGGTGGTCTACATGGCCTGACTCAAGAGGTTTTTAGTTACTGGCTTTCTGTTATTGATGTCATCATTGAGATGAGTTAATGTGGTTTTTGATAGCTTTGGGTCTGAGCCCCAGTTTCTGGGTCCTCCACTGGGGGCTTGTGTAGTAGTAAACGGGGCATTTTGGGTTTTTCCCTGGAAGATGGTGTAAACAATCTCTCTGTTTGAGATCTTAGGTGCTGTACAAAGGCAGCTTATACTTTATTTTCTCCATATACTATTTTATCGAGTATCACATTGTTTAACATTTTAATGTCTCTAAAAATAAGGATGTCTTAGAATTGACAGTTTAGCAATAATAAAAGGTAGCATTTTGTTTTTTTTCTTTCTTGATGATATGTAAAATAGAGGCGTGTCTCACAATCAGTGGAGCCTTAGACTTGATTAAATAGGATATGTTCACCTGATACAAATAACCTACTTTTGCTCTTTTCCCAACAATCATTTTTATCTATAATGATCTGCACACATAAATAATATTCACTTAACATTCCTAAATAGAAATTGAATCAAATGGTTTTGTACTGGGTGGGTGGGAATTTCTCCACAACTCTCCATTGTAGTATCTGGCAACCTGGAAGAGTCATTGCTGAGAGAGAGGGAGGGTGGAGAGAGAGAGGGAGAAGGGAAGGGATGGAGGGAGAAAGGGAAGGAGGGAGGTAGAGGGAGAATGGAAAAGAGAGGGAAGGGGAGAGGGAGGGAGAGATAAATTCCTTGGTTTGTGATCACTTTTTAGTCCCTTTGGAATCCTGATTACATATCTTGCTGCAGGTTTCCTGAGTTGTTATAACAAATCCCCTTTTATTGGTCTCAGTGAGTTTCTAGATCCTACAACCTAAGGATCTGTAACTAAGACAAGTACTTAGTACCATACCCTATATTCAATGAATGCTCCATAAGTGCTTTATTATTTATTATTGTGATGAGGGATTTATTGAGGTTCACCTAAAGTACTGAGAAAAGAAAGGAAAAGAGGAAGAAGTTGATTATTTGGTCCCCAGATGGGACAGTTGGGTAAGGTCTTAATGAAGGGTTATATTTGGACAAGTGGAGGTGGGAAGCCAATGCCACACAGAAAGGATGGCCCACAGAGGCAAGGGGGTGGTGCTTCTTTTTGGAGGCAAGAACTTGGGAGCTGGGATAATGTGAGTTTTGGAGGGAAGGCTGGGCCTGGTTTGGAAGGACCTCATGTGCATGTGATGGGAATTTTGCTTTATTTTAGAAGGCTCGAAGAGGAAGGAAGTAATAGAGATGAAGAAATGGCTTGCCTTTTTAAAAAAAAATTTTTATTAGCCAGAAAAGTGACAGTATAACTTAGTTTAAAGATATCACTCTGGTATCAGTATGTAAGATGAACTGAAGAAGAATGGATTTGTATTGGGAGGCTGTTTCAGTCTGTGTGAGAAGAAATGAAGGAGAAGTAAGGTATCAATATTCCTCTCCTGTGTGACATTAAATGGTATGTGCAGAAGAGTGAACTTGTTACTGGTATCTGTGAGCAGGCTCTCACTGACAATCAAAATGGCTCACAGCTATACAACCAGCCTGGCCTTCTCTGCACAGAGCTGTTATATTTATGTGACGACTCAATTAGCAGCTGACTTGTGTCCTTTGACTACTTCCCTCAGCTCTCCCCATGTTTGCCCACCACCTGGTCTTGCCCTGTTTCCTTCTCCCTTCCATGCTCTTTTACCCAAATTCAAAAAGAAGATTTTCCACTTCTTTCTAGTAGCTCTGCACATCAATTGGACAATTTTAGACATTCTATGTATATGTGTCCATGCTAGCACGTCCATGCATACCACAGAGTAATTTGGGAAGAGCCTAAAACTAACAATTTACTCAGGCTGACTTGGGACCTTTTTTCTTTTACTGTGGCATTTTGACAGCAAGAAAAATGATATTAGGATATCACTTATTGATGCACAGAGGCCTTTCTTGTGAATTTGGATACAGATCCATCTGTGCAATCTAGACAAATCTATGTCTATTTGGGAGGTAAAAAGCTATAGTGTTATAGATGTTGTCACTGAAATTGACCTGAAGAGAGATTCTGCTTTCCCAGTGGATGGTGCAGAAGTAATCCATACACATATTTGGCTCAATAAATGTTCTTATACATTATCTTTAGGATGATATTTTTCATTGGGGGAATAATTCTTATACAGCAGAAGTAAGGGAAAAATAAATGGGGAATATATGGCTCAATTCTGGCCATGTGGTCATTTTAATGAGGCAGTAAAAACAGATATGGAGCAAATGAGTACTTGTTTATGAGGATGGCTGACTACTTAATGCTCTCAATCCGGAAAGATGAAGGTGGAGTGGGATGTGATAAAAAATTTACAGTGTCATAAAGGGAATGAATCAGGTAAGTAACAACGCAGAAGAATAAGAATAAGGAGCACATACTGAAAGTACTTTGAAGAAAGTATGGCTTTACACATTTATAGTAAAATCATGGACGTCATTATTTCAAGAAGTAGTTATGTTAAAATCTAATGGGATTCAAGAAGGGCTTAGATATACTCATGAATATCAGGTCTATACGGGGTATATTTAAGAAAGATACACAAAATTTTTATTTTAAATCATAAAAATACCATGTTCCTTGGAAAGAATTAGAAAAATCATATAAATAACATTAAAAAATTAAAAAAAACTATAATATTTTAGAGATAGTAACTATTGATATTTTACTTTATATTTCTATTTGTTTATTTATTTGCCTAAATGGGCTCAAACTAAACATATTGTCTTGCAGTTTGCTTTTTTAAGTTAATATTTTGTGATCATTTTTCCAAGCCAATAAATTTATAGCTATACAAACATTTCAAGTGACTACAAAGTGTTGTTTTGTATGGATGTTCTGTAATTTTCTTAACAAATTCCATAATGGTAAAAATATTCTAGGTTTTCTTACATGTTTATCTTCTAGATTTATGATACTTTTGTCAACTTAAAAGTGTTCCATTTGATTTTAAATATAAGTGCATTAAGTTTACAGCTTAATTGGTGGAAGTCATTACAATATTGAATAATTTTATCTAGAAACACAGTAGATCTTTTCATTTATTTAAGTCTTTTTTCTCTTAGTATAGTTCTTATAATTTTCTTCTTATTTGGTCCAATGTATTTCTTATTAGCTTGAGTTCTAGGTCCACAGCATTATTATTATTATTATTATTATTATTATTATTATTATTATTATTATTACTATGTTCTCCTATTGTAAATGGTTTTCTTTCATTCCATAGTGGTTTTTTTAGAGCATATAAGAAAACTATTGCTTTTAAAAAACTTAGTTCTGTTTCAAGTGGCCTCCCTGCCAAACTTCTTACTAGTCTTATCTATTTTCCAGTTGTTTTTATAGGTTTTCCAGTTAGACAATCAAATCACCAACCAGCAATGATACTTTTACTTCCTCTTTTTTAGTATTTTCAGTTTATACTTTTGTTTTCATATTCATTTCAATTCCAGACGCTTCTAGAATGATGTTAAAAAGCAGATGTATGCCTCTTTTTTCTCATTCTAATGTGGATCCTTTTATTGCTTTATCTTTAGGTATAATATTAGTAATTCGATTGAGGACTTCTTATTTTTTTTCAAGTTATGTTAAGAAAGTATTAACATATTAACATATTCTACTGAGTTCTTTTTAAAATCAAGCATACATTTAATTTTTCAAGTATCTTCTTAGCACCTTATAAATGATCATGTTTTTTCTCCTTTGATATTAAATTTGATTAATTTACTAGTGTTGAAAAGTATCTTGCATTCCTAGAATGAATCATATTTGGTTATTGTTTTGGTTATCTATTGCTTCATAATAATCTACCTCAAAATTTTCATTTTGCTCATTTTTGTGGATGATAAATTGGAGTTTTGATGGTTCACCTGTGATACTCATGGTATCAGCCTGGGCAGTTGGAGTAGAAAGATCTGCTTCCACAATGGGTTCTTCATTTAATGTCTGCTGCCTGGGGATCCTCTTGGCTTCTTCTCTTGTTCCACAGGACCTCTCATCCTGCAGTGACTCTCCATGTCACTTGAGCTTCTCATGGCACAAGGTGTTGTATTTCTTACATCTTATTTGGCTTCCAAGAGCAAATGTTCCCAGACATGGAAGCTGCAAGATTTCTTGAGTCTAACCACAGAAGTTTCAGAGTGTTGCTTCTCCTGGGTTCTGTTGGCCAAGCAAGTTGCTAAAATGAGCCCAGATTTAGTTGAAAGGGAATTAGGCTCTACCTCCCAGCGGGAGGAATAGTAAAGAATTTGTAGTCATCTTTAATATACCCCATTTATGACCTATTTAATCTAAAATATGTTGCTGACTTGATTTGCTAATATTTCTTTAAAATAGTTTAATGAACATTCCTAAGTGATGTTGGTCTATAGATCTCTGTGTTGTATTTGTTAGGTTTTTGGTGCTAGAGTTATACTAGTTAGTTTTAAAAGTTGAATTGGACAATTTCGATCTTTTTTTAGTCTCTTTCAGCATAAATAGCATCAGAATTGCTTGCTCCCTGAAAGTTTATAAAGTCTTCTAGGCCAAATGTTTTTTATAATTTGACAATTCTTCAATGGCATTTTTTTCGTATATGTGATGTTATTAGCTTATTCATATTTCTTACCTTTTTTGAAAATTTTTATTTTGATATTTTCCTAGTAAAAATGTTCACAACTATTTTTGTAAAATATTTGTCAAAACTTTTTTTTTTTTTAGGACTGATATAGCTCTTTTTAATATTTTTTATTATTTTAGTAGGAATATGGGAAGGAAGGCAATTCAATGCATGGGTTCAAATTGACATCTTATAATAAATGTTATTATAGTCCTTTTTAAAGGTAAGGATATCTTAGAATATGTTCATAGTGTTATCATAAGCAGAGCATTAGGCAGAATGATCTATAAATCTACTTTTTGTGGCATTTAAAAATTATCTTTTGAACTAAAACTAAATTGGAGCTAAATATGATCTTGTACTGGCTGTACTCATAGAGATGTCAAGACTGTCCCTACCGATGAAGGTTCTTATCAAGTTGTGTCATCTCACAAAGGAGAAAAGGAAGATGAACCCTAAGTAACTGAACTCACATATCTGACTATTGATCATCCAGTCCAAGAAGAAGACAGTGAGGACCATGTGGATTTTAGGATAATTACTGGTTAATTTATCAACAGTCTTCTAATGTGAATCTATGCGGTGTGTGTATGTGTCTGATGCAAGGTTCAGAAAGTCTTTTGTGGAAGGGCGAAGAGATTATGGAGAAGGCACGCCCTGTAGGATGCCAGGAAAAGAGATGCAAATAATTCTCAGAGTAGTTTCCCAGTCCTGGAAACATTTTTTAATAGGGGAATGTGGTTTATGTCACTAATGACAAGAGGAGATACTAGAACTCTGGACAAGTCAGACTGGAAACAAATGGATGGGTGGATTGTTCATCATGAAGACTTCAAATTTATGCTGCAAGGAGAGGTTATAAAACTATCTTGGTAAAACATTTCATTGTTTAGAGGGTAAACTTTACTTAAAAAGAAGCTATGCATAGACTGTGCATAATGAGACCCAGAGATAATTGGAAAGGCAGCAGAGGAAAGATGAGAGAATTTGAATAAGTCCTGAAAGCCCAAAGGCCAAGAATACCAGGATAATTTAAAAATACAGAGAAGATTTGAAAACATATGTAGCTGCAGGGTGGGTTGGCCAAAGAACAGAAACACAGAAAACCATAGGAAATGGAAAAAAGGTGAAATGGAAAGAGATGAAGATGTTACCCATATAGGAATGCAGACGCACATGGAAAGATGCCAACAAAGCCAGGCGAATAAGTGCTCTGGTTGGAATTTAGTGTATGTAGCTGAGGAATGAAAGCAAAACCCACCACTATGCTAGTAATAGCAGGAAGGAAGATGACCAAAAAACCAGGGGGAGAACAATGTGGGTTTCAACAGAAGGCAATATATTGTATTCAGAGGCACTTGAACATACAGCATAGCAATTAGATACATGATCTCGATAAAGAATGCGAGTGCAAAGGGCAAAACAAGAAAAAGAATGTCTGGCCACTCTCTATATAAACCTGTAAGTCAGAATTAAATATCTCTGTCTACTCTGGTTACTGTTAGCACCTGCATTGACAAGTAAAACATTTCCACAAAGTTTGGGGCATTTTAGTAAAACAACACTCTTGGGAGAAAACAGAAGACTATGGGAAGATTTTATGATGTTTGATAGTTGCTTTATAATATAAAAACAGATTTGTTTCTTTTTTGATTTTTCCTGTGTACTTTGCAGAATTAATCTCATGGTTTAGTAACTAACACATTGAGCACCTCTGATTTTATGCTTAATTGCAGATAACTTAGGCAAGAGCAGTTGGGATCACCATTGAGGAACTATGTCTTCTAAGAATTCATCTGACCACATAGCCTAACCATAATGTTCTGAGGAAAGGATTTGGTTTGTAGCTACATATTTGTGTTTTTGTTTCAGCAAAGTTAGAATTTGTCTTGTGAGAAGTAAATACTCATCCTTTGGCACCTGGAAGATGGGATGATATCCTAAAGTGACCAGAAAAGGGGTATAAGAATCTCTTACTTTTTTGCCTTCAGTCCATATTTTTATTTGACCCCTCTCCCCACCAATGGAATGGTCTTTAAAACAAAATACAATAAAGCCCACCACTTGACATGGTAAGTGAGGTCCAAACTAACCCAAAGAAAGACAAATATCTGTAAGTTAAGGGAACTCATAAACTAAAATATTGATTTTTGGGGCAGCCTTCTGTTATCTGGGAAAAGGCAGGTCTCTATGAAGAAAAATGTGAAGAGGTGCAAAGAAAAAAAAACAATGGAAGAATATCTTATTAGTTGTTTTACAAATATTTCATAGGCACTAAATTGTCTTTGATACTTCAACTTTTCAGTGACATTTTGGGCTTCTCAATTAGAGTGAAAAAATTTTTTTGAAAGGAAGGATTATGTCCTTAACACAGACCACAAGTCAAATAGCTAAATTAAAAAAAAAAAATCCTTTTCTCTTTAACTTCTCTATAGCATTTGACTATGTTGACAAATTTTCTTTTTAGATATTCTCTTTTTTTGTCTCTTTCTCTACTGCCACTGCTCTTATTTTCTCTCACCTGGTGACCCCACATGCATTCTTATCTCCCTACCCCTCCCATTTCATCTTCTGCATTGCCACCAAAGTTATTTTTGATTAATTCACATCCCTCCTAACAAACCTATTATAGCTCCCCATTACCTTCAGGAAAAGTTACAAAAATCCTTGGCCTTGTATCTGAATAGAAACTCATTGGATGGAGGAGGATGATCACTTTCTCCTTTTCAATTGGAGCCAATCTTATTTCCCCTCCCAGAACCTACTCTATAGCCACACTGGACAACATGTGGCTATCCAATTGCTTCCTATGACTAATTTGGGTCTTCGACAGAGACTATAGCTGTGAAGACCTGAATTTCAGTTGTAGCAGAGAACAGATGAAAGATTGAAAACCAAAGGGCCTTTCTGACTGACTGTGATCTCAGCTGTCTGGGCAAAGTGGTTTACTATTCTGAAAATAACATTGTTGCTCGTAAACAATGACCGCAATGGAGAAATTCCATGGCTTGAGAGCAGAGTGGAGTGTATTGTTTTGTGTTCAGCACATTTGCTCCGTTGTTTTGGGATGGGAGATGGGTGGTTGCTGGATATGGGGAGGTGAAGGATGAAAGTGCAAGAGAAGTGACAAATGCCTCCATTTGTCTGAACTTACTCTGAATCACTCTTATCCCAGGAATCAAATTTCCTGGAGAACAGGTTCATGGGTTAAAGAGAGGCTTTTGAGAGGCTATTTATGGCCATTATTGTGGAGGCTGTTACTGTTAGTATGCCCCTGTATGTATCATAACCATGGTGACCATATGTTTTCCAGGTTAGCATGTGTCAAGGTGGTAAATTTTGATATTTACTTGGCAAGACATGGTCACTGTAGCTATGGACTGCAAAGAAGAATGATCCTTAGATGAACAATGAGTGGGGTGCCTCATTAGGCAAACAATTAGGAAAAATTTAATATATTGAATAAAAGCAGTGCAAAACATGGAGAGTCTGAATTAATTAGAATCTGATTTTTCTGCCACCTCATGTTCTCTTCTTTTGAGCAGTTTGGTAAAATTTGTCTTCTTTTTTTTAAAAATAATCTTTAAGTGGGTCATTTCTAGAGCTGAATTGATTAAGCACAGGCCTTTGGTTTGGGTTTGAAATCCAGGACATGAAACTTTGGATTTTTATGAATAAATTGCAGCAGAGAATGAGCCATCAAGTTTGCATGTGACTTGAAATTAAAAAAAAAAAAGAAGACTGTGACACTTGCCATAATCAACATTAGTATTTGGTCAGGACATCTTTTGTTTTTGAGCCCTACATAACACTTACTCTTCAGATTCCTTGTGTAGTACAAGCAGAAGCCAAATAAAGAATATTTGACAGAGTCTCTGAAATCAGGTAGGATAGATATAATCATCATTTATCCCCCCACCATCTAAAGGTAACAGAAGAGCAACTTGCTATTACCTCCACATCCTTATGTATATCCAGTTTCAAATAACTACTCTCCTTGCAGCTCCACTAGATGGGGGCAATTTTCTTTAGACATTGGACTTTCAACAATCAAGTATCATCATGTTAGAATTCTAAAGCCCATCTATTTTTAATGCTGCATATTCCCTCTGCAAAAGACACCAAACATCAGAATAATAGGGCATCCCTTTACACTTTCCTTTCTAAACAGATAACCAGGCAAATGTTCCACATGAAGTGGGCATATTAGAGTGCTTGTGATTTCACTTCGAGCTAGAAAAGTGTGAAGTGTGAACAGCTGTGTGATTCAAGGCTGCAATGGACCATTGAATAGGGCTAGGATGCTTGTGTCTGTTCTCACTGTCACCTCTGTGTTCTTGTGTAAGTCAGGCTCCTTCTTGCCTTCTTTGTGGATAAACATATTGCAGGCTTTTAGTGTTCCCCTTCAACCCCTGGACACTGTTATCTCCAGATTTGTTGGCATTTGGGAGGGCACTGTCTATGGCAGAATAAATGTGTCCCATTTCAGCGGCTCTAGTGGATAAGAGAGGGTGTGTGATGTCTTTATCTGCCCTTCCAGATCCTTTCTCCCCAATTCTCCCCAGTTCCATGTCCCAGGAGGCTGACCTCTGTGGACTGCATCAATAAGCTACCGTGCCTTCAGCTTCTGGTTGCGTTTGGCAATGGGAGCTCTCGCAGCAGATGGAAAAGATGATGAGACTTAGGCATTCATTTCTGTGGCTCTCCCTGTGTGCTCACTGTGCGCTGGCTGACTTCCTCAACTGAAGGTCTCAGCTCCTGTCAGCTTCACACAGCTTTGTCCCTGGATTCTCATGTTTGGGCCAAATGTGGTAGCAGCGCTTTGTTATGACTAGCTCTGAGGTAATATTTGGGTTTTATTTCTACAGCCTGCCCATACCTTTGTAAATAGTCTCATAATTAAAATTTCAAATTACCCCATTTGATTGTGGCATCTGTTTCCTGATGGAACTCTAACTGATAACGTGGGTTATTCTGGAATAAGTGACATTGGTAGAAGAGTCCTGAAGGACTTTTCAGATGACCCCCAGAATCTGGTAGTCAGCAGTGTAACTCATGCACGCATGTAAGTTGCATTGGATCCAGGATCCAGCAGGAGGGAGGGATCCTAGGAGGGAAGCTCTTCTTGTGTGTGATTTCCGTTGCTGATTCTGAGTTGTTTCCTGGGTTTCCAGCCCCCCTTGCCCTGGGGGCAGTTGCACCACTGCTCCCGCTTTTATTTGGAGCCTGGGGCAGAGGAGAAAGCAAGTCTTCTCTATTAGTGCTGCTGGCCTAGAAGGACGTTCTGAGTCAGCCAGTGAGGATAGACGATTTTGCAGCCAGTGCCACTTGTCTGTCCTTTAGGGCTGGCGGCTGATATCCATCCTGGCGTCAGGCGTCAGCAAGGGGAGCTTCTCTGAAACTTGGGGCCTGGTGCCTCTTTCCTGCAGTCTTCTTTGGCATCCCTGTCCCCTTGCAAAGCAGAACCCCATTAGCAAGTGAAATGTCATAGTTTCAAACAAACAAACAAATATGCCCTGCAGTCTGCCAAGTCTTCTGGGAGAAATCACAAAGAAACCTCAGTGTCCTGTGCCTCCTTGGGGCCTCCTTTCAAAGGATTCAGTAATCTTTTCAAGGCTGGAGTAGGACTCACTTTCTTCCTGCTTGCTACGAGGTGACCATCTCATCTCCAACTCTGTGACATCCTCTACCAGCGACCCTGCCTGACCAAGCCTAGTGAGTCCCAGGGAGCTGGGGGTTACCCTTTGTCCACTTCCAATTTAGGCTAATTAGTCACTGGGATTTAATGGATTCTATCCTGGCATTCTTTGCCACTCACAGGATCCCTGGTGGGTAAGCCTTCCACTCCACTGCCTTTTCTTGGCCACCTCATTAGAACACCCATCAGCCCACCCCACCGTGGACTTCTCTAAACGGAGAAAAATGGTCAGGGCAATCATCTCTGCCCAAACCAGCAGAGCTGACTTGATCAAATTCGGATAGCACAGGAGTAAGGGAGATGCAACAAGAGTTGAGTTTCCTGGCAAAGAAATAGTAAACAGCAAAACAGTCATTTCAGAGGGCAAACTGTTTTCCTCACTAATAACAGATCATGATGGAAAATAACTCAGAAGAAAGTAGGGAGCAAATGGATTTAGTTGCTATGGGAACACAGTTGGAAAAAAAACCATGAAATATGTAAATACTGTAATTTGGTATTTTAATGTACTTCTTTTCCATGAAGAAAATTCCCTGACAACTAAAACTAACAACTTATTCCTCTGCTATAACAGCACTGATTGACAGAGGCTGGGCAAGTGGGTTTCTGAATTTAATTTTGCCCCTACGAGCAAATATATCTTTATTCTCAGGCATAAAAATCAAACATCTGGAGCAGTGGTTCTCAACCCTGGCTGCACATTGGAATCACTCGGGGAACTTTAAAAAAATTGACCACACCCAGGCTGATTAAATCAGGTCCTCTGGGCCGGGGGTTGTGTGGAATCTGGGCAGTGTCATTTTTTATAAGGTCCTCAGTCTTTTCTACTGGCTAGCCAGTATTGTAAACCACTGGCCTAGAATCTTGGCTTGATAGACTTGGTAAATATAGGTCACTTATTTTGCCATATGTCTTTACTAGGTTTTATTTTACCAAATTTTTGTTGACTTGGATATTTAAATACCAATGGAAAATCATTAGCAATCCTTACTCTTTTCTTATTAGTGTTATTGTCATCACCATAATAGATTAGTGCTTCTCTTGTTATGTGGAGCAAAAATATTCTATATTATAAATCATTATCATTTGACTGTAGTAATGATGATTAATTCTGTTATTTAAAAAAATTATAAATTGATAATAATTTGGGAAGCTTAGATGTTCTAAATGTTGATATCAATTTATATTTTAATAACCATCATCAATTATCATTAGCTATATAATAAATCAATAGAGAACATTTACATAGGCATAATTGTTCAACTTGCATAATAATATTCCACACTAGAGTTGGTAAATGGCATAATTTCTGTTTTCCAGATGGGAAAATGTTACAAACAAGAAACATATGACTTGTACTAGTTTACATGTTGCAACCGTGGCATACCTCAGTGCAGAACTCAAAATTTTCAAATTTTTCATTGCCTAGCTCCTTGTTCTTTAGCTCTGTTCAGTGTGAAATATCAATCCTTCTGTTATGGGATCACTCCAGGAACAACACTATGAATTAATCCTGGGCTTACTGGTATCCAAAGGAAATTTGAATGAGTAGGGGAGGCAGATTCATGAAAAACTTAATGTTTTAGGAAGCAAGAATAAATTGTGAAATTCTCACCTGGTTGTCCAACAGAAATTCAGGTGGTCAGGGGGCAAAAAGGTGACTGGGGATTCCAACCTACAGAGAGCTTGCTTTCTTTCGTAACATTTTCACTCTTTTTACCTTTTACATTATCAATGTTATGTCCATATCTTAGACCAGTCTGACAACTTCAGATTACGTTAGTGATCCAGGCTACAGGGTCTTCTAGAAATAGTATTTGAAGAACAGGGGTTCTTCCTGTACCATTTTTTTCTGGTAGTCTTTGAGGTGACCTCCCTGACCCCTAGACCAGGTCAGATTCCTTATTCTTTCTTATCTGCTCTCATAGCATGATTTTTAAAATCTCCTTTGTAGCTGTTAGCATAAGTAATTATAGTTATTTATTTAATGCCAGTCTTTACTAAAAGCAATCAGCTCCATGAGGGCAGCAAACGGTAGTCTTCATCTTTGTAATCCCAATTATTTTAGCACAGATTTTGCCACATATAAGACATACTATAAATATTGTTCAGTAATGACTAATTACTTTTCTTTCTTGTCCCTATTAATTACATCTATCCTGTTTCATATGTTTAACATTACTTTTTAACTAAAAACAACTTTTTTTTGATATGGAAAATTTCAAATATACTTAAAAGTAGAGATTTTATAAGAAATCCCTGTGAATATATCACTCAGCTTTAACAATTACTACATCTTGCCAATCTTGCTTAAATTTTTTTCTAGTTAAAAAAGACACTTTTTAGACTTTCAGCTTTAGATTTGAAGCCTCTTTAGATAGAAAGTTATCACTTCCATTCCCACAACAAGAAAAACTGAACAAAATAAAAATGAATAACTTTTCTCAGACTCATCAAAGAAATGAAGTTTTAAGGTAAGTCACCACCCTGAAATCTGGAGAAAGCAAATTTGGTCAATCCAGAGCCACAGCTGAGATCTGCTTCTCTGTAGTAGAAGCTGCTGGTAATTTTGGTCATTTTGATGACTTTCCAGAGGCTGATTATGGGCTGGCCTGTGAGAAATTCCTGGTGCTACAGTCTTGGAGAGACCCTCACACTTTTGTGGGTCGTATGTACCTCCTAAAACCCCACTAGGTACTCGTCCAAGAGAGATCTCCTGTGGTATTGGCAGGGAGAGGATAAGAGTAATCATTGTAATATGGTTTAGAGCATGTTCCCTGAAAAAGGCTTACTTTCCAGGGGAAAATACTTTGCCAGAGCCTTATCTCACTACAGAAAGAACATTTCTCTCATTCCAGACACCACCAGTCTTTCTTTTTCACTTACTGAGGTGGGGAAAGCTAGAAGAATTACTTGTGAAGGTCATAGCCCAGAGACACAGGCCCACTAAAGACTGAGATTTAATTGTATAATTATAGAGTGCTTCCTTTCTCCAATTCTTTACCCCAAGTCTTGCCAGAGGCAATACTAAATTAGTCTGAAGGGACAAAGTAAACATCAGAACTAGACTCAGATATGACACTGAAGTTGGAATTGTCAGATACAGAATTTAAAATAATAACTATGATTTATAAGTTAAGAGCATTAATGGAAAATTAGCAGCATGCAAGAATATATGGATAATGTAAGCAGAAAAATGGAATTCTAGAAAAGAATCAAAGGAAATGCTAGAAATAATAATTTAAAAAAACCACTGTAGCAGAGATGAAGCCTTTGAGGGCTCATCAGTATATTGGACACAACCAAAGAAAGAGTTGTTGAGCTTAAAGACAGGTTGATAAAAACTTCTCAAACTGAAATGCCAATTGAAAAAAGAATGGAAACAACTCCCACAAAAGGCAGAACTGATCACCTAAGAATTGTTGGTACAATTTCAAAAGGTATGTATAGTTGGAATACCAAGAGAAAGAGAAAAGAACAGAAGAAATATTCAAAGTAATAATGGCTAAGAACTTTTCAAATTATTGACAAGACACCAAAGAACAGACAAACTCAAAAAGCACCAAGCAGGATAAATACCTGCTTGACATATATTCAAACAGCAGAACACCAAAAACAAAGAGAAAATTTTGAAAGAAGCCAGGAGAAAGAACACCTTACTTGTAGTGGAACAAGAATAAGAACTACAATGAACTTCTCATCAGTAACCACACAAACAAGAAGAGAATGGAATGAACTATCTAAAGTGTTGAAAGGAAAACCCATCAACCTAGAATTCTACATGTACTGAAATTATCCTTCAAAAGTCAAAAATGATGAAGAAATAAAGACATTTTATGATTAACAAAACTGAAGAGATTTACAACTACCAGATCTTTCCAAGAAATGTTAAAAGACGCTCTTTAGTCAGAAGGAAAAAGATACAGGTCAGAAAGTAAAATCTATATAAAGAAAGTATTGGAAAAGGAATAAAGATAATATTTTTTATTTGTATTAGTCTTAATTGGTATAAAAGATTTATTTGAAGTATTAATAGTAATGATGGATGATTATAGCATATAGATAAGTCAAATGAATGGTTGCATTGTTGTAAGAGATTGAGGGGGGAATAAAGAATACTTTGTTATAAGGTACCTGTACTTCTATATACATAGGAACAATTTGAATTAGAAATTATAAATACCATTTATAGTAGCAAAAATACTTAGACATAAATCCAACAAAATACGTACAGGAACTATATTCAGAAAAATAACAAAACTGTTTAAAAACCAAAGAAGATCTAAATAAATGGAGAGATATTCATGAATTGTGTTCATGGATTGGAAGATCCAATATTGTTAAGACATCAGTTTTTCTCAATTTGATCAGTAGATTCAAAGCAATCTTGGTCAAATCCTAGCAAGTTATTTTGTAAATATTAACAAATCAATTAAAAGTTTATATGGAATAGCCAATGTAATACTGAAGAATAGATACAGAGATCAATGGAACAGACCAGAGCCCAGAAACAGACCAACACAAATATAGTCAACTGATCTTTAACAGTGGAACAAAGGCAATTTAAAGAAGAAAGTGTATTTTAAATTGCATTGGAAAAGTTACGTGTTCGTATGCAAAAACATGAACTTAGAGACAGATCTTAGACATTTCACAAAAATTGACATGTATCATAGACCTAAGTTTAAAGTGCAAAGCTATAGAAGAAGCTATAAAACATCTAGAAGAGCAATGAGAGAAAATCTAAGTGACTTTGTGTTTGGTTGTGAGTTTTTAGATACAACATCAAAAATACAATCCATTAAAGAAAAAGTGATAAATTAAACTTTATTAAAATCAATAATTTCCTTTGTGAAAGATACTACTAAAAAGGAAAAGATAAGCCATAGATTGGCAGAAAATGTTTGCAAAACTTGAATCCAAAACATACAAAAACTCTTAAAAGTCAACAATAAGAAAAAAAATAACCCACTTAAAAAATGGAAGTGAGATCTGAACAGATACTTCATGAAAAAAGATGTATATATGTCAAATAACCCTTGAAAAGATGCTAAACCTCATTTGTCATTAGGGAATTGTAAATTAAAACAACAATGAGATACTACTCCACACCTATTAGAGTGGTCTAAATCCCACAAATTAACAATACCAACTGCACATAAGGATGTGGAGCAACAGGAACTTGCAGTCATTGCAAAATGATACAGCCACTGTGGAAGTTAAAATAACAGTTTTTTACCAATTTAATTATAGTCTTGCCATAGGATCCAACAAGCATGCTTGTAGGCATTTGCCCAACTAATATAAAAACATGCCATTACAAAAACTTGCACATGAATAAGTTTTATTTATAATCATAAAAACTGGAAGTAACCAAGATATCCTTCAGTAGGTGAATAGATGAACAGACTGTTACATCTATACAAAGTGATAAAAAAATGGGTTATCAAGTTATGAAAAGACATGCATGAATTTTAAATATATATACTACTAAGTGAAGAGTCTGAAAAAGGTATATACTATATGGTCTCAATTATATGACATTCTGGAAAAGGCAAAACTACAGAGAAGACAAAGAGATCAGTGGTTGCCAGGGGTTGGGAGGGAGGATTGAATAGGTGAAACATACAGGATTTTTTTAGGGTCAGACTATTCTATAGTGTAGGATACTGTTTGACAAATTTGAATTCGTCAAAACCTATAGAACTTTAAGGTGTGAAGAGTGAACCTTAGTGTCTTTGAATTAAAAAAAAAATTAGGAAATTATGGGATCCCAGGATGAAATGTGACAAAACAATCTGGCTTCCTTACAAACATGAAACAACCTCACTGAATAGGATGCAGGGAAAAGGTGCTGACCTAAGGAACTTTGGAAATGAATGGAGTCTGTAGGACTAAAGCAAACGAAAATGTACACAAGCATTGTACTCTAATTAATAAGGTTGTTTCCCATGGGAGCATGGATTAACAATTCTGATGCCATTATGATGTCTACTAGAATTAAGTGATTAAGTAAATGGATGGTGGACGGTAGATGGTAGATGATGGGAATTAGGTTCCTTTCTGCTGAAGTGGGGTGTTACAGATGAGCAAGGGGAGGAGGTTAGAATGATCCTTGTGGTAAGAGTGTTGGAGATATCACAAATGTTTATGAACTCATGTTTAGCCTAATATAAATATAGATGGTTAATGTAGAAATAATTATAAATATGATTATATACATGGGTTGGTATGCACATATATATATATATATATCCTTGTTGTATCAGCTGAGGGGGCTGGAAGCAATGTGTACTTCTGTAGCCAGCAGTACTCCTAGCACCTGAATCTTGGTTCTAACATGATTCTCCAATAAATTAAATGAAGAAATAGCTGATTCTAGGACTGGGGCAGGATATATACAAGATGATCCTGGAGCATCTTGCAGTACCAGAAAGTAAGAAAATGTGTAAAGAAAAAAAATAACAAAAAATCCAGCCCCTCACAATAATCAGGATATGTCATAGGGACATAGGAGCTGATGGAAAATGTTCCCAGTGGCAAAAACTGGAAAAATTTAAGCAACAAGATAAATAAAATGATACTGGATCATAACCCCAATATAAAATAAATGCACATGAGTTCATACTGATATAAATAAATAATTGAGTAAATAAATGGGAGAGAGCAAACAATTTATGTAGATACTCTGCCCTCAAAAAAGAGAGTTTTTTTTTTTTTTGCACACCATAGAAAGGAGGAATAAGTAGTAATTTCACAGTGAAGAAACCTGACTACTGGCCTGAGCCAGGCAGTCAAGATTAACATCAACAGTGATAAGTCATGTTGATAGCAGGTACCTTTGCTATGATGTAATGAAAATGGTACTTTACCTCTTGGGTCTTTCTCTCAAGAACATATAACTGCAGTTTAATTATGTATCAATACTGGTTCATTAATTGTAACAAATGTGCCATACTAATGTAAGATGTTAATAATTAGGAAAACTGGGTGTGAGGTTTATGAGAACTCTCCACTATTTTACAATTTTTTCTGTCAATCTAAAACTCTTCTAAATGGTTTATTTTTTTAAAAAGAAGTATTAGAAATGTTTTCCAGAGTGGATATATGGTAAATCAAGGTCCTGAGTCACTGTGTAACTTACCTGAATCCCGAGGGGCGGCACTTCACCTGTAGGAACACGATATGAACTGAAGAGCCTGAGTCTGTGGAATGTTATTCAGGTTTTTGATGTTCACATGAAATGAAGTGGCCTCTTAATGACCTATGCCATCTGTACTTGGTGGTACTGAACCGGAGTGAAGTCTCCATGTTGAGGGTGTTTTAATTTTGTCACAATAATTGGGAAATGCACAACTGACACTTAATGGGTAAGAAGCAGTAAATGTTTAATGTCCTTAATGTGTAGATCAGCCTCATACAGCGCAGAATTTTCCCACATCTGGCATGACTTTCTAAAAGTGTCTCTGTACTTCTGTTTAGGTAGAAAACCTGTTTAAAATGATCTAAGCCCAGATCTTTTTATATATTAACATTAAGGATTTTTTTTTTACATATTTTTAGTATCCACTGAATTTTCCAGAAATGTCATTATCATGTAAATCCAAGGAGATTATATCTTGTTTTTTTTTTTTTTGGAAGAGGTATTCACCTATTTGAAAAAATTACACCCCTGAATATAATATGGCTTTTGATATATGAGTCACCAATACTGTATGTTTCCAAAAAGCTTTTGCTTTTATGGTGTTTTACATATAAGTAGAGTAACAATGTAATTTATTATCCATATCAGACACTTTCAAGAATAAAAAAAAAGAGTACTATTAATAATTATGCCAGGGAAATGAGCAGAGACCAGATTGTCCCAGGAAAACGGGGTCATACAAGGGAAACTGAGAAATGTAGGTTTAGATTTCCAGCTCCACAGTAAAGGAATATATATCAGAGAGAGCTTAGAACAGAGGTTGAGTGAGAAAATCCACATATCCTTAGTGATAATATTATCTGTTTGATCTTTCAATCACAGAGAGGTACATACAATTTTCCTCTATGATGGTGAATTAATCAGTTTTTCTTGTGGTTCCTTCAATCTTTTCCTTATATTTTTGAAGCCCTACTTTTGAGGGGCATACAGGACCATAAGTGTTTTATCTTCCTAGAACTTTGCATCAAAATGAACAATCCTTTTAATGTCTAAATAATACTATTTACCCTAAAATGTGTCTTATCTTATATGAATATCTCAACTTTTTAAAAATTAGTATTTGCTTGGCATATTTCATCTTTTTACTTTCAATGTTTCTGCACTCTTATTTTCTTTATTCTTTACTGTTTTTGGTTGTAGTTAACATATAGCTGGATTAAAAAATGACAATCTTGGTTTTTAACTGGAGAATTTAATCTGTTTACATTAAATCTAGATTACTGCTTGATTTGGATTTATTTTTATCTTATTTCATGCTTCTCCCCTGTGTTTAAATGTTTATTTCCCTTTTATTGCCTTTTGTTTTGTATTGATTAACACCAGTTGCCTGACTTCTCTACACTAGTTTGGAAATGATATAAAGTACTCTATTTCAATTGCTTTAATAGTTATCCTAGAAATTTTAACAGATATATTTAATATAACAATGCCTAAAGAGTATTAATATCTTTATTCTCCTGAATAAAACAAGAAACCAAATGTCTTAGCTTCAGTTTTCTTTTCTTCCTTTAATTATAAATTATTGTTGCCATGACTTATTGCTTTAGTTTTACATTGATCTTTTAGTTCCTAAAATGACCATAATTGTTATTATTTATAAAGTCATGTTTATGTTTACTCTGTGTTTCTCATTTAAACCAAAGAACCAAGTAGGTTCTCCAGTCTGTCCAGTAACTAAGACCGCTTTCTAGGATCATTTTGGTTCTTTCTTATATACATCCTTTTAGAAGATTCCTTAATGAGTTTCTGCTAGTAGCATATTCCCTTAGATTTGATATTTTGAAAGTATCTTTATTTCACTTTTAGTCTTTAAAGTAAATTTTATTTCATAGAGAATACTAGATCGACATTTATTTTCTCTTAGCACTTTATCATTTTACTGGTTTCTGGTTTATATAGTTGCAACTGAGAAATCAGCTGTCAGTCTAATTTAATTTATAGGTAATCTGTTTTTTTCCTTTGCTTTTAAAGATTTCTTGGCTTTTATTGTTTGCAGATTAACATTATATTGGGTCAAAGTTTGTTTCATTCCTTTTTCTTTCTTCTTTTATCGTGTTTCCTGAATGTGTGGATTTTTTTCCTCTGGAAAAATTCCCAGTCATATTGCTTTTACCACATTCTGTTATCTCTTTTTAGACTTCAGATTGGGCATATGTTGGACCTTCTCATGCTATCTTCCATATCTATAAACACTTGCAATCTTTTTAGTCTCTGCATTCCTGTGCTATATTTTATGTATTTTCTCCAACTATTAAAAAACACTTATTGTCTCTTCATTATATACAGTTTAAGTCATCAACTGAATTAATAATTTAAATACTTACTTTTTTTTTATTTGTAGGAGTCCTATTTTGGTATTTTTTCAATCTAAATTGGTTTCGATAAGCTTTCTTTTTGTTATGTTCTTAAAATTATAGAAAAATGCTTTAAATACATTAAATGTACTTATATAATATTTGTACCTGATGATTATAATATTTGCCATCCAGATAGTTTTGATTTAGCCATTTATCCTTCTTCTGGTTCCTGCTAATGGTAGCTAGTTTTCTTATATGTTTGGTGATTTAAAATTTTGAATTAATGTTACTGGAAACTTTATCTGTAATGAATCCTGAAGTTTGAGTTTAAAGTGTGTTCCTCCAAAGAAGATTTGCTTTGCTTTTGCATGACTAACTCAGAACCATTTAAAATAAAGATTTCAACTTGAGTTTTTAGTCTACATGTATAGTATGCATTTTTTTTTTTTAAAGAATGTGAACTTATGTTTAGGGAGTTATTGGAGAAATGTTTCTTATGCTGTTCCATCAAGAATCTAGTCTCAATCAGATAATATCTTTACTGACTTTTTGTTGGTGACTTCTGTTTTTTATTTCCTCTGAGGAAAGAAAGCCAAGCACAGATACCTGGGTTGATTTGAATTGCATGAGAGAGAGATGAGATTATTTGTATGTAACTTTCTGAAGTGTAATAGGAGGATTGCTACAGGAAATGATTTGGTTCAGTATTGGGAAGACTGCCACCAAAGAAAAGGAGTTGTTTCACAAAATAGTGAGCTTTCCACCAGAATGATTCCAGGATAGGCTAGATCACTACCTGCTGTGGTAAAGGGCACTTAGATATGGAGGAATGGATTGAATTGAAGGATGAATAATGTTGCCACTCTTTCCTTCTACTTGCTTGATGCTGATTGGCATTCCAGAATCGAAGCCGTGACATGGGAAGAAGACTCCTTTCCCTAGCCATCTGAAAGTTTAAAATAACAGCTTGCCAGGTCAGCTCTCTGCCCACAGATGGCTCCTTGACACCTGGCAGCAGGGCTGTCTGGGCCTGACAGGCTTTGCTAGAGCATGTGATGATTGGACTGCTTGGGTCTGTTCATATGGCGGTCGGTATCCCTGGGCTCTGTCAGGTGGCCATGGTTTGTCTTGGCCACATTGCTGTTAAGAGGGAGGTGGACTAGGGGCAGGATGAGTGAGCAACAGGTGTTAGCAGGAGTC
The DNA here is from genome assembly GCA_004027375.1 of Macroglossus sobrinus. Taxonomy (NCBI): domain Eukaryota; kingdom Metazoa; phylum Chordata; class Mammalia; order Chiroptera; family Pteropodidae; genus Macroglossus; species Macroglossus sobrinus. Next base: position 506,461 of record PVKZ01000495.1, read on the forward strand.
TAGACAGAAAAGTATATTTATACCCACAGGAGTATTCATTTTAAATAACTCTTTTCCCAAATATTCTTCTGGTGGCATTGGGCCTGTCTGCGCTGTGGTTTAAGATCATTTGGCAACTCTCATTCTCGCAATCAGAGAAGGGCTTCTGGGGCTATAAAATCATCAGTGAGCTAAGCCAATTAGCTCAGCCAAGAGAGGATTATACACATCAGCTCTGGTACTGGGGCAACTTTATGCAAGCTGATTTTATAAAGTTCCTGTGTTTTTGCTTGCCCTGTTTTTCTCCAGGGCAGTTATAGTTTAACTGGGATGAGGCCCTGGCATATGATGCCTTTGGGTGCTTTTTTAATTGCTCATGGAGAAACTGGGTGAAAAGTGTTCACATACTCATGCTTGGGGTAGCAAGGAAGGGAGGATTGCCCTGCCAACATGGGCAATCTGTTTCTATGAAGAGAGCAGTAAAATGCCTCTTTCCCGTTTGGGAGGAATTGAATGCTTTCTTAGAGCTCAGTCATGAGGATCAAGGATGATGCTCTAGTAAGAGTGCTGGGAGCCCCGAGGACACTAGAGGGAACTAGGCTGATAATGAGGCCAAAGCTGAGGGTCAGTCCAGATGTAAGCTCGAGGGACTGTTCTGTGTTAGTGCAAATTAGTGCTCTGGGTGACATGTGGAATCATGGATACATAATGTCATGTTATTTTGGCATGCTGAAGACAGTGAGTTCATAGGTGAACCTGAGAAGCAAGAGCTGAGTTTGTAATGGTCTCCCATCCCCCAGTAGTTTATTTTTATTTTTTGGCCCTTGTTACAATAGCATTTAAGCTGTGCACAGGAAAAAAAAAAAGATAAAAGAAGGGTATAAAAAGCCTACCTACCCAGAAAAGCTACTGGAAACATTTTGATGCACATCCTTCATAATCCTTGTGTGTGTGTGTGTGTGTGTGTGTTTCTTTTTACAATAGTAGAACCATAGTCTTTTGTCATCTGTTTTTTCCACTTCTTATATTGATCTGACCAACAGATATTTAATAAATGACTGTTGTTTGCCTTGCCCGGTTCTAGGTGTTGGGGATACAATGATGAACAAAACAAAGCCCTTGCCCTCATGGATCTCATGTTCATGTAAGCGTTGTGTAGTGAGCATCTTTTCATAGCCATAGATCCATTTATGGAATGACATTTTTAGGAGGTACATACTATTCCATGATATACATGGACTTATTCTATTGTTAGAAATTCAGATGGTTAGCAACTTTTTGGATTACAGTGTTTTGATGAAAATTTTTGTAGCTAATATGTATGTACATTTTTATGAGAGATAAAGGCTATAATGGAAAATTAATAAAACTTAATATTCCCTTGGGTAAGGGGAATAAATGTGCGCTCTCTGATTGCGACCTCCAAGTAATTAGTCCCAAAGATGCTAGAGCCAGAAGATATTGCTAACTGACTTGGCTGACTGCATGGCTTGGGTTGGGACAGGTGAGCCACATGTGGATGAGTGTGTTTGAGCTGATCCAGGTGGACTGTGTGGCAGCACTTGGACCTATGGATCAATTAGGGACATTTATGGGTTTCAGGAGCCTTTAGAGGGCTAACTGCTTTCATTGTAGTTTTTAAAATAAAGGTGTGCTACTTCCTGACAATAAGCTGCTTTAAATTATATTTTAGCAACCCAAAGAAAAGGATGCTGAATAGCACACCCAGATGAATTGAGTACAGGCTTCATTTGTGCTTTGAGGCTGGGGATGGACCTCTCAGTAGCAGGACCAGCTTTAAAGAAGGCCTTTCTATGTGCTGAGCTTTTGTGAGCAGAATTGGGAGGTGAAGCAATGAAAGGGAGCAGATCACAGTAGTTAAGGGTTGCATTCATGGGGCTCCCTAACTATGTACATCACCGTTCATGGGGCTTCAGATTTTTCATGTGCTCCCACAGAGTGCTTCTTATGCTCAGTGGAGGAAGTGTGTTCTCTTTGCTGAAGAGTTGGCTACTGTTGTGGTATATTAGTCCAAAATATTGTAATAATTTAAATACTTTCCTCCTTTATGTCCCCTCTTCACCAAATTTTGTCTAATCTCCTGGACAGAGTTTCTTGAATTTTTTGGTGAAGCCCTGATTCTAACTTGAACAACTGCAGGAGCTTTCATGAGTCTCCTTGTCCCCACTTCCTTCCAGTCTATTTCCTACACAAAAACCTAAGTTATCTTTGTAACAAGAACTTTGTATCATGTTATCAGCTAGTTAAAAACTTTCAATAATTTTCTGTTGCCTATAGGGTAAAATCCAAACTTTCTAGAGACTAACCAGCCTTCGAAGCTGCCTGGCCTACTCTACCAGCCTTGTCCCCAGGTACACCCCACACCTGTTTTGCAGCTGTGAACCACTTGCAGCTACCTGAGAGCAACGTTTTTATTCAGGCCTCTGTATCGTTGCACATGCCCTTCTCTGCTGCTGGGGATGCTTTTCCCACTTTTGTTCCTTGGTATGTTCCTATTCATATCATGTGATCCCATTACATTGTTCCCATCTTTGTATTCTAACTTATCATGCTGCTCACTTTCTTGTCTACTTGCTTATATCCCTTACTGGACTGTGAACTACTTGAAGGTGATGACTAAATCTTTCATTTTTGTGTCTCCTATTCCATAACAGTGCTTGACATCTATTTGGTGCTGAATGTTGGAGGAGTTGATGCAATCTGGACTGCAAAAATGTTTTCTTTGATGCAGATCTAACCAGATAGAATGTGTTTACAGTGCTCAGTTATGATTTATATTTTCAGACACTTTTAAAAAGATTTTTTATTCTAAATGCAATTAATTTTGTTATATAAGGAATGCTTATTAGATAAGGTTGATTCTCACACATGCTCTCTCAGACACATGGTTTGATGTTGTAAACACATACAAGTTATTCAACTAGTTAGTGTTGAATTCAAGCATGAGAGCTCTCTGACTCCAGACTGTGTTCTTGATTTCTGTACTCTAATGCCTGGGGGTACTGGTATTTGTATCCAAAAGAGGAAGTTGTAAATGGAGAAAGGGAAACATGTCCCACCCCCAAATCCCTCCATGACTATCTGCATGAAAAAATAAACATGAAAAAATAGGCAATTGCTTTCTCTTTCAAAGTCTTGGTTTCCATATTTGTTAAATATGAATAATATTCTCTCTTATAAGACAATTATAAGGATTAAATAGGATAATGTACTTTATATAGTAAATGATGTGAAAATAGCTATTGTATTTATTTTCCTAGGATTTCTGGCTTTCTCTTTTACATACTCAGGAATCTGTGAGTGCACCCTAAAATAAATATTTACAGAGGGAAAGCTCAAGACTGTAATTGTTGAGAAATAGACAGCTATTAAAGACTCCTTTGGGATTTTCTGAAGACCTCCATGCACCTTTTGCTCTACCACTCCTTTTGTTTACTCCATGAAATCCTATAGTCAGATTTTACCTAAGGCTGTGTTTGCAGATAAAATCTGTGATCTGATACACTTGCTAGAGTTACCAAGTTAAAACTTTTACTTTATATCTCCATAGGATTGAGTTTTGGATTCCTTTCCTGAAAAAGGATTTTTTTTGAGCAGGATACCTGAGGCTAGGTATGGGGAAGAAGTATCTGGTGAAGAAAAAGCTGAAGAAAGAAAGTTGTGGAATGAGGGGGTCTACAGAAAACTACACTGAATATACCATACAGGATTGGCTACGTACCTTCCTTCTTCTTGACATCTTGTTCAGGGTCGTCCTTCAAACTTGTATTTTTTAATATTTTAGTTCAATCCTTTGATGTAATTCTGTTGGTCAGTTTATCTCTCTGGTAGATGTGTAGTGAAGAAGTATGTTGGAAGGAGGATGAAGAAGAAAGGCCCTTACTTGCTCCAATACACATTCTGGAGATGCAGAGCTGAGCTTACTGGTAGAGCCCAGACAGGGCACAGTCCAGGGGGCAGAACTGAGGGAGGAGAAGATGGCTTCATATCGTGAGGGATGTGGTTGAGAATTTTACTTTCCCAGCTGCCTTTTTTTCCTTTTAAAAATTGTAGTTAAAACATACGTAATGTAAAATTTACCATTTTTAAGCATATGGTTCAGTGGTGGTAAGGACATTTACACTGTTGTTCAGCCATCATCACCATTCATCTTTGGAACTTCTCCATCTTCCCAAATTGAAACTCCATACCCACTAAACAATAATTTTCTATCTTTCCATGCTCTCTAACCTAGCCCTGGCCACCACCTTTCTATTATCTATCTCTATAAATTTGACTACTTTATATAGTCAAATGACTATATAGATTTGACTACTTCATATAGTTATATAATGACTACTTTAGTACATTATATAAGTGGAATTATACAGTATTTATCCTATTGTGGCTGGCTTATTTCACTTAATGCAATGTCTTCAAGGTCTGCCCATATTGTAGCCTCGAGCTACTTCTGGTTATTGCTTTGGAAGCAGGAGAATGAGAGTTGACTATTGCCCAATGTTCAGTCCTAGGCTTGAGTTCAGAAAAGGGGATGCTTGGGTGATTCTCTTTCAAGGACATTGTGATGGCACTGTTGACATTTCCTGGACACCCCGGAAAAGTCTGTTTACCATTCTCTTTTTCTGTTGCCTGTCCCTTTTCAGGGGCCATTAAAATCCAAAGCAGCCACCTCTTTCCACAGAAAAGCCTTGGAGGCCTGGAAGTGAGGCTGGACACTGTTGGTAGCCAAGACAGACTCTGCTCCCATTTAGGAACTAGGCCACAATGTACCATGTTTGGTCCAAATTTACATTTTGAAATAGACTTTCCCTGCCTCCAGTGGTCCCTGCCCCAACATACGATGAGTGGCTTCTGTAGTAGGCTGTAGGAAAGCTGCCACTTTCTGTGCTGGTCATGCTGACAGCCACATGGGGGTATTGGCATAACTGGCCAGTGGCTGATTTTCTTGTCTACTGCTTGGAAGTCTTGTCATATCTGATATGACAGGGTCCGGACAGCTTCTAGTGGAAAGGTTTCTCTTGGATTTGGATGAAATCTGGGCTATCCTGCCCTATCCCCAGAATAATTTGAGCAAGCAGCAATTGTAATTAATATTTGGTGAATCATGCCCACTGGAGGGTTAATTCCTGACAGCCCAATGTTCTGAATGGGTGGAACACATGGTGTCAATTGGGTGCTAGCCATGCTTGCTAATGAAGAATTCACTTTACTTATTTTGGCCTTGAGGTTAGTCAAGGATAGAAGCCCAGAAATAAAGCAATGCCCTAAAAGCTGCCTCCCACAACTCTGATTGCTTTTCTTCCTCCTCCTCTGTGGTTTCATCTCAGTTCAACTTGTTTCTATATAGTTTAATTTCTGAGTAAGAGAACTCCTAATTTTTTAAATTGAAATATAGCATATATAATAAAAAGTACACAAATCATAAATGAACAGTTAATGAATTCTCTCAAAGCATAAAACCCATGTAACATACAGATCAAGAACCTAAAGTCTTAGAAATACCCTCATGTCCCCTTCCATTGTTCTGACTTTGTATATCCTAGATTAGTTTTTCCTGTTTTGAACTTGAACTTTGCCTGTTTTTGAATAACCAGTACATACATTTTTGTGTCATTTTACTTAACTTTATATCTGTGAGCTTCATTTATGCTAGTGTGTGTTGTTGTAGTTCACTCATTTTCATTGCTGTATAGCATTCCACAATTTATTTGTCCATTCTATTATCAGTTCTGTGTGGACCCTGAGGAAAAAGAAAAAATTAGTAACACTGATCATACCTTTATTTAACATTTTGATATTTTGTTCATCATGGGTTTTTGCATTAATTTTGATTTAAAAATGTTGCATTAAAATATTATTTTGACTATGAGTTTTTTTTTTTTTGCACTCATTTAAATTTTGATCCCAAGGTGAGTTTCACACTTTCCTTATTCTACTCTCAACTCAATCTACTCTAGATGGATATGTGAATTGTATACAATTTTTGGCAAGTAAGAATAGTGTTACTCTGAACATTCCTGGACATACTTCATAGTGAACATATGTTTGCATTTCTGTTAAGTATATACCTAGGAGTAAAATTTCTACAGGCATCTTTTTGATGGAAGGATTGAGTGCAGGACCAGGGGGCTTGTTTTCCATCCTGTGCAGCAGTCTTCCCTTCCAAAGTTATTTTGAGAACATCGTCAGCCTGAGTATGTGAGGCTGACTGTATCTTTCTGTTGGTGATAGAGGACTTTGAGGCAAGTCAAGCACCAGGCTTATTGGTATGTACATCCATCAGAACTGATGAATCCTGGGAACCAAAGGTGTGTGTGTGTGTGTGTGTGTGTGTGTGTGTGTGTGTGTGTGTGTGTGTAAGTATTTGAAGAGCAGAGTGTGGGTTCCTTTCTAGGGAGAGACCCTTAGGAACAAGGTTCTCGAGGCTAATTGTCTAAGTCATAGTGGCAGTAAACTAGTTTTGAGAACCAAATTGGTTATCTTTCTATCTTTTCATATTCTCTGCAAAGGTTAGTATCCATTTCTTAAAAGTTTGAGAGAACTTACTAATCAAACCTTTTAGGAATATACAATAATCATTCAATATGCATATTAAAAAATTTTTCCCCCATAGATATTTGTCTATTTGGGGTTTCTACTCTTTCTAGAGATAATTTTTCCTCAGAAAAGGTCCACTTCATTAGGATGTTCATATGTGTTAGTACATATTAATTTCTTGTCCCTTAAAAACATTCTTATCTCTGCTATTCTAGTATAGACCTTTTATGGTTTTTTTTTTTTGTGGAGTTTTTTCCTGTCTTATTCTTGAGTTGATAAAAGATGATAATGCTTTGCAAATATTTCTCAGAGTTTTTGTTGTTGTCATTTTTAAAATATATTTTTGACCAACAAAATTTAGAAATTTTATTTGAGTCTTAATTTTTTACTGTTGTGATTTCTTCCATTGCTTCAGTGTTTAGAAATTCCATGCCTCTTCCAAATTAAATATTTGTGTATTTTAAAATTTTCATACTTTTTAGTTTTTATACTCAATTTTCTGGAAGTTACTTTGATCTAAGTTAAGTATTTATTTGCACCAAAAATTGTTAGCTGCTTTTAATAATATTTTTTAATACTACATACTTTTTCTGTTAGTTTATATAATTCCTTTATTATATACCAAATTCTTACATAGACATAATTAATTCTGACTTAATGCAATATATGTGTTCCTGAAAAACCTCTCATTTTGTAAAATGGTACACTAAAAATAACAGGAATTATGAGGAAAATAAGTTTAGAGGTTAGCCACTATAAACCTAACCTCCTTCATAACAAAATCATTGCAATTATCATAAACATATTAGCATAGTTAAACTTTTAATGTATGCTGTGCCTGTTATCATATGCAGTCCATCAACTATAGACCTCAGGGCTTTGAGAGAGAGACCTTCAGGGAAATTTACTACAATAGAGACAAATTTTATCAAAATTAAAATTTGATATAATTTTACTCACGATAGCTTCTATTGTTCTATTATTTCTTCTTGTTTTTTTAAACACAAGGGAGATGACAGTGTAGTTTTGCAGTTTCATCAAAATGGTCACATTGTGGAAGAAGTGGTAGGTCTGGAAGCCGTTAAGTCAGCCATGAGATTCAATAAAAGAAGACACTTTTGCAGAATTTTAAACTTTTTCCTTATGTTCTACATCCATTCCTAAGACTTTCCTCTTTGCAATTTGTTTTGTCAGAAGATATCTATTTTGGTGTATACCCTTTTTCATGAACTGTCTCCTGAATTTTTAATATTCTCTTGATTCATTGATTTCTGCTCTTTACCTTCATTTTTATTTACTTCTTAGGTAGTTATGGCATTTAAAAAATTTAAATTATTCAGCTTAATGCTTAATTTATTTTCAAGCTTTTTTGTTTAATTAGTTTTACACTTAAGGCCATAGATTTGCCTTTGAGCACTGCTTTGACTATAATAATTTTTGCTATTTATTATTCTCACTTATTTTTAAAATAAGTGAGAATAAAATAAAATAGCCACTGTGCTCCTCCATTTTGAGTATTATTTAGGAGAAGTTATTTTTTTAAAAAAAATTTATAAATAAGTGTATACCCTCTTCCCTCCCCATTGATTCTGAGCTTTACTGCTGTCTGGATTTTATAGATTTAGTCTTTGTGGCCTAATTTATGCTCATATTTTATTAAACAAAAATGAATAAGAAATTTGAACTGATCTTTACTAAAAGTTTCATATATGCTTACAAAAGTATAGAATGTATTTCAGAACTGTCTTACTAGGGGCAAGCAAGTTATGTGGCCACTCCAAATCCTCACTGGTTAGGGTCACTTCTAGCTGTTAACTCCCTGACAGGTGGGTGGAGCACCATCCTGTGGCCAAAAACAGCCTTCGGGCTGTGAGATGTTAGAGTGTGGGGGCGCTGTCTATAGATGGCACAGGGCATATCGTGAGGAAGCCAGCAAAGTTCTCTAGGCTTCCTAATGGGCCTGAAGATTGAGTAAGTGGTAACGGTTGGAAGCGGCATCCAAGAAGTAGGAGTTTCCAGACAAAAGAAACAGATTGTACAGAGGTTCAGAGATAAAAAGAAAATATGACACTTTTTTGAATGTGAAGTGTGTGTGTGGGGAGAGCACAAGAGGGAGAATGTATAGAGAAAGGTTAGGGGGGAGGCACGGTCCAATAGACGAGGGCCTTAATTCTGTGTTAGCGATTTTGAATTTCATTCTGATGGCAAAAGGGAATATTTTGAAGGGTTTTAAATGGAAGAGCAATATAATGAGATTTACATTTTTTTTTTAAAAAAAAGATTATTCTGAATGCTATGTGGAAAATAGAGGGCGGTAAAATTAAAATCATGAAAATCACCTTAGAGTATGTTGCAAACCAGGTGAGAGATGATGGTGGCTGAACTAAGGCAGTGCTAGCCAGGATGGAGAGATATGCTTGGGAGATGTAATTATCAGCACTTGAATGGGAGTGGAGAGGTGAGGTGGTGGGGGTTGGTGAGGGAAGGCAGAATATGTATGGATAGAGAAGATGATGAGGGAGAGGGGAAAATAAGGAATATGACTTTTAAGTTCCTGACTTGGGTGTCTGTCATCCCTTGAGATAGGAATACAGAAGGAGGATAAACATAGGAGTTTTGGACATTTTAAAGTTAAGGTTTCGGTAGGAGATTCAATGGGGGAGATATTTTACCAGTAATAAGGTACAAGGGTCTTTAATTCCTTTGATAAGCGTGATCTGCAGATTTTGATTTAGAGGTGGTTGGCCTGAAGACAATAGTTGAAAGCAGAATATCAAGTGAGATGGCCCCGGGAGAATATATAGAATGAGATTTATGAGAGGAAGAGGAAGAAAGCTGTAGAAATATGAATCCTTCCAGGGCTGCCATTTAAAGTGTGCATTGCTTTTACATTTGGCCATGAATGAACCTACTGTTTCCTAACTTTCAAAAAATGGCATGCAGAAAGCTGGGTGGGAAGCTGCATGCTTGTGTGTGCCTGCAGGCCAGGCTCTCCTGATTAAAGCTCTCCTTGGGGCTTGTGGTGTTGCACCTGTGGCTTTTCTTGGCACAATCTTTATTTCGAGAGAACGTTTTTGGAGGGACTGATCTTCTCATTTCTCTGCTGGTTCAGCCTTATGCTATAATATTTATGTTGGCCACTTGCCTTTCTTTTACCAGTTGGGACTAGTTGTATCCCCATAACCATTTTTCCCACTCTGTTTTAGAGAAATAAAAAATGGAAATGCCAGGTTTAAAACAGAGAGTTTGCCAAAAATGTGTCTTTCTTTTGCTCACATAGGAAAGAAAGCCTACATTTGACAGATAAGCCCATTTCCAAATCTAAATGCACTCTTGCTGTCCCGACTGTGGGTTACCGAGGGTGGTTTCCCCCTTGGTGGGAATAGAATCAGCTTTAATAAATCCATTTTGCACTTCTCCTTGGTAAGTGAAATTCATTTTCTAACATGAACTGCAACTTGTGGATTGTTAATAGCCTCCCCCAAAGTATTCCACTGGCCTAATTCTGTCCTGCTCTACGCAAATTGGTTTTGATGATTCTCATTTAGAAGAGACTTTGGCCATCATTGAGACCAACCCTTATTTGTATTAATGCATGGATCTCCTCCTGAACACATCCTAAGCAGCCCTTTCAATTTTTGGAGGGATATTCATTGAATGTATCCCCTCCTTTTCCCACCTGTGCTTGTTTTGCACTTCAGAGTCATGCAGAATAATTCTAATGCTGATTCCAAATGACAGATTGTCAAGTAAGGATGTATGTATATATGTATGTATGTATGTATTTATTTATTTGGTTGTCAAGTATTTAAACTCTCCTAGGGCACTGGCCTATTTTTCCTTTTCTCTTCTCCCTTAAATTTCTCTACTCTCCTCTTTTACAAGATTTACATGTGACATATACAACTTAGCTACTGTATCTTTTGACTTAAACCAAATCTAAGTCTTGTCAGTTTAGGTTCTATACTTTTAAGAGGGAATTTAACAAATTAAAGTGATAACACTCGTGAAGATCCTTGAAACTCTCTTTGGGGTACCACATTTCTCTGAAGATAGCCTGAGATCTAGTAGTTCTTTTTTTGGTGATGACATCACACTTTTGCCTTAGATTCTGTTGACATATAAGAAGACTTTGTATGGTTTTCATGTGAACTATTGTCTTTCTTATCCTGCAGTTGTGGGGAAGGCCTTATATTTCTTCTAGTTAAATGGCATCTTGCAAGATCTAGCTCATTGTTTCAATTTGTTTATCTCTTTTTAGGTCTTGATTCTGTCATGCAAACTATTAGCAGTTAACCTCAGGATTGTGTGATAGACACGCTTGAGCACTTTTTCCTCCTTCAAAACATTGATTAAAATAAAAGTTGTTTAGAAAAATGTCAAGGAAGGAAAACCGCGGCGAACTGCCAGACACCTTTGTCTGTGTCGATGTGGCTATGTTAGTCAGTTCCCTTTGGTTAATACATAACTTAGCTAAAGCTTAGTGGCTTCTAACAACAAAGGTTTATTTCTCACTCACAATTTCTGCTGACTATTGTTCAGTTGTGATTCTGCCTCATTTGCCTTTATTGCAGGGCCAGGAAGAAGTCCCAATCTGAGATATACTTTTTTCTCATGTCAAAGAGAGAAAAAGATATATTGCTAATCCATACACAATGATTCTTAAAGCTTCTGCTTGAATGTGGATGTGCTATCCCCTCACATACGACTGGCCAAAACATAACATGATCAAGTCCAATATCAGTGGGCTAATGGGGCATACTCCCTCTCTAGAAATGTTCTAGAAGTATGGCGGTAAGTGGCAGTGAATAATTAGAAATAATTACACAATCATTTGTTTAAAATATCTAATATTTGTGTATCAGTTCAAAATGTTTTCACCTCTCTGTATTAATCCCCATCCTTACAACAACTTGATGAGGCTAAGGCTGTTTTCTCTATCAAATAGGTCCCCAGAAGTGAAGTAAGTAGCAAGTTAGGACTTAATCTCAAATATTCTGAAGGCTACAATGTCCTTTCCAATACTGATGATGACAATGACAGCAAATATTACTTACATTTATTGAGTGCAGTTTACCCAACAGACACAGTTGTGAGTACTTCATTATCCTATTGGCAGAATAATGAGCTCTAGCTGCCTCACTAGATAAACTGCAGCATCCTGATGTCTTAACACAATCAAAGTTTATTTCTTATTCTTATTATTTTCCCATGTGGATTGAGCGACTCTTTAGGGTAATTCTTTCGCTTAAATGGTGACTTGGGAATCCAGGCTGCTTATGTTTTTCAACTAGGCCATCTGGAATATGTGATCTCTAAGGCTGCCATTGCAAGGTGAGAGAGACAGAGAGAAGCAGGAGGGAGAGATAGATAGAAAGAGAGATGGTCAGATAGGTATGGAGGAATCTGATAGATGCTTTTAAGGGGCAAGATGGGAATTGGCTCACATCTCTTCTACCTGTATTAGTCATGTGACCTCACCTAGATGCATTGGGGCTGATAAATAAGCAGAACACTAAGTATTGGTAAACTTTAACAGTCCCTGTCACAAAGTTAGAATTATTATCATCCCTGTTTTTATAGATGAGAAAACTGAGGTGGAGAAAATTTAGATACTTTGCCTGGGCACATCTATAGTAGTTAAATAGAAAATCAGGCTTCAGAATCTGTGTTCTTAGCAGCTATACTAGATTGCCTCTCATCTTTTATCATGGTTAGATAGGTTATGAATATATTGACTATGCTGGCATCCAGCCACATTTATCCATTTTGTCAAAAATATTATAAAATCTTTTTTAAAATGACTCTATTAAAATCCTGATACACTGGAGATACCATGGTCATTATCCTATTAAAATACTCAATAAAGCTGGTACAGCAGGATTATCAGTGATTACTGTTTTTTTCCTTCCTGAGAGACTAGTACTTTCAGACCCCAAATGGCCACAAGATCTTGGACAATAGATGCCTTAGAAGAAACTAGAGAAGTAGATTGCTCACCCACAACCCTATACCCTAATTTGCCCATCTCGTATCTTGGCTCTATATTTCTAATTTTTCAATTAGAAAAAATTGCTATAACTTCGTGACCTAGAGATAATTAGTGTTACTACTTTGGTGTCTCTCTGATTGATTTTCTATGCATATCTATACAAACATTATATGGGGATGTGTGTGTGTGTGTGTGTATGTGCGTGTGTATGTAAGTATATACCTATAGGTACAAAATTGGTATCATACCAAACGTGACATTTTGTAAACTTTTTCACCTATTGATATATTGTGATTTTTTCCCCATGTCATTTATTCTTCCAAAACACTATTCTTAATGACTATAAAATCCTTTAAAGCTTTTGACACATCTTATTAATTTGTTTACAACAGGGAGATGATAGCACACACTCACCAGCAGCATTTGAGAGCACCATTGCTATCTCTCTGCTTTCTTAGTAATGCAATAATTTATAAAATTTCTGCCAATTCTCTAGGTAAAAATGTCTTATTGTTATGATTTGCATTCCTTTGATTGCTAATAAGACTGAACATTTTTCATGTTTATGGCTATTTGTATTTTTCTTTCATGAGTTGCTTGTTTGTGCCTTGTCATGCATTTGTAATGGTCTTGTTGGAATTTAATTTTTCAGACATTTCATAATCATCTTTCTTACTGATATCTGAGTTCTGGAAATCTGCCTTCCTGAAACCTATGGCACATATCTGATGGTACCTAGCCACTACCTCCTTGACAGTCACACAATGAAGTGGGTTTAATTTGCCTCCAATACCTGACTGACCATATCTAAGTGGCTTACCCTCAATATTACAATTAGCATGGGATTTCCCCAGTGATGCCAGAGAACTGAATAAAGGAGAGGAAGTAAAAATCTTTGATGGTGGGTAGATGTGGGGCAGTGGGCTTCATGTCACTGGGGTACAGGAGAGGGCATAATTTGTGGTCCTTTGGATATGTGTGTGTCATGTAAAGATTCCTAAGGCTGACATTTGCAGAGGGTCACTTGAGCAAGCCTTTGTTAACTTGAATGTAGTATCATGATCTAGGAAATTTTGATCAGAGATCAGGATCTTATTCCGGAGGGAAGGACAGGAAGGATAAAGTTTGGAGTCTTGATTGTGATGAAAAGTTAGTCGAGGAAGGATGGGGGACAACGAGCACAAATAGGACTCAGACTGTTAGGAACAGGGCCCACTCAGTGGACTAAGGCAGTTCTGGTTCTATTCCTCTAAGTTTCCAGTAACATGTAAAAAGGAAAGACTTTTCCATCTAAGCTAGGAAACCAACGTCAGCGATGTTGAAGGGGCAATAGTGGGGGTAAGGCTGAATATAAGAGGGGGATTAAAAGTTGGCTGGAGTAGGGAATAAAAACAAAAACTTCCCTTTGAACTCCCACCCACCTCTCAATGCTATGGACTTCCTCCTCACTGACCCAGCCCCCTTTTATACATCCTCCTCAGCCCTTTACTGTACTCTCTGAATCTCATTTTATTTTAAATTAACTTTTCTCCATTCTAAACTTCTTACAGAGCATTCTCTTCACCTCTTGCTCTAAGTGAAATTTATTCCTCCCTAAAACTTGCTTTGTCAGTGGCCCTTTAGACGAAAGGAAGGTCATTCCCTCATATGCCACGTGTCACTGGGCCAAGGGAAGTGTTTGTATTTCTTTATGTCCCACTAAACCATTTCTCTTGGATCTTCATGCAAAAGTCTCTTTTCCTTTGAAATTTATGTGGTCTAACTCTGCCACTCCCCTCTCTCTAACCCCCTTCATGTTGGGTAAGCCAACATTTATGAGGGCTTTGGAATGGTTTATTTTTCATTCCACTTCTTGATTGACTTCAATTTTCATCTAACTTTTTACCTAAAATTATTTAGCTTCTTTGACTCCTTTGACCTTCACTTCTACCCTACTCAAGGCATCCACTCTCACGGCCTTCTCTACGTCTGTCTCCAAGATAATGAGTGCTGCTGGAAAAAGCTACACAACATTGTCACTTGGTCCCATTAATAGTTGATAGTCTGAAATTAATTGGGCCTCAGCTCAGTTCATCAGTCCTTTCATGGCTGCTGGTCAACTTTCATTCCATGCTCTATCATAGCTATTCCAAGTCCTCTGATTGTCTCAAGCTAACAATTCTAATCTCACCACTTTCTATCTAAACTGATGCTCTTTCTTTCCGTATCGTAGGGAAAACTGAGGTCATTGATTGTAACTTTATTCATTTCTCTCCTTTTCTCCCCCCCTGCAAACTCACCTGCATCTAACTTGCCTTTATCCTTCACTGTAGTATACAAGCAAAATATTCCTCTCCTGTTTAAATGTAATTCTTCCCTCTGTGCAGTTTATATCTTGCATCCTCCTCATTTCTCTGGAAGCTTGTTCATACATTATTCTCTATTCTGTGTTTTTTGTTCTTTTTTTTAAAAAAATCATTAGGTGACATTAATTAATATAATTATATAGGTTTCAAGTGTACAATTCAATAATACATCATATGTATACTGCATTGTGTATTCACCACCTAAAGTAATATTTTCTTCCATCACCTTATATTTGACCTGTCTCCTCCTTCCACACTTTCCCTCTGGTAACCACTAAACTGTTGTCTGTTTCTATGAGTTTTTGTTTGTTTGTCTTATTTATATGTTGTTTTCAGATTTATAACCCATATGTGAGTGAAATCAAGATCTATCCATGTGGTTGCAAATGGCAGTATTTCATCTCTTCTCATGGCTAAATAATATTCCATTGTGTATATATACCACACCTTCCTTATCCAATCATCTATCAAAGGGCACTTTAGTTGTTTTCATGTCTTAGTCACTATGAATAATGCTTCAGTGAACATCAGGGTGCATATATCTTTATGTATAAATGTTTTCAAATTTTTTGGGTTTATACCCAGAAGAGACATTGCTGGGTCATATGGTAGTTTTGTTTGTAATTTTTTGAGGATCCTCCACACAGTTTTCCATAGTGGCTGTACCAATTTAAATTCATTACAGCAGAATATGAGGGTTCCTTTTCCCCTACAACCTCTCCGGCGCTTATTATTACTTGTCTTGTTGATGACAGCCATTCTAGCAAGTATGAGGTGGTATCTCCTTGTGGATTTGATTTGCATTTCCCTAATAGCTAGTTCAGTTAAGCATCTTTTCATATGTCTCTTAGTTGTTTGTATGCCTTCTCAAGAGAAGTGCCTCTTTAGGTCCTCTGCCCATTTTTTAATTGGATTTTTTGTTTTGTTGAGTTGTACGAGTTCTTTATATATTTTGGATATTATCCCCTTATTGGAGGTATTGTCTGAAAATATCTTCTCCCATTTAGTTGGTTATCTTTTTGTTTTGTTGATGGTTTCTCTTGCTGTGTAGAAACTTTTTAGTTTGATATAGTCCCATTTATTTATTTTTGCTTTTATTTCCCTTGCCTTTGAGGTCAAATTCATCAAATCCTCTGTAAAATCAAGGTCCATGAGTTTAGTACCTGTGTTTTCTTCTATGCAATTTCTTGTTTCAGGTTTTATATTTAGGTCTTTGATCCATTTGGAGTTAATTTTGGAATATGGTGACAGTTAGCAGTCTAGTTCCTTTTTTTTTTTCATGTGGCTTTCTCATTTTCTTAGCACCATTTTTTGAAGAGGATTTCTTTTCTCCATTGTATATTTTTGATTCCTTTAAAAAAATTATTGTTCTTTCTTTACTGATTCTTTCTCTTGATACATAAATAAGCACCTGTCTCTTTCTTCTTAAAAATTCCTCCCTGAATACTATACCATCTTCCTTCCCTATCTGCTTGCTCATTTCCTTGTTGCTCCTTAAATCTAAGCAACCTGTTTTCCAACCACAGTGCTCTACAAAAGCAGCCCTTACAGAGGTTACCAGCAATCCAGTTATCAAATTCAGTAGGTACTCTTTGGATTTATAGTACATGCTCTCTCTTTTGTATTTGAAACTGCTGATCTTTTCTTTTTCATGACATTTTTTCTTTGTTTTTCATCACGCCACTCTTTTAGCTTTCCTTGTTCTTTTTGGGTTATTATCATCCATTATTCTACCCTGAAGAACATTCTTTCTGATGTTCCCACAGGCTTTGTGCTTTTTATTCTTTTGTCATTCTACCCACTATATATTCAAGGCTACTAGTGTTACTTATATGTTGTTGACTGTAGACCTCTTCTTGAGTTTGAGAACAGAATATCCAGCTGCCCATATGAAAACTCCACTTGGAAGACTCTACAATGCTCAACCTGGAAACAGTGTTTAATTAATGATTGTTTTATGAATTAATGTCCAGTACTGAATTCATTATTTTTCTCTGTTTCCAAATCTATTTTTATTCTTGTGGATTTGTTTTTATGTGCCCGAAATGACCATATATTTTTTATAGCATAAAGAAGTAAGACTTTCTGTGCCTGAAAAATTCCTCTTCTGTTTTATCGAAGGAAGAAGAGAAAAAGAAGAGATGAGGTGTCTGTAAGCTATAGTTTTGATTATCCTACATAGACATTTCCTTTTTTGCTTTCATCAAATGAAAATAACCCCCTTTGCTGTTGTTGACTTCCTGCTCTACATCATGTAGGTGTGAGAAGCTTGGTTTCCTTGGCCTGAACAGGTATTCTCATTTCTATAATCTATTGCTTCTCAAACTTTAGAGCATAAAATACTTGAGAAGCATTTTTTGTTTGTTTATTTTTGTTTTTGCAGAGTAATGGACCCTATCTATGATATTGTAGGACTAGGGTGGGGCTTAGAAAGCTGTGCTTTCAGAAGTTTCCCAGATATTAATGATAAAAGTGATTCACAAACCACATTTTCAGAAACACTAATCCGGTATATCGGAGCTGCCAATTGCTGTCTGCCATTTTCACTAACAATTAAAGATCTCTGTCACTGAAAGACCCATTTAATTGAGATATCAGAGTATTTGGGGGCTTGATTCCATATGGTCTGTATGTAGATCCTACTGGTAGCCATATTACATGTATCCAAATTAGCATTCCATGTATGCACTACATTTTTTTCTATAGAATACTCATACTCAGTTTGACTCCTTTGAAGATGGAACTAATTGTAGGTTTTGAATACACTGACTTGTAAAGACAAAGCTGTAGTTCTTGTTCACTTGGAGAATGGGGCAAATTTTTCTTTTAGGTGACTGAACATGCTGTTTGGCTGAATGCCAACAAACTATTATTTTCTCATTGCATTGTGGAAGAGCAAGACAGAAATGTGGAAACTTTTTCTTGCTGAGCGTTTTCAACCTATGCTTCAAAGGAGTCTTCCTCAGAATACGTATGGGAGCGGTTAATCAATAATAGCTACTTGCTTATTCCAAGGCTACTGCCAGCTATTCCTGGTATCCTGGCCAAGACAGTGTTTATACCTCTCTCCCTCCAGAGCTTTGTGTCTAAAAGGTTTTTCCTGTTTGCCAATAGTGAAATTGTATCTAAAAACAAAGGAATTATTCACAGCATCTTTTATTTTTGTGGGCTTTATAGACAGGAACTTTATAAATGCCGAATAGCTCAATAACAACAACAGCATTAAGGCAAGCTCATGCCTTATGAAACTTTACATAACCTCAAAAAGGACAGCACAGTGAGCCATTAATCACCCTATAAAGTTTCAATTTTTTTTTTCAGTTGCTTCTGTTTCCTTCTCCAAATGTAATAAGACTTTTCATATGACTACTTCTTATGACTTTGGTGAAATTCAAATGACAACTTGTCCCTTTTGCTATTTTGTAATTGTGAATAATTCCGAGCTTCGACTAGAATGTTTCAAAGTGTTGCTGCATGGCTCAAAAATATCTTCTGTTTTCTGACTCCAGCAAAGATCTTTAAAGGGTCTGCAGGAGGGGACTGCAGGATATAAATGTGCCATAGAATAGATTAGTCAGATTTTCCACTCATTATAGGATTTCCCATTAGTGGTATTTCAGGCCATGTAGAATTGAAAGATGGAACGTGATTGTTGTTTGAGGCATGTAATTAAGAGCCAGGCAGGAGTTGTATGTATGTAACTCCAGTTAAGGGAATTCTCTGCCCTAGAATAGTCTAGTGGTTGAGGGAATAGAGTTTGGAGTCAAAAATGGGGTGGGTTCCTATCTTGGCTCTGCCACTTATTAGCTAGGTAAGTTTGAGCATGTGATTTAACTGCCCTGAGCCTCTGTAAAGTAGGCTTAGCAATTCTTACAGCTACTTTGAGAGAGAGATCATTAGTTTCCTTTGACAAGCAGTTGTCATGAGGGTCAACAGCAACTAGTAGCTGACACTTTTTTATTCATTTATTCATTCAAGGAATTTTTATGAGCCAGCCACTGTACTAGGGGCTAAAGACAGAGCAGTGAGCATGAAAAATAAAATCATTAACCTCATGGAGCTTACTTTCTAGTTGGTGTGAGACAGTGAACTACTCTTCATGGTAATTTCAAATTGTGATTCATGCTATCAAGGAATGAAACAAATTGGTGTTAAGAGAGTAGCCAGGGTAGGAAGGTCAATTTAGATTGGTCGGTGACATAGGAACTGGGAACTAAGGTTGCCACTATCTGGGATGAGCATGTCAGATAGAGGGTTCTCCTGTGCTAATTCCTTTAGGGGAGTCTTTTATTCTTACAAGACCCTTTAAGGCAGAATGAATAGTATCTGGACTTTTTAAAACAAGGAAATTTAGATTTAGAAGATTAACTACATTGCCCAAGGTCACACAAGTAATAGATCATCAGGGCTTGGATTAGAAGTCTGAAGACCAAGTTTATGACCATGATATACCAGGGATGAGGTATATCATCTTGGAGGAGAGAAGGAAGCTTAGAGACTTTCTAGCTCATACAGTCATTTTATGAATAAAGAAAGACAAAGCCAAGAGAGCACATGCAACTTGCTCAAAGTAGTGAGCACATCACCAAAAACCTGATCTCTTGCTCCCATGTCCGGACTTTTCTCACTGCTCACCATTGTCAAATGGATTTGCAGTAAAGGTCTTAGTGACCCAGCCAGTTTCTCCATTCAATTCTAGTTTTTAATTGAGATAATAGTTGGCTGAACTTGGACTCCTAAAGTGTACACTGGTTTGTTGAAAGCTATATCAATTGACATGTTTTGTTTTAACATACATTCTTATTTTTGTTTTCTTTAAATACCTATGTGTACATTATAAAAATAAATCAAATCAGTCTATAATAGAGCATTTAAAGAAGCCCTTTCCTCCTAGAGATATCTTCTCATTCCCCATCTTGATTTTTTCTCCCTAAAGGTAACCACTGTTAGCACTTTGTATGTATCTTTGTAAAAATATTCTATAAATATGTAAGCATGTATATGTATATATCTTTTTTACATAATACCTTGTATATAGCATATTGCACACAATATCTGCACCTTGCTTTTTTTACTTAGTACTAGATGTTAAAGTTCTTTCCTTGTCATCAGTATACAGCTGACTTATTCTTTTTAATGGTATAGAGCATTCCATTCCATCCCAATCAATCAATATTTAGGTAGTTTTCAATCTTTTGTGACTACAACATGCTGCAGTGAACATCTTTGCAGAGAGATTTTTGTGCATATGTGCAAGACTACCCATAACATTTGTTTGTAGTGGAATGGCTGCATCAAATGTTATGCAGATTTAAGTTTTGATAGGTACTGCCAAATTGACCTCTGGTGGGTAGGGAATGTCCCACAACTATATGTAAGAGTATCATCTTCAAACCAGATGACTGGTTGATGAGCAATCTCTTTTCCTGTAAAGCTGTCCTAAATTTCTGGGGGAGCTTTAGAGGAAGCCTTCAGATTTCTCTGCTCTGGATTGCCCAAGCATCTTCCTCTTCCCAGCATGTTCATACCAGAGTCCAGAGGCATACAAAACCCCAGGGAGCAGCTGAACATCTTCCTGGTTGGTCCTCTGTGCTTGGTTCAGAGCCTTCCTGTGACCCCCTGTCTTGAGTCCTAACTTACCTGGCTCCAGTTCTTGAACATATATTTCCTTGGGTTATATCTCTTAAGGCATGGCTTTAGGCAACTGGCTTGGCCTTTGGGCCCTGATGGGGCCTGGGTCTGGGGAGTGTGAGAAAGAGGAAGAGGAGAGTGGGGAGGGAGAGATTAGATATCAACTTTCTTGTTTCTGTTTTCACACCTATCTTTTCTGGGTTTGTTTGCTTTAGATTATGAACCATAAAGGAAATTTCAGACCTCCCAATTCTTCAGTCATTTTAATATGTTCATCAGCAGGGTCTTTAGGGTCAGCTGCATCACTGCTGTCCAGCTTGCTTCTTTGCACACTGCCATTTGAATCCATGTGAAACGAGAGTTGGAAAAGATCTGAGGGAGCATGCAATCCAGTGACTTGCACTATATTCTCCTTGAGGAGGGATGATGTCCTATGGAGGTGTCTCAGGGGTTTGTGATGAGGGACCAAGGGTCATGACCTATAGTGGGGGATGTAGGTCGTCAAGTTCTGGGCTGCTCAGTTTTGCTTTAACCAGGAAGATTTTGATCCAGTTTATATTATTGCACTTTTATGTAATATTATATTTTAAAAGGGATTCTGTTGCTTAAGAAAAAACTATTTTAAAAATTCACTGGTTTAGTCTAATTTCTTCTTTTAGATATAAGAAACTGGTTTGGAAAAGAAAGTTGACTTATCCAAGTCCATCCAGATATTTATTTATTTATTTATTTATTTATTTATTTATTTATTTATGGTGACACTGGTTAATGAAATTCAAGAAGTTTTAGTTGTACACTTTAACAGTAAGGCATACACACACACACACACACACACACACACACACACACACACACACACACTGTGTGTTCACCTCCCATAGTTAGATTTCTTTCTGTCACCACATATCTGACCCCTTTTACCCCATCTACCTCCCTTCTCACCCCTTCCCCCTATCCTCTGGTAACCACTAGTCTATTGTCCATGTCCATGAGTCTTTATTTGTCCTGTTCATTTGTTACCTTTAGGTTTACATTCCCACATATAAGTGATATCATATGGTTTTCAACATTTCTGTCTGGCTTATTTTCATCAAGATATTTAAATAATGAAAGAGGGATTCAAACTTTACAGATGTCTAGTTCAGTGCCCCTTCTGCTATAGAGCATGAACCAAATAAGAGCTTGTCACTAAAACTTAGAGCCAGCCCCTCATAAATTACCCAAGTGATGGAGAAGCTTCATTCTCTAGCTTAAACTCAAACCAAGTCTTTGTTGAAATTTCTTTGCTCTTTAAAAAAATAATTTTCACTTTTGCACTAAAACCATCTGGGAATAAATGTGTTGAAAGACTCTGAGAAAAGCTGTTCTCACTGCACACATTTCTTTCCATCTAGAAATTCCAGAAGGACTTGCCATATAGTGTATCCCAGGAGAAAAGTGTTAAGATATATATTTTCTGGCTCTGTTCAGCTGACTTAGCCCATCTCCCCTCCAGAGAGCTCAGAGAAGATGGAGATACACTAAGGTCTGTTCTAGAACTTTGGATCTGTTTGAGTGTTGAAGTCACTAATAGGGAGGGATTTTTCATCTGGCATTTTATTTCTAAAATCACCATTACTGAGCTTATTTTTTTTGGTCTCAACTGACAATGCACACCTGCTGGCCTGTAGTGCTACGAGCATGCCATTTCCAAATGGCACCATAGGGTGTACATGCAAGAAGTATAAAGAAAGCAAAGGAACAGAGGCAGAAAAGTCATGCAAAAAATACACAGAAAATATAGAAATGAGGGGAACATTCAAACATCTGTATCTAAGTCCAAACAAACACATCTGAGAAATGCTTTGGAAAATGAAACTGATGAATTCCAGATAATAGAAGTATCAGTCTCGGGGTGGTATTGACACCACTTCTCTCTGTGTAAGAGCTTTTGCTGGAGGTAGAATTTTCTTCATAATTCAGATTTGCCTTTGCTTTCCTTTAGTCTCTCCTCATTGTAGCCACTTGAACCATCTTAAAAAAGTGTCCCTCTTTGTGGCGATTGGTTATATCTTTCAAATACTTGTGGGTATTTATTTCCCCCTTCAGACGTCATTTAGCCAATTCTTTTACTTTTCCCCCAAAATGAATATTTCTGGCCCTTTGATCCCCCCCTCTCCATTCAGTGACAGCTGAACTGAGCTGTTGATGGGTTCAGGCCTCCCTCCCTGCCAATGATGGAGAAGTGAGGGCAGGTACTTAGCAAACTGCTTATCCCAGTACAATTGCACAGATTTTCTTATTGCAAGATACAGAGGAAGCTGTGGTTTTGAAAGTTATTTGGTTGGGGTAATGAGAGATTTGCATGGGGAAGCAAGGAGCGACAGAAAGTTATATCAAAGGCTTGGCTCCTCATATGGGGCCTTCTGGAATTTCCTTGCCTTGGAATCCCTCCCTATTCCAAGTAGGACTGGATAAATAGATCTTGAAAATCTTGAAAATTACTCTGGCTGCTTTCATTTGATCACTTGGATAGTGGAAGTATGATGGGATTTGGTTTGGGTCACGCTTGAAGCCTGGTTTGATCTTTCTCCTTCACAGGAGCATTGGGAGGACTAGTGAATCCATTCTAGTGAAGGGCATTCAAAATCCAACTTCAAATGCACATTGAGATGATTCTTGTATCCATTCAGTCTTCCAAATATGCTCGTTTGTGTGAACAGCCACACTTCTCTCTTATTGCCATAGCTGTGTTAAGTGTGTTTATGGAAGTACACTGTTTATTATGGAGACTAGTGGAGTACAGATACAGGGGCTGTAATTCAGGAATTTCTTTTGGGGTATTAGGATAGATTACAAATGCAATTTCACTAATTAATTAAAATGGAGAATTTTCACCACGAGTAAACAAAGCCTTGTTGTTAAATGAGGCTTGTTGTTGTCACTTTACCTGGATCTCTGGGCTGAGATGCTGCAGAAAGTTCTCAGTATGCTGATAAGAGAGGGGTGTGAGACTCTCTCCTTTTTCTTCTGTCAAATGTTGCTATGTAGCGAGGATGGACTAAGGTTAAGGGAGTAGAGGAAGGAATGACATGAGGACAGAGGCAAATAAAGACTCAGGAACCAGAATCTTTTATCAACCAGATAACCACTTTTAACTCCAGAGATTTTTTTCATTTAGAATGCTTCCTGTGTTTTTTTCTGGTCGTCTTCTTAGGGATTAATCTGAGGTATTTAAGGAAGATATGGAGAACTCCTGGGCCTCTGTGGGCTTTTCTGCCAAAATGTCTAAGGCGAAGTATGTTTAATCAACATAGCCTTGGTTTCCTCACTGTGTTCATTCATTCCATAAACTTTTGTGCAAGTGTGTGCAGATTTACTGTCCATAGCTGTTATTGTAGCTATTGTGCCTATTTCTTCTCTTTAGTTTTAGTCCCAGCCTCTCACTTTCACTCTTTAAAAAGTCAATCAATTAATTAATAGTTCATTCACTCTTTCGTTTATTTAATCATTCAACAGATGTTTATTGGACACCTCATATGTGCTTGAGATAGATTCTAGCAGGGACCATTGTGAGTTATAGTCATCGGGAATAAAAGTCAAGCTCTCAAATAGTCCCCTTCAAACTTCTTCCATACTGGCTGGATGGAGATGGGAAATTTCATACTGCAGTAATAACCCCCTCCAAAGAAATCTTCTAATTCTGCTACTTAAGCTTCTTCTATGGGCTAGAGGTGGATTTAGGGGCTACCTCCATCCCTTTTAGAACTATGATTTTGTTTCTTTGGGAGACTCTTGTAAAAATCTGAGACAACAGGAAGAGACAGTGAGTTGTGTTTAACGTCTGGCTACACTTATTTGCCCTGTTTGTGAGTATATGCTGTTGGAGACGTTGGGGTAGCTTTCCAGGAGAGGGAAGGAGGAGGGTGTGGTGGAGAGTGAGAAGACAAGAGGGTATCATGGTGAGAGACTCAAGTGCAACCAAATCCTAAATATTACTAGATGTTCTCTTATTACCCTTTACCCCTCTTTTTTCTATATCCTTCATCTTGCCCTTTTCTTTGCCCTACTTATGTGGGTAAAGTAAATTCTCCATCAGTCAGTTCACTTAACTCTTCACCAGTCATCTCTATTTTGATAGGGTTATTTATATGCCTGTCAAGGCCCAAGAGCTCCTCTTCAGGCTCCTGTGCAATACCTGTGCTCTCTAGGGCAGCCTTCTAGGTACCACAGAAGACTATGGAAGTCAAGCCCAAATGCTGTTGCTTGTTTTTTGTGGATTGTCAGGCAGGTTGCCTACTATTTCTGACATTCAGTTTTCTCATCTGTAACAATGCACAGGATAAAAAGTCTGACTGAGAAAGGTGACTAGGAGAATTAAATAAAATAATGCGAGTGAGGATGTGTCGTAAAGTTCTATACAAATGTTAGTTCCCCCCTTTTTATCCTATATCATTTCCAACATAATGTGTGTATTGACTGCTGTGTATGAGGGTAAATTGTCATTATCTCCAAAGTAAAATTTCCCTTTTATCTCCTCAAACCACAGTTCCCTCTTTTTTTCACTTAGAGTTTTAGTAAATTCATATGCTAGTTTTTGGCTATATGTTGGCAAGTTTTTCACTGATTGGGCCATAACTTTGCTATATTCTGCTGAGTGCCTTGCCAGTTGTTGAGAAACCCCCAAACTCCCTAAAAACCCATTAATTATCTGTGCATAAAGGAAACAGAGGCCAGGTCTGAAGCCACTTTGAGACACTTACTTTTTAGTGAGGCCCAGGGGCTGGGGAACCTCTGTGCTAGGATTTGCTTCCCCAGACCATTTGGATTTGGTTTTTGCCTTCAGGCCCCTTCTGTTGTCAGGAGGATGTGCATAAACAAACAGAAAAAGGGCATGTGAGAAGGTGCCAATGAGGGACACAGAAGAAGGCGCCAACATTGGCATTACAAAGGCTCTTAATTGGCATCAAGCAGAAGCAAAACATAGCCCTCAGTCTTTTCAGGGCCACAGCTGTTTTGGATCAGAAGAACTGTCAGTGTGTGTAATGGATAACGGAAACTCTTCCATGCTTTCCCATTAGGAGAAAGAAAATACTTTGCCATGTATGTCTTAATAGATGTTATTATCAGCTGTACTCAGATTTTGTACATGTGAGGAACTCACCTGCCAAGATCAGAGCTGACTGGATATGGCTTATAAGATGAGATTAATGTTTTACTATAGGAACATTTTAGTATTTTAGTGGAAAATACCTGTGACTTCCTGATGACAAGTAAACTATACATGGTGAAGCCTGTTTAACCATGTGGGTTTTTTCCACTTTGAGTTGATTTCTCCATTAAGAGTGAGTGGCCTCTGTGCCTTGTTCATTGATGCCCTCTCAGTGCCTAGTATGGTAACCAATTTGCAATAGTTGCTCAATAAGTATTTCTGGAATCAAGTAGAGAAGTGTTAGTCATATTAATTCAATAGAATGAGAAAAGTCTGAGAAAAATTCAGAATGTTAAAAAGGATTTTTCCCCCCTTTAGATTATTGCTATTGGGTAAATTTTACTAAGATTCCTTGTGCCTTGGGGCTTGGACAAGCAGATGAAATTTTAATAGTCCAACAGAAATGGGCATTTTCTGTTTAAAGTGGAGTTGGATAAACAGCTGAGAGGTGACCTGCTGCAGCCGCCAACTGGGAGAGAAGGACATTAGGCTAGATGAGGCCGAGAGGGGAGCATTGTTTTTGACTTGGCTGAGGCACCAGTTTGGTCTCAGCAGGGCCACTTATTTCCAAGCAATTAGCTGGCAAGCTCCCTTTTCAGCTGCAGCTTGTGGCCTGTGTCACTTGGGTGTTGGTAGAAGGAAAAACAGAGGCAGGTTAAAATGGTGCTCGTGTGCCAGGTACTGGTAGCCAGAATCACTGTGGCTCAGCCTCTCTGAAATTTCTCCCCAGTATTATTTTGACATGGATTAAGGGAGAGAGAAGGACAACACATCAACTAATATGGAGAAACGTTTTTCTTTCCTGAGGTTAGAAATTGCGAGGAGTGTAAGAAGGCTCTTTCTTAATCACTTGCTCGGAGATGACCCAGTTTTGAAGGGAATTAAAACATCATTGTCTATTAAAAACAAGACCCAAAGACAACAAATAAAAACAAGTGTGTGGGGAAAGGACAAAAACAAAACAAAAATGTCAAGGAAAAAAAAAAATCAAGCCTCCTTCCCTCCAACTTCCCAGTACTGCTTCTCTTTCTAAGGGAACATGCAGATTCCCACAAAGCCCCGCCCCTTTGAGGAGAAGGGTCGGGCCCAGAGGTCTGGGCCCGCCAGGCGTCAAGGAAGGACTGAGAGGACAGGAGGCAATTTATCTGGGCTTTCTTGCCCTTCGCCTGCATCTCCCCAGGCCAGTTTTGATTTCTGTTCCAAAATACATGCGTTCTTACATATCCTATTTTATTGTTGAGATCCAAGCACTACATATAAAATTTAGGCATATCTATTGAAATAATACTCGAGCTAGAGTGAGGAGAGGAAAGCTGGTAATTCGTTTGGGAGGGCTCACCCTTTTCTTGCTGAATGGGAAGAGTTCTAGGAGGTGCTGCCAAGGATTAGAGGTCCCACAAAGGACTAGGAAGGGCCTTTCCTGGGGAGGAATTTATTGGAAAAGCATAATATAATGGAAAAGAATGTGAGTTTTGGAGTCAGACAGACCTGGGTTCAAATCCCAGCTCTGCCATTATTTGGGGTGGGATCACAGACAAATGGCTTACCTCGTTGCGGCCTAAATTCCTTCAGCTATGAAATGGGTGACAATAACTACTTCATGGTAGTTAGGAGAATTGGTGTTGTGAGAATTAATGCACACAAGCATTTAGAACATTGTGAGTGCCTGGCTTACTGTGCTCTTGCTATTTGTTAAAAATTATAAAATTACACAATTCATAACAATTAAATAATTACTCATAAATTATGAGAAAGCAGGGAAAGGAGGGAGTGATCAGACCCTTTACAGGTGGCAGCCTTGAGTGGAGCTGGGACATAGCCCAAGTGGACCTTTTCAGGGTCTCTTCCTCCTTTGTCTGCCACGCTTTTACTCTCTTCCCCCAAATCCAAATTCTTCTTCAACAGGCTACCAGGCTACTGGCAGTGAGGTAATGGCCCAAGGTGTTCCGTGCTGAGCATGGCAGAGGCCTAATGAATGGACTTTTTGTTACCTAGGCACAGGGCCTGCTGCAAGTTGCCTTGTGGAGGTCAAGGAAGTGTAGTTGCTCTTTCCCTTAGACCGAGAGGAAGGACACTGGGAGAGATGGCATTAGCAGTCCTCTCCTTCACCCACAGGTATGACAGGACAGAAGCCCAAGGTTACCTTTCCAAACAAGTCAGAAAGTACAAACCAGCACAGCAGAGACTCTGTGGTCCTTGAGCCTTCCCCCGTCTTGTTAATTTTGTTTCTTTCCATCTCTCTTTCCTTGTATTGCTTTCCTAAAAGGAAGACAAATCCTATATGATGATTTTGGGGCAGGGCAATAAGAAAGTGAGAGAGCTGGGGTGAATGCTTTCCTTTACAGCCAATTTTGGAGAAGGAGGAGAGGAACTCCTGAGAAGCAGGATGAGTAGTGGAGGCCTTGAGAGGAAATGAAAAGCCGAAGTGGAGGCTTTGGTCCTGCTTCAAAAACCGAAACAGTGGATGGGGGTTTGCTAGAATCTGAGACAACTGATATGACCGGGCCTCAAGCCAGGTTTAATCAAAATGTTCCACGGCCAAGAGATTCTCTGCCAGGACATTATGCCAAAGATATTCTAAGTGTTAGATCTCATGCTTATAAAGGTCCTGCAAGGTCATTATCACTCCCATTTTGCAGCTGAGGAAACCAAGGCTCAGGCTAGAAAGTGGCAGATACAATATTCGCACTGAGGCGTATCTGGTAAAATTTGTATTTTTGCCCTACTGAGTGCTCCAGAATTATCCTTCCTCATTTCTTTTCATGAAATAGTCTTATCTTCTCAAACTCTTATCTCAGCTAGCAGTCCTGAGTAAAAAGTGTCTGACAGGCCAATTCTTATTGAAGTGAAGACTGAAAATCACTCCTAGTCACTGCAGTTCTGGAAGAGGACCTGGGAGAAGGCTAGAGATGAGCCAAGAAAGTGAACCTCAAAAGATAGAATTTTGTTGACTGTGAAAAGGAATGGGAATGGTAGCGGGGTAATAATGAGCAGTAGTTTCTTCCTGGTATCCTTTTAATATTCAGCGGAAGTGACTAACCTGCCTATTATGCCATTCCGAATTCCTGGAATTATTAAAATGTGAGTGTAGCTCATAAGTTTCTGAGCCTCTTTTCCAAGTATTTGAGCAAGAAGTGTCCTTTCCTGTTCCTGCTTTAGAGCAGGCTGACAGGGATGTTTGCTCTCATTGGATCCCCGGTACCCCATTCCATGAGGAGTTTATAGACACTGCCTCTACTTCTTGGAGTACAAAATGCTTGATGCTTTACCTTCTCCTCCACCCCATCCACTATCTTTAATTACCATCTAGCTGTTACAGTGGGAAGATCAGAAGATATGGCATTTGGAAGACAAGATGTACAGTAATAAAATCATTAGGATTTTGCTCAGGGATCGGTGAACAGGATATGGTTAATGCAGGGAGTACCCTTTGGGGCCAGTCAGAAAAATAGATACCACTGTAGGGCTTTCAACAAAGAATATTGAACACAGGGAAATGGTTAAACATATTTCAGAAGAAGTAAAAAGGGAGCACTGAGGTAACACAGGAGTAAGAATTGTATGAAGCAACTACCACCTGCAGGGTTGGGGAACAGAGGGCAGAAGTGGGGTTGATAAAAATCTAGGGCTCAGAGGAGGGTATCACAGAGTTGAGATTCAGACTTCTGAGGATGGGTACCACCCAGTTCCAGGTACCTCAGCAGCTTAGGGGAGGTACTCTGGGGCTGGAGGTGATGAGGCTGGTTCTGAATTGAGCAGAAAGAAGCAGGAGATTGGAATTAGCTGTCATTTCCAGGACGAAGAGCCATCGTTGGGATGATGCTAATAGGAACTACAAGCAAACAGGAAGGAGAGTGTTGCTTCTCCAGACTTCTACCTGCAGTTTCCCTCTCATGTCCCCTATTGGCAGAGCTAAACATAAAGCTGTCTGACAAAAAGTGATGGAGTTTGCAGATTCCAGCCCCAGCATCACAGAGCAGAATACAAAGGGCTTGGTTTCGGAGGTGACAGATAGTATCTTAAAAACTGGCATGTAGGATGAACAATTATATATGGTTGCCAATAAATAACTTGGTGTTTGTAGAGAAGAGTAAGAGACTATTTTTTAGTGAAGTGTTTGCTACCTCTGCCTATCCATAGTGCTTTCACTTGTGAATATCAGCTCTCTCTGTGTGTGTGTATGTGTGTGTGTGTGTGTGTGTGTGTTTAAAGATCAAGAAGAGGGCTTGGCCTTTTTCACATCTGCAGGAGTCCACTCCATCGTGCTGGGAATAAACACTATCATTCTCCTCTTAGTTGTTAATGAGACTCCAAAATAAATGTTTTCCTTTAGATTACACCTTGTAATTTATGATTCAATCCCAGAAAAGAAATTTTAGTGTATTGGGAAATGGAAAATGAAGAGGGTGTACTCAAAGAAACTTAATGGGGGCCAGAGCTGGAAGGGTTTGGAATAAAGACAAACCCCATTGCCAGTAATCCTTAGTTAAGCTTCATGTCTCCAAATCTTAAAAGCAAGCTAATGGTTTACAGTTTTCTCCTCTTGCTTATATAGTTCCAGGAAAACAGGCAGCTCACAGCCCAGAAAGCTTAGTTACTGAACTTTACATAACACCTGGGAACATAAAAGAGTGTATGTAAGGAAGTGATGATGGGGACATTTGCAAGTTGAAGTTAGTGCCCAGAAATTGTTCATCTGCTCACCCTGCAGAACCACTGGAAACGAAATTGATGGTGATCATGCAAGAAAGGTAAATGGGAGCAGAATAAACACCATGTGAAAGGCATCATGACTGTTGAATGAATTAGAACTGAGTTGCAACTTTGTCTTCCTTGGCTAGACCTTGTTCAATTAGTCCTCTGTCAAGCACTGGTTAAACTGGAGCCTAGCATAAAAAAGAACAAAGTGTAAAATTGCAAGTGTACTGTTTGGTGCACTCCTACATGGCACCAAAATAGATAGGAGCTGATCTCATAAACAACATTATCTGCTGGCAATGTATTTCTCTGGTACCCAAAATTATCATTGATAGAGAGAAATCACAATAGTCAAAAATTTTTCTAAGTGGTAGATCATTTATCTTATTCTGTCTGTAGGATTCCTGATGGTGGCACCTTAGGGTTAATGTGATTGATTGCATAATTAAATTTCAGAAAGACCAAAGATCTTGGGCTCCAGAGTCAGATAAAGCTAGATTTCAACCTTTTTTTTCCACTTATTATGGGTGTGATCTTGAGCAAATTATCTAAAACTCAGTTTCTTCATCTTTAAAGGGAGGTTAATTATAACACCCTCTTTTGCAGTGCACTTATGAAGACTAAATGAGATGATGCAAATAAAATGTTCAACAGAGTTCTTGGCACAAAATGGGTGTTCAAGAAATGTTTGCTGCTCTACCTTTATAACCACTGCTATTATTAATATGTACTTATTGAAAACTTACTGTATATTAGTGCCAGGCTTTAGAGATAGAAAAATAAATTAGACCTAGTCTCTGCTCTCAAAGAGCTCATAGCCTACTGTAGAAAGATATTCAAGAGCTTTATTTAGGGAGAATGACCCAGCTCAGGTTGTTGTGTATGGACTCATTTTGGGAGGTCTTAATTCGTGAAGGAAATAGCAGGGTGATGGAAGAATCTGAAATCAGGAAGGAGGCCCATGTAGACAAGTCTGACTGGCAGTGACCGAAGGAGCAGGAGGAGATTGCTTAGAGAGAACATCTTAGATTGCTTTCGGTACCTATTGATTTAAGTCCTAGGAAACCACAGAGCTAGATCCATGTTAAGGACACACTGTCTCTGTCTCTTGAATCATGTAAAGGACACACTGTCTCTGTCTCTTGAATTGTTTAAATGATGCAGTGGTATTGAGCTAATGGGGCTCTCTGCTAGATACCATTATGAAATGTGAATTTGTGTTGCATTGACAACTCTCTTGCTGTCAAGTGGTTATCTGCTTGCTGCTGAAATTGACTATTGAAGATAAGGTATGAAATGTGTTGTTTGCAAACTTGTTGAAAAGACCATGATGGACAGAAACTACTCATAACCCTTGGGTTAGGAATTGAGCAGGTGGGCCTCCTCTGGGCCTGTCAGCAGACCTTGACAGGTCCCTTATTGCTCCTGACAAATAGGCTTTCAGTATCTTCTGTGAAGAGAAGCAGGGTGGCCTGGTTCTAAAAGGCTCCTTGAAAGATTTCAATGTGCTGCCTTGTAGAAGATGAAGGGTAGCAGGACCCTGAAGACCACAGAGGAAATAGCTGTGTGCTGCCAAGATTTAATACATATTTTAAGGGCTATCTATACGGTAAAAGGAAATAAATAATTTGTCAAGTAAAAAGTTTATTAATTTTTTTATTCTGTAACAGAATATTGAATCTCCATTAACATATATGTTTACTTGAGTGGGTTTCCGTGCAATTGCTAGTGCTCAGCTGTCAGCATTTGCTTATCTTTTTTGAGAATTTTTAGGGTTGACAGGCAATCACTATTCTCTTTCATGTTATTATAGAAATTTGATAAACCACCTGAATAAAAATCCCCATGTAATAACACTCCAGCAAAAGAGAGATCATAACTTTTGGAGTATAAATTTTCTTTTTTTGTACACACACTTTTTTTTTCTTATATGGAGTCTGCTATTTTTGGTTGACATGTGCAAATGAAAGAAAGCTTAATCTTAGGCTTAAAAAAAGCTGTTAAATAAATGGTTTATATTTTTGTGAGCCAGTAAAATCCAGAAGTTTTGCCTCTGGATCAAAACTCTTTCCACATAGCATATCTTTCCAGATATTAAAAAAAAGAAAAACTGGATCATTTCCCCTGTGTTCTTTCTAAATTTGTTTGTCTCTTGGAAAGGGAGTGCCATGTGTGAGGTTTATAGCAACTCCATTCGTGGGACACTGGCACCTTCTGTAAGGTATCCCACAGTCCATATCATGAGAAAGCCATGGGTGAAATGCCTTATAATTCAATCATTTCAGGTCTTATTCCAGTGCTTTAGTGACTCAATCCCATAGAGAAGAGTTTATTAAGAGACTTTTAAAGACATATATGCTCAAATGGCAGGTTCTGCCATGAAACAGAAACATTACAGACAGTCAAGTTCCAGGATGATATTTAAAATTCATTCAGCACATCATGGTTTTATCATATATTTCCATTGCCCAGTTTTGAATAAATTTGGGTATGTATGTATGTATGTATATATTTTAGAATGTGTTATTAGGCTTCCTTGCAAAAGTTTCAATGTTAGCTGAAAATTTTAAAATTGCTTCCAGAAAGTAGTAGTTCATCTAAAAGAGGATGCTATGTCTAACATTAAGGAAAATGACGAGGCTGGTAGATGTTCAAAAATTTATCTGCTGTCCAGACGGCCTGGCTTTGAGCAGAGCTGTTTTAGAAAGTGTGCTGTCCCTAACTGTCCTAATCTGATCATCTTTTCCCCACTTTTCTTTTCTGTTGTCCTTTCTCTTCTATCCAGAATGCCTCCTTAGTATTTCCTTTCCTGAGGGTCTAGGTCCATGGGGTTGTCCATTGAATTTAGATACACATTGAAGTTAGATATACATGTATTGACCTGGAAAGATGACTAGATGCTTTTTAGTTTTTTTAAAAAAGGTACATAACAAAGTAATGTGTATACTATATATTAGATTAAAAAAATAAGAGAAAAACCTCTCTATATGTGCATTTTTATTTTATGAATATGTATGAGCACAGAGAATGGGGTGAAAAGTTACGTACTACACATTACATTGACAAAGTCTGAGGATGGATGGAGAGCTGAGAGGAATATTATAAAACTCTTCTCTGTATTTTTTATTGGTTATAATAAACATGTATATCACTTTTGTAACTAAGAATTCAATCAAGTTTCACACAAATTTTTTAATGAGCTCTTTCTGTGAGAAATTACTATATTAGACTTCGATAAATTATAATTACCTTAATAATTCTAAAGGTAGGCACTAATATAATTTTCACCTTATAGGTGAGGTAATTGAAGATTAGAGAGGTAACCTGTCTAAGTTCACAGATGGCAGAACTAATTCTTCATATATCGATGTAACTAGAAACTGGAAATCTTCTGATGAGAATTTAGGTAAAAGTACCAACATACATGAAATTTTTATTTTCAAAGCATAGTTTCCATGTGGTATATTTATACAGTGGAAAGTTATTCAGCCATAAAAAGGAATGCAGTACAATATGCTGAAACCTTGACAACATGCTAAGTAAAAGAAGCCAGTTACAAAAGACCACATTTTATATGATTCCCTTTACCTGAAATGTCCAGAATAGGGCAAATCCATAGAGACAGACAATAGAATTGTGGTTACCTAGGTCTGGGGGGTGAAGGGGAATTGGGGAGTGACTGCAAATGGGTACAGAGTTTCTTTTTGCAATGACAAAATCTTCTAAAATTAGATTGTGGTGATTACACAACCTTGTGAATATACTAAAACCCATTGATTTATATACTTTAAATGGATGAAGAGGATGGTATGTGAACTATATCTCAATAAGGCTGTTATACAAAAGAACTCCATTAATGAACATCTTTGAATGGACAGAAGGGACTTATACATCCTTCTGCCTCTATTGTCCCTGATTTTCCTGAGACAGGACTCATTCAGGTCAGATTGCTTCAGTCCAATTTATTGGAATTTAAGGAACCTTGCAAGATAGTGTCGATGGAATGAATGCTCCTCGGGACGTCACTTTTTTTTTCTTTTTCTTTTTTTTTTTTGTGGCTATCGGGTGTCATATTCAAAAAGCTTGCATAGATCACTCTACTTCCTTAGCAGTTTTTGTTAATCAAAATCTGCTTTAATATTTGATGAGATTGCTAAGTCTCCCTGAAATTATGAGAAGGCCTGGCTCTGGGGATTATTATTAGTTCTTTCCTCAGCCAGACTTTTTTTTCCTCAACAACCCCCTCAAAATTTAATTTCTCAAATATGGTTTTATAGACCTGTCATTCTTTTTATTCACTCTTTCCTCTGACTGATTCATTAGTATAGGTTCAGTTGTGAGTGTTCAGTTGCTTGAACACTCTTAACAATAGCTATTGTGTTTTACTAGTAAAATAGTTACATATACAGTTGTTTTTAAAAATTAAAAAGAAAT
Organism: Macroglossus sobrinus; assembly: GCA_004027375.1. NCBI lineage: Eukaryota > Metazoa > Chordata > Mammalia > Chiroptera > Pteropodidae > Macroglossus > Macroglossus sobrinus. The sequence goes on from PVKZ01000495.1 coordinate 541,289, forward strand.
GATTACTAGCAACTGGTTAAAATCACTCTCAGAAGCTTTCTATTGTGGTAGTCACTGTTTGGGTTATGATTCACAATTACTGGGATGACTGAAAAAAAGTAAAAATCTCAATATATTAATGAGATAACTTGTAAAAAATCCAACAAATATTTATTGAGCACAGATTATGCTTAGGACACTGGGATTTTTAAAAATTAAATTTATTGGCATAACATTTGTTAATAACATTATGTACGTTCCAGGTATACAGTTCTATAATACATCATCTGTATGTTGCTTTGAGGACACTAGGATTTTTATGGGAGATAGAAAACCTGTTAAGGACTTAAAATATTTTTAGGGAATATAGGCATGAGGACCTGTAATGTTGTGAAACAACTTAAGAGTTAACCATAAATGCCCCAAATACTAGCAATTTAAATGTTTAATGTATAAAAGGAGTCTGTTAATTTATTCACTAAATAACCTTTCATTTAGCATCTCTTACAAGCAAGCTTTTAGGGATGAAGTTGATACTACTTTGTGAGGTTAGAAGCCTGGTGAGAGCATGCTCTTTCTCCTTTTCCAGGTAGTAGAATAGAAGGCTGCTAAGCCTCAGGGAGCTTACAATCTATGAGAAAACAAGCACTGAAGCAGTGACTCTACTCCAGTCCCTTAGACCCAAGCATCAGGTCTTCTGCCCTGGGCCCTGCCTTTTAAAAGCCCCATGTTAGCCTTCTCTGTGGAGTAAGGAGCCTTTGAGGCTAAGGGGAGGTACCTCTCAGTGTCCACACCACTCATTGTGGGTACCCAGGCCTTGGACTTCCCTGTCTATGTGACTTGAGTCAGTTTTTAGAACCTGAGCAGGTCCCCTCCCTAGATCTGTCTATGCTGCCAGTGTGAGCATCCCTGGGGAGTCAAAGGGCAGCTCTTTGTAAAGGATGTGGACAGACCCTGGACATGTAGGTTGAAGTGCATGCAAGCTGTGTACAAGGTGAATTGTGATATAAAAAAGAAGGAGAATGTGCCACAGGCCAAGGGCTGACTCTTCCTACCTGCTTCGTCCTGAACTAGACTTGGAGGTGTCCCAGAATTTTAAATTCTCATTTGGCCTTCCCAGTCACCACAATGGTAATTTGTCAAAGAAGGTAAAATACAATAAGCCTACTTTATTTAACAGTCTGTTTCTCTTACCCTTGGGCCTGCAAATGTGGGAGGCAAGTCTTCAGAGTGTGATATGTGTCACCATAGAAGGAGGAGCAACACATTCTGATGAGGCAGCTTCATAGGAGGACTGATTTCTGAATTAGGCCTTATAAGGATCTATTTAATAAATATTTTTCCAGCACTTGCATTGCAGCAGGAACATCTCAAGGCACACAGATACCTAGAGATGTATGTTGTGGTTTCTGCCAACAGGGAATATGTGATCTAGAAAAGGAATGAGATTTGTAAACAAAAACTGTCATGAAGTAAGCTAGGCATCAAAGTAGAGATTTTGTCACATATACTGAAACACAACCAAGGGACTGATAGCTTTTCCTGGAGGTGATCTGCCCAGGCTTCACAGATTTGAGTTCAGAAGACTGAGGATGAGGTTATAGTAGACAATTGAAAACCTTTCCAGGCAGAAAGGAATAGTATGTGCAAAGACATAGATGTGGTCAGTTTGGGCAACTAAACACACTGTAGACTTATAGGTAAAATAAAGTATAGAATGTATTTGGGGGAAAAAGGAGCAGTTCATTTGGTTCACAGCAGGATTTCTTAACCATTTTTGTGTCGTGAATCTGACAGTCTGGTGAAGCCTATGGCCTCCTTAAAATAATATTTTGCATGGATAAATTAAAGTAATAGGATTGCAAAAGAAAGCAATTATATTGAAATAAAGACATCAATGAAAGAAAGACATTTATGATATAGTACTAAATAAGGTGTAACAGCAGTCCTAAAATGACAATAACTTTCAAGTTGATGACCTTGAGTGATGTTCTGTGATATCTGTGACAACTGTAAAGTGATGTGAAAATATCTGGGATTTCAGTTGGTGACACAATGACCAGTACTACTGCTCTTGCTGTGCCTACAGTAATAACTGGTCCCTACATTCATAATGGAAGAAAATACAAAGTTTGAGTGATTATTGAAACTAAGAATGAATGTTTCCCCTGTACACATTTATGCACTCTGTAAATTCTATTCTCAGATGCCAGGGATTATCATGGACTCCAGTGGAGAACTCCTTTAGAGAATGGGGTTCAGTAAAGTAATAAACCACAGTGTTGCTCTAAGTTGTGAGCTCTTCTAGGGCTTTAAGATAGAATTTGATTTACAAAATCAAAATTTATTCGGCACCAGAAAGGACTATGCATATCGAATGAACTAAGAATGGCCACAGTGTTGTAGTTCTTTGGGCGCTGATGTGTTTTGCCCTCCATTGCCTAAGATCTCTTGATAATGTTTGAAGAATGAGGAGAGCATTCTTCCCAAGGCCACACACACAAAAAGTCACAGTGTGTTCTTTCTCTTCCAAACTTTGGGGAAGAGGTGGAGAGCAGGAGAGAAGCTGCCTCTTGTTCTGGCACTATGTGCTGTTCCCTGGCTTTTTTGTTTTGTGCTGCTTAGCTATTAGTTGAAGAAATTGTAATAAAATACAAATGGGCAAGCAGCAAGCTGTTAGATGGAGGATGAACGGACAAAATAAGCAGAAGGAAAAAGTTAGGGGGGCATTGGAAGGGCTATTTTGGTGGTGGTTGTGTCTAGAGGGTTCAGTCTTAAGCACTGATATTTTCCTCTGTGTCTGGGGTTTGGTTTAGATGTCTGACTTTCGGTTTTGGAATATGGCAAGAGCTGTGGATATGGATGCTTATATTACAGATAAATAAGAACCCCTTTGTTTTCTAACAGTGAAGTAGGAACAAAAAGGCTTTACGTATGTGGCTCTAGTCACAGCCTGACCACACAGAATGAGAAATCTTGGATGTCGGAGCTCCTGAGGTACAGAGAAAAGAATCCTTTCTATTCCTGCAGCCTCCTTTCTTCCCTGGGCAGTGTAAGTCTACAGTGATGTGGTCAGCATTGTGCTTGTGAAATTTGCTTTTTATTCAGTTTATGACTGCTGTTTGTTGTGCCTCCTGGGGACACTTGGCATGGCTTTGAGCTGAAAGTCCTCAGAGCATTTCAGTCAGGCTGCTTCATGGTTCTTGTGATCCACCATCAGATGCCTATGCTCACAAAAAATGTCAACTGTACCACTCCCTGCACGAAGGAGTGATTCTCTCTGCAAAGTCAAAGAGGAGATATCTGACATTGTAACTAGCCATCTGGCTATCTTGGGGGACTGAATATGCATATTAACTTAATCTTTCATTTGTTACTTAGATCACTCTCAAATACTTAGATGTTGTTAATTGCAGAGTTTGTAAAACAGGCTGCCCACTGCAATCCATCCTTTTAATCTCAATTGTTGGGCAGTTATCACTACTAAATATGCTTCTAGTCAACAGCAAGCAAAGTGAACTGCCTGTATCTATTTCTCTTGGATGATGATCAGTCAGCTATTCTGGCTCTTTAAAACATAAAGCTGCAATATATTATTGAAAGATTTAATTTTCTAAAGTTAAGAAATTCAAAGGAAGTTCCTTGGGAAAGTAGCCTGTGTTCATGGAATAGTACTGCCTGAAACTTATTTCCGTAAAAGGTACAAAAGATTTTGGTGGGTCATATTGTCACTGGAGGTGTAGGCAAAATAAAATCTTAAGAGATAGTTTGGCCTCTCTTGAATGGGTTTTAGTCACTGCTTTGTAAAATTAGTCAGTTAAAGACCACATGACCCATAAATATCCTTTTTTTGTTTGTCAAGGATATGAGTAAGCCAGATGACAATCTAGTATTGACAGAGGAACCTGTGTTTATATTGACTTCTCCTTTTGCTTCCTCTTATAACACATGCACTACCGACTACAAATGAAAATAGCATCTTATTTTACACAGCAGAGAGTCAAGTAAAGAGAGAATGGCTGGATAACCAGATCACCATACCTGCTGAATTGATTCCTAGTTCCTTCTTCAACTAGGACAGGCAGATGTCTTTGCAAATATGAAGTGAAAAGTTGTTTCCATCTCAGAAAGTGGTTTGGAATGAGTTGCAGAGATGGGAATGGAAAACAGAAATATTAGGAAGCAAAAGAAGCATTTAGGATAAAACTCTAGTATATGATATTTTTTTGTGATTTTTCTTTAACTGACATTTCGGTGCTATGTGATAATTTCTGTATGGAATGTTTGTAATTTCTGTCCCTAATTTGTGAGAGCATAGAGTTGAGCAAGAGTAGAAGTAGCTTATGACCCAGAATGGGAAGGGAAAAGAGAATGGGAAAAATTAGGGACTTTTAGAACTGCTTAAGGAAAAGGAAGTTTGAATCTCTCTTAGAATCAACATTTCTAAAAATACACAGAGCTTTATGCTTAGCATTTTTTGTTTTTCCTGTGCATATATGTACACATACATCTTCTGTTTTATTTGTTCATAATGTCACAAAGATAGATAGCTGAGTAGCCATTCGTCTTTCATGATTCTGCAGTCAATGCAAATTTCTTGGTGTCAGAAATACAACACTGGTTTCCTCGTCCTTATTCTCTGTGTCATGTAGGCTACCCTGAAACATATATACTTTGAGAAGCTTGAAGGGAAACCAGGTTGGCAGAAATGTAATTTGGTGATTTAACCTTGTTCGCACTGTTTTTCAAGGACAAATTGAGTAAAAACTTAAGGCAGGTAATGTACAACCATGTGGATTCATTCTCTACAACTGGGTTTGTTGGAAGTGACTTTTGGAATAAAGGTGCAGACTGATAAACAGTTTTGGCTATTTTACATTTTGTTCTTAAATTCCCTAAAATCCTGGCTTGCCCATAGTCTTTATCAAATTAGTTTGGAAATTAAAATCGCTTATTTTTTTTTCTTCCAAGTAGAAAAGGTGAAGCACATTGCATTTTAAGTTGCAAATTATAGGCATCCAATGAATGCTTATTGCATAAATGCCAAGCTCAACATTAAAATCTCATGACTTTCTTCTGATTCTGCGTGTGTTTATAAGCACACCATATATTTTTAATAATAATCACCTTTTTACAGTGTGTTTGCATATATTCCTCATAGCATTATTATTCCTTATTTTAGATTTGTAAAGTTTCAGTTACTTTATTTTTCAATGATTTTATTTTTTATTCATCATTTTATTGTGAAAAATTTCAAAACATTTCTGATGCTCTTCATTTTTTTTGAAGATTCCTGTTTCCATCAGTCTGAAGAACTTCCTTAAGCATTTCTTATAGTGCAGAGATACTATAATACATTCTCTCTGTCTGTCTGTTTCTCACACACGCATATGTGTGTGAAAATGTTTTCATTTTACCTTCATTTTTGAAGCATGTTTTCACTGAATCAAGATTTCTGGGTTTACAATGATTTTTTTTTTTAGAACTGTAAATGTGTTCTCCTATTTTCTGTTTTGTTTGTGATGAGAAGTCAACTAGCATTTGAATCATTGCTTCCTTGTATGTAATGATGATGTGTTTAGTCATGGTTTTATTTGTATTTATTCTGCTTGGGATTCATGGAGCTTCTTGAACTTGTAAATTTATGTCTTTCACTGAATTTGTGAAATTTTTAGCTCTTAAATTTTCAAGTATATTTTCTGTTCCATTCTCTCTTTTCTGCTAATTAGAACTCCAGTTACCTTATGTTTGGTAACTGTAATTTTTATATTATCCCATAGGTTTCTGTTCATTTCACCCCAGTCTTCTTTTGTTTTCTCTTTTAAATTAGAAAATGTTTACTGATCTATCTGTAAGTTCATTGACTCTATCCTCTTTATCACCTCCATTGTATTGGCTTCTCCAGTGAATTTTTTTCAGATATTTTATTTTCCAGTTTTAGAATTTTTATCTGGTTCTTTGTTATAGTTCCTGGTTAGCTATTGACATTTCCTATCTTTTCATTTATTAAAAGCACATTTTTCTTTATGTTACTGAGCATAGCTACAATAGATACTTTGAAGTCCTTGTTTGATAATTCTGTCATCTGGGCCATCTCATGATTGGTAAACTCTGGGTATCATATATTTCCTTGAATAGAGTTGATTTCTTTTGTTCTAACTACTAAAACTGTAACTGCTATCTCTTCAATGGCAGTTCCAATTTCAGCTTAGTTGTTTTATCCCTGACCGAGCTGCTTGGAGCCTGCCCACACATGTGTGGTTCAGTGGCTAGAGATTTGGAAAGAGTTTATGCACAGAATTTAGGGTTCCCCATTCTTGGCTCTCTACTTCTTGAGATCATGCCCTCATGCTAGAAGCCATTAAAATAGGAAACTCACCCAGTATTGTTTTCTTCTTTCAAGTGATAACTTCTATTCAGAATTTGCCTGCTCTTGGTTGCTCTCCGGTGTCTTCAGGTAGTTGTTTTTTAAGGGTTTGTTTTGAATTTTGTCCACAGTTTATAGTCATTTTCTGTGGGAGATTCAGTCTGTTAAGAGCTTATTCAGCCATTTTAAATTATTTTGAACCTTTGCTCAGAGCCACATACTAGCAGAATGAGTATTCTGAAAGCTAGCACTCTTTTTCAACTCTAAAGCTTCCCCACTGGTCAGTTACCTTTTAATTTGATTGCTGTACAGTAGTTTTCCTTAGGTAGATGAAAGTTAGTGTTTTGTTGTAGGCCATAAAAATATATGTCAGCTTGAACCTGATTATGGTGTTCAACCCAAACATTTACCTTTCATGGGCCTAACTTAGAAGTCTAAATAGTTAAAACCTTCTTCTGATACCCTTGTGTTACAATAGAGCAAAATTAGTTATAACAAGAACCATCATCATTATCTTATTATAACAAAGTTAAATTCAAGGTTATAATGGCTCATTTACTTCAAGTCATATTTGATGTGAAAAATTGTCACTCTAAAAAAGAATAAGGGCAATCTTGTGGACTTAGCTATGATGGGATTTGAACTATCTTAATAGATTCCAAACATGGGGACAGTACACATAATCCTAGTTAAGTAACTTTAAAAACAGAAACATAATGTAAACTTGTTGAAATTTTCTTTTGTATTTAGCATTCTATTAGTTTAACTATAAGAAATATTTTCATAGAGATATTTTTTATTTGTAGTTTGAAGCATATTACACAGTTGATTTTCAACCTACTAAAATATTAGATATTTATTTACAGAGTCTATAACATAGCTTAATAACATTGGGCAAGCATCAGATATACTTAGGCATTGGATCATGTTAGTCTAAACTGGAAAAATTCCAGTTTTATTAAAATCACTGGAAAAATTCTTCACAAATATTTTTTATATTAAACAGGTTGTGTGTACTATTATTTTGGGAGTGAGATTTGCAGAAACTTCTTCTCTTTTCTCTATTTTTTTGTATTTATGATAGTAACTTGAGATATTCTTTGAATGGACATCATTCTCTTCAAATTTGAAGATCATTTGAAATGCAAAATGCTAAACTGTTTCATGATATAGTTTTGTGGTTTAAGTTTGATGTGATTAATTTGCTCCTTAGTGACTGAATCTTTCTTTTGCAATAGCTTTAATTAGCTCATTGCTTACTTATTCTGCTATTGTTTTTCTTTTTGATTTGTTCTATTGTGAAAGGTATCTCCTTATGAAAATGGAAGTTTCATTATATTCCCTCTAAGCCCTCTAAACTGGTGACAAAAGTAATTGAAGAAGAAATTCCAGTTTGAATGAATTTTTCCATATACAGGCTGACATATTATGTAGGACATATACTTTCCTGGAATTTATGTTTTAGCTTTGTGTCTAGTATATGATACAATTCTTTGCTTCTTTGGAAAATAGCTAAACCAATTTTTTTTCATTCTTATGATTATATTTAGACTTATTTGTTCAAATAGTACTTTGCTTGAAAGTTCAGCTTGTTAAACTGGTTGTTAGAATTTTACTCTATAAGGGAAGAAATGATTTATTTCTCCTAGTAATTATGTGTCTTGCATGTAGTGGGTGTTTAATCAGGGTATATTTTACTTATGTGTAGAGGGATGGAAAAATTTTAAATAGTATTTTTTGGGCATATATAATTTTCATTTGAGAGTTTATTAAGTTCATTTTTATTTTTCATTTTCATTAACTTTTAAGCTTTTTGGTTTTAGGATAATTAAATGTTGATAGTTATGCCATGACAATTAATATTTCTCCTTTATATAAATGCTATTTTTTATTTAATGTAAAAATGAAAGATTTAAAAAAAAACATTCTTATGTATTTTTCTAGTAAGGGGGTGGGGATTCTTGAAACTTTTGATAAACTAATAAAATTCTTCTAATCCAGAATGCCATTTGATATTAAAACTATTGAACTTAGGTAAGCATATAGTATTCATGCTATAGTTGCCTATCAAGTTGAACTTTGTGGTTTTGGATGCATTATTACTGTTGTGTTGTCTTAGTGACATCTAGACATTGGTGAAATTGAAGGATGAGCATATTTAAGCTTCAAAGAAGCTGAGAGAAGTGGTGGGCAGGAAATTATAAAACTCTGCATAAAAGCTCTTTCCCCTCTATGGATTTTAGCCTACTAAATTGGATATTTTTTGAAAATATTTCTTCCTAATCTATGTATAAGAGTATATACTTTCCATTGCTGTGACTGTCATTTCCATATTTTCAAATCAATGAGCAATTTTGCATTTTCCCGCTATTCAACTAGATCTTCCGTCTGTCTAAATAAGGGTGTAACTAGAGATTGACAGAATCTGGTGGGTTGCATTTGCATTATGGTGAAAATCTCAAGGCTGGCTAATTATATTTTTAGTCTACACTAGGCACTAACTGTCACCCTCCCCTCTCCTTTCCCTTATTTCTATTCACTGCCTTATAGTTAGTTATTACAAGCAGTTGTGAGTTTTTTTGAAAGCAAGAGCTGAGCATTACTCACTTGATCCCAAGGCCTTGCACAGGATAAAACAAAGTAATGATTTTTATATAAATAAATCTGTTTAGTAGTAAAAGAAACAACAGTTGATATTTTCATTGTTGTTGACTGAATGAGTGAAGTGATGTATAAAATAATGATATGTGGGATCTTCCTTAGCAGTGTTGTGCACATCACTGGTGGGAGGCTGATCCAGGACCCAGGGTTGGAAACCCCATGCCATTTACCACCAATGTAAGCATTGTGTTTCTCAGGCCACTTTCATAAGCTGATAGTTTTCCTTCACAGAAACCAGCAGATATTAGTTTACACACATTACCTTTGAGACCTGGATTACTCAGTATGATTCTATGCATAAATTAAATTCTCCAAATGTTTTGCATGATTGAGACAAAAGCAATGAAAACTTTCCTGGTATTAATGAAGTATGATAAGGAAAGATGCCCATGAATAATGGTCAGTCAGTCTGTCTGTTGTTTGGTCTGCCTGGAGTATCAAGTATGATTGTGATTTGGCTAAATTGAATCTAAAACTGTTTGGGCCTTTACCTCCGTGTATGGCATTTCAGCAGGGTTGACTTTTCTCAGAATTATTCATGAAAAATCACACCACACTCAGCATTCCAGGACAAATGGAGCAAAATTGTCTAGCAAGAATTAGTGCTATCTTTATAATCTGCTAACATCTTTAAGCAACACTAGCAAATGTGTAAAGTAGGTCTAAAGTTATTGACATCAATGAAATTGTGAAGTAGGCATTAATAGTCTTTAAACAACAAGCGGGGAGGTGGTTGGGGTTGGGAGAGTGTAGTGAAAGGTTAAAGAAGTACAATTTAGTAGTTGATAGATGGTCATGGGGTTAGGGAGCACGGCTTAGGGAATGCAGTCAGCATTAATGTAATGGCTAGGTGGGGAGACAGAGGAGAGATAGAGCAATTGGGGAGGTCGTTTTATAAACTATATAAATGTCTAATCAATGAACTTGAAACTAGTAATAAAGTAAAATTAAATAAAATAACATCAGGACATTTGAAGAGAGGGCAGATAATTTTCTTTAGCTCTGCCTTTAGGTTTGGCTGTTATTAAATAAAATAACATCAGGACATTTGAAGAGAGGGCAGATAATTTTCTTTAGCTCTGCCTTTAGGTTTGGCCCCTTCCAGTTGATCTGCTTTTGAAGCACTTTGCTGAGATTGTCAGATGTACTGATGGCAACTACTTCACAATCCTTGAAAATAACTTCCACTGTGAAAATGGAGTTGCCATGAATAAGAATGTGTTGGTCCTTATTTCTAATGGAGATACAGAGAACTAAAGAGAAGGATTTAGAAATGGAGGTGGCGAATGAAGCTTCCCAAAGATAAGACCATCTTAGGATAGAGGGAGGGAAAAGATATTGACCACAATTATAGAATTGTGAAATTTTAGAGATAGGAAATACTTTAGACTTGGATTAGTATAAATATATTGATAATAGAGTTGATAGATTTTCAAAAATTTCTGGTAATTAGAATCAATTAGATGGTAGAATTTTACTCTCAAGAATCTCTAAGCAGAATATCCTGAACCCTTTAATATGTTTGAAACAGTGTTCTATAGGATTTGTGCTATACCTCAGTTATACTACTATGAGACAGTTCATAAGGTTAAAAGCCATATCACACCTTTATTATAGGAAAACTCTTCCCTAATATTTTAATAACCTCTGCATTTCAAACTGAGTTATTGATGCTGACGTCTTAGTCTAGGCAAAGAAAAGTAACACTGAAACTAGAAGGGTGTAGAACAATGAATAGGAACAGTAAGCCCAAGGTCTTAAAAATGATTTCTGGGAAGTCTCAGGAAAGTTATCTAAATTGTCTACTACTAGCCCATACAGAAGAAACTAGGAATAAGCCACATTTCTGAAGCATATATCTGTGTGTTCTGCTCTAAACCCTCATCTTCTTATATTTTTGTAGTTATTCTTGTTATGAGTTCCAAATGATTCTTACTATCAGTGGAGTTGGTATGTCTCTACTCCTCTCCACTATTCATTTCACAGATCTCATTAGGAATTACAGTGTCAAGCTGGAGTCAAATGTCTATCATTTCCCTTTTTATGAATCTTTTCTGAGGTCTTACCCTAAGATCTAAGTGATTATTTGGAATATAGGATTTTGCATCATAGTGTTGAGTATCTCACCCAAAACTTGGTGGGTAGCTCTTATTAGCCATGGTGTCATTGTAAAATCCATTGATTTAACTTCTTGTATGACTAACTCCTAAAAATGAATTGCATTTTGATGTTGGACTTTTAAGTCTCCTATGACCTTTGTGAGTGATCTTTCAAAGATTTTAATCTGTTTTCATGTGGTCTGAAGTCAGGATACCAAGATTTCAAGGCTTGACTTTGTACTGAGAGTTGTCAGTAACCTGAATATGCCCAAGGAAACTTTTTTCCATAAAAATAGTCTTCAGTTCTTTTCATTTTAATATGTCTTAAGTTCTTTTCATTTCAAGTTGAGGAAGATGGTGGCATGAATAAAAAATAGACGTGGACAGATAACTTGTAATGAGCAGCTTAGGTAAATGTGTGTCCCCAGTTACACCTGTGTTCAGTGCTTCCTATCAATAAGGGTGGCTTGTTATAGATCGAGATAAACTGAGTTTTTCTGCTTGACTTGAACACCAATTCTGTGCCTCACAGTCTGCATGGTTGCTGTTTAGTCAATCATAACCAAAGATGAACTCTGAGTGCTATGTCTAAGTAGCAGCAAAAAAGAATCTGGTCCTCTGAAAGTTAAGCACAGTTTTCCAGTGTGTCAAATGGTAAGTTACCACAGGCTCTCCTGGAGGAATCAGAAAGTCTATCTGGAAAAGCAACACAGAGTGTCTCAGGCACATTGGAGACCCAGACACACATGGCCAGGAGAGAACTTGAAGAGTGAGGGTTGTGTCATGTGTATGGAGATTTGGTTTTGGTTATTGTCTGCTTGGGCTGATCTAACACTGGGACAGACACATCACTTAATTTTTTCTCACTTTGGTGTCTCTCTGTCTCTGTCTCTCTGTCTCTGTCTCTGTCTCTGTCTCTCTCTCTCTCCATATATTCCTATCTTCCATAAGAAGACTTTTTCTCCAGGGCTAATTGAAGTAACACCAACTGCACTGATTCTTTATTCTAAAGCAAAGCTCTTCAAAGAATGGCTCATTTGACTTCTGAATACCCTTCTGTACCTGTGTTTGCTCAACTTATCTAATTACCATGATGGCTTTCAGTATGAATCCTTCTTGGGCAGATGAAAGACTTGTGGAACCACTCAAGGTTGGCTTCATTTTTGCTTCCCTAATAAAATTAGGACAGCCTTCTAATCCATGGAGCTGAAATTCATGATATGGCATTAACTTTACTGAACAAGGTAGGGCAGGGCTGGTGCTTAAAAAAAATTTTTTTTTTAAATGGAAACTAACCACTATGCAGCTGTACCAGGAAGCTTTCTGGTAGTACAGTGGTCCTGAGGAGAAATTTGATCACTGATCAATAAAACCCTCAATGTAGGGAAAATGACAGGAGGCCAGTTATAATATTAGGAATGCTCTTTTCAGGTTCTTTCTTATTTCTCCTAAGTCTTTGTGTTAGTGTGTGGCAGGCAGCTCTCTGTTTTCTCACACAAAAGCTCAGTGAAGGAACTGTTCTCACTAATTGCTAATGGGCCAAATTGCTGGTGCTCACAAAGAGAGATTCTGGTGGCAGATAATTAAGTATCTAAGTAGTTGCAAGTATCAGGAGAGAAAAGTGACATCCTTGCCTCACCAGGTTCCTTTTTTAAACTGTATTATTTGGTCTTGTTTTTCTCCCTTTGACCTTCATTTGTGTCAATGGGAAAATCCAGAGAAATTGAAAAGAACATTCCTCTTAACTCCAGACTACTTTTGCCCTTGACTCAGTTCTTAAAAAGTGTCATGAGGCTCTGGGGAAGCCACCAGTACCGGTGTCCCTGAGACTTTTTCTCTCTAGGCCTGCCTGTAGTATCTGCTGAGCAGTCTTTTCAGAGTGGGTTGTATTTTTCTTCTGGAATAAGCAATGCTTTCTTAGGCACTTCTTTTCTGCAGTGCAAATGAATGTCTACCTATGGTGGTGAGTAGGGGATACACTCCAGAGCAGTGCAGAGACACTCTTAACAATTAATGGAGTTCTCAAGAATTTAGAATAAATAAAATGACTTGGAGGAGAGGGGCTATGGGAGTTTTAGATTTAAAGGGATTCCTTCTGTGAACTTTTTTTTTAAAGTAAAATATTGAATCTTTTTTTAAAACAAATTATCACATCCCAATTTATCCTGTGTAAATCTGGAGTGCCACATGGAGACTTGACTTTAACTGGAACACGCCTTCACTAAGCTACTTCAAAGCCAGTTCTTCCCTTCTCTAGCTAGAAAGGAAACTCCATGAAAGCAAAGTCCTTGATGTGTTATGGACTGATGCTGTACATAGTAGGTACTCACTAAATATTTGTTGGGTCAATAGGACAAATGAAGAGGCAGATGAAGAGCTAATGTTCTAAAAGTTAATCAAAGAGACAAGATCTGGAATTCCTTATCAGTGCTACTGTTTAAAAGAGACCTCTTTGGTTTGAAACTGAAAAGAATTTGGTTTGGGGTTTTAATCTAAGAGCCGAGTACTAATATTGCACCAGTGTCATTTCTTCAGACCAATGGAATTCTTTATACATTTATGCAGGCCACAGAAAGTATCTACACAGGGAAGTGACCCACAGTGGGCTATTTGGGGGTGTTTGGATCAAGCATTCTGGTTGGCTTCCTTTTTCTGTGTCAGGATGTGGTTGTAAATTTATGCACAGGTCATGAACTGTTCATGTGTACTTTTACAGCACTTCTCATTCCATGCCATAACCTTCCCTTGTGAAAGCTTAAAAGGGAACTGATAAGGTGTGGGTGAAGGAGCATCATTAAATGAAAACATGGTCCTGCTGTCTTTTACTTATAGTGAGCTGGAGACAAGGGCCTCCAGAACATGATGCCCCTGTTCATGTTACGCTCGGGGAAAACCACAGCCACGTGTTTGAGTGGCACCTTCTGAGCTCCTGTTTCCAAATTCAAACTGAGCTGACACGTGGTGTACATGATTTCAACTCAGGAGCAGATTTCACTTAATCCACAGGGCATCTGAGTTACATGAGAACAAAATGAGAAACAGACGTGGCTGCAGGTGCTTTCTGCCCTGCTCTTGTATAACTAACTCACAAGTGTCTTTGATTTCAAATGAAATTTGGCAGAGAGCTTGTCCATAAAGCAGTTTAATTGCATTGGTTTTTGGTAAAAGGTTTTCTCTCTCCTCCCACCTCACTCTCACCACACACATTCAAACACACATAAAACTCCCATTAGAAAGAGTAGAATGACTGTGTTAAAAATAAAATTTAAATTAAAGGCCAACCTCAGGAACCTGTAAGTTTCCCATTCTCACCAAAATGGTCGTTGGTTTTCTTGCTTTGGATAGTCTGATTTTAAGTAGGTAATAATTACCCAATAGTCCAGGATGGTTCCAAATCTATTGTGTAAATAATATGGCTTTTAAGTATATTAATGAATAAATATTTAACCAATAAACCAAAGCAGCTTCAAAGAAGTCAGTCAGCTCCAACAAGGATATAATACATTATTTAAAAAAATTGCTTAAGTAAGGATTTGTTTAGTAGGCTGTAACTGTTCACGGCTCAAGGAAGAGTATGTTACCTTTGTGCCTGGAAAAGTTTTTAGCCAAGTCTTCTTTCTGGACCAAAAGTTGTGTGTTACTGAGGCAAAGCTTTGCCCTACTGTTGCTTCATGGGCTGGGACCTTTGGAGGGACTCTTTCTGTATTCTCAAGGCTTAGCATTTAGAAGGTGCTCAATAAATGTCAAATTATATTAATGATAAATAAGACTCAGTTTGCAGTCTGGGTGGACTGAATACCATGTACAGCAAAGTGACCTATTTTGGCCATCTATGGGAAGCAGAGAAAACTCTGTTTCACCTTTTATCATTGGCTTGTTGACCTTGGGTGAGACACTATATCTCTCGGCTTCAGTTGCCTCATCTGCAAACTAAGGAGATTGTATAGATGGCCTCCAAGGCCCCCCCTTGTTATAGTTTAGGGTATGATTTTGTAGGGAGTTTGGATTTCACTGTGTGCTTTAAGAATTTTCTACAGGATAATCCACAGCAATTAAAGTTTTCTACAGATTAAAGCTGTCACACCTGTGTGGAAATTATTGTAGTCACTTTTAGGATAGATACCCTGAACTAAGGCTAAGTTTGTTTCACAGATTCTGTACTGCACAACTCCAGAGGGCACCATTTACACAGACTGTGAAATGAATGGCACCCCTGTTCCCCAAGTTATGCAATGTTGCTTCCTTGCCTTAAACATACAATATGTTTTTTTTTTATGGTTAGTGAGCAAATTCATGTTAGAATTTTTTAACATCTATATTTGTTGTAACTCTGCCAACTTCTTTCAGATTCCTTTTCCGAGAAGAATCTTCCCCTGATCTTCTCTCTAAGCCTTGATTAGATGAAATTAACATCTAGTTTAAAAGGTAATCATTCTCACTCAGATGAGTTCTACTCTGAAAGTGAGAGAAAAAAGATCCAGAATTGGAGGCACAAAGCTACATTCCCTGGTGTTGGACTTGTAGAGTAGGAGAGCATCAGACAGCAATAGAAAATAGGTTTTTGGTGTCCTGAGGGATAGATAGCCTGTATATCTTGTATATCTCCAATATAGAAAAGAATCTATGATAGATTATTGTTTTTTTTTTGCAACTCTGCCCAGTGGTTTGGCTAATGGGACTTTTCCATCTTGCATTATGGAGAGAGTTTGATCTTAAACTGGGGTTTATCCCATCCTTAAGCTGGTTTCAGGCTTGGTGGCCTGGGGAAAGCACAGGTGGAGTGATGGCTGACTGCTCCTCTGCTCTCACACTTGGAAGAAAAAAAGACCACTGGGGTTTGTTCATACCAGTCCTTTCCCTTGTGGGCTGTTTAAAAAAACATTATTGCTTAAAAATAACAAGTAGATGCTGAAGTGCTTTTCAGCTAATGGGTAAAACCTAACTCTTTCTTTCTGAAGTCAAATTAATATTTAAAGCCTAGATTCTGGGCTTTGAGATGTTCTCACTAACTTAGTGGAGTTTTCATCACCTGCTACTGATGACAGTTACTTTCTGCCAAGTATATTCTCCTCAACGGCAGCACTTTCAGCTGTAGGCACTTAGCTTTGGGTCTGCACTGTGCAAAAGACAGAGTTACACCCCCACTTCCTGTACCACATCCAGACTGACTGGAATGATGAGATTATTTGACATTAAAAGTTAGACCTGTCTTATCAACTAGCCCATACATACAAACTTCTAAGAAATGAGCAGCGCAATGGCTAATCATCCACATTATGATAGTAATATTTAAGCCAAAACAGGAATATTTCAATAACATAGTTCTAACTGATCTCTTTTGATGTTATATACTGCGCCTGGCTAATCTATCAGTAATAATAATAGAATTGTTAACCCCAGCAAGGATATTTTATTGAGACCCTGCTTTGTGTTGGCCATCTAGAGACATTATCACCAATCCCTACCCAGGCCTTTGAGATCATAGATATTATTACCCCCATTTTACAGGAAAAGATATTGAGTCTCAGAGAATGGGGGAGGCATTTGCTTAAGATGAGATCAAGCTTCAAGGCCAGTCAGAAACGTGAGCCTTCCTACCATCTCCTCTCATGTCATCCTCCCTCCTTAGCTCAGCCCCATTCTCCAGTCTCAGGCCATTTTGTGTGTATAATGTTGGCCTCTTCCAATTGCTGCAAGGATTCTTCCATCTCTCCACAAGGTTCCTTTCCTTGGCTACTTTCTAGCTATGTGGTCTTGAAAAAGTTATTTAGTTTTCTGGCTTAAACTTTCCTCATATATAGAATATATATAGAATTATGTACATCTAACTAGGTATTTTCAAGGCTTAAATGCAATAGATACCTTTAGCACTGTGCTTTGTACATAGTAGGATCCTTATATATAGTAGACATTCCAATCTGGTGGAATTGATGCCACATTTTAATTCCCATTGCACTGTTCATGCACTAATTCAGATTCTCATGAATTAGGGCTTCAATGTATTGCAGCTGACTACTAATTTTTCTTTCATATTAGTTTTTGCCTTTATAATCTATCCCATATATTTCTGAAAAGTTAATTTTACCCAAGCAAAGCTCTGATCACATCACTTTTCTGCTCTGAAACCTTCAATGATATCATATGTCCCATTGACATAGGTAAATATTATGTGGTACTGTTCTAACTGAAAAGTACAAACATGTGTCTTCCTATTGCCTAAATGTACCCTCACTAGATTAAAGTTTATCCTAGAGATATGATCAGCTCTGCCCTGCCATCTCTCCTTTCCATAGAAGCTGCCATAACCATAGCACTTGCTGCACAACATACCTGCATAAAGTTGGTTGGACCAGAGCTGGGCCTTCAATCCAGAGGCTACCAATTCATAAGCTGATTGGTGGTCTATAATATTCGACCCAACTCTAAAAGATAACCTGGCCCAGTTAGATTTTTGTCTTGGGAATATCAGCTAAAATTCAGGAAGAATTGTCTAGCTAACAGAAGGAATTGAAGCAAACAAACAAACAAACAAACAAACAAACAATAAAACCCACACAAACATGAGAAATGCTGATGGGGACATGGAAAACCACGTGTAGATGAAATAAAGAAGCATAAATGATAGGCAGAATTGGCATAGCTTAGCATACGTTGGTCCTCAATAGATATTTGTTGAGGGAATGGATAAATGCTACTTGGAACAGAAGATAAAGCAGATATGTGTGTTAACCAAAAGGAAAACTTCATAGAGTTCTTCAGAGCCATTTTTAATCCAGAGCCCCCTTTCATTGTTGGTCTCTTTGGAGTTCAAGCCTTACTATGGTTCCTGTTCTTGGATTTCAGAGACATTGTACCTTGTCGCTCCATATGTATCCTCACAAAAAATTCCTTTATTTGAACTAGCTTGAGTGGATGTCCGTTTCTAGTAAACCAAAGGACAAGATTGGAATACCACTGGAATTCGAACTGAAAAGCATAGATTCTGCTTCTGATTCTATAATTATTTCTTAACACCAGTGAGTATTAATTTATTTTTCCAAAGCAAAGGGTTTTAAGCAGGTGCATGAGCTGATGCATTTTTGAATTAGAAAGATTATTCTGATTACTACATGTTAGATCAACAGGAAAGGAGAGAGACCAGCTTAGAGCTATTGAAATAAAACAGGGAAGAGCTGACTGTAGTGTCAACAACATAATAGAGGGGATTGTGGAAGAGAGTTGCATTAGTAATTAATTTTTGGAAATGAAACTAGTACCTCCATATAGCTATGGGGTATATGAGAAACAAAGAATTAAGGAATGATGGAAAGGTTTCAGACCTGAGAAAATCTGGATTTTGACATAGAGAAGTTGAGGCTGGGAATAGGATTGGGAGAGGCTTGGGGTAGAAAAGCAACAATTTTGTGAGGAAAATCTGGGCTGAGAGTTATTAATATGCAATGGCATTTAAATTCATGGGACTGCATGGGCTTTCTAGGGAAAGGGTGTGAGATAAAGAAATGAGGAGAGCCAAAGGCAGAGTTCTGGGCACTCTGGCTGACCTCAGGCTGGTTACCTTGTCTTTATGGATTTTAATTTCCCCTTAAAATGAGGGATGTGGACTAGATCTCTAAGCTTCCCTCTCACTTTAACATTCTTAGGTTCTGTAGTTGAAACAAGGACAAATACATAAATCATCTGAATTTGAACTTAAAATTTTATATTGTCAAAGTCAAACACATTCAATAATGGCTTCCCAAACAAAACAGCAGCATGCAATGAAGTCGGGTTCACTTGGTTGTGAGAAGCTGATTATCATTATGTTCTTTGTTTAGGAAGTGGCATTTTAAAAGGAATGCCTTTGCTTATGAAAAGTAACTGGTTTTGTGCTGAAAAAATCAAGGGGAAAATGACAATAAAGGGCCAAGGTTGCAGTTATAAAATAGAAACCCTTCCCACCCATTAAGTTGGGGGCTGAATTGCCTAATTATTCAGAAACTATTTGTGTTTCATAAAAGCAGTCTGCCCAGTAAGAAGAGCTTATACCAGAATATAGCACCCTTTGTCGATCTGGTTCCTTGGCCTGTGTTAAACAGATACCAAGGAATTAGCCACAGATGAATTCCAGCTCAAAGGAATCTGTAATGAGGAGAAAAGTTGCTGATAGGATGCACACCTCCTTGCCTCTCCATAGGGAGAGCTCAAGCCCTAGCTTTGCTATCTGCCAGGGCATGTGGAAAGTAACTTAGATAGGCACAGAGCATAACTCGTGAGCTAGAGAGCAAGGCTGAGAGGAGCAATTAATCTTGGGTCTTGTGTGAAAACTAATAACACCAGGCCCTGACATTCCACCATTACTCAAGGAGCCCAAAGCACTTCATAAACATGGAATAATTTATTTATGCCTCCAAATTTTTCCTGTAAGACAGCTCAGTGTTATGCTTCTTTCCTCTTGCTCCTGTGACTGGGGAAGCATGCTGAATCACAGAGAGGTAAGCTGTCTCCTGTCCCACCACAAAATAGTTACCAGTCTCAGGAGATGAAAATCTCAGTGCAAGTGTCATCCACCTCACTTAATATCTTCCAGTTTAATGAAAATAGTCCCAGTTACCTAGGAGACTTGGTATAACTTTGTAGATAGGCTAAAAGCATTTCTGAGCTACAAAAATGTTCAGCTGTCAGCCTGATTTTCCACCCTAGCTAAGACTTACTGTAATCATTTATGGGACTAGCTGGAGTCACATGGTAGGTGACTTCCCAGTGTTGGAGTAAAGATGAGATGAAAACTACGTTTTTTTTTTTTTTATTTTTTAAGGATTCACATGCCCTCCATTTCAACATGGTATAGTCCACTGATCCTCTTACCAAAAAAGTTGGAGACCCACTCCTGACCAATTAAGTCAGACTCTCTGGTGATAGGACTTTGGTCCCAGATGGTTATTCTACTCTGCCGCCAGGTTTGAAAACCATAGATGGAGCAGAGAAGACAGATTCTTCACTTATTTGCTGTAGGCATGTCAGTCAACTTCTCTGAACCTTGGTTTTATCTTAAACTGAAGAGAGTAATACTTATCTCATGGAGTTATTAGAAAGATCAAGTGAAATTAAGTAAACTGAAGTACCTTAGGGTAGGCACCTAGGGTTTACTAAAAAAAAAAAAAAAAAAAAAAAGAAGTTAACTTTCCTTTACTTCGGCTGTTATGGAAACAATCTTTCCATCTATGGCGTAATTAGACAGTTTCCTTTCTTTTTCGTTTTCTTTCTTTCTAAATTGAGGCATAATTGACATAATATTATATTAGTTTTAGGTATACACCATAATGATTTGATATGTGTATATATTGTTAAATGGTCAGCACAATAAGTCTAGTTAGAGTTTTCTATAATATGATAGAAATAACTTCTATATCTCATTGTCAATTAAAAGATAGAACAATTAGAAGCCAGAACGAAAGGCCACAGCAGAAGGGAGGTGCTCTCTCTTAGACAGGAAGGGCCTGTCGGATCCCTATGTCCCCCAGAAGGGGCCCACTGAGGAGGGCAGTCCAGGGTGAGCCAAAGGGGAGCGATGGCCTTGTCTCCTTAGAAGCTGGGTCTTAGAGAAGCAGAGTTCTGGCCACAAGGAAGTATAATCTGACTCCAGCCTGACTTTTCCTTTGCTTAATTTCATCCTCTGCCCCTCGGCTACTCTGGTGCTGGGCCTTCCTGTTCTAGGGTCAGAGGAGACCTGCTCAGACTCCTGAGGAGCTCAGTTGTTTCTACTTGACAACAGAGTCTGCCTGGTTGGGAATAAAGTTGAGCCAGAGAAATGGCATTTTCACAAAACCAGCTACCTTCCACTCAAAGGCAGGTGGCCTTTTAGGCTTCGTCCAAGAGAACAGCCCTACTGCGTGCATGGAAACGTCACAGTTTCCAAATGCCATATCTAGGATGAAAAGTCAGTGTGGCAGTGGAGACTGTAATTATAGGGCCTTGCCCAGCCTCCCTCACCAGGAGGGGACCAGGGTGGGACTGTGCTGTCACCCCTCTCTCCTTACAGAGTGAAATAGCATGCAGAAAAAAAGAGAAGCCAGCTTTGGGTTGTTTTAGGGAAAGTCACTGTGCTCCACAGGTGATCCTAACACAATTCCCTCCTGGGCCTTCTATAGAGGGGCCCACATGTACCCTCAGCTGTCTTTGGTTTTGGGCAGGTGACTCAGAGGGCAGGACCATGGCACCATCATGCTGTCACTGGAGCACCCAGAGAGCTCTTTGTAGGTTCCAGAATCAGGCCCTGAGTTGCAGGGCACAACTGTAGTCAAGCTCCTCAAACTGTACTTCTCATCATCTTTCTGTCTACCAAGTGCCACACTGAGGCAGTTCCTTCCCCATTTTTCCCTTCATTTACTTCTCCATCCCTTCATTCAGCATTTATTGTGCCTCATACTATGGTGGGTGCGGATGATCCACAGATGAGGAAGACACGGCGCTGCTGTCAGGGACCATGGTTGGTTAGTGGAATCCCATCTGGCCAAATGAGAATCATCACAGGAACAGAATGTTAAGATTCTAAATTTTACAGTAGGAGCCCTGGGTCAGGGAGTGGGGAGAAGGCTCACCTCTAACGATTTTTCTGAGGTTAATTAGTGCCCTGGGACAATCGACTCACCTCAGGGACCATGTGCTTCGAGAGGGACCCAGTGAGAAAATGAGGGTTTGGGGCTGATGGCAATCTTGAGTGGAGGACTACTGTTGCCTACCCTTCCTCTCACCCTAAAGGGAGGACTGAGGGAGAGGCAGCAGAAGGTTTCTCTCCTGTGCCACATTACCCCAAGCTGCCTTCTATAGAGGGGCCCACATCTCTATAGAAAAAGCCCAAAGACCCATCCATCCCATTTTATAATTTTGGAAGGAGAGAAGTTACAAGTGCAGGGATGATGACAGAGGCTGCTTTCAGGGTTATATTTAGAGATTGACTCCTACATTCAGATGGAATCCTAAGCAGGCTTTCAGGTGGGTGGAGCAGTTGCTTGGCTGGGCAATCTTCCTTTGGATGCTGGGAACAGATACCTTAACCTCGGTCGAGGAGGATCTTTGGTTTGTCAGCAGGAGGAAACATGAGAAGGTATATTTCGTGAGCTTAAATAAGCCCCCAGCCTCCACGCCAGCTGGAGCAGATTAAAATTTGTGGCCCCTTGGCATTTCCTGAGGAAATAGAATATTTTTTTCTCCCCAAAATGACAGGTTCCTGGTTCTGTAATGAAGCAGTAAGATTCAAAATAAAGATAGAAGTTTGATTAAAGCCAAACTTGGTGCAATGCCTGTTTACAGAGACCTTAGATAATTTTGCTTTATTACTCAGTGTATTATGTTTGCATCAGAAAAAAATTGTTACTTGTTCAAGATATGACTGAGATATGATCACTTTTCATCATAGTTTGGGCTAGTTCCATTCCTCATGAGGGCAAGACTGTGGAATAAGGATGAGTATGAGATAAGAGACAAAAAAGGTGAGAGTCTGCATTATCTCTTTCCCCTTACAGGAGAGCTCCAGAATGAGCCAAATCCCTTTTACCCTTCTACCTGTTACCTGGGACTTTGTTCCCCTTTGACCTAAACACTCTTGGCTCATACAGTCCTATTGCCCATGCCCTAATTAACACTTTCATTGATCAGCACTGTGCAGAAAAGTTGAATAATATGTCACTCATGTATGGTGGCTCCTTTTGTCCTTGGCAGAAATTCTGTAGGAGAACATGTAGAGAGGGATGCCTCAGCCAGGAATCCATGAAGCCCAATATTCCCTCCTTAAAGTGATCCTTGGGAATGTTTCTAGTGGTTATAATCTAAAAGCAATGTTGCTGTCAACATATGAGCCCGAAATACACTTTCCATTCTGTTAAGCGGAACCTGGACAATGGATATCAAGAACCAAAGATGACACAAAAGCCACATGTTTTGGGCACATGTCTGGTTATAAACAACTTGCCTCTCCCCATGTCCTTAGTTTCTGTCTTTTGTCCCACCAGTTTATCAGAATTCAACTGCTATTCCTTGACAATGCTAACATTGCCAGCATCATTTCTTCCATATTATTTAGTCATTCAATAAACATTTAATTGGATACTCCCTGTGTATCAGGGATACAAAGATAAAAGAGCTGGTTCTGTTTTTGGGAAGCTTCCAGTCTAGTGGGAATACAGATGTGTAGAACTGTTACATCTTACAGGGCCTTGCATGGGTGGGAGTGTAGATATACACAACACGGTAGGAAACATGGGAGAAAGCGTGTCTGAGTTTACCAGGATAGCCAGGGAAGTTTCCCAGGGGAAGTTGGCCTGAAAATTAAAGGATGACTAGGAATTTTCTAGGATGGTAAGAATGGAGAAGGCATTCTAGCAGAAAGAACAGCATGTATGAAGGCTCAGAGCCCTGAAAGAGGATGGTAATTTCTGGAACTGGAGCCTACATTCCATGTGGAAGATGGCACATGGGTTCTGGTCTCTAGGCATAGGATGAGCTTAGGTAGATCTATTTGCTCCCATTTGTGATGGAAAGCTTCTGAGGAATTTCAAAGAGGCATGACAGCAGTAGATTTTGATGTGTGCTATTGACAACTGGATATAGACTGAGAGGAAAAAGAGTTGACATCCTTCTACTGTTCTGTAGTGGATGCTATAGTGTGTTCCCCAATCTTAGTCACTTGTTCTCAAGCTGTTGGGAGTTTGCCTGCTGATGTCTCCACAACTGAGACCCTCTCAGAAAATTGACTGAAGAGAGCTGCTTGCCTAAGACCCTGTGGGTATATAAAGGTTCAGGTCCAGTTTGGGACTAATCTACAGGGCTGTCCCAAGTCCAGAGTACCCTGTGGGATCCACTGATACCTTTGTTGTGACTGTGTAACAGCTCAACTCCCTTTGCCTAGTTCTGCTGCCTTTACTTCCTCACTGGTGTTGTCCCTAAGAGCTCTACCCAGTAAGCCACCTATGGCAAATCTCCATCTCAGAAGCTTTTGCAGGAACCTCAACCTGCATCACTCTTCCTCAATCCAGAGTGGCCTGCCTCTCTTCTCTTGGATCGCCTTTGCTCCTCCAAGTCTTCATGTCATAACAGTGATTGGGACTTTGGCACACCATGTTTGGTAGTTTTTGATTCTTATTGCACACCAGAATCTTTCTCCAGACACTACTGAAGACTGTGTGGATAAGAGCAGAGGCGACCCTTCACTGATTATGCTTTTTCTCCAGTGTGTGGAAAGAATGTGTTTAGGCTCTCCCCCACATTTGCTGCAATGACCAGTTGGATCTATGATTTTGTGGGATTCTACTGGGAAATTGTGGCTTGTTTTTTTGGCTCAGCATCTGTCTCAGCTCTTAACCAATTCAAAGAGAATCTCTGATGTAATGTTTACAAAAGATCCTAGATTTTAGAATTTTAAAAATACATAATGAATGCATATAGCACAACATTCATAAAGAAAACATTTTTTGAATTTTTGGAATAATAGATTCATACAGTAAAATATTCAGAAGGTACAATAGGGTGTAAGGTAAATATTTTAGTTATTCCTTCCCCTAACCTTCCAATACTTCACCTTCTCCTCATCCTCCACCCCAACCAACCACTGGGACTAGTTTCTTGGCACTTTGTAAAAGTAAAAGATTTATCTTTTCCATTTTTTTCTGGTGAATTGTTCTCCATTGACAGGGCTTCACTATGTAAAGGCTGGGAAGAATGTGTGTTGTATAATTGAACTGTTCTATTTCTTAGGCTGTAGCTAATTTATAGATTTTCGGTGTTGGAACAGACATTAATAGATGCTTAGTTTGAGAAGCATTTTCTGATTTCCCAGGAAATCTTTACCTACTTGGAGTTGCTATGCTTTTGTATTTACATCTCAAGACATACTTTCTTATGTTAAAAGTAGCTTTTATTTTTTAAATTATAACATGATATTATTCAATATCAGGAAATGTAGATAAGCCATACCTATACTACCACTGTCCAGAGATAAACACCTATACCTTACTGTACATACTTGTAGAACTTTATTTTTATGTGTGTATGTACATTTATATACATATTCTTTTAAAAAGTGATATCACACTATGAAAGTTTTAAACTTATTCTACTCTTCTTATACATTATGAATACCTTTCCATTTCAATAAGTCATTTCAACATTTATATTAATTAGAGTAACCTGGCTGCTTTTATAAATAGACCCAATCATGTGATGGATAAACTTAGCAGGAGTTTGTTTCCTACTCTTGTACCACTCCTGAACATGATTAGACCATGAGGGTAACTTTTCTCCAAGTGAGCATTCAGTGACTCATGCTGTCTGAGGCTTTGCCATCTTCAACATAGGACTTCCAGGGTTTGGTGATCTCACCATCCCGACCAGCCAGAGAAGGAAAGAGCATGTAGGGTCTCACCAGCACATCATCGGAAGTGGTACACATCATTTCCACCCACTTTTTATTGACTCAGGCACATGGCCACACTTAAGAAGAGAGAAAGTTGGGAAGTACATCTAGCTGTGTACCCAGGAATAAGAGGAGGAATTTGGGTGAAAAGGTAACAATCTGTGTCACATAGTTATTAGTATAGCTTGTCTGTGATCTCTCCTATTTCTGAAAAGCTGAATCCATGTCTGATTCATCCTCACAACCCTTTTTACAATATTTGGCATATAGTCGCTGCTGCTCCATAGATATTTTCTGAATGAATGCATGGAGTCCACCTAGTTCTGTTGTTCTGGATTAATGAAAATTTAATACTGTTTTTAAGGGATAGACAAGATACATCTCAGATCAAGAAGGAAATATGGAGAAGAAAAAACCTTTTTAAGAGAAAGACAAGGTACTTAATCTGGATTAGGAACAGAGGTGAAGGGAATGCAAACTTCTTGGAGGTTAAGAAGGATCCTGGCCAGAAATAGACTTGTATTTTAAGGGAAACTGTATGATTCCTGTCACCCTTCCTCCCAAGCTGGATGAAGTGGATCTCTCTATAACCTTTATGGGTTTGAATTGTAACTTTTGATGTTTGTGTAGTCTGTATCTTGATGATATGCTTAATTTTTTTAAAGTTGTTTCTAAGAAGACATGTCTGAAAGTATATTGTTAGGGATAATTCTGAGAAGTGTGGAAGACTCTACAGCCTAGGAAATGCCACAAGCCCCCAGGGACTAGCAATGGGACTCTGAGGTGGTACCCAGAGAGCAGCTGGTGAGGACAGCTGGTATCCTGGCATTGCTGGTAAATGCAGGATCAAGACCTTCATCAATAAAACGAATGTCAATTTTTCTATGAATCAGGTGATCCTGATAGTGATTTTGGCAGACAGGTGGGGGCAAGGAAAGGCTATGACAGTTTTCCATATGCCCTCTGCTCAGGAGAGCCTGAAAGGTTCATACTGTTTTGTTCCTCTTCTGCCAACCTCAGAACATCGTGACCAGTGCCAAGGCAGCTGGCAAAGGAGGCTGAAGCCAGGCCAGAATTCTCTCCTCCCTCCAAGCCTGGGTTTTACTGTAATGTCAGGAGCCAGTGAACTCAGTGCATGATCTCCCCATTCTGACTTGGCCAGATCTGCTCTCTACCTTTATTTTGAGACATCCATTAGAGAATAGTTGATTTCACCTTGTGCAATTTGATCTCTCCTCCATTCCCAATATGTAGTTACTCTTAGAAACTAACCATAGATTTTGGGCTCAGTTTTCTCATCTTTGTAAGAGGGTAGCAGGAAAAACTCCTCCTGTAGATTCTCAGGGCCAGTGGCTGTAGAGGGCCAAGAGCACAGTGGCTCTGTTCCACAGTTGGCCTAACTGGGGAGTGGACTGAGGACTTCTGGGTATCCTGAAAGCCTTTTTCTCAGGATTGAGCACAACCTACTGGACACATAGGATGCTGGGGAAGAAAGAGAAGTAATGCTCAGTCTCCTTGACCAATTTGTCTTCAGAAGCTGGTGCCCAGTCAGCCAACATCTAGAGGCAGGCATACATCCTTCAGGGCTCATGAATCCACCTTTTTGCCTCCTCAAAGGGAAAGTGGGTGATTGGGCCAGGTAATTGCATTGTTGGATAGAAGTTCTGGTCATTTAATATTTTACAACTTACATGAAAATCAGCTTAACGTGTTAAAGGCTACTTGCTTTTTCAGTGAAATTTTAAAATAGTGCAGCAGTCACTTTGGCTGCAGTAAAAGCTTGGAATGAAGCAAGTAAAGAGTATATACAGTTACCTTTCAGTATCCCGAGTGGCACATGTAGTTATTAAGATATAAAGTACTTTAGCTTTCAGATCATAAAATTCCTAGAGCTGAGGGCAGGGGGTGGAGACAAAGGGACAAAGGAAAGGAAGGAGAAGGGTAAGAGGATTCTTATAAATGTTCTCAGCTATTAAATAACACTATTTTATGGAGCACCATCCATCTGAAAGCCTCCGAGCCCTTTGCAGGATTATACCATCAATCCTCACTGTCCCCTCTAGGAGATAAGAGGCAAATGGCAATGAATATGAAATATGAAAGAAAAGGTGCTAAAGATGGGGATATCAGTTGGTTGCTGAAGGTCACCCAGGAAGTTTCCACACCATGAGTGTGGGGCCAGGTGTCCCAACCCCTGTTAGGATGCTCAGACTGCTCACACGGCCTTGCCATGGGCTGAGTAGAGGATGAATGCCTCCATCTTGTTTTATGATCCATCGGGGTAGGGGCAGGCACTAGAAAAGAACACAAATAACCATTGAGGGTAGGAGTAGGAGCAAAGCTTTTGGAGTGGGCCAAATGATAGCTTTACTTGCCACCAATTTAATTATGAAGTTGTTTGAATGTGGCTACCATTTGAGAGTCACAAAAAGCAACCAAGAACATAACAGTATTCACTGTTTAGAAAACTCAATGGGGGAAAAAAAAACCCAAAATGTAGCTCAGGTGGGCAGGGAAAGGGAATATCATACATTTCTTCTAATCCCTTCCCTATCACTTAACTCCCCACGCAATGAATCTCATTAGTTGTTATATAAGGGGGAAATTGTAATTTAGTCATGGTTGAATGTATCCCATTTCCTTTCAGTATTTAGAGACTTTTTTTTTTTTCACAATTATACTTTTGTGATGAGAAAAGTACAGGGATTCTTGGGGGTTTGGGAATATCTTTGCTTTTCCCTGAAAGCACCTGTTTATTCCCTCTGTGCAGTGGTTTCTAATCCTGCCTAGGATGGAGAGATACAAATTAGGCTTCTAATTTCATGGTTGGAGTGAGAAGAGGTAATATCAGCTCAGTTCCCTGCATAAAAATTATTTCTATTACAAATCTTCTAGAAGTTTGCATTTTTGACCACGATTTGGTCAGTAGAATAAGCATGTATATATGAGTGTAGGTGGTTTTCATTCATATACATTTGTAAATAGATTGTGAGAAGAAATTTTCTTAAATAACCCAAGAATTAGGTAGGTGCCCTGTGTTATCAATGTGAGCATTCAAGGTGACTCCTTTTAAGCATTTTGTAGCATTCCTTGAGATAGCATCATGGCAAGTGTATCGGCCATTGATGGGGAGCAATATTTCAGGCACCCTTAGCAGTGCTTATCTCAAGATGATCGTCTCTGCACCGGCTCTGCACATTGATCATTGGCATTTGCTGCAGTACAATGTAAAAGGAGCCGAGAGAGGAGAGGGTTAAGGAAAATAAATGGGGTCCAATGTGAACATCTTTCCCCTTTTTCAGCTTTGTAGAAGATAAATGTTTCAGATTTCAATCTGTGGTTCCCAGCAGTTCTTTGGGAACACTGCAGTCGGCCACAAAAATCGCTACTGCTGAGCCAACCCGAGATAATGCGTCTCAGCAGGGATGACATAATGTGCTAAAAGAAGAGGATGATGTAATGCCCATCTCAGAAATCAGAGCCAATTTCCGTTACAAAGCCTCAGAGTGTAGCAGGAGGTAATGAGCTAGCATAAATTGTGCAGCATGGAAAACTTCTAGGTCTGATGTCTGATCTGCATGTTTAAAAGAAAAAAAAAAAGAAAGAAAATAGAATTCCTAGATATGCTGGGCTCAAGAGCATCTGCTTAGTAAGAAGCTCTGCCCTATTCCAATTTGGACAGAATGGTGCCTCAGGCTGCCCGGATCACCTTGGCCCATGTGGGAGGTAGTTGTCTGGGTCCGTAATCTGCAGCAAGGGGGTGATGTAATGTTTAATGCTAAATTTGTTTCTGCAGATGATGTTCGAGAAGCGGGTGTGGTATTGAAGGATATTTTTCTTCCCTGGAATGTGGGGGTAACTAGGCTGGTAACTAGGCCTAGGAGGAAGTGGGGGGTGAGGAACATTGGAGAAAGTCACATTCACCTTGAAAACTTTATTAGGTGCAACCTGCTCTGGCTTGGAGAAATATGTGTTTGGGGCACCAGAAGCTCCCAGATAACCAGTCTTGCAGCCTCCCCTTAATTAATGATGCATTCCGACCTCATGGGGTATAGCTAGCCTGGCAACCAGAGTCTAGCTCTTTGTTGTGTTTCATATAAATGTTGAAAACAGTTATAAATTCATCTAAGTAATTATCTAGACTAAGGAAAGAAAAACACAATTTTTGATTTAAAGTGTTCTACCCCAGCCCCACTATAGTTTTCTATTTTAGTTCATTCTTTCTCTCATTTTATTTATAATTGCTCATGAAGAACACATTTTTATTTACCTTCTATGGTTTCTGTTACTTATCCCTTATGGGAGCCTTGAATTTGTAACCCACCCTACATACAAGCAACTCCCTCTGGATGGAATGGCAGTGGTTTTATGTCACTTCTTGTTGCAGTTGGGTCTTCAGTGCCACACACTTGGGTGGTGACAGCATTGGCAGAGAACTGCTGGCTTCACAAACTGAATGCTGCATCTTTAAATAGGGAATGAACATCAGGAACAGATGAAATTTTTCTAGTATAAGAAAATGAGAGAAATTAAACAGAAAACATACAGGCTAAAGAAGAACTGTGACATGCAAACCGAAATGGGCATTGCTTTCTAGACCTTTCCACGAAGTGCTAGCCAGTTTTTTAAGTGTATTCTTACCTGCTAAAAGGATAGTCACCATCATAGACACTGGTGGTCATTTGCGGACCGATTACAAGTCAGATAGTAAGACTATTAATGATAGTTTTAATCTAATATTTTTTAATATATAGCGATTGCTGTCCTAAACTCCTTGAATTAATTGTCTCAATTATTACCAGGGCTCTCCCTGTGTGGTAGGTACTAGTATTATTACATCTATTTTATAGAGGAGAAAACTGAGGCTCAGAAGATTTAAATAACTTGATGGATTCACAGCTAATACATTGCCTAGCTGGTGCTGGTACCATCTTATCCTAGGACTCTGCAGTGGGCCTGCTTAATCACTCAGGAGCACCAATGAACAGATGAAACCAGGCTTATGTAGAGATAGTTTCCTTCTGCAAGTTGAGGTGTTCCACAGGCCAGATGAATTCCTTAAATTAATATTTGCACAAAGGATTGTTGCCTTTTATCTTATATGTTCATCACTAGGCCCAGTGCTGGACATACATCAAGTGCTCACTAAATATTTGCTAAGGTGGGGCAGGGACAGGTAAAAGAATGACTACACAAAGGAATAAAATCCAAATCTGAGAGTTCTCTGAGAATGACATGGAGTCAGGCTGCTTCTAGTTTAACAGGGAAAACTGGCTGAGGAGATGGTTATCAATGTGTCTGCATTAGCAGCTAAGTAAGACAAACTGGCTATTATTATTTGTTACCAAATCCTTTAGCATCTGACTAGGTGATTGAGGCTCCTCAGGGAATAAGTGATAGAGAAATGTGATGTGTAGATTGCATTCTTTATTAATAGAGGACCCTCCAAAGGCAAACTCTTACCCATTCAATAATGTCAGTTTTTAAAAGGAAGCTCTGATGTAAAAATGAATTGGGACACATAGGAAGGTCATGGTAAAACAGAATTATTGATTTAGACAGTTTGTAATAGATGATTTCCTTTATTTTCAACAGCCATCACTATGTAGTTGTTGCTATATTTATATATTTATTTATATATTTATATACCAGAAAAGAGATTATGAGATATCCTGTAGTCTTTTTTAGTCTCAGATTTGTGATAGCTGTTGTTTGTTTATTTATTCTGGTCCTTCTAAATCATAAAAAGATACAGAAAGGACAATACAATAAACACCTCACAAATATTCTCATCCTACAAGCAAGATCATTAACTCAATGAACAAACAGTGGGCAACAGTGAGAACATCTCTGTAGCAAGTTCAAAATCTCACACTTTGAAGTGTCTACTTGACATGGCGGAATTTTGTTTTCATCACATATACCCTAGGAAATGGTCTTTCAGCCTTTATATTAAATATTCCTGTCCTTTCTGTATCCTTAATGCCTAGTGAATCTGCCTCCTTTCCATTGTCTTTGCAAGTGTTCTTTACTTCTCATTTAGATTATCATAAAAAGTTGATCCCTTCTTTGTAGTGTCTTTCACTCCAATTCATTGTGGTCCAATTAATTTGCTCAAAGTCCAGCCCTCGGAAAAATTTTCAGTGGCTTCCTATCACCGACAGAATTTAGACCAAGCTTTCTAGCTCATTCTTTTAGATATTTGCAATTCGGCTTCTGACACACTTTTACACATCTCCCTTTGTTTATGCATTGTCCAAACTGGTCTCCTTTCCTGAACTCTCATAATATTCAGTTCAAACCTCTCTGAAGGCACTTAGATTCCTTCCTGCGTTATAATTGTTTGTGTGAAATGTCAAACTCTTAGAATTTTGCAATCAGGAGGAATATTTTTCCTGTCTTTCTTATTAAACTGTAAATTTCTAAAGGCAAAACTATGTCTTCTTCATATTCATGTCCTTTGAATGTGCAGCAGAGCTCTTAGCACACGGCAGATGTTCAGTAGATGACTGTCAAATGAATGAAATTAGCATTTAAAACCCACAGTTGCAATATTAATCATTGAGGAATCTATAGTCCAAAGCTGGAAAATGAACCTCACTTAGGTATACTTGTCTCTGCCTCTTTTTGTCCCTTGGTAAGAGTGACCAAGGATTTCCTGTGAGATTTTCTGATATCAGGTTTATCTGATGAGACCAAAGAGAACATAAAAATAGTTGGGAAGGAAAGGGTGATGACAAGGAGATGACAGCAAGCTACTCGCTAATTGATTCTCTTTCTCATCTAATTTTTTCACTTTCGTCTCTTTTCTATCCCCTTGTCTTCCTCCTGTTCTTCACAGTTTTTGACCCATTGTGAAGACCATGAGTGATTGATAAAGTTTAGAAAGATAATATTAGTTTTCTTGCTCCATGGAAATTTTCTAATTCGGCCAAATTATTACATCCATTGAGGAAATTTAAGTCTTGCTTTTCATTCCATAAAATGAAAGGCTGATAATGGATTACCTCTGAGTTTCCTACAGCATCTGATTTTGTTGAAATCTAGTAAGAGACAGTACTAAAGACATTTTTCCCCTCACTTGGGCTGTTGAGTTCTTGAATAGAACATTGATATTTTCTTTGCTATAGATAGCTTTATGGAGTGCATACAGAGCAGAAGCACATATTGCATCAGATAAAATCCATTCATGGTAAACCTTGAGAGGGTGGAAAGGATTTGATTTGATTCATAGAAACCTCATAGGGATAAAGAAATTCTCTTTAATGAATAATAGGGTAATAAAATCTCCCTGTAAAACTTAGCAAAGTAGAGAAAATGGTGGATATTACTGTGGTGGAACTTATGTGAACCAGAAGGGGTAGTTAAATATAATAGTGCCTTTTCTGGAAGCTGGTGTAGGTACATGCATCTCTGAATCCAAAGAAAAAGATTTTTCTTGTCATGCTCAAGCACCTGTTAAAAGACCAGTCAGTCAGCCGCTATCCTGAATAGCTATGCTACAGATCCACCTCTGATATCCTTAAAGCATTTCCTCTGACTGAAGATCACATCCTCAGCCTATCCAGATTGACTTGAAGCCAGCTACTTCCTGCCCAAACCAAAATAACTATGAGCCAAGCCAAAGGATAAGACAGTTTGAATGGATCAGTAGAAAAGATGATGATGAGATGAGGATCATCAAGATGATGTCTTCACTGATGGTTCTCAGGGTCTCCTGTCCATGACGGGTAAACAGGGAGGGGAGAACAGACCTCCCAGGAGATATACGTGGATCATAGGCAGCTCCTTGTGACTACCTATTGACACTCTCCTTCCAGGAATGAACTCACCAGCTGACTTCAAAAGGAGCCCAGCCCACGCCTGCCATGGACCACAGTCTTGTCACCAGCACTTTATGGTTAACTGAATCAAAAGCTTCCGACAGATCTAAAATTAGCCTGGCTAAACATATCATTAAGAAGTTAGGGAGGAGTGAATGACCTTTCTTCAGCCCTGTTCTCCCAGATCCAGTCAGCTGTGGGGGCTCACTAGAGTGCTAAAGCAGGCTTTTAGGTTCTTGAAATAAATGACCCTTTAGATTGATTATTTTTAATTGCCTGAAGGTGCGTATTTTTAGAAAGTTTGGAAGCGTTCTGTTCATCTATTTTGAATCATTTGAGTATAAAATGTGGCATTTTCACACTTTGGGATATTCAAGTCCCCTATTCCTTTTTTTAAAAGCTCTAATATTTTTTTAAACCTTTCAAATTAGTTTATTTAAAGGCCAAATTTTATTTCTTCACAGTTTCTGAGGTAGGAATGTAACTTTACCAGCTTTGAGGGAAGAGAAAATCATGGTAGTTCATCATACAGAAGTTATAAATATGTGTGAATACTATTCTAAGCATTATATTTCTGGTAGGAATTTAAAAACACATGGAGAAGAGTAGCAAAGGCAGGGTCTATGTTTCTATTCCTTTATACAATCCTTAATGATAAATTAAAGAAAAAGATTTATTCTCTTTATATCCTTGCTACTCAAGGACAATCTTATAACCCAATTCTTTCTAAGTTTCAAGCGTAAAAGACTCAGGGGAAGAAAATGTGGATGACATGATGCCATTTTTGAACTCTTGCTTGACGTGAGCCAGACTGTTTCAATTTCTTTACTTTCCAGTCCAATTATTTTGAAATTCACTTCTCTTCTCACTAAGCCAGCATGTCCCTATGTATATTTCCAAGAACACCGGGTCTGTAGGATGTTAATAGATGTGACTTGGAAAAAGAGTTTTGAGTTAAATAGATTTCTTTACTGCTGGGCTTCGTTCTCAGATTTCCTAGTGTGTGATGTGAATCTCCAAGAAGAGAATATAGTATGTGGTATTTCTCCTCCTCATGTGCCCTGGATTAATTAACTAACTCTCTCTGTTTTTCTGTCTTTCTATCTTTTGTCTGTCTGTCTCTTTTAAACCAAGTATCTAAGTGTTTTCAGGAGTATAATCTGGGACATAATAGAGAATGATATTTGTAATTTCAGAATTATCTCTTTTTAATTTGGGCATCTCCTTTTCCTGAGCAGTAATCATCTAGAATAGCTACCAGTATGTCCTAGCTTTCCCACCACCGGGAGAGAGCCCTGGACAGTCACTTGCCATCTTTAAACCTTTATTCTTTTATGCATAAAATGAGCAGGCTTGGCCAGATGATCCTTTGGACCATTATAGTGTCCCCCTTCCCCAAATTCCTGCAAAGTAAACAGTCACAGGGCTTGACCACTGTGTCCCTCAACCACAGCTGTTTGGACTAGGGGTAGCATAGTGTTATCTGTTCAGGTTTGAGTGATGTATTTTTGGCTTATTATTTTTCAGACATTGCTAGAGTCATTAGTGGTCAGAGAATAAACCTAAGAAATATTAGGCTGGAGGAAGTCCTTTAACAAAAGGCAAAGATCTGAAAATGGGAGCTTGCCTAGAAAGTGGCTCCTAAGCCAGGATTTTAATACATGTCTTATAGCACAGCTAAGGTCATTTTCATGATTTTTAATTAAAGTGTGTCTGTGCTAAAGCTGTAATTATAAACAGGTTCTGTCAAGTCAAGGAGCATTTGCCTGTCAGTCATTGTATTTCAAGGCACTGACAAGTGAAAAATGTCTTTAGTTTGGAAATCTATTACAGAAAGATACAGTTTTTATAGTTGAGTGGTCATATTCTTTCTGGTTCTTCCACCTTAAACTCAGAGCCTGCTATGAACATTTGAAGCCCCTAGACCAGAAGTTTAGCTCATGTTCTATTTAAGGATACTAGATTCACCCACACTGGACTCCACTGTCTTGGTCTGTGAAGTGAGATCCTGACGATACCATCTCTGAGAAGTACATCTCCAGTCTTTTAAATTTTTTTTCTAATCTTAATGTACTCACCCCAGAGCTTCACCCTCAGCTTCCCAAGCTAAGAGTTTCAAAGATGCTATAGTGGGCTAGGTGTTCATGGCTGAGAGCTCCATCACTCTTTTGGGGACACTGTTCCTGTTCTCTTGCAGAAGGATACTCTTGCATATGGCTGCCATAGTTTGATGGAATATATTACTCCTGATGCAGGCATCATATTCCAAATGGGGCAGTAACATTTTGGAGGCATGGCGTTTTGGATCCGTCTTCGTTCATACTTCTGGAGCAGTTTTCTCTTTTCCAAGTCTGTCTATCCTTATAAGGAACCAAGGGCAAAGCCTCATTATTTACACTCTATCCCCACCTTGGCTCAAACAAGCAGCACAGCATCAGAGTTGTGAATATAGCACCTGTCTGCACATGGAGGAATTTTGAGCAAGATCCTTTTCCCAAGTAGAAATCATTGTGTGGCTATCAGGAGTCTACAGTTTGTCATTTAGATCTGCAAAAGCAAGCTTTGCCATACCAGTCCCTCCCACAGTCCCCTTTCATAAATCAGCTTGCCCTCTCCAAGTTCCTCCAGTGTAGACAGTAGATCATGTGACCTGGTCCGCCTCGGGTCCTCTAGCCACAAATGATTGAAATAAGAGTAGACACCTGATCCTAAAAGAATCAGTGTGTAGGGTAGGCTTATTAACGATATTTTCTCTCTCAAAAAATTGAACTGCAAGACGTAGATTAACCATGCTTGAAATTATAGAGAAAAACCTGGCAATATTGGGCCAGCATACTCCTGTGGCCACAGCAGCCTGAGCTGGGTAGCTGTTGCTCTCATTTTAAGGAGATGTGCTTCTCTCCACTCAGCTCCAGTTCACACTTGTCCTCATCTATGTGATCTTATTCTCCTCCCAAGCATTGAAGTTTGCTCTTTATTTAAAGCTTTATCTCAATTATTCTTGCCTAATCTTTTTATCATCTCCACCATTTCTCTTTTTCTACAATTTGAGCTGAGAAATTCTTACAAGAATGACATACCTGTTGGTTTCTTTTCCATGTATATGAAAGTTTGTTTGCCTATTAGTCCATGATGGAGGAACAGCTGGATGGGGAGAACATTCATATGGCCTGACTTAAAATTTAAGCTGCATGATATTCATGAAATTCACCTTTGGGGGATGAATAGGGATAGTTCAAAGAGGAATTTTTTTTCATAGATATTTTCCAAAACACCCGTAGAGACTAATGTGCAATCAAGTTGCTTTTTGGGTATTTGGCTCTAGCTATATTGAATAATGATATAATAATGACTTTCTGATGCTCAGAGCCTGAGAGAAGGCTTCTGTAGATAACCACAGGGAGACCAAACCAAGTGGACTGAGATGGAAGCCCGGGGTGGGGGTTGGGAGGTAACACAGTGTTGTCTTAGGGACCAAGGAGTAAACTGCACAGCTCAGTGTCCTGGCTACAGTGTTATGTCAGGGATCTGAGATTATGTTTGGGTTAAGCAATTTTTTCTCTACCATGTGTCTCAGAAACTGTGGAAAGCAAATGCTCAGGCATATGGGCTGCTGTCAATGATAACAAATGTATGGTATATATATTTTTCTAAATTCCTGGAAACTGCATTGCCACATGGCTAGATGTAAAATAGCCCCTCCCTTATTTTAGATTGTTAAGTGGGTTTTAAAAAACGATGGTGATACATTTTCAAGAAATTAGAATTTTGGGGGAAATCTTGATGGTCTATTCTGTGGTAATTTCAATAACATTTTACAACTCTTCTGTTGGTGTGGTACACCATTCAATCCTACAATGCATTGGGTGTTTTAAATACTGTGAATTACAAACTTCATGACTGAAAAGAGGCAGAAATGGTCTAAGGGCACTATGTAAAAGTTGATTTCTTTTGTATCAACAATTTAAAATCTGTGAAATTTTCTTCATTTGTTCAGAATAGTGAAAATGAAATAATATTCTAAATAAGGAGACAGTATGACTTTATATACTAATAATACTCCCCCAAATTATGTAAGGTAGGCATTATTGATGTCTGTGTTTCACTGGTGATAGTCAAAGAGATTGAATGACTTGCTCTTAATGACACTGCTGATGGCAGAGTAAGGATTCATGCAAGCCAAAGTCTTTCCCCGCTGTTCTGCATAATTCCATACCCAGCCCCATGGTGTTTTCTCGTTAGAGTTTATTTTTGGTAAAAATTAACCTGCAACAGTAGACAAAACAAAGCAAAACAAGTATCCAAGAGGAAAGGTACATTGGTTAACTCTTGTGCCCACCTTATATCCTCTTGCCCTACCTTAACTCTAACCATTGCCATGGAAACCAGCTATACCATCTCTCTCCCTTTTCATACTTCCAGGATTTTCTGATTTGGCAGGGTGGGACACCTGCAGGAACCCACCAGGCCATTTTCAAGCATGTACAACTCCGGAACTGAGAATTAGCACACATGGGCAACCCTTCATCAATGGAAAGTGGTAGCTGCTCAGCAAATACTCCTTTCCTGGGTCCTTCTTCCTACATACATCTGCAATGTACCTTGCATTAATTTTTCCTCCTTTCCTGTTTCACTCTTTCCAGCTCCCAACTGTTTCCTGGAAATCAACTCTGTAAATTAATGTCCCACACGCTGTCCTTTATCTCAGGCTTTGTTTTCTGGGGGAAACCCCAGCCAAGAAAAAAGGTTTCTGGAAACACCAGCTTCAAGAGTGCTCACTAATTATAGTGGGCTTTTGTCATTTCTATCACTAAGTAGTATTTACTCTTTCTTCTTATGATAGTCATAGCTTGAATTCCATTTTTTCTAAGTCAATCCGTGTGGCTTTGGTGTACCTGATTCTGTCTCCTGATTCCACATGTTCCAGGCCACACTCTCGTTGTGGAGGTGAACATGTGACCCAGTCAGATGCTCTGGGAAAAGGACTCTTGCTCCTGGACTGCGCCCTTGAGAGGCTGAGAGGCCTGTGTTGCCAATGCCATCATGTGGGACTTGAGACTGGGGAAAGCAGGACTAACTGATGGAAAAAAAACCATGTCCAGATCATATTATTTGAATCCTGAATCCATCTATGCACTGAACCAGATATACCTCTGAACTTTTAGTTTGTGTAAGCCCATAATTGTCTTTTGGCCAAGCTGCTCACTTACAGTGAAAGTATCTCAACATTTTCCAGATCTTCGGGATTTCTAGGTTGAGGCCTTTTCCTGGACTGGTGGCCATCAGGACACATCTCAGTTCCCATCACAAGTACCCTCCCAACAACAGGATTAAGGAAACTGCTATGGAGAGATAGATTTTATTCCCCCATCTATCCAATCAGACTAAAGTGTTCTGGGTGAAGTAATTTGTGGCACAGTTTCAATCTTCCATCCTAAAGGAACAGCAGATTCCCAATATCTTTGTTAATGAGCTCATGGAAGCTGTGGCTAATATGGAGTAATTTCTGCCTTGATGAAAGGGGTGGGTCAGTTGTGTCATGTTGGCTTTGGTGTGACTCACTTCTTCTGGAGCCCTAGTGTCCTTTTTCACTTTCTAGAATTGCTGTTGTGTAGGAATGCTTTATACTAGGCCATATTCTGAGTCTACACTAGGACAGTGCATTCAGAAGCATCACTGGTGGTGGCTTGGATAATCCAGGTTCTATCTTCTGCCATATTTTGCACCTCAGATTTCACCTTTGTGTTCTTATTTAAACTTATTTTGCTTTTCCAAATCCATGGCCTTCTCGCCTAATCTAAATCAGTGTTTTCTGCAAATCTTTATCTTCCAAGGAAAGCTAACTCAGATTTAAAGGAGTTTTACCAGAAAGACCTTTCCCTTTTTATTGCCCTCCATCTCTATTTCTGCTTCTAGGTGTCAGTGCATTTATAACCTCCCTAAGGGTGTGATGCAGCTAAAGGTTTCCTAGACAGAGAGGTAAGAGCTACATTCTAGTCTGAAGATGCCCCAAGCTATTGAACATCTCAGAGGGAACTACCTAAACCCTAGAGCTTGTTTGCTTTCTAAACTACCTCTAACTCAACATCAAAGTATCTCTGCCTTTTTAAAGGATCAATAAATCTATAAGCTCATCTCATCTATTAACCATTCTCAAAGCCTTTTCTCCATAGCTGAACAATATTTTTTTTTAGTATTCTTAGTTCTCTGAGGTGTAGAAAGCTCGAGAACAGGTGCCCAGAGTCACTCTGGGACAAATATACGGGCCTAGGGCAGACATGCAGACAGATGTCCTGAACTGAAAGGAGACAGCA
Source organism: Macroglossus sobrinus (assembly GCA_004027375.1). Classification (NCBI taxonomy): domain Eukaryota; kingdom Metazoa; phylum Chordata; class Mammalia; order Chiroptera; family Pteropodidae; genus Macroglossus; species Macroglossus sobrinus. Next base: position 580,918 of record PVKZ01000495.1, read on the forward strand.
GACTAAAGAAAAGTTCCATGCCTCATAGCAGGCTCCCTGAACAATGCCTTCTTCCTGAGAGTCAGATCTACCAGTATCCATCTAATCATGTTCTCACTATTCTATCTTTTGAAGATAATGCTCTCCTTTGAGAAAGACCTCTTTATCTCTGGCATCAGGGTTTCTCTTCTATTTGCCAAGGGACCTCATGGCTCAGTCTTAATTACTGAGCGTGCTTATATGTTCTTTTGAGTTATTGTTAATTTTTGCTTCCGGATAAAGTAGTATGTTGTAGCTAGTTATGTATTACTTAGAATAAAGCTCTAGGTGTAATTACTCTGCTTTTGCCTGTTGGTGTAACTTCAGTAATCTACTTTTTGGCTGAGACAATGGAGTCCCACCAAGAAAAAAAGACAGCTGAGCAACAGGAGGAAGGAGGAAGGCATTTCTGTTTCTACTAATGGCCTTGAACTGACTTGGTGCTTCTATTGGCTTCTCTCAGGCAACTGACTGAGAGCCTCAAGCAGAATCCTGTTCTGTTTAGGACTGCCTTGAGGGCACACATAGGACCTGTTAAGATTTCTTACACCTCCTACTTTCTGTAAACAAACAGAATTTCTCAGTTATTACAGAAAAACATGCCTCACCAGGCATCCCTCTGGCATTTAAGGTTTATAAATCAAAGCTCTGGAGATTGCACATCTGACCTCACAGAGCAAGCAAGCCGTCTCATCATGGCCAGTTTTAAGGATGTCTGAGACATCCTGTTGCACATGGTCAGTGTTCATCACCAAGTCCTTTAACGGGCTTCTCTTGGTTGTTATTTTGTAAAGACTTTAAAGCTGATCATTAGATGTTAGTGAGCACCTGTCCTGTGCAAAGCATTGCACTTAGCACTGCAAGACAACAGAGAGAAGGCTAAGAAAGGGTTTCTGCTTTCAACGCATTTACAATCTAGACTGGGAAGCCAGGGCACAAAAACAGATCAAATTTAACAATGAAGTGTTTCGAGGGAACACAAGACAGCAGTCCCAGAGATGATACAAGGTAGCTTGTGATTAATAACTAGGTTTACTCAATATAATTAACTTTTTCTATGAAAAATAAATGTGTCCATTGTTTTATATAACCTTAATATTCATCACCACCCAAAGATAGATAACAGATTTTATTTCTGATGATGCATACCCCATGATTTATTTCGCAGCTGAAACATAGAAACAGAGATGCTTTTATTTTATTTACCAAAACTAACGGTTGGTGAATCTAGATTGGATATTTTTATGGCCCAGGAGAAGTTCTGAGCCACTGAGAGTACAGTGTTACATATCTTTAAAAGTTTCTGGTGTCAAATGAGACATGTTCACATTTAAGACTTGACATTTAAGTCTTGACACTTTGTGAGCTCTGTGACCTTGGGCAATTTACTTAATCTCTCTAATGTTCTGTTTACTCACTGGTAAAGCAGAGACATATTTTGAGGAGATAAATGATTTAATGCATATAATGCACCTAGTGTAATATATGAAACCAGTAGACACCTCCTAATTGTAGATTTAATATTGATGTAACTATACATATGAATTGCCTCTTGTCAGGTCATTTTGAATCTTCACATGATCAGGAATTGTGACATATGTTGAGGGCTCAGGGTAAGTTATGCTAGGCTATATTTTGACTAGAGGTCGTGCTGTTTTACGTGCCAGGCATATAACAATAATAATTTAAGAAGATGTTATTGGTCTGAATAAATTTTTAAAAATATAGAATTTATTTTTACCAACTGGTAATTGGTAATTCGTAATTGGCAAAAACATTTTCTATAATTATTTTTTACAAACGAGATTCATAATGTCTCCTAAGATGAAAACTATAATATAAATGATATTGCTAACACTTTGAGTAGGAACTATGGTTTGGTCACAGAAAAACTTAACTACATCATTATAGGGAGGTAACACACAAAAGCATTTAATGGTTTAAACTCCTGGTTGTCAGGGTCAAAGGCATTTACATTACACAACATACACAATTTTGTATAAGGAAGTTGTTATGGGGTGAATTATGTCCCCCTGCAAATTCATGTCAAAGTTCTTACCCCCAGTCACTCAGAATGTGACTGTATGTGGGGATAGGGTTTTTAAAAGCAGGTAATTAAGGTAAAATGAGGTCCTTAGGGTGGGCCCTAATTCAATATGACTGGTGTCTGTATGAGAAGAAGAAATTAGGACAGAGACAGGTACAGAGAAAAGATGATTCGAAACAGATGGAGAAGAGACAGTTACCCACAAGCCAAGAAGAGAGGCCTCAGAAGAAATCAACCCTGCCAATACCTTGATATTAGACATTTGGCCTCCAGAATGGTGAGAAAATAATTTTCTGTTGTTTTATCCTCCCAGTCTGTGGTACTTTGTTACGGCAGCTCAGCTAAACAAATATAGATGCCACAGTAGTCCTAAAGAGTTGGGAGCTTATAACTTGGGGCCAAGATCATTTCATTAAGAGCTGGCCACTATTTTTCTCAAAGGAAGAAAAATGAAACAGAGCTTGGGAGCTCAGGAGCTTGGGACTCCCTGAACCAGTGATGTGCTGCTGGGCCACACCCCAAACGTGATGATAAATACAGCAGCCTAAGAAAAGAATTACAAGTGGATTTTAACTGAAGTCATTTTAGATGTGTGAAGAATCAGCTCGACTAGTCAGGGAAATGAGAATTTGCCATTAAAGTAAGGATTGAAACCCTTACCATTCAAAATTTGGTGTGTAAGCAACGGTATAGGAATGTGATTAAGTTCTTAAAGTGATTAGCTAGGAAAATCTGACTTCTAACCTACACTCTAACATTACAAATCATGTGGTTTTAGTAAAGTTGCTTAATTTTTCCAAGCCTCTATTTTCTCATGTGTAGGAGTGGAGTACTTCATATGGTTACCATAAGGATGAAGTGAGTTGATAGTGAGTTATTGGGTAAATGTCAGCCAATATAAGCTGTTATTATTATGTTCATATTAAAACAAAAAGTTGTTTAAACAGCAACTTGCTGATGAGGGAGAAATACATGTGTTTGCAGGCAAGTGCTTTGGAAGAACTCACATTCACCCACACTGGTTTACGCAAAGTATACCAAATGCTGTGGCTGTAACGTGACATTCAATCCCAATTAGTGCTGCAGTGGCTGATGTGGAGACCTCTAGTGGTTCTATCTTGATGAACTACATTCCAGTGAAATATTCTCATTGGGTAAAAAGTCTGTTCACTAAGTGGGTAGGAATACATCTTTGGGCCAGGGTGGGCTGTGGTTAATCACCGTGTTCTTTATTGATTCTTTTGAACTGTGGGTGGTTTTCTCTTCTAGCTATCTATATATGTATGTTAGAGGAAGTACGATATGGTTAGTGACTTATTTTTAGATCTCATACAACTCTTAACTTTGCCTCTGTTATTATAATTCCAGACACAATAATTTCCTTAGTTACCATTGCCTCACTAGCTTCCTTGTACATTTTGTGGTAAACCAGTTGATCATTGAGGCCGAGAAAAATGGAGCCTACAAAGCTAAAGGCTGAGAAATATACATATTTCACAAACCTTAAAGAGGAGCAGTGAATCAGACCTGGGTGAGCACAGCATTCATTACCCAGGGCCTTTTAAAATAGGAATGTTCTTTCTCTTGAAGCCGTAGGGATTATGCTGTGGGCATGGGAGTTCCTGAAATGAGTGCCTCCTGGACTTCCCTAGGTCAGAGCGTGGGCCTCTGCACCTTCCTGGAGGAGGGTGGGTCCTCTGACTCCCCATGGATACTCTTCCTGCCACCTGCCAGAGTTGAGCTCCCCAGAAAGGAGAGGAGGACAGATCCTGGGGGAGGCAGAGAGACGAAAGCAGGCAACAAAGCACCACGGAGATGAAGAAGATTATGGCAACTCCAGGTGAATTGACTTGAGTAGGGGAAAATTTCCTTTCAGTAGCTCCAGGTGTGGTGCACAGTCACCCTTCACAAACCTATCAAATTCTTTCTGAGGCAGATCCTGCCAGGAATGTTCTGTTACATTCTCCAGAATATTGTCTGAAGTGCCTAAAATCGTAAATAATTTTCCTTCTTGCGTTATAGAACTCCTTTAGTGGAAATGTTCATGAAAATTATTTGTGGGGAGAAGAAACCTGGAAAGCAGTTATGTCAAAGGGGACCTGGGGTGATAGTGGACAGCCACCGAGCAGCCAGGTTGCAATGAGAGAAGGTGGCATGAAAGGCCAGACCTATTTTGAGACATGAACTCTGAGTCATGGGGTAACAGTAAGCAGAGGTGACAGCTGGTCTCTGATCCTCAGTGAACAAGCATCTGGAATATCACTTAGATTTGGTAAAGCTCAATTTGGGGCATAGAACCTTAGGAAGTTTGGAGAAGGGCAGGGAGGAGTTCGGAGGTGAGGGAGACTTAGGGAATCTGATTGAAGGAAAGATTGAAGAAGCTAAATATGGGTAGTTAGTAGGAAGATGGTAATAGTTCTTACTCCTGACACCCTAGAAGGCAAAAATTATTTATAATAGGAGGTGATATAATTAGAAGATAAGAAATGGGAATTGAAAGACTGAATAGCACAAGGAAATGGTCTGGCCAATTGTATTAGCTTACAAAACAGAATCACCATTTCCTAAGGAAATCCAATATGTGTGTGTTTGTGTATCCCATTACTTGAAATATTTTAAAGTAGATTTTCAGTACAATGGTACTGTAAATTTCTCTGGATCAGAGACCATTGTAGCCCCAAGAACAGAGTCCTGTGAAAATATTTTTTAATTTTATTGCTCGATCAAAGTGAATGATACTGGTAATCACCTGACCTCTAAACTTGGCAACAAGTGCCTGTGTGCAGCTTCTAGAATCCAGAGACTTAGCAAAGTACTCTTTAAAATGTAGGTTCCTTTCAAAAGGTTTTGATTTGATTCTTACAGTCTGTTCTGTGATAAGAAAAGGAATTCTCCCAAGGCTGGGAAGTAGAGGGTTTCTACCTCACGTGGAGGAAGCATGGTCCTTCCATGGTAGGTGCAAGGAGGCCCAGAGAGTGAAGTAGAAGGCAAGGGACCACACTTTGGTAAAAACCCATCAATTACTTTGCTACACAAATCCTAGAAGATGCTGTGACATGTACAGTTTCCAGTCCAAGACTGGGGATCTGCATAAGTGTTTGGAAGTCCATGGAAGATGGTACTCTGTCTCTGTACAAGCAAGGATTTTGATTTGAAATGAAACAAGCCTTCCTTTTGTTAATTCCAGTTTCAGAAATGAGGGCTGCTAGGTATAGAGGACAGCTGGGGAGAAAGCCTCTGGACTTGGATCTGTGCAAGCCTTCTCAGACAGCAGGGGCCTATGCAGGGCCAGACATTTTTGCTGTCTATTTTTATTTATAAATAAGTCCTACCTCCCAGGTGCTGGAAAGCTAATCCAGGCTGACAGATTTCCTTACTTGACTGCCTTGGCTTTCAGTGGCCTGTGTCACTGCTATTAATAGTAAACTCTATATTCTTAAAGAGCTTGTCTGTCTGCTCTGCCAGTCCTGGGGCAGACCTTGGTAAGAAAGATCAAGTTGGGGTTAGGCTGGGGGAAGACAGAAGCAATTAAGTAGAGGGGACAGGGAGGCACCTAAAGAAGAAAAGCCAGGAATTTCTTGAGGGAAATTAACCTTAAACTGACTTTGGAACTTTCTTTGATACATTCTTCTAGCAATTGGTTTTAAGGTCTACATAATACAAGAATTAAAGGGCTCAACAGGACCCATGGGTAGATGGAAAGTGATTCCAATTACCAGATTAGTTGGCTTCTGTGAGAATGGGACTCAAGAGATGATCTTGTTGAGTGAGCTTTTCTGGCTCCCTTTTCTTAAGCAAATATAAACATAGTCCTTTTAAAACAGAGCAATATGTATCTTTTTTGCTGGCCTCTTTCTTTGGGTTTCAAAGTGCACTGCATATTTTGGGAGAAATTCCAGTTAATTTTGCTACTTTTGTGTCTTGCTTCTTTATCCTACTGTCGCCCTAGATCTCAAGCAAAGTCTGTGCAGTACCCCTGAACAGTTTAGAAGCAAATCTTTATTAATGGAACTCTGGGGAAATAGAATTTATGCTTAACTCCTAGTTAAACATAAAACCCCCCTAGCTTTATTCCTTACTGTTGAAATCCATTCTAAAATGTTTACATTTGCTTTTATGTCTGTGCACAGTACATGGACATGATCTAATCTCAACTCTGATGATTCAGCATCTTGCAGCCCCTCAGTTCTAACTGTTTTATGGTAGGGTTAGAGGGTATAGAAGATTGGAGTGCGTCTAAGCCTTGGCTGAAAAGTCTCCTTTATCTAATCGTGTTTGAGTCCTGGGGCAGACTGGCATTCCTGGTTCAGCTCCAAATACTTGCAGACTTTAACCCCAAACATTGTCACTTCTCTAGCATTTCAGAATCAATCCTTTGCTTCATGTTATCTCCTGCTAGGAGAATTGTGAGCTCTGATAATGAAGACTGGGGGAAGAGCTGTGCCTACAAACAAGACAAAACTGGCACAGAAACTGTTCCCCTGAGCGTGGCTGATGCTTCCTCACTTTGAGGCCTGAGGCGGCCTGCTCCGTGAATTTCTCTTTTGACAGGCTTGAGACCTGGATGGGCCCTTGAAGCACATGGAGGCTCCCAGCTTTTCCCCAATATAAACAGCTGAGAAAATGTAAATATATTCACTTACGTGGGGTAGAGGAGTCACGCCACAGTCTGTCTTGGTGTTCCCTTTAAGTTCAAGGAAAAGTGCCAGGTTGGAAGGCATAAATAGCCTATCCAAAGACATTTTAAAAAAAATCTCCCCTCTCTCCCTCTTTTTATCCCAGTTGCCGTAGTAATGTCATTGTGGAGCCCATAGGAAGGACAAGAAAGTGGTAGTAGGTCAAGATTCTTATTTGCCTTGGCTTTTCTTGCTTGTTGTGACAAGGAGGAAAGAACTCACCGCACGTAAACTTCTGCACAATCCATTTCGGCTACTTACCACGTTTATGGAGTAAATGGCCAAAGAAGTTAGAGCTGGGTCAAGGACAAGAAGACTTAGCCAAGGAAGCCCTGTAGTTCCTTGATTGTCATAAATGATGTATGGGATGAGGTAATGCAACAAAAAATTAAAGTGAGAGATGTACAGTCACTTTCCACACAGCTGGGAGTAAAGCTTTTTGATGACTATGTGATTTTTAAAAATGTCCTGGAGCATCAGAAGGCCTGAGTTTTAGACTCACATTACCTTGCAACCTTATGTCACAGGTATAGCTGGCCTTCAAGGGGGGATGCCAAAGGTATTTTGACACTGAGAGGTTTACAAAAGCCTTTCCTCCAATCGTTCCTCCCTCCCCATTTGTGGTCTTAGCTTTCAGCTTAGAGAATCAGCACATGTGTACACTTGTTATCAGAAACTTGGAAGATGGGAAGGTGTGGTTAAGAGAAGTAAGAAATGAAAATCTGAAATGGGCAGTATGTCCAGAGGGAATTAATTGACTAAAGCAAAGTTTACAAAAAGAGCTGCCTCTACGATTCAATGAGAAACAGGACTTTTACCTGCCTTGAGCTTTCCTTCACTTACAGATATATTTCTAATTTATCCTGGGTAACCCTTTCTGGCTCATAGGCTCTCCTTCTGAAGAAGGGAGTCAGGGAGACCTGGGTTAACTCTAGACCTCATCTGCAAACCAAGAGAGAGTATCTGCCACAAAGTGGTTTTACAGCTTGATGTCTGTGGCTAACAGATATCAATTTTCTCCTTCCTTCTATTTTCACTCTTTTTTTTCTTTTCCTCTTGACTTTCCTCATTAATATGCTAGTAGATATTTACCTTGCAGCTGATAAAGTTGCTGCTTCTAAAGTGGACTATGGGCATGCTCTTTTTGGAAACTGCTTTAGCCAGTTAGTTTCCTTTGGAGAAAAACATTCTCAGGATTACTGGAGAGAGAGAAGGGGAAAAAACAGTACTTAGGGTATCATTTTGGGTGTATATGATTATTGAGACAGGAGTAAGTAAAAGAATATCCACCATAAGTAAAAATGGACCCAGGTTCTTATAATCCGCTTGTTTTCTACAGTATTTTGAGCATTAGCAAGATACTCCTTGAAAGACAAGAAAAAAGTGCCTTTTGTAGTCCTGTGCCTGTTTGACATTTGATTTTATTCTGCTTACATTATTTGGGAAACTCCCAAGCTGAGGAGTTTTTATGAAAAGAGCTAATTACTGAGACACCTGACAGAAGCAAACACAAAAACTGGTATGGTGGGATGAACTCTTAAATCTGAGTTTCCAAGGGCTTTCACAGACAAAACCTGCTCAACTGAGCTCATGACACATAGTTGCAAAATACACAGGAAAACAATCTACCATAAATGTGTGCTAGTAGACATAAAAAAAAGCACATTAGAAATTAGATAATTTCCAGCAATTTAAGCTAGTAATGTCATTGGGTAAAAGCTATAACAATAATGTTTTAAATGATTACAGATATATAATAGGGAATTTGAAATATAAAAAAAGAATGTTATTACAAAAATAATTTTTAAAAAGGACGAGCAGATTTTAAAAGAATTTACTAGAACTTCTAGAAGGGACTATAATTGAAAGCATTTGAAATGAGAAATAGTGAATTGGAAAATAGATCTAGTAAAATTATCCAGAAACTAGCACTGAGAGATAAAGTGAAGGGAAATATGTAAGACTGGTGAAAATGCATTTAGAATAGAATTAAAAGGTTTATATATATTGTCATTCTCAAGAAAAGAATAAAGAGAGTAGCGGAAAGGCAGTACTTAAAGAGATAATGATTAAGAGTTTTCCAGAGTTAAAAGTAGACCCAAGACCTCATATTTGACAAGCACAAAGAATTCCAAACAGATTAAGTAAAAAGAAATACAACTGGACTTATTGAAATGAAATCTCATAACTCAAAAGACGAAGAGGAAATCTTAGGAACAATAAAAAAGAAACAGCGTATTACTTATGAGAATTGACAATTGAGTTTTCAATAGCAAAAAGAAGAATAATATTTTCAATGTGCCAAGAAAAAATTTTATTACACCTTCACTCTTGAATTATAATTTTGCTGAACATAGAATTTTTTATTAACATATTAGACCCAGCAATTAGGAGTGAGGTATAAAGAGGAATAATGAACACATAAATTGGTAAGCATGGGATAAATCTAAATTAGTAGTGACTCTATAAAATAACAGTGCCAGCAATGGTATGAGTTAGAGGTGAAAAGACAAGGGAAAATAAAAAGCCTATAAAAATAATATGCAAGACAGGAAGGCACTGATTTAAAGTGTTCTAAGTTCCTATATTGTTATGGAGGAAGAAAGAGAAATTGATTAAACTTTTAAAGTTAAGTATGTATATTAGAACTTTACAGGTTCTAATCACACACAGAAAAAATTAATATGCAACTTCTAAACCAGGAGAGAATGGGCAATGAATACAAATAGGAGATAAATATGCCTTTGGGTAAATAGGAAACAAAATAAGATGATGGTAATAAATTCAAATATGTCCATAATTCAATAAATGTAAATGGATTAAACTCTTCTGTTAAAAGATCAAGATTATTGTATTGGATTGAAAATAAAAACAAAAAAAAAACCAGAAACATATCTAAAAGCTTCAACATTAAAAGTAAAAGGATGGCAACAGATACACCAGACAAATTTTAACTAAAAGAAAGCTTATGTACCTAAATTGACATCATACTATTCATACTATGATATTTACTATTAGAGGTAAAGATCCTTAAGTAAGGATAAAAGAAACAATATGTTAGGAAGATCCAAATTTTTTTTAAGGAGTCAAGAACCATTTAAAAAACTAACGATAAATGATTATAAAGAATGTCTTAGTGAATATAGTAATTACCAAAAAAGCATATACACACCAAGTTCTCTGACTACAATGGAATTAAATGAGAAAACAATAAGTAAACATTCTTTTTTAAAAACAATATTTTTGGAAATTAAAAATAACTTTCTGAATAAGTCATAGGTCAAATAGTGAATAACGATAGAAACAAATATTTATAGTCAAAAAATAATTAAAATGTCACAGCTACTTAGAGTATAATTGACAGCCTTATCTACTTTCATTAGAAGTGAAGAAAATCAGGACTTAGTGAATTAGGAATATATTAAAAGAACAGAATAACTCAAAGAATTAAAAGGAAGGAAAATGTGAGGCTGAGAACATAATCTAATAAAATAAAAAACTGAAAACTAGAAAGTTTTACCAGAATCTAAGAACTGACTTTTTTATGCTCCTTTATGCATTCTGTCCCTAGGACTGTAGGATGATTTACCTAACTGGTAAATCTGAGAGGACTAAACTGAGCTTACTCAATTCAGCTCTGCTCCCCACCACCTTTTTTTTTTTCTTTCTTATTGCTCCAGAGCAAACCTTTCTGGAGTCAGAATAAGTATTCCTCTGCCCTTCCATGCCATAGATCTGACTCAAGCAGCCCTTTTGGGGAATTCGGGTTAGTCTGTCTTTCAGTCAGTCAGTCAAATTCTGGCTCCCACATTAAGCTACTATTGCCAACCTAGCCTTTATCAGTATAAATATATTATACTATATTTGATTTACCTTTATTATATCTTTATTTGATTTTTCAATTTGTTCATAATTTGGGCAGGAAAGAGGGAAGGCACAAATAAGTCCTTTTATAAATGAATAAGGAAACATTGATGATTTAAAGGAAATATTTAAAAATAAAAAATATACTATGGCTAACCAAATATCAATAATGTAAAAACTTTGAAGAAATAGTCTCTTTCATAGAAGAATATAAATTTTCCAAAATTGACTCAAGAAGAAACAGAAAATTATAATCATTTAACAAAATTTAATCTTTTGTAAAGATCTACACATATAATGTGTACACACACACACACATTTCAAACTCTGAATTTATAGGTGGATTCTATCAAACATACAGTCTTAAACAGATGTTCCAGGTGATAAAAAGAGTGAATGTGCTCCAACTCATTTTATGAAATTTATATAACTTTGATAGAAAATCAGATAAACTTGATGCTAAAAGCATAAAATGTCAATATGAAAAAGGAAGTCTACGGCCATGCCACCCTGAACATGTCCAATCTCATCTGATCTCGGAAGCTAATCAGGGTTGGACCTGTTTAGTATTTGGATGGGAGACCACCTAGGAATACCAGGTGCTGTAGGCATTTAAAAAAAAGAAGAAAAGAAAAAGAAAAAGGAAATTTGCAGACTAATAATCACTAATAAACATAGGACCAAAAATCAAAATATTTGCAAATCAGAATCCAGCTGTATCTTTGAGTTTTATATATATGCCTTTTTGTACATGTGCACAAGAGTGTGTGTGTGTGTGTGTGTGAGAGAGAGAGAGAGTGAACCAAGTGGGGTTCAGAAGCTAATGTAAAGATGGCTTAACAATATAACCCCTTTTCATGTAATTAGCATATTAACTAATTCAAGAAGAAATATAATCATTGAAATTGAAGCAGAAAAAGTTCTTGAACAATGAAAAATAATTCAAAATAATTCTTAGTGAATTAGAAAAGAGGGGAATATTTGATAAAGAATATTTACCAAAATATTGAAGTGAATGTTATATTCTGGTATTCACTTCAAGGAGGAATAAAACAAAAATGCCTGTCATCTCAGCATCTATTTATGAATGTACTAGAGGTTCTAGTCAGTGATGTTACATAAGAAAGAGAAATAAAAGATATAAGGATTAGAAAAGAAGAAAAACCATCTTGGTTTTTAGACATTTTATTTGTATATCCAAGAAAAGCTATCACATAATTCAGTAATAAAGTTGTTGGATAAAAGATCGTAGGTTGGATTCCAGAGAAGCTAACTCTGACGTGGAGATTAGCATGTAGAGAGTATGTTAGGTTGTGATCTTGATATCAACACTTGTGGAAGCAAGGCTGTGCTAGGGGAGAAGCTGAGCTGGGATGCAGTCCTCGAAGAGGCTTGGATAACCCTATGGAAAGATCTGAAACTGGCAGGTCCCTTTGGAATTGTCCCAAATTTGGGTGAGGAGGCCAGGCCTTTCTATACCAAAGTTGACCATTTACTGGGTGTGAGATGGCCTAGGCAGGGGCGTGGCTTTGGGCTTGGCAGCTCTTTTCTGCCAAGACACTTCTTTATGAAGGCTGGTAGATGAGATCTGATGGTATTATTTCCTGTATCTGAGGGGGTAAGTTCTTAGTTCTGAAGGGAGATCTGGGAGGCACTGGGATCTATTTGTTTATCTAGTTCTGGGAGCCATTCCTTCAGGATTCCAGTGGGAACCTTCTTTGGAAGAGACTTATAAGATGAAGATGAGTGGAATGGACTGTAGCTTTCATTGTAGCTGGTCTTAGGGTCATAAATGATACTTCTTAATTCCTGTGTTATTATACATTCTAACCCCCACTCCTTAGCCCTGCCATAGCCAGCCCCTCTGATAGTCTCAGTGGCCGACCTGGTGGGTGACCCAGATCCTTCTTTCTGAGAGGTCTGATATTCTAGTCACTGGTGCCCTTCTTAGGCCAGGTTTGCTGCAACTGTCCAACTACCATCAAAATAGGGCAAGATAGTATCAAGAGGCACCCAGGTGCGTCACTTAAATGCCAAATGTGTTCTTCCTTGCGTGTTGTGTAACAGCAACTTACTTTCTCATAGTCAGTGTTAATACCCCGGCTGCTCTGAACCTGCTACTCATTACAATAATTACATCTCCTTGGCTTCCAACAGTTAAGTGCGTCCATCTGGCCTCTCTTATTTCATGGTCCTCATATCCCCATTATTCTTGGTGAGCACAGTTCTGTAATGGGCTCTGCTCCCGTAACCCCTGGCTTGTAGAGGGGACCCACCACTGAACTTAGGGAGGCCAGTGCCCCTCTCACCAGCACATTCTTTATTGCTTTGAGTGCTCCTAGGGGGCATTGTCATCTTGTGGATTTTACAGTCTTACAAGGTATCTTACACGGTATCTTACATGGTAAGTCCAATTTCCTGTGCCTGCTCACCTGCATCTTTGAATTATCCTACATTTTGCTTTGGCAATTCAGGCATTTGTACCTTCACTTATTGTGGGCTGGGGTCAAACTTTTTTTTTATAAAGGGCCAGAAAGTATTTTAGGCTTTGTGGGCCACAAACAGCCTTGTTTGCATATCTTTTTTGTTTATTTTTACAGTCCTTTAAAAATGGGGAAAAAAACACATTCTTAGCTTGCATGCTGTACAAAAATAAGGCATAGGCTGGATGTGGCCAGCGGACTGTAGTTTGCAAATCCCTGGGTGTTAGCTTTTTATGCTTCTGGGAGCTGTCCTAACAAGGTGCTTGCACAGTCTTTCAAGGTCCTTGACAGGACCCTCGTTGAATCCCATGTTCTGCCACAGTACCCTAAGTTAATAAACCCTCACTTTTTAAACTTTATATTCTGCCTCCTGTGAACCAGCATCCTCAGAATCCAGTCCAGTTCACATGCTCCTGGCTCCTGCTGGGACTTACTCTCTAGGTCCTGTAGCCGCTTTTATTACATTCTCTCTCTTTCTCTGTCAGGCTCAGGACATGCCAACTGGGTTAACCTTAGTTATTGTCCTGGTTGTCAGGAAGGGTGGTGGAGGTGGACCTTGAGGGGGAATGTGTATTGCCTTGTAGGAGAGAGGCCTCTTCAGTATCTGCAAATGAGAGGGAAAGAACTATGCCTTAGTAGGAAGAGGTGGGCCATTTCTGCAAGCTCAGAGGGTTCCAGGGAATGTGGAGATTAGTTTCAGGTGCATCAACCCAGGTGTCTCTATTCCTGTGAGAGGGCTCATTCTTTCCTAGCCAGGGCTCTGAATTCACATAGCTGGCCTGTATGAACTGAGAGCTTCATCTTCACTGGAGCCTTCTGCTCCTCTTAGTTTAGGTCTTGGGCCTGATCTGTAGCTTTCCTTCTTCACTTCCCTCAGACTGCAAAGTGTGAGAGCCACTTGATATGATACTATAAAGACCTTTTGGCTTTCACATGGATTTTTTAATTGATAAATCATTTCTATTAGTCTTTCAATATATTTTTCAAAGGATTAATACATATTAGCTCTACTCACCCAGTTTCACTTTTCCTATAGTTATTTGCCCTGTAGTTTTCAAAAGCCTGGTCAATCTCTCGTGCACTTTCACCAAAATGCCCTCGAGCACACAGGGAGGTTTTAACAGTTTCACCTCGACCTTGTGCCAGTGATGGGTCCTCATTGCCACTCAGGCACAAGATGACCTAACTTCAAAATTCCCTTTTAGCATCTGCTTTCGTATACTATTTCAGGTTGGGTTCTCCAGGAAGCTGGCTCTGAGATAGATAGACATGTAGGAAGCATACTCTTGAGGTCAATACCTTTAGACAGGACAGGAAAGAAGCAGGACTGAACAGAGGAGATGGGCTGGGATGGCTCTTCAGAATTGTCCCAAGTTGGTATGAGGAGGATGAGTCTTTATTTCCTGTCAATCAACCTTTGCATGTAGGATTCTCCAGGAAAGGCATGTGACCTTAGGTAAGGCACTTCCTAAAGAGGACCACCAACTGCGGGCTGTTTGCCAGTAGCATATCCCACTGCTGGGCAAATAAGTCCTTCAGTCTAAAAGGAGATTAGAGGGGTACATGACAGCATTCACTACAAAGATCCCTATCCCTCTGGAAAATCCTCAGAGTTATAAAGCATAATTTAAGTAACAATACCTTTTAAAAAAGTAACAAAAATTCTAAAGTGTCAGGGAATAAATCTAAGAAATGTTCAAGTTGTCTTGAGAAAAAAAATTAAAACTATTGAGATGTTAAGTAGACTTAAATAAATAGATATGTCTATGGATGGCAAAATTCAATATTGTAAAATATTAATGCTCTTTAATATAAAATTTAAAACCTCAATAGTTTCTTTAATTTGACAACTTTATTCTAAAATTTATATGGAAAAACAAATGGCCAAGAATAGCCAAAACAAGTTTAAGGCAGGAGGACTTACCCTACTGGATATCAAGATTTATTAAGAACTAAAATAATCAAAATAGAAAGGTAGTGCCAAAGGAATACATAAATAAGCTAGTACAACATAAGAGAGATTTGACCCTTGTTTCAATAATACTTAATGTATGATAGCAGTAGCATTGTAAATTATTGGGACAACAATAGTTTTTGGAAAATACATAGCGTGGAGTCAATTGATTATTTCTATGGAAAAAGAAAATTATATTCCTGTCTCATTCTATGTATAAAAGTTTGATTCTAAGTAGATTTGATATGCATAAATTATAAAACTTTTAAAACTTTTACAAAAAATATACAGAAATATCTTTGTAACTTTGAGGTAGGGAAAGATTTCTTTCTTTCTTTTTTATTTAAGAATTTATTTTATACCAAGTCCTGACATTAGTAATGCCACCTAACCTTTTTAAAAAAGTTACATTGGGGTGATATTGGTTAACAAAATTATATAGGTTTTAAGATTTCTTAAGGCATGAAAATCACATTTAAATGAAAATATTGATAACTTTTGACTCCTTTAAAAGTTTTGTTCAACAAAGACAATTTAAATGACAAATCATAATATGAGAGAAGATGTTTGAAATATATGTAACTGACAGGGGATTAATGTCTTGAATATTTAAAGAACTCCCAGCAAACAATAAGAAAGAGAGAAGTCAGCTTATTCATAGATAAAAGGTAAGAACAGGTAATTCAGAGAAGAGCTGTGAATGGCCAGCACACTTTAAAAAAGTTGTTCACCCTGCCCAGTGATCAGGGAAAAGTTAAAACCACAATGAAATGATTTTTTATATCCATCAGATTTACAAAAATTGAGAAATCTGCAAATTTTGGGTGTCAGTGAGAATTTGGGATGAAGAAATATTCATACTCTGCTAGTAGGAGTGTAAAGTGGGAGTGTGGATTGGAAAAGCCATTTTGGAAAGCAATTTGATAACATCAAATACAATTTAAGATGAACTTAATTTTAACCCCTGCAATTCTCTACTGCTCTAGAGAAATTTTTTTGCATGTGGACAAGAATGGATGGAAATATGACACAGCCTTAATTTCCATTGGATAAGTGAAATATATTCATACAAGGACATATTATATACAGGGAAATATTACATTGAAGTTAAAGTAATCTAGAACCACATGTTGCGATGTGGATGGACCGGATGGACCTTAAATAGTAAAATCTTGAATTCCTCTGAAACAAAATCCAAGATTGCAGAAATTTATAGTATAATGCTATATATTATTTATGAATATGTAAATTGTATGTATTTCATATGTATAATATGAAAATTATATATTTTAATATATTACACATATGTTATATATTGTGAAATATAACATGAATGGAAGTACGAAAATCAAATTAAAGATAATTTCTTTTGCAGAGGGGAATGTGAGAAGAATAATGGGATTGAGGAAGGGCTTTTATCATATCTAATTTTTTTTTTTTTTACAAACCCTGAAGCTTAAAGATAGGAGATGGATTTTCAGCTTGACAAAGATGATTGGTGAATACAGAAATGTTTATTTTCAATACTTTTTGGTATGCTTGAACTACTTCACGAGTTAATAAAAGAAAAAATAAGGAGGTTAAATAGATGATAATTATTGTGATTTGATTAAAATTAAAGTTACCAATCCTTGTTTCTGACCAGTAAAACCCAAGTTCCACAGACCATGGCATTTAGCCCAATAAACTCCACCTCTACTCTGCAGAAACTCTGAAAGAGGATAATTAGGTGAACATGAATAAACCAAGCAAGGGCACTGAGAATAATCAGATGGGATCTCCTTGTTTCTTCTCTAGGGACTTTGAGGGTAGGATAGGGGAAGGAATGTTGGTTCATGAAGAAGCTCAGCTCAAGAACTTCTAAAGAGATTCAGGAACTTGTGCTCTCATTTCCACTCTCAGTATCAGGCTTCCTACCATTCATGCGAGCCCGCTCTGGGTTCATTAACTTGCTCCTGTAGGCATCCTGACTAATGAAGCTGTGGCATTCCAGCACTTCTGGTAACATCCCCTTGTCTGTTCAGTGGAAACAGAAAGACTGGGCTGTGCTGGGAGCTTTGGTGATCAGAGTCATGTGGAGGGAAAATGTGGAAAGTCAGGTGGAAGAGACCTTAGAGACCATCGATTTAAGCTTTTGTGTGCATGTGTTCAAACTTTTGTTGCAACAGAGTAGGTAACAGATGATCATGAAACTGTGCTGGTTAAAGCAAATAGGATCTCTAAAGACTATTTCTCAGTGCTCTTGCTTCCCCCTATCCATCCCTTCCTGCTTACTCACATCCCTGACAGCTCTGACCAGGCTCTAGGAAGCACATGGTGTAAAACATATTCAAGTCCAAGGTCTTCATTTGACAGATGAGGACAATGACCTCCAGTAGGATACTGTGGTTTGTTCAAGGTCACACTCAGCTGGTGGGGACGGAGCTCCTCCACCCCTCCCAGAGTTCTTTCTACCTTTTCCCTTTAAGCAGTTTCTTGATTTTCTTAGAAATGAGCCAATATAAACAGGCTGTATTGATTTTTTCTATTTATTTATGCTCTATATTTTGGATTTTAAAAAGACAGTTTTGAGCATTTCTATATCAAACCATGATATTTTCATCCTGTTGTTACAATATTACTTCACAGAGCTCCATATGAAGCAGTTGAGGTTAATTCTTAAGTGTTGAGATGGCAGAGGAGGGAAGAGGGATCCAGACAATTCCCTGTGAGGGAGAAGGGAAATTAACATTAAAAGGGAAAGGACTATTCCACTCTGCCTGTTCTGCCCAAACGGCTCTCTCCTAAAACCCACTCATTTAGATAATAATTTGGTTTATCAAGCTGCACTTAAAAAATGCCAATGTCTTCCCTCTAGGCAATACTCATTGATTACTTGGACCACAAAGAGAATATTAATAACATTTCCTGAGCACTTTGTACATGCCAGGCACTATGCTTAGTGTTTCACATGCATTATCTTATGTAATCCACACAAAAATGGTATGAGGTAAGTACAACTGTATCTTGATTTACAGAAGGATAAATGGTGGTTTATAGAGGTTAAGTATTTCACTCAAAAGCACACAGCTGATAAATGGCAGAGTCAAGATTTGAGTCCCTGCTTTTAGCATCTGTGCTGTCCTGCAATGAACAGTCAGTCTCATACCCAACTACCCAGTTAGAGAATGGACATTTCATCAGATATGTAGGACAGGGCTTGGTGGGTCTTTCTTCTCCTATTTATAACCTGGCTTAAGTTACTTCTGTATAGATTTTAATTAGAGTGTCTCAAGAATAAAGTATAAAATAAAAAGACTCATCTAAATATAACTAAATTATAAGAATTAAAAACTGTAGTTAAAATATAAGATTTGCTGTAAAACATAATTGAGAGCATAATTTCTGGGGGAGCTATCTGCGATCACCCCTGACTTATTGCCTTTGTGGACTTTCAATTCTTAAAATCTTAAAATTATAGGGAGAAGGGATTATTAAGGACATTTAAATATAGAAAAGTTAGTGACTGATTATCCATTTTAAAGAGAGGTAAACTGGATATTTGAACTAACTACTTTAAAAAATCTTGTTTAGAAAATGGTGTCAGTCTTCACATCATTCAAATCTACTTGCAAGAAATGGACTACCAAGTTCAAATTGGCTTAAACAATAGGATATTAATTACGTCTTATAGCATGCAATTCAGAAGTTAGAGTAGGCTTTATGTTTGATTGATTCTGTGATGCAGAAAATGTCATCAAAGGGCCAGGTTCTCTCTGTCTCTTCATGCTGCTATCTTAAACTTTGGCTTCATTCTCAGGTTGGTTTTCCTTGTGTTAACAGAATGGCTGCTAGCAGCATTTGGGGCTCTAAGTCTCCTTATTTGCATAAGTAGAGGAGAGAAAACTTCTGGATTCTTAGTGCTGTCTCTTTGGAACCAAGAACAGCATTCCCAAAGACCTCTTTTCTTTCTCACTGGCCAGAATTAAGGGCCACATGACCATTTTTTAGCCAATTTCTAGAAAATGGGTTGAGATTTTTTTTCAATGTTGTATATTTATT